>OZ038487.1:24908834-24951334 GCA_964036315.1 Acanthosepion esculentum
GCCTCCTCCTCCTCCTTCATTTTCTTTTTTTTCTCTCTTTTTCCATGATCTTTTTTTTTCTTCCCTTTTACTTTCTAATTCTTCCTTTATTTTATTAAATGAACCTTTCCTTCGTTTACATTGTGTCTTCATTTTTCATTCTTTTGTTTAACTTTCTTTCTTCTTATTTTTCTCTCGCTCATTCATCATTGCATTTCATCCATTCTTTTCATTCTTTTGCTATCTTTCTTCTTTTTTCTTCTTCTTCTTCTTCTTCTTCTTCTTCTTCTTCTTCTTCTTCTTCTTCTTCTTCTTCTTTCCGTCCCATTCCGCATCTACCCTTTCCACCCGGAGAAATGCTCTTTTGCACTAAGCCAACCGCTCCATATTCGTCTTCACCAGCCCCAACATTTCCTCCTCCTTCACCACCTCACAAAGCGAAAAGCCTCGGCCATGTCCACTTTCAGGTATGTGTGTGTGTGTGTGTTTGTGTGTGTGTGTGGAGAAGCAAGCTATTGAAGGAATGAAGGTCGGTTGTCTGTATAAGCGCAAAATCATTTGACAGTTAAATTATATAATTGCATCGATACCAAAGTCCACCAAGTGTATTTCACTCCGACCCAATACCGCTTCTTCAGCTGCCCAATTTCTTAGTAAATCTCTTCTCGACAGGCAACGAACAAGAATGTCATTTCGCGTTGGATATTGATTTTGGGCGTCAAGAGGTCTGATAGATGTCTTGAATGACAATATGGCGGAGCAGCATTGCCGGCGGATGGGTAACTGGACTCGTGGTATCAGAAAAGGCGTGAATTTTGCGACAAGGCTTTCGAGATGATGTGAGACGCTGGGGATCTGGGGATGACTTCTTTTTCCTAAATGTTTCACAACCCGAAGGCACGAAAGAGGTTGGTAGGATTCGTTTAATTCTGAAGTTCGAAGATTAGCAGGAAATGCTGTTTCTAGTGAAGAAATAAGATATGACTTTCAAATGGATGACAGATAAATTCTTGGTAGCAGGTTTCTTGAATTGAAAAATCAATATCTAGTTCTTGTAAAAATCATTTCTTAAAGACTAATTTGGATTTAAATTGTTTTCGATTTCGAGCCAGTTCCGGACAGGAGTTACTCTCTGCCATTGTCAATTCCCTCTACGAATGCTGCAGGTACGTTGAAACCCAATACTACTTCCGGCATGCTCGGGTCATCGAAGAATAAACCGTTTCGTTTACCAGGATTTTCAGGTGATGAGGGTGACTAGACACCATCCGTATTAAAACAAGGTTGTCAAAAGGCGGGCGAACTTATAGAGTTGATGAGAGTGGCATCTTATAGAGTGATAACAATGGTATCACTGGGCGGAGAGCTGGCTAGACTTAATTCAGCGGCCGGTGTAATAGTTTTCCCAATGGAATCAACAGCTACGTGTCCCTGACCAAGCCGAGCCTTCAAAATGAAAGTCATCGGATATGGTTTGACCTGGAGAGGGATGGGCTCCATCGGGTCTACTTGTCCGAGACACGCTACGATATGCAGAGAAAACTGGTCAGATTCTCACCCGCTCAGTAACACTTTGACGGTCATGCAACTGATGATGATGATGTTGGTCACTCGTGACACAGTACAATTTTTCGGCTTTGTCTTGAAGAGCCTATGGTAAGTGCAATGATAATATAAACCATTTCCCCAAAAGGAAGCATTTTGCATTTATTGACCAAGCATCCAATGTTGCTCTCGGTTGAAATTTATAAAATGTTTCACTTAAAATAATTTTTCAGGAGAATAGGTTTCTCAGTCCAGTAGCTGTTATCGCTCTTTCAAGTAGTCATGGGGGTTTCCTTCCTAATCTTTTGTTTGAAGTAGTGTGGAATGTTAACATGTTGATTATTTATGAACACTGTAAAATAGGTAATTTTCTTCCGTGGAATGCATTTCCGTAAATCTTCGGGGTGACTGGATAATATAATTTTCATAATCCTTGACATACTTATATTAAACAGACTGATTGAGTTTTAATATCTGCAAGATAAAGGCTTACGGCCACATCACGTTGAAAAACCAGTACGATCATCGAAGTTAAGCAAGGTCGAGCCTGGTTACTAACTAGACGTGAAACCATTTGGAAATACGAATTGCTGTAAGCTAGGATGTGTGTAATGGATAATGGCTCGGAATTGTTAATCGGATAACCGAGTTCCAATCCTCGTTGGGTTTGTTATACTTATACAAAAAATAATACTTATGAATACAATTTTATCCAATATATATATATATATATATATATATATATATATAGAACCCAGTCTATCTGATAAGGAGTTATTTATACCTAATGGGAGAATAATATTACACATGTTTTAACATATTCGAATAAATATTAAAATAAATTGTTATTATTATTTAAAATTATTAAAATAAACGATAAATTTAAATGTTCTCGAAAATAAGAAATGGCGAATATAGAGTTGACTATTAATTTGAACCTTTCCCGATTGTTGAATCTCAGTTCTTGCATTAAGCAAGAACTGAGATTCAACAATCTGGAAAAGTGTAGCCGAGACATTTGTCTTTCTCTTTTTCTAGCAGACATGCATTCTGTGTTCATATAGTTAGTCTTTGATTATCCAACGATTATTACAGGTTTCTTTATGAGACTTTCATTAGCATATTATCATCTTGTGTTTCTACGATTATGCCAGATGATTATAAACCATGGTCAGTTTTCTAGCTCTCTTGGGATCGTCTTGAGATAAGGATGAAAGAAGCGGGCTTATATACATATCCTTGTCATACTCTCCCTTCTATTTTCGCGTATTCACATAATTCATTATCCATCCGCTATTGGAATTAAAATGAAATGCAGTTAAAAGGAATAAACCTGAAAAGGAATTGGAGTTATGCCCCCTGTTTTCAATGTGTATTACGTAGTAAATATAAAATTATAAATTATTGGCCAAAATTAAATTAAGCCTTCTAATGCCGACCCAATTTTAACCTATATAAGGTGTGAAGGACCACTGAACGGTCATTTTTCGGCTGCATCCACCACGTCTTGGGAAGGAAAGCATAAACAACCTACAGGACAGTGCTTCTACACATTTGCCACACGCGACATCGCAGCCATGGATTGTTAAAAGTACTATAATAACTCCGACGAGCGGAAAAACATTTTTATTCCTTTGTACGATTAAATTCTCCTAAACATATGAATTTGTTTTTTCTTTATCTTTTGGTGGCTCCAGATATTTTGGTGGCTCCCTGTCTTTTGGTGACACCCGACCTTTTGTAGGCTCCAGATATTTTGGTGCTCCCCGGTCTTTTGGTGACACCCGACCTTTTGGAGGCTCCAGATATTTTGGTGGTTCAAGATCTTTTGCTGACTCCCGATCTTTTGCTGACTCCCGGTTTTTGGAGACTCGCGATCTTATGGTGGCTCATGATATTTTGGTAACTACCGATATTTTTGGCTCCACATCCTTTGCTGGCTCCCGATCTTTTCGTGACTCCTGATCTTTTGGTGATTTCCAGTCTTTTGTTGATTTCCAGTCTTTTGGTGGCTCCAGATCCTTTGGTGGCTCACGATCTTTTGTTGGATCCAGATCCTTTGGTGGCTCCCGATCCTTTGGTGGCTCTCGATTCTTTGGTGACTCAAGATCTTTTGTTGGCTCCAGATACTTTGGTCGTTCCCAATTCTTTGTTGGCACGGGAACTTTTGTTGGCTGCCGATACTTTGTTGGCTCCAGATCTTTTAGGAGTTCCCCATCTCCCGAACATTTGGTGGCTACCGTCCATATGGTGGCTCACGATCTTTTGGTGAATCCCGATCTTTCTTTTGGATCCAGATCCTTTGGTGGCTCCAGGATTTTTGGTGGCTCCCGGTTCATACAGACTATTTTAACTGTCCGAAAAATACTGCATTAAATCGCCATACCACATTCAGGATGTTTATTTCGATTCAAGCAGAATTGAGCATAACCAGAAAAAAATCAGGTAAATGCTTTTGATATTCTGAAGGCAATTGCAAAATATGTCCCTCATTTTTTTAGAGCAATGTGAATCATTTTGAGGCATCCTTTATCGTGCAAGATAATTTTAATTCAGTTCTTTTGTGCCCTTACTAGGCAGTGATATATGGAAGCCGTCTGCAGCCCATACAACATTGTTCCACCCTCGGCAGTACCGACAATATCGAAAGGGATACAGTGCATTATATTTGGAGCCGGCTTGACGGTAGGAGTTGCCGGAGGTTGTCAGTGTTGACAGTAAATCGCCCTCGGGTCTCCATTCCGGATTTTATGTCTGGATTCACTTCCATATCCTTTTCAATGTTCGAATATGGCCGCAAGGCTATCGAGATTTAAAATCAGGATTTTCCTTTCCGAGCGGTTGAGGCGCCAGTGGTCAGCCTTCACCCGTTTTCCTGTTTAGTGCTAGACTGTTGCCAGAAGCTGTTTGTGAGGCATGCCATGGAATCATTTTATTGACAGTAGGAGCTTGTTCCCATTACCATCTCCCCGGTTATGTCAACCTTTGGAACATATATACTGTACATATATAAAATTACATACTTTACCTGTTTAAGAAGCTCCTAAAAATCACGTTTTTCTATTATATGTGTGTGTGTGTGTGTGTTTGTAGCAGAAACAAAATTAAAAATATAAATCGGCATTATGAAATCATTATTTATAACACACACTAAATAATTCATACTATGTTTTTGAAAGTACTGACGCCTAAACTATCAATGGATGAAAAGTAAAGGAGTATAAGAAAGGCAAAGCTTAAAAATATAAATTTAGGTCAACAAAAACAGAAAGTAAAAATAAGACCAACGATCTTCAGGTTAGTTTTATAAAAAACAAATAAATACTACAGTAGAATCTCTGACAACAGGACTAAGAAGGCCTTACGGATATGAGGTATTGGTTACAAAGTACGGATATGAGGGGTTATACTTTAAAATAAAATAAAAATAAAAGAACTGGAATCAGGTTTAACATTTATTATTCAATGTTTTATAGTAAACAAAATAAGCTAATGGTGAGTGAAATATAACGGAACCGATTTTAAGGAAAAAGAAATAAATTATGTAATGATAATGAAAATTCATTAAATTAAGTATGCTACGTATGCAAAACAAAGAACGTAACGAGGATTTTGTTAATCGCTGTTGCATGATGATTCTTTCTCTTCTAATGTCATTCTCAACTTTTTACTCATTACGTTTTGCTTTTGTTCTTGAATTTTTTAAAACGAAATACACTTTTTAACTCTGCGTGCGTTATTGCAATCGGCATAGCTGAATGCTAGCTTTCTTTCCATAAAACTTACAATCTTTTCAATCGCTTTTTCAAATTCAGCCCAGGTTTCTTTACAATCACGTCTTTTTTTGTTTCCTTGTCCATTGTGGCAGTGTGAACGCTAGAGAATAGTTTCTTTGGAAGATTCTATATCATACAATGTTGACTTTCCTATGTTGATCTCAGCCATTAGTTACAATGAACTTTCGCCAGCGACTAGTCTGTTTAAAATTTCCACTTTTTGTGATAAATCCAAAGTTGTTCTTTTCCTGTTATTCCCATCATCTTTTGCACCACTGCAAGCCATTAGGGTGAAATAAGCAGAAGCAATTATCCAAAGTAAATTTCCTGAAAAACAGAAATTTCAGATCAGTTACATATCACCCAAATAGTTCAAATATACACATCGAAATCATGTCCGGATATGCAGGATTCCGGATATGAGGCACTCCGGATACGAGGGATTCCGGATATGAGAGATTTTACTATAATTAAGAAAATTACTTATTTAATTATTTATTTCAACTTTTTACACAGTTACCTGAACTGTGTAAAAAGTTGAAATAAATAATTATAACACGGTGTAACAAAATTAAGAACAAGTGTTTGTCTTTGGAGAATAAATATTATTTCCTGATTGCTTCTCTCTAGAAAGCAACGAAGTGGCTATTATTCATTTCAAACTTTGCTTCTGCGACTTGGACATCGATGTTATGAAATTAAACTATTTTTTACATTCCATTCCATTCAGTGTTGACTTGCTGAAAGAAAATTTTCTAGAACTTTCTCGAAGTTTCAAGAATTTTCTCGAAGTTTATAAAAGTCTCAATAATATATAGATCGTTCTGGCTACCAAGGAACGTATGACGAAAATATGATGGGAGACTATATTGTTTTTGGTGTGTGTGTGTGTGGGGGGGGGGCTGATTTGTGAAAGCAGTTTACAGTATGTGATATAATAGCAACAGCAAATGGACGCTTATGAAGCTTCATTAAACTAAAACAGCTTTAGCGTTGAAATATATTGGGTTATTGTAACGGGTTTTTACAAGCGAGAGGAGAGATGGGGTGTGCTTATTTTATTATTACACAGTAAAAGCGTAAATTGAGAAAAACCTATTCTTTTCTAAATTTTTGTGGTTTCTCTTGTGCAATCCTAAAATAAATAAATGCTACTTTTTTTTTAATCATATGTCGTTTTGTTCCTATTTTGTGTGAACAAGAATGTTCATATTTGCCAGTTTTCCCAATAGGAATAGTTAAATTTAAGAAATAGCATTATAAAGCAATGTTTGAAGAAAATATTAGTCATTTTTCCATACGTTTGGGTGTAAGTAAATAGGAAATAGTAACAGTTGCTACTCAAGGACAAAAAATCGTGTTACACAATGTAATCGATACATACACATATTTCAATACCCGGCTAAGGCAGTGGAGAAATTGGGGAGAGGAATTAACAGGAGATAACTCATACCGGACATTCATTAAACATGGAACTAGAACAGTCTACCTCCGTGAGCGAAATAAAGGGTTCAGTTCGACATTCCAACCACCTGAAGAAGGCTGGACCGTATAATGGCCGAAACGTTATAATAAATATGGCGATAAAGAAGAGGGCACTGTTTCGAATAATGTACATAGTATATTATGTTTTTATATATATATATATATATATATATATATATATATTTCCACTAATCACATTCGGTCTAATATCCTTTGACTATATTATGACAGTGTTTAAGCTGTTGTGTCTCCAGACCTTCTCGTACGTTTGTCAATTCGGGTAACCAGGGAATTTAGAACTGAAACCTTTATTTAATCTACGGGAATAGAGTGTTCTCTTTCAGTTTTCCATGCGATTTATTGTCCTTATTTTTGTTGTTTTTATCACAAGGTTTCAGTCACAGTACTCTCCGGCATCCCAGTGAATGTCGATTAGGGTATCCAACAGGGTCGCACGAGACAACAGGCTAGAAGATTAAAGCGTTGGTTTATGAATTTGAAAACATAGTAAATTTGAGTTCAGTTCCCGGGTCAGGCGGTGTGAACTTGCACTCGGTGAAAACGGGATGAGCACTACTAAATTAAATAAGAATTAGATGAGATAACCCTAAACATTGGCGGTGGATTAAATAAAGGGTTAATTTCTGAATCTTTTCCAGCAATTTACACGGATTGATATACACGTGATGAAGGCTAGAAGGCACAACAGCCGAAACGATGTAATATCCACAACAAAAGATGAGAACAATTGTCCGCACGTATATAGTGTAAATTGTATCTATATTACGTTTTTTTTTTTAAATTTCTCACACATTGGGTCTTGTGCCCGAATAGGAGAAGCCAAATGGTAATAGATTGAAAGGTGGGTATCGGAAAAGAAAATCGCTTAAAAAAAATATGGAAAAATGGAGAAAAAAACAGAAGAAAAATGTCGAAGTTAAGGAAAAGGTAAGAAAACCATGAAAAAGGGGAAAAAAACTGAACGCTGAACATTGTAATGAATGAAATGTTCAGATGAGAAATAACAGAAAAATGGCGACTGATGCTCTGGTCGCAAGTAAAGCGATGACATTAAGCTTTCGGTATCGGCGCCCCCTAGTCTGTCCCAAGTGGCAGCCGATAAAGACGATCGACCTGCGAGATTCCGTGTCGTTCATATATATATATATATATATATATATATATATATATATGTTACACTGTTTCCTTTAGTCTGTGTGGGTGACTGCAGCTTTGAATATTCTGACCTGAGAATATACACAAGAAAGTTGCACAATCGACGACATTTAAACACGTATCGAAAAGTAATTGCCGATATTTGTGCATTGATTAACACAAAGACATTTAAATCAGCTGAAAATCGCTCATAGATACGTAAAGAATTTTAAACAAATCTATCTTTCTATCTCCACACAAAATTTCTTTCTCTTGCTCTCTTTTTCACTTGCTCACGATCTCTTCCTTTCTCTCTGTTTCTCTCTATATATCTCTCTCTACGAGGTTTCAGGTGGCGTGACCCTTATCGTCCACAATGAACAAAATCGCTAATATGATTTTGAGGGAGATTAACAATGTATTCTTTGGACAACATGAACATGAATGTGTCTCCATCCCTAAGCTTTGTACATTTGCCATCTATGTAAAATGTTTTGTTCCTGGCATGTCACAACGGTTCACGGATGAATTGTATCACTGGTATGTGTAATTCAATAAACCTTCACGAAATTAGGTATATTTGTTTCTTCCCCCCCCCCCCAGTGAGGTTCGCCCTGTACAACGTCTGGTGTCCAATCAAGGTAGCTGCAGTATATATGGATATGAGGGGAAGATGATGGTTAAGCCTAGGCTTGAACAAAAGACTGTAATGATCGGGGAAACATCTTCTTGGGAGTCGGTTCCTCAGAGCAGTGGTGCGTGGGAAGAAGCTACCCGAGTGGAACTTATATCTCACCGAAAGAGCCCGTGTGTGGTTTGCGTGAAAGTTAGAACTGGCAGAACGAAGGATTGTAGTTCATCCGAGCACTTTCCCTGGAAAGTAGCAACAGAAGAGTGTGAGGCTTGCCACATCACGCCTGTAAGGGAGAGGTTGGAGGGGGGGAGAATAATTTGTCACACACAAGAACTCAGAGAATGCTTTTGAACTCTCTCAAGACTAGAAATAATGATTGGGTAGCTCCCACCCAAATATGGCAACAGTACTCCATTTTCAGCTGATTTTGGCTGTTGTAAACGTAGAGTATAGCATGCGGAATCAGGTACTTACTGGAGTCGTACTGAGAGCCGATTATTTTTCTTGCATCGTTAGCGATGGATTGTATATACGACTTCCACGAGGACAGGTGTAATTTTAAGGTATATTAATCTCTCAATGCACGGAGCCTCACCGAGCGGGCATCCGTTCATCGTGACTGGCGGTAGTTTGGGGTTCGATCTGCGATTATGGAATGTAACTAGTTTGAATTTCAAGGCATTGAATGTAACCAACCATTTTTCTCCCTCTGAGAAATTAGTGTTAGACTGGATGAGAGAACAACAACTGCCAAAATCTGACCATAAAGAGTTTTTCCCGTACATCGTCGTATCAGCGGCGAAGATATTCACAAATGATAGGTGTATATTATCAGGCAGAAAATCTATGTAAATCAGAAAGAGGGATTGTCTAAAAAGTCCCCGCTGGTGGACGCCTGCGTTGCTCGCCAGTATCCCGGTGTACTGGACTTCAGGACTTTATAATTGAGAAAACCCTTCCAGTGATTCCAAAGCTGAAGATCTTGACTGGCAAACCTTTGTACCACACTTTGTCAAAGGCCTTCGAGATATCTAAAGCTATGGTCCTCTATGTGTGTTTGTCGTCAAAATCTTCACTAAATCTATGAGTAACGGTAGTCAAGACATTAGCAGTGGATCGGGCCATTTCATGCCTACTCTTTACCTTTCGGTCAGATGGTAATGGTAGCTGTTTCCGTGGGTGAAAACATTTGGAATTCGTTGATTGAGCAGTGTGCGTGGATGTTTCGAGGCCCGGTAGGAGAAATCGGCGAACAGAGTTCGAATTCCAGTCGAGTTCGTTACTTTCATGACACCTACGGACAAATACCCTTAGGAAAGGTATGAATCCATCTGTTCAATCCAACAGCTATGGATTAAAAAGTAGTGTAGTCTTCCGCATTGCTTGGGCATCAGTTTCGGAGGGGGACAACTCAGGTCGGGCATAAGGATACAAATTCCATATCGTGAAAAATCTACAGTAGCAGTGACACCTAGTTGAAGTGTACAAGATTCTCACTTTCTGTCTCTCGCCATATCTTTCTGTCTCTCTCTCTCTCTCGCATCACTCTCTCTGTGTCTCTCTCGCCATCTTTCTCTCTCTCTCGCCATTTCTCTCTCTCTGTGTCTCTCTCGCAACCTCTCTCTCTGTACATATATGAAAACAGTAGAAGTGACACCTAGTTGAAGTGTACAGCAGTGTCTTTCTATCTGTCTCTCGCCATCTCTCTCTCTTTCTCGCCATCTTTCTTTCTCTGTCCCTCTCGTCATATCTCTCTGTCTCTCGCCATCTCTCTCTCTCTCTCTCTGACACTCTCTCGGCATCTCTCTCTCTCTCTCGGCATTTTTCTCTCCATCTCTCTCTACATCTATGAAAACAGTAGCAGTGGCATCTAGTTGATGTGTACGGGATTCTCTCTCTCTCTCTGTCTCTCGCGCCATCCATCCCTGTCTCTCCCTCTCTCGCCATCTCTCTCTCTGTCTGTCTGTGTCTCTCGTCATATCTTTCTCTCTGTCTCTCTCTCTCGTCATCTCTCTCTCTGTTTCTCTCTCGCCATCTCTCTCTGTTTCTCTCCATCTCTCTCTCTCTCTCTCTCTATATATATATATATATATATATATATATATGTGTGTGTGTGTGTGTGTGTGTGTGTGTGTGTGTGTGTGTGTGTGCGGGCGTGCGCGTGTTAATGAAGAGTGTGTTCAAGCATGAACTGTCACCATTCTCATTTGATATCTGTATTCACATTTCTTACTTTCACGCAGGCTCTCTCAGGGATATTGAATTCTTCTACCCTGTAAATATAGCATACATTAAAACATGGCCGAGTTCGCTTTATGACCATGAGACCCGAGTTCGAATCTCACCCTGGTCTATTTGTCAGAAAGATCACAATATACAGGGTGTCCACAAATTCATTAGACAAATAGAAAAAAATATTAAAATTACAACGGAAAGTGGATACTGTTCAAAAATTTCCATCATATGAAGTTTCTAAAGAATTAATGGCTGGAAAAACCGTCGGAAAGCTCATATTTTTCTTTGATAAGACTTCTGAATACTCAGGCCGGTAGACGAAAATAAATATACTGTTTAATAAATAAATAAAACGTCTACACAAATACGAGCATCCATTAAAAATAAGTGATAAAATCTGACGCATTAATTTAAAAATCCATTATTTCTTTATAAATTGCTTTGCTTGCGTTATGTTATGAAACCCTGCAATTATGAATATTTCAAAAGTCGAAGAATTGTTTGCGTTTATAAGGTACTATTCAACTTTGCTTGATCGGCGGAGTATTCAATATCTGAGTCAGTATAAGCCCGTCAGACTTAATGACGGCGTCTCCTGATAACCGACTTATCAGGAGACGCCGTCATTAAGTCTGACGCAGGTTCGAATCTTAGAGAGCGCATATTTTCCTTGAATAAGATTTCTCGAATATTCAGGTCGGTAGACGAAAATAAATAAATATACTGTTTAAAAAATAAAGCGTGTACTCAAATATGGGTATCCACTAAAAATAACGATTAAGAAGTAAACTGTGAAGTTTATGTACAAATAGTTCATATATATCCATAAGAGCTCCATTCGTTGCACGAAAGACACTTAAGCGATATTCAATTTCGGTCTATGTCTTTTAAAACATTCATCAATAGTCGTTGTATAATTTTTTCGTGTTTGAATAAGCGAATTTGTTTCGATAAACCAAGACAGGTATCCTGTCTTTTCTTCTGGAGCAGATATTGTCATCCAATATTAGGAGTAATTCCTGGTAATTCTTCAATTGCGGCCTGAAATATCAAAAACATATTAATAAAACTATTAATATCACTTATGTGGCATCCGCCTGTGTCGATAGACCACGGATCCGCATCCCAAAAATGTATTACTCGGCTGCTGCTGATGGCTGTACAGGCGCTCCCGCGGGGGTGGTTATCTTGATTGCAACGAATGCCTGTGAAGACGCTCTCCGTCATCGTGTTGTTTTCTTTCTTTGAGCCCTCTTCTCTCTGGTACCAGGCTTCCGTTTCTTCTCTCCTCCTTCCAGTCCCCGCTGTGAATTCCGTCTACAGTTCTTTAATTACGGTCTGAAACATAAAAATATAACATTATTATTATTATTATTATTATTAAAACTCTTAATATCATTAAAAAAGTACTTTAAACATTTTATTTTTTAAATACAACAAACATTTAGTTACCACCTAAGTTCTAATGACTTTTAAAAATTGTCTGAAGACTTTGCGGACAGCTCGTATTTTGTTTCTTGTAAATGTGGTAATATTAACAAAAGTTATAAGTAATTTTTAATACGGAGTTGCTTTACATCCATCCTGTATACATCTATAAAGCGTAGTGTACGTGTGTCCGTCTGTCCGTCCGTTATTCGATCTCGGTGAATCATAAACAACCTGGAGTAGCAGGTGTGGAGTAATCCACGGTTACCTTCATTGTCAGGAGATGGTACGTCATTTACTCGGATAAACCAGTCTAGCTGAATTGTCAGGGGATCAACACGGAATCCAAATAACTGAAATTGACAAAAGCTGATTGCCAATGGCACCAGTCCTTCAGTTTACACCAGATACGGTCGCAAGGTTCGACCTCTTGATAGACTTCATATTGAAAGGACTTTGAAAAAAAAATTGTTGATGTTGATGTCAAGAAATGGTATCTGCTTCCGCTATAAAAACGGAGCATGAACGGGGAGGAGGGATTTTAAATTCTTCGCTTTAACGAGTTTGGATGTCAAAACAAAAAGTTGTAGACTTCATCTTCTTTCTCTCTCCTGTAATTTATTGTAATTAAATTATGCCTCATGGCGTCAGAAAGAACTTACGCTATACAGAGACCGAAAGAAAAAAAAAACGTTACCACGAAAAAAAGGAAAAGAAAAGACATTGGAATATACAAATGGATTAAAAACAATTGAAATTATGAGAAATCATGAGCAAAGTTATATTTATTTTAATTTGTCTTTACATTTAAACTACAAACAGTCTATAGAGTAAAAAGAAAAAAGAAATTTGTTGTTTTTGTTTTAAAAAAAAGGTGTTTAGACAAGTTGCCATGTCCATAGTACAAAATTCTGAACAATACGATAAGCAACGGCAATTTAAAGTAAATGCCCAACCCATTGCAAAAATGTTTTCACCAGGGAATTTGGCAACTAAAGGTTTATTCGAAATTGTCGAAATTATTCAAAAGCCGGTCGACTCAAAGACAGTACATAACAATAATTTGTCTGTATGCCAATAACAGAAAAAGATGCATACGACATTTACGAGTGGTTGAAATTTGATAATAAAGAGGTTAAAGAAAAATTTGGTAATAGTAATAACGAAAACCGAAGAAGGTTTTGTTAAAGAAACCCATGAAGCGTACGAAGCTTACAAATTTCATATTCGAAAGCAAGAAGCTTCAGAGAGTATAGAGGCATATGTCCCTGCGCCTCGACAGTTAGCAAAAACTGTGAAAAGACAGGCTAAGTCAAGACCAAAGAGTTGTAGGGGGTTAAAGATGATACAGTGAAGAAAAAGTTTTTAACGTATAAAATGCTTACTCTGGATAACAGGTCTGAGCCAACAACCTTGCAGATTCTTCTTTGGATTTTATCAAGAATCTCTAAATACATAGCAGAAGAATCAGACAAGATGTGGCAGTAATATTCAATGCAGAAACGAATAGTAGACTTATGAATATGCAAGATAGATTCTGGTGACAAAATTGATTGAATATTCCTCGAGGACACATTGCACAGTGGATAAAGGCGTTAGTTAGATCCAATGATAGGACCCAAAGCGTGTGAGTTCAATACCTGGTTAAGGCGGTGGAGAACTTGGAGAGGGGAATTAACAGGAGATAACTGATAACTGACATCCATTAGACGTGGAACTAGAAGAGTTTACCCCTGTGAGCGAAATCAAGGGTTCTGTTCGACATTCCAACCACCTGAAGAAGGCCGAAGCGTACAACGGCCGAAAGGATGAGGACGATCTGTGTTTTTGTCAATAACAGAAGAAGACATATATGACATTTACGAGGGAATGAAACTCGATAATGAAGGGGAGAAAGAAAATTTAGCGGTAGTAATAAAGAAAATCAAAGATTTATTTTGTTGGAGAAGCATATGAAGCTTACAAATTCTATATTCGAAAGCAAGAAGCTTCAGAGAGTATAGAGGTATATGTCTCTGCAATTTGGGGAAATGCAAGACAGGCTAATTCAAGACCAAATTGTTGTAGGGTTAAAAAGATGATGAAGGTCAAGGAAAAGATTTTTTAAAGAATAAAAGACATGGGCAGGTCTTATGAAACCTCCAAGCAATAAACTCAAAATATTTCATCGGCGCAAATGCAACAGAAGCAAACATTAGAAAAGTAACACAAAAAGAAACATAAAATAAGTAGCCTCAAAATACAGTGCGCCATAAAAAGAAGTACAAATAAAGATATAAGCTGTAGCAATATTCCATCTCACATTCAAAACAACTGTCTAGCCAAAAATCCAATTTACCGGAAGTGTTCAAGAAAAGGACATTATGAAAAAAAAGTGTAGGACTGGCAGGTCTAAAATTCAAGAAATGAGGGAGGAAGACCCACATTACTTGGGCCTATTACTACTAACGATGGGAATAACATCAATCTGAAGTTAAAGTTATTACAAATCAAGGTAGTAAAATAATTCATTTCGAATTGGATACTGGAGCAGATGTAACGGTATTTCCCAGTTATTTTAGAAAAAAAAATACTTTTTAATTATTCAAAAATGTAACAAATAACTGTATGGACCAGCTTACACCCAGATAAATGTTATCGATCGTTTGGAGGTTTTACTAGAAACTCCAAACGTGAATTCCAAACAGGATATGTTTGTTATTGAAAATTTGATGGAACCATTGCTGGGAGCTCTTAACCAACTCAGGAGAATGAATTCTATAAAAAGTGAAGACCAGAAATATAGAAAAAATTTCCAGAACTTATCAAAAGCTTTGCTAACCCCTATATATATATATATATATATATATATATATATGAAGAAATATAGTCTCAAAGTGTGCTATATTTATGGGATAAAATGCTCAATATCAGAGATATAGCGTGTGTAAATATAAAAGTGAACATAGAAGTCATGACTTATAGGCGACAGTCTGGTTCATGCTAGATGCAATCGTCAGGCCACGAATCTGTCGATTGCATCTAGAATGAAACAGACTGTCGCCTCGAAGTCTTGACTTCTATGTTCACTTTTATATATATATATATATATATATATATATATATATATATATATATATATATATGTTTAAAATAATCTGCGAAACCAATGTCTATAGCAACCAATGTCTATAGCCACTTTCTATGAAGAAAAACGTTCAGGAAGTCTTACAGTGTTTAAAAAGCTCTTAACCAAACCAGGAGGGTGAATTCTATAAAAAGCGAAGACCAGAAATATAGAAAATAATTTATAGGACTTTTCAAAGGCTTTGGTAGACTCCAGAATATATATATATATATATATATATATATATATATATATTAAAATAATCTGCGTAACCAATGTCTGTAGCAACTCCTCGACGCTTGTCACTTTTTATGAAGAAAAAATCCAGGAAGAGTTACAGCATTTAGAAAAAGAAAATATTATACATCCGGTAAAAATGTCAAAAACTTCCCCAGCAGTTGTAAAACTGGCTTCACTAATGTTTGTTATAAGTAAGTGAAATTCAACGACGAAATACCTTTCACCCAAGGCGAATGACTGCCCAACCATCATCAACAAAAATTATCAACCCACGTACTTCCAATAAATTGCAGCGTCAATCAAGATCTGTTTAGGATTTCAGTTAATCTGAAAAAGCGAGTCCAACTGAATTGTCACAGGATCAACACGAACCCCAAAAAACTGAAATTGAAACGTCGATTGCCAATGGCACCACACCGTCAGTTTACACCAGATATGGTCGCAAGGTTCGACCTTCTTTATCGACATTCGTAAAGGACTTAAAAAAAATGTGGGATGCGAAGTAATTCACAGTTACGTCCCTTGTCAAGAAATGGTATCTGCCTTCGCTATAAAAACGGAGCATGAATGAGGTGGGGAGATTTTAAATTCTCTGCGTTAACACGTTTGGACGTCATAACAAAGAATTAAAGATTTCATTTTGTCTTCTTTTCCCCTCCTATAATTTAATACACATAAATTATGCAACAACATCTTGTAACTACTGTAGTGATACACGATCAAAACTTAAATAAATAACTCATTTAAAGTTCAATTTAAATATCGAATAGAGTGAAAGGTTTAAGAAACAATTCTTTATTAAATGTTTAACTTTAATTTCGCTTTTCGCCGCAATTGTAATTCATATCATCGAATTAAACCGTAAGTAAAACTTAAGCTGGGCTCATATGCCTCTTTCTTTTTTCTTTTTCTAGCACGAGTACTGTGACGTATTCGAAATATGACACAGCTCGGATTTCCTAATTTCTTTTAAGAATGACTTTATGTGAAGGGATCATAAAGAATGGTGATTCTAAAAGGAAATAAAAATGGCGCGTAAAATAAACGTAAACAAACTACGGAGATCGATTGCGTATACGAAGAAAGATTATGCCGAATTACAGCGTCGAATAAAGATAAAATAATTTTATTGTTTCTAAATTCTTACAACTTTTACGTGCATATGACGTTGAAGGTAAAAGGCAAAGTGCCCTAAATCCAACCGTAGGAGGTACTCTAAAGACTGCTCGTAGAACGGCTTCTAGATTAGTATATCATAAAAGTGCAGTCATTACATTCATGTATTTGTAAAATCTGCAAAGTAGATAGTGTAAATATTAATCTGTTTTCTTGGTTCTTTTAATGAATCCTAAACCAAATGAGCGATAACAATTTCTATAAACACTTTCAGTATCATCTTTTTATTATTATTATTATTATTTTTATGCTCATTATTTGTTAAATTCATTATATCAACTTAATCAATATTGCAATCAAAATTGCCAGGACGAAAAGAACGTATTTACACTCTGTTTTTTATTCTATTCTTATATTCGTTTTCTTTCTTGGTTTAAAAAAGGAAAAAAAAATGGATGAACACGCACATATTGATAGCAGAAAACAAAAAGATTTTGGATGAAAATAAATAAATGAATAACACAAGCAAGAACAATATTACAGACATGTCAAATAATAATAATGATATTTTAAAAGACAAATTTTTCAAACGAAAAAGTCACAATACAGGCGTTGAACAGAAGAGTTAAAGAAATTCAGCAAAGGAAAACAACAAAGAAATGACACAAAATGGTGAACGAAGAATAAGAACCATAAAGTTCCAATAATGTACTAAAAATATAAGTATCAAGCAAAACAAATGGACCTACAAGAATAACACAAGACAGACTAAGACGGACACAGGAAAACAGAGAGCACCATGTCAAGTATTTAAACCTTGTGACACACTTGGAGTTGACAGCTTGCTATGAGTTCAATGAAGAAAGAACAAAGAGGCTTCGTTAGACAATCATGACAACTTGTCTTATTTTCATCTCTCGTCTCGGTCTGCGGCCTTTTTATTTTTTCTATTTTCATACAAAATCGTCAAAAGTAATTTCTGTCCTTCATCTCTCTGCAAAAAACAAACATAATAACATTAAATAACGAGAGTAGAAGAGATTTATTTCTCGAGTGCAACTGGCGGGGAAAAGTCACTGAACTGCTAACAATGTCCATTGCTCATTAGGAGATCAAATTATCAAACCAAAATCGGTTTTATTTAAGAAATGTTAAATGTTGAACAATAAATGCATTTATTGGCAGTAGTTTTCCAAGAGATAGAATAGCTCGCACCATACTACGACCGATTTCGTCTCTTAGACTGGTTGCCAACCAAAGCTAGATACCTTAGTCTACACTATTATGAAAATGATGCATTTAATATGCGAAAATGGGTTATCAATTTGTTTAAGACTATTTACATTATTCGGACTATTGTCCTCATCTTTGTCGCCGTATTTATCTCAATGTTTGGGCCATTGTACGCTCCGGTCTTCTTCAGGTGGTTGGTATGTCGAACTGAACCCTTTATTTCGCTCACTGGGGTAGACTGTTCTAGTTCCACGTACCATGTCTAATCGATGTCAGTTATCAGTTATCTCCTATTAATTCTCCTCTCCAAGTTCTCCACCGCCTTCAGAAGGTATTGAACTCACAATCTTTTGGTCCTGTCACTGGATCTAACTAACGCCTTTATCCACTCTGCCATGTGTCCTTGAGCTATGTGATATATATATGGCGACAAAGATGTCAATAGTCCGAATAATGTAAATAGTGTCCATAATACCTCATCTCAGAAATATAGAGAGATACTAAAGAAGGCCGGAGCGTACAACGGCCGAAACGTTGTAATAAATATGGCGACAAAGATGAGGACAATAGTCCGAAAAATGTAATTAGTGTACATAATACCTCATCTCAGAAAAATAGACAGATACTGAAAAAGGCCGCAGCGAACAACGGCCGAAACGTTGCAATAAATATGGCGACAAAGATGAGGACAATAGTCCGAAAAATGTAAATAGTGTGCATAATACCTCATCTCAGAAAAATAGACAGATACTGAAAAAGGCCGCAGCGAAACGTTGTAATAAATACCGACTGAAAAAGGCCGACCGAAACGTTGTAATAAATATGGTGACAAAGATGAGGACAATAGTCCAATAATTTAAATAGTGTACATAATACCTCAGCTCAGAAAAATAGACAATTTGTTTAAAAATTAAATGTTGTGAAGAAGTATTGTTTGACCGCGTAAATAGTTTTTCAAAAGTGGATTTGAAAAGGAGGTACAAGTGTGTAGCAGAAGGATCACCATTGTTTGTTTTTTTTGTTTGGTTTGGCTTGTTTTTCAGAATATCAATATCTATTGATTATTTAATGCCGGAAAGATGCAGTTTTTCGTCTTACCCAGAACGTTTATCGTCATACGCAGAACGGGGTCTTTTATTTATTGATTTGTTGTTGTTGTTTTTACAGCTTATCAACCCTTTATTGAGTTATTTAATCCGAAACATATGATTATTATGATAATCATTAATTTTTAGGACTGGATAATCTGCACTGACAGTTTTTAGAGAATAACTATGATTTTTCTAGATACAAGTTCTACTTATGTTTTAGTGATAGACTTCTTTTTCTTTTCTTTTATTTTACAAATTAACCGATAGTTGTGGGGATGAAGAATTCATACCTTTTTTAAGTGTATTTTTTTCATGTGAATGAAAAACTCCGTGTAGAATCAGAACCCAGCTCTCCGATTTCTCGTTTCGATCCGTCAAACATGACACCACCCGCACATCCACCTTCAGACAGGGAACGGTTTCTCTATTCATTTGCCACTGGAACAGCGATACCGAAGATTCTCGACCGTTCCTTTTCCTTAGCCATTCGGACAAATTTTCAGCTCCCAGCTCAGATGGAGTGCTGACTAATTTCCAGTGCATTTTTCAGAATTTTTTGTTTGCACGGTTAAGCTCAAATTCTCTCTATACTTTATCAATCGCCGCTTAGATTTGGCATAACGACACAAGTATGGGGCACGTAGTGAACTCACAATCCAGTAGCAATGATCGTTAAGTCCAGACCTCCATCAAATACGCAGATCTCCTGAGCGGCCATTCGTCTAGATACCTCTGTACTAAGGCAGTTGTCCACCCAGGTTTTAATCCTTGATCCTAGTTTGTTTCAACGACATTCCCAGTGGCATCATCTCTCATCTTGGTATTGATGCTAATGACACAGCCATTTACTACTGTCTCGCTACTACACCCTTGAGCAAATTAATTGAAACAGCCGATTTAGTTTCCTTTCTTTTACCATACGGTCCGTTTTAGACCCACTGGAGTGATAGGGTGTAATCGATTTCTATTTTTTTCCTCAGATTAGGTCATTTGCAGTGGTGTGCAATAATATGAATCCATTTTCGGGGAGTATGTTGAAATTTGTTTGTCATTGGAAAATATTGCTTCATCCGTGATTGCCTCAGATTTTATCACGCCCAGACACTATTCTCTCGATTGTTGATTAGTTGTCCTATGACCATTGTCTGCGATGGACTTTACTCCAAAAAACCGTACGAAAATTGTAACAATGCACGAACACAATGGCAAGCCTTACCAGTGAGCAAAGCAATGTACAATCAACTGGTTCGGAAACTTTCCTGATTTAAATCCACTCGAGAATCTGTGCTAAATCTGCAAGGAAAGACTTTGTAGAAAAGAGAAAAGTAATAACTTGCATCAGATTTTCTTCACGCCCAGACACTATTGTCTCGACTGTCGATTAGTTTTCCTACCGCCATTGTCTGCGATGGACGTCATTCCAAGGAAGCGTAGGAAAACTGTAAAGCTGCAAAAACACACTGCTAAGCCTTACCAGTGAACAAATCAAAGTACTATAGACTGACACGGAAAATCTCCTGATTTAAATCCAATCGAGAATCTCTGGTCATTCTGCAATGAACGACTTCTTTGAATGGGCATACGAAATATTAAAATGTGCACTGGGTCATATTTCATTGGGAAAATATGAAAAAACTAAATAATAATTATTCGTTTTGCTTCAATTACTTTTCACAAGGGCGTACGTCTGATCAGTCCGATAAGGTCAAATTGACGGCTGATCTAAACAAAAGGCTGGTGTTGTTAACTGGTGCAAACAATGCTCTGTTGATTTTAACGCCTGTAAAACTAAACAGCTCTCTATTAATCATCTGGGTGACCTCTTTCTGCCTTCCATCAGAATGGCTGATGCTAACCTCCAGGAAAGTGACGAGTTGCGCATTCCCGGGTTAATCGACGCGGCAGTCATGAAGTGAGAAGTCTACATTGAATCAACTGCTAACTGCTTGTTTCACTGTATCGTGCTAAGCTAGACAATTTTTTCTACAGCACCCAACTTAAATATCTATAAGCCTATTATTCGCCCATGCTTAGAATATTGCTGTCACATATTGTCCGGATCTCCTGCTATTTATTTCGAGATTCTTGATAACATCCAAAGGAGACTCAGCAATAACAGTGCCCTGAGCTGGCGGCTCGGCTTCAGTCACTTGCCCCCGGCCATAAAGTTGCCTCCCTGTGCGCAGTACTAGACTGGCGACGAGGTCTAATCGATGTGTAGTTATTTTGGCTAGACGTAACCGGAAGTTCTATGCTAACAGTTTCTTTTCTCGCACTTCTCCCTACCGGTTCCATGTTTTCAAGCCGACTTTAATCTTCAAAAATTTAAAGGCAATGTCAGTCGCTATCTACTGTCTTCCTGATTACTCTTCTTCTGTACTCGCTCTATGGAGAATTTTTTTTTTAATTCTTCCCCACCCAGTAACCCTTTGCGTCATAGAGGCTTGACTGCCTTGCTTGGTGTGAATTTTGGGGTGAAAATGTTTTTTAATGTTAATATAGTTTTGTCAATGCGAACTAAAATTAGAAAAACTCTGGTCGAGATATATATATATATACATATATATATATATATATATATATATATATATATATATATATGTTACGATGAATCATTCATACAAAAAGTAGATTAGTAAAGTTAATGATATAAAATGGCGAAATCTCTTCGCAAACAAAATTTTAAAGTTGCATTAACCTACGAACCACTCGATAAATGTTATGATCCTTGTTTTTAATAACTACAAGCCGTATAAGGTCTTTTTTAATCTGCTAGTACTTTCAACTGTACACACAGTCATCTTCAGGCATGGAAATTATTTTGTTTTTATTAAATCCAGGTTGTATCGGCGACGAAAGATTAAATGCGAATCGAAACGTGTTATTGTTAAGGGATACAAACTTTTGGAGCGTGCAGTCGCAACGCTAAGGTTGAATTGTTTTGAAAATTTAAGAGAGTGCGTTTTTTACTAATATGGTAATTTGAGATTTTTTTGTTGTAGGAGTTTATCAATCAATGTGACATAAACTAAATTGTTCAATAATAGAGTAATGTCTATATATATATATATGTATATCATTTACTCTCTGGAAGTTGTCTTCTCGTTGTTTACGATCACAGGATCGGATCTGTTGGCCTGAATTGGGAGGCACGTTTGGATTTTGAAGAGACATTGCATCTGATGATTGAGCGTTTAAATGCTACTTGTTTGTAGTGTTTCCAGTGGAACACGCTCAGCATTTAAACAGGCCATTTATTTTGCATTCTCTAATAATTCTAAACGCTTAGGCTTGCTTGGGCATCATTATCATCGTCATCATCAAGTCATTTATACATGAATATTATTATTTTTATTATTATTATTATTATTATTATTATTATTATTATTATTATTATTATTATTTATTTCCTTTGATATCTGCCGTTTACACATTTCTTTCCGGGTCCCACCCAGGGACCTAAGTTTAGGAATGGTATCATGACACTTTCCACTGAAAAAAAAAATTACATCGATAAAGCCCTTCGTAAAGTGTGGGCTGCACTTGTCAGAATAATATTTTGTATCTCTTTGAGGCATGGACTTCCAGGGATCCCTTCAATTAGTCTACTGGAATCTTTTCCAACCAATCCTAAGTCTCCAACTACAACAGGGATTGTTGATGTTCCCATGTGCCACATTTTTGAGATTTCTATTTCAAGGTCCTTGTATTTTGACAGCTTTTCGAATATATCTTCAAAGATACATTGCAGTCTGCAGGGACTGGCATATTAATAAGGAGGCATTTTTTTTCTTTGTGGTCTTTAACAACAATGTCTGGGCAGTTGGCTTTGATTGTTCTGTCAGTGTGTATTGTGTAGTCCCATAGAATTGTAACAGGTTCTATCTCCGTAAACGGGTCAGGGTGGTGTTCGTACCAGTTTCTTTCCAATAGAAGTTGCAAATTTTCCAGTGCAGATATTGGCCCACTCTGTCATGCCAGTTTTTTTACATTCAGTGGGTGCCAATATCGTGTAACCTGATACAAGATGGTTTCTGAATATTTATCACAGATGATTATTATTATTATTAATATTATTATTTTCTTTGATATCTGGCGTTTACACATTTCTTTCCGGGTCCCGCCCAGGGAGCTAAGGTTAGAAATGGCATCATGACACCTTCCACTGCAAAAAAAAAAAATTATTATCAGTATTATTATTATTATTATTATTATTATTATTACGTTAAATATCCTCTAAGCTTTATTCTGGTCTGTGTATGAAAAGTGAAACATTATTATTATTATTATTATTAATTTATTATTATTATTATTATTATTATTATTATTATTATTATTATTATTATTATTATTATCATTTTATTATTATTTTATTGCTATTTCATTATTATTAATATTGTGTATTATTATTATTATTTTATTATTATTACCATTTTATTGTCATTTCATTATTATTACTGTTGCTATTTTATTATTATTATTATTATTATTATTATTATTATTATTGTTGTTGTTGTTTTATTGTTATTACGCTTAATATGCTGAAAGGTTTATCCTTGCTTGTGCATGAATATTATTATTATTATAATATGATGATCATTATTATTGCGCATGATATGCTCTAAGTCTTATTCAAATTTATTAATAATTATATGTATTATTATTATCATCATCATTATCATTATCATCATCATCATCATTATTATTGTTATTATTATTATTATTATTATTATTATTATTATTATTATTATTATTATTATTATTATTATCATTAATGTTTCCCGTCTGATTATTATGTCATTCATTATTATTGTTATTTTTCCCGTCTTTGTCATCATCATTACTTTTGCTATCAATTAAAATAATTACGTTTATTGCGTGATTCCAATAAAACGATAAAGAACAGTATGAAATAAAAAAAAATCTCCTGGAAGGATTTTAATTGCCGTATTCAAGTATTTTCTTAATACCATGATAATTACTTTTGCAGCAGCAGCAGCAGCAGCAGCAGCAGCTGCATTATCATTATTACTAGTAGTTGTTGTAGTATACCTTATATGTAGCAACAATCACAATAATAACTCTATTGTTAGCCAAATACTCATACTAACAATATCTTATGTAATCGACTCAGCTGTCCGAGCCAATGGTAAGAATAAAACATTGAAAGAAAAGTACTATTCTAATCATCAATCAGTCCCTCTTTTTATGTTCAGCCCATCAGGTATTGTTAAAAAAAAATAGAAGAAATGAAATTAATTATGAATAAATGATTAGAAAGAAAATAATTAAAACAAAAGTATAAAAATCTTCATAATAATAATAATAATAATAATAAGAAGAAGAAGAAGAAGAAGAAGAAGAAGAAGGAGAATACGAATGATAATAATAATATGATTATGAAGAATAAAAAAAGGAAGAAACATATTTGATTTTGAATTGAAGAAGTTGTATAACATGAAGGAAACAGTCATCCCAGTCATTATCAGAGTGCTTGCTAGAAACGGCTCCAAAGACTGCAGGTAATAGAAATTGGTAGAAAGAATTGTAACGCTCTAGATAATAGCACCACTGCATATAGTGGAGTGGTTTCTGTTGATTTCTCCATGGTTTTATAATCTCAATTTAAGCCATAATTCGGGGTGGAAGAGATGGCTTCGTGCGTTTCCCATAGGACGAGACCGAATATTGAACTCAGATCACATTGTCCGGTAAATAATAATAATAATAATAATAATAATAATAATAATAATAATAATAATAATAATAATAAAAAAAAAATAATTAAACCCGGCATGACAGGGTGGGCCAATATCTGCAATGGAAAATTGTCAACTCCTATGGGAAACAAACTGAAAGAAACTGGTACGAACACCACCCTGACCCGGTTACGGAGATAGGACCTGTTACAATTCTATGGGACTACACAATACACACTGACAGAACAATCAAAGCCAACTGCCCAGACATTGTTATTAAAGACCACAAAGAAAAAAAGCCTCCTTATTGATATGCCAGTCCCTGCAGACTGCAATGTATCTCTGAAGATATTCGAAAAACTGTCAAAATACAAGGACCTTGAAATAGAAATCTCAAAAATGTGGCACATGGGAACATCAACAATCCCTGTTGTAGTTGGAGCCTTTGAATTGGTTGGAAAAGATTCCAGTAGGCTGATTGAAGGGATCCCTGGAAGTCCATGCCTCAAAGAGATACAATAAAATGTTCTGACAAGTACAGCCCACACTTTACGAAGGGCTTTATCTGTGTAATTATTATTTTTTTATTTTATTTTATTTTTTTTTGCAGTGGAAAGTGTCATGATGCCATTTCTAACCTTAGGTCCCTGGGCAGAACCTGGAAAGAAATGTGTAAACGCCAGATATCAAAGGAAATAATAATAATAATAATAATAATAATAATAATGATGA
The DNA here is from genome assembly GCA_964036315.1 of Acanthosepion esculentum. NCBI lineage: Eukaryota > Metazoa > Mollusca > Cephalopoda > Sepiida > Sepiidae > Acanthosepion > Acanthosepion esculentum. Next base: position 24,934,289 of record OZ038487.1, read on the forward strand.
TGTTAATTTGTATTATGAGTCTGTTTGACTTCATTTCAACTTTAAATTTTTCTTTTTTCTTTTAACTTTAATTTTTTTATCCGTATTTTAAAAAAATTTTCGACACTTCCAGCAGAAGTTTCCGTAAGTGAATCGCGCTTTTTGTCTAAGCATAGTGGATCTTTGTTGATATATATATTAGAGGCTCTAAGTGTTGACTTCTATGTTCACTTTTATATTTACACACACTCTATCTCTGATAATGAGCACTTTATCCCATAAATATAGCACTCCTTAAGACTATATATATATATATATATATATATATATATATATATATATATTTATATATTTCGTGTGTTGGGGCAGCAGATCATTATTTAAACATATATTGTTAAATATAACAGACAATGAATGTCTATTATGTCTGATCATGGGCCGTTCTAATGTTCGAATATTTGGCTTAATTTCTGGTGAAAATAAAGACAAAAACTGTCCAACATTTGCATATTTTTTTAAGTTAGTCCTAACCTTTCGGCTCCCATGGACCATCTTCAGAGTGGTTATACAAACATGAAACAAAGATATCCACCTTCAAAAATGATATTTTGTCATTTTGACATAGAAAATTCCTATGCGACGATAACGGTCGTGAAATAGCAGACTCAAATCGTAAGTTCAAGATGCGGTTAAGGACGTCATACCATGCGATAGACCAGTCTTACAACAGAATCAATGTCTAGGTGCAATATAATGTGTTCTGGCTGGATTGAAATGTAATTTTGTCAAGTGTGGGTTGCTTTGTTTTAATGTAGATGGACTCCAATATTCGAAGGTTCTTTTTACTGTGTGTATGTTTGAGTATTTTTGTGTTATCAACTAATATTATGTACATGGCTATGTTTTTCTAAGAAATGTTGTTTAATAGAACTAAGATCAGAAATGTGACAGGTAAGTCTACGGGAAAGTGTGGTTGTAGTAAAACCAATATATGTAGCTAGTTTATTATTAGCATCAGAGATACAATATCTGAACGGCCATGTAAATTGATACACTACATTGTTTTTTGTAGAGTATTTAGTTACGTGGTTGTAGGGTTATTGGAGATTATGAGGTCAATTTTTAAAAAGTTTTCATAATATATGAAGACCTTAACTTGTTTATTATTATTAATGGGTTTAACATTTCTACCTATTATGTTTGTAATTATTATGCATTTGGTTGCAATAGTATAAGTTAATAGTATTATGACGTAACTATTAATATTATGAATTTTGTTAGAGGTATTATTAAGTTTATTGAGATACATTTTAATTTGTTGATCAATGACGGAATTAGGAATATATCCCGCAAAAAACGGGTGAAACGGATGAAACGGATGATCCGAAGAATTATAAGCCAATAACACGTCTGTCGACCACATATAAATTGATCACGTCTCGACGAACTGTACTTACTGTTTTCTCGATGAAAACAAAATTCTTCCCCTGGAACAGAAAGGATGCAGGAGAGGTTCATATGGTTGCAAAGATCAACTATTGATAAACAAAATGATCCTGGAAAACTGCAGGAAAACAGGTAGAAATCTCAGCACAGTATAGCTGCACTACCCTAAAGCCTTTGATAGTGTGCCACACTCTGGGATCTTTAAGATTTTGAAAATGTACAAAGTCTCTTCGATGACAGAAAATTTCCTTAAACACATCACGGGAATGTGGAAAATCACATTATATCTAAATTACACCATAGGCACTGCAATTGCAATCGCCTGAATATCCGACGAGGAATCTTTCAAGGAAACTCATTGTCATCCATTTTGATTTGTCTGTCCGTGATCCCCTTTAGGCATGAACTCAACAATAATAGCTATGGAGACAAAGTAAACAAGAAAGTATTTAATCACCTACTCTACATGGATGATCTCAAACTCTTTGCCAAAGACGACAATGAATTGAAGGCAGAGCCGACTATAGATCATCAATGTTTCTGGGGCTCATTACGATCTTTAAAAAATATACTATTGGTATGATTTAGATGCTAAAATGATTCCTTGACTTTAACTAAAATATATGGTTTGTAAGAATCTCTGTGCATAAAATTAAAATAAAAACGAATTTTGGTATTTTAATATTAATTTTAATAAATCTATAAAAATAAACATTTATTTAAAATAAAAAAATTCCCCAGTCATTTAAGAAAAAAGAGTAAAGGCAAAATATCTCGAGACACGGAGAGCAGAACGAGAACATGGTTTCCCCGTACATGAAATAAAGTGTTCAGTTCGAAATGGCTTCTAGGTTACATAGATCGATATATACCTGAAGAAGCCCAATGTACACAACGGCTGAAATGTGATAACAGCAACAGATATGAGGACATTAATCCAAATTTAATTAATATAAATAAAGACGAGACAGAAAAGAAGCGAATAAGACAGGGTAACCCAAAAAGTTTGACATCAATTTAAAAGCATATTTTCTTGAAAGCTACTAAGTCTAGCTCAATGAAATTGAAGATTTTAGGTGTTGAACATCATAAGTTTATTATGGAACCGATTTTATAAGTGTTCAATATGTGCACCGCCTGTGACACGGCACACGGCAAGTCGATAGCTGAGCCCTTGCCAAACACGCTGTAGCATGTCTCCAGTAACGTTATCCAGTGCGGAGGTGATTCTCGGCTTGAGTCCATCTATGCTAGCAGGTAGAGGTGTGACATAGATCAGTCCCTTCACATATCCAGCATAAAAAGAAATCACAGGGGAACAGGTCCGGTGACCGCGGCGGCCATTTCATCAGAAAACTGTCTTCATCTCCACCATGCCCGATTCATCTCTCTGGCAGATTCTCATTGAGATAAGCACGTACTGTCCTCTTCCATTACATATAAAATCTTGATCTGTTTCTAGACATTCTGGGAAAATTTGGGGATATTCCAACAAGAATTGCCAAAATTACAGGCCTGCGAAATCATGTCAATTTTTGTGGGACATGTTGCAAGTTGGCCCAGAGTGAATACAAGAGTAAGCATGGTTGGGTGGGAAAAGTTATCTGCTGAGATGTGTGCAAGTAAAATAATACTAGAGAGTGGATTTCGCTGCTAGAGTAGAAATAATATTACTAGATATATAGTATATTAACCTAGCTAAAGAGAATTTTTAAAAATAATGTTACCATTATACAAGGCTCAAGAGCCACTAATGGTAGTGAGTGAAGAAGTTTTTTTCGTGGGCGTTAGCGGTAAGTGTCTGTGGTAAAAGGCACAAGTTGTGGGGATATGTGGAAAATACAACGGTTAACCTGAGACTTAAACAGGTTAAGATTGTAGTGGTTGAGAAAATGTCGTCTTGAGCATCACTTCCACAAAGAATCGGTTCGTGGGAGGCTGTTTAAGTTGGACATTTCGAACTAATGTAATGAAGTTTAACTTTACTCGGCGTGTCGTGTCTTTGCTGTGACAGTTGGCGAAACTAAAGTGTGTATCTTGTATAGCAGTTGTACTAGTAATTATGAGTGCACTGGGAACAGTCTCGAAGAGGCTACGACAAAATCTGGAGGGCAGGGAAATAAAGGAAACAGTCGAGAGTCAAAATCAGGAATCAACTGAACTCGCTTACTGAAGAAAGTACTGAAGTACTCTTGTTCTTTGATCGATCATTTCTCTTTCTCTCCAGTCTGTTCAGTCGTTCGCCAGAACGTTAAAATCAACTGACCTGTTTTCTTCTTGTTTATTTATAACAAATTCGTTCTGTTTATTATTACGGGCGTCGCCATTATCGTAAGCGAATTGCCGTCAATAGAAATTATAACAAATTATAAAAGCATCAATAATTAAAAGATTATCCAATTCATTTTATAATAGCCATCTGATGACTAATGATGCTATAACTTACTAAAAATGGTATTATTACAATAATAAGAAGAAAAAAGAAAAAAAAATAGTTTAAAGAATGAAAAAAGAAAAAGAGAAACAGGAAATTTGTCTAAAAACAGAAATAGCATTAACGATTCACTGAAGGAAATCTCAGGTTTGATTCATTTGCTCCTGCTTTCTTCCTTACTGCAGGCTTTTCGAAAAGAATCCATAATCAAAATATTTGACAATCGTCCGCCATTAATTGCTATTAAAAGGTAACTTTAGGCAGATTTCTTATTCTTAATCTAAAATCCTTCCCTCCCCAACTCAAGAATGTTTTTTTTTCGGATTCCCTCCCTTTCTACTGTCTTCCATTTACTTAATTTTTTTACCATTTTTTTTAAAAAAAATATCTTATTCAATTCGTTTTTTTTTCTCAATTTGTATTACTGTTTTTTCTTTCAATGTTTCGATTTTTATATTCTTTCGTTTTCTTCATTGTCGTAGTTTCTGCTTTTTCTTGTGAATTTTTCTTGTTACTGTATTTTTGTACCATATTTCTTTCGACTCTTTCCTCCATCTTGCTTTTATCAGCTCGCGTTCTTTTCACTTTCTACATGTTCTTTCTTGGAGGTTTCCATGTATCTCTACACAGCTTGGACGACCTAACCTTCCTTTCTGTCTGATTATCGATATTCTTTTCTTTTCTTTCTTTCTACATTCTACTGTTTCCTTCTTTTTTTTATTTCCTTCCGTTCTCTCTCTATATATTCTTTTTCACCGTCTTTACGCTTCTTTTTTTTTTCCCACGTTTTCTTTCTTTTGGTTGATTTTTTTTTATCATTCTTCTTTTGTTCATTTTTTTCTGAACTCTAAAATAACCTGTATTATTTATGTTTTATTCTCTTCTTCCTCCAACGCCATCTCGTTTATTTTTTTCTCTTTTTCTGCTATATCTCCTGCTGCTCCAACCGCCTCTTTCATTTTTACTTTGACCTCTTCTTTTTTTTTTTTGTCCACTCTTCCTTTTTCTTCTTTTCTCCGTCTTCTTTCTCTCCTTCCGCCGTTCGTCTTTTCCCTTCTTTTTATACTAAAATTTCTCTCTTTGATTCTTCTTCCCCTCTCCTTTTACTTCTATGCTTTCTAAAACCTTCTTTCGTCTTTTTCTGTTTTTCTTTTTTTCTTCTTTTTTTTGTCTCTCTTTCTTCGCCTCCTCTGTTTCTCTTGCTCTTCTCCCTTCCTCTCCTCTTCCAACTCTTTCTTTCTATCCTTAGTTATAATCTTACTTCAACTTTGGTATGTCTATTTTCTGTTTGATCTCTCCTTGCATCTATACATTCTTTCTTTCTTTCTTTCTTGCTTGCTTGCTTTTATTTCATCTTTTGTTTCCCTGGTTTCATTTATATTCTGTTTTCTTTTCTTTCTTTCTTCCGATATTTTTTTCTTTGTTTCATTTTCTTTCTTTCTTTCTTTCTTTCTTTTTTGATGGCTTGCTTGATTTCTTTCTTCTCTTTTTTTTTCTCTTTTCTAAAACTTATTATTTTGCTAACCTTTTTCTCAGTTTCTGCTTCTTCACTTTTTCTTCCTATTCTTCCTTCTTTTTCCTTCACTTTTCTACTTTTACTGCTCTTTTTATCCCCCTCCTTATTATTGCTTCTTTTTCTTTGTCTCCTTCTTTTTTACCATTTCTTCTCCTGCTTATTTTTCCTCATTTTTCACTCGTCTATTTTCTTCTACTTCTTTTCCCTTGCTTTATCTTTTCTTTCATCTTTCTTCTTGCCTTTAATTTCTTTTCATTTTCTCGATATTAATTTAATGCTCTTGTATCGACCAAACTTTTCATTCGATTAAGTAATTAAGAGTAAAATATATTTATTTTAGTATTTAGCAATAACTTTTGAATACCATCTTTATAGTTTAATTCCGCTAAATTCAGCCAACTTCATAATTCCATCCTCCCCAAAACTCCTCTCGTTGTTTTTTGCTGTCTTCCAGGAAATTCCTTTTTTTCTCCAATTTTAGAATTCTGCAAAGGCCAGCGTAAATGGTAATCTGAAAGCGCAATATCTGGTAAATATGACAGATGTGCCAAAACCCCCAAGCCATTCTGTAGCTATTTTTGCCTGGCCACAAAGGAAATTATTATTTTCTTAGATTGCTGTCTCCACACAGTATAACTTGGAACAATGTTTGTTCGAATCAATCCGTTATATATTCTACATATCATCATAATATACATCTCTTGCTCTCACTCTGTACGCCTTGTGTTACGTGGATAATTGTAAAACTAAACCTGTCACTGCTCTATTGATATTTTCATGGCAGATGTTTGGGCAAACTATAATCCTTGCATTTCATGGCAGATGTTCAAGCAAACTATAATCCTTGCTTTTCATGGCAGATGTTCAAGCAAACTATAATCCTTGCTTTTCATGGCAGATGTTCAAGCAAACTATAATCCTTGCTTTTCATGGCAGATGTTCAAGCAAAATATAATCCTTGCTTTTCATGGCAGATGTTCAAGCAAACTATAATCCTTGCTGCCATCAGTGCTAAACATCAAAGTTATGACTCCCCTGGTTGCATACACCGACTCGACTCATCCACATCCTCTTCATATTTCGTTGGTAAGAAGGAAGTTCCCATCAGATAGCTTCTTTCCCAGAACTGATGCAGAATGGAACGAACGCAAGATCATGCTTCACATCCTTAAGCTTTTCAAGTCAAGGGCCTACCGCTATTTTTCCTAAATATCTTCATAATATGCTCCCGTCATATATTCCATTAAAACAGCCTCATATATTAACCCTCTACCTTCAGTGGCTCTTGAGCCTTATGTTGCGTGAACAATAGTCTAAAAATCGTTTGACACTCTGGAAAGAGTTCATAGTAAATGATACTCTTTCAATCCCACATTATACATAACAACGTCTAAATGTAGACTGGCTTTGGTCCAGTTTATAAACTTCTCTTACTTATCATGTTATTATAAAACATCCACTTTTCATCGCCTGTCGAAATTTGATTTAAGGAAATGTTTTTATTTGGATCAAGACAGAAATACTGTCCACATTTTAAAAAACAATTCTGTTCATTTATGTAGAGTTGTAGAAAGTTTATTATTCCCAAATAATATCAAACTTTGATCGGCATCAAATGTAGGTGGTCTGCCCGAACGTGTTGCGCATTTCATCAATAAATATTTAACATGGAACTTCAAAAACTGCATTCTTTCCCCGCTCTTTCTCTCTCTTTTTCATGACTCTTTAGAACTTAGACATTCATGGCTCTCCACAACATCCTATCTTGTTGCTCTAAGTAATTCTTGCTAAATTATGACACCTTTTTGTTTTTGTGATACTTGTGCCGCCATCAGTTTTCTTAAACTTGTAAACTAGGTTAGTAACTGTTTTCATCGCATCTCTTGTCATATCTTGTCATCTCTTGTCATCTCTTGTCATCTTTTGTCATCTCTTGTCATTTTTGTCATCTTTTGTCATCTCGTGTCATCTTTTGTCATCTCTTGTCTTCTCTTGTCATCTTTTGTCATCTCTTGTCATCTCTGTGTTACATTCTCCAAAATTAATTATGAACTTGTTTTTCTTGTGACTTAGTCGCATTTTATCTTTCTTAGGTTTTTGTTTAACCTTTCTTAATTCCGTTTAAGTATATTATACTAACAATTCTGTTTATTATATTACATTTTCATATTCAATGTTAGAATAAATAATGAAAAAATATACGCCAATGCTGACATTTTGGACGCACCTTCATGTAACAATTGCCACAATGCAAAGACAAGGTTTTGTTCTAAATGTATTTCAAATTAAACCATCCTAATGTTCATGTTGGTTTTCGTCTTGTTCTACTTCTTCTTTATAATCATCATCTAATTTTGAAGTTCTCCTTCATCATCATATAATTCTGTTTCTTCGTCGTCGTCATCATCATCACCATCAACTTCTACTGCTACTTCTTCACCATCATCATCACGTCCTACTTCTTCTTCCTCTTCATCATTTTCTTCATCATCATCGTCATCATCTATTTCTTTTTACTCTTCATCATCATCGTCATCATCTATTTCTTTTTACTCTTCATCATCATCATCATCGTCATCTTTTTCATCACCATCTACTTCTTCCTTCGCTTCATCATCATCATCGTCTGTATCATCATCATCATCATCATCATCATCATCATCATCATCATCTACTTCTTATTCCTCTTCATCATCATCATCTTCTCCATCATCATCATCTTCTTCATCATTTACTTCTTCCTTTTCACCATCATCTTCTTCATCATCATTTTCTTCATCTGCTTCTTGTTCCTCTTCATCATCATCATCATCTGCATCATCATCATCTTATTCATCATCATCTACTTCTTATTCCTCTTCATCATCATCATCATCATCATCATCATCATCTTCTTCATCATCATCTTCGTCTACGTCTTATTCTTCTTCATCATCATCATCTTCTTCATCAACATCATCTTCATCATCATTTTCTTCTTCTTCGTGACCATCTGCTTCTTGTTCCTCTTCTTTATCATTATCATCATAATCATCTACTCCTTCATCATCATCATCATCTACTTCTTCTTCATCATCATCATCATCATCTGCATCATCATCATCTTCTTCATCATCATCTACTTCTTATTCCTCTTCATCATCCTTCTCCTTCATCATCATTATCATCATCATCATCATCGTCTTGTACTTATTCCTCGTCATCATCATCATCGTTTACTTCTTCCTTTTCTCCATCATCATCATCTTCATCATTATTTTCTTCATCATCATCATCATCTGCTTCTTATTCCCCTTCATCATCATCATCATCATCATCATCATCATCATCATCATCATCATCTACTTCACCTTTCATCATCATCATCATCATCTTCTTCATCATCATCATTTATTTCTTCTTTCTCTTCATCTTCATCATCTATTTCTACTTCTGGCTTATGAACATATCACGTTTAAGCACCTGTTCTCTTACGATCACAGAAGTTAAGCAATGTCGATCCTGGTCAGTACACCGCTTGGAAATACCAGGTGCTGTAAGCATCAATGTGCCGGTGGTGTAATAGATAACGGATCGTAATTAGAAATCGGAGAGCCAAGTTCCAATTCCGGTCGGGTTTTTTGATATTCACTTACGCACAATACCCTTGGAAAAAGTAAGAATCCATGTCTTCTTCCCCCATTAATGGGTTAATTTGTAAAACAAAAATCTTTATTATCTCCAAAAAACAATTAACTTTTAAAAATCTGAGAATCATTTTCTGGCTTTAAATAACCTGCAAAAGGTTAATAAAACGTAAAAAATAAATTAATCCATCAATCTTCTTTCCTCATTAACCTATTTTTCTCCAATGTTTGTTTACACCTCTTTCATATCATTCTTCTTCTTCTTCTTCTTCTTCTTCTTCTTCTTCTTCTTCTTCTTCTTCTTCTTCTTCTTCTTCTTCTTTCTCTACCTAGTCGTTTATTTCTCCTCCTACTCTCTTATGTGCTATATTTCTTTCTTACTGTAAAATTTGTTCTCCTCATTTTACATTTCGTTCTCTGTGTTCTACACTTATACCGTTATCCGGCTTCCTTATGTCTCTTCCTTCCTTAAATATTAACCTTCGTCCTTTTTAATTTCTCTCCTCCTACTCTGTCATTGTTTCTATTTTTGTGCTTCCACGTCTTCTTTTCTTTCTCTTTCTACACCTCTAATTATTTCTTTCTTAATTTTATCTTTCTCTTACGACTTTCCCAATTATTTCGCCTCCTTCTACCCACGCCATTCACTTATTTCTTCTCTATCTTCGTTTATCTCCTATTTAATTTATCCATTTCCCCCTCTTTCTTTACCCATTAACTTTCCCCACCTTATTTTCCCTCTGCCCTACCCTCTGAAATGTTTCTTCCTTTTATCTCTTTTCTCTTCCCTCTCCTCTTTTCTGTCGTTTATTGTCCATTTTCTCCTCCTCATTCACCATAATCTTCTCTCTACCTACTGCTTTCCCTCTCTCCTACCTCCTCAAATATTTCGTCTATTTTTCTCTTTTTCTCTTCCCTCCCCTCTTTTCTGTCATTTATTATCCATTTTCTCCTCCTTATTCACCATTCTCTCTACCTACTACTTTCCCTCTCTCCTACCTCCAAATATTTCTTCTATGTTTCTCTTTTTCTCTTCCCTCCCCTCTTTTCTGTTATTTATTATCCATTTTGTCCTCCTCATTCACCATAACCTTCTCTCTAACAACTACTTTCCCTCTCTACTTACTGCTTTCCTTCTCTCCTACCTCCTCAAATATTTATTCTATTTTTCTTCTTTTTCTCTTCCCTCCCCGCTTTTCTGTTATTTATTATCCATTTTGTCCTCCTCATTCACCACAACCTTCTCTCTAACAACTACTTTCCCTCTCTACTTACTGCTTTCCCTCTCTCCTACCTCCTCAAATATTTATTCGATTTTTCTTATTTTTCTCTTCCCTCCCCTCTTTTCTGTCATTTATTATCTAATTTTCTCCTCCCCCTTCACCACTTTCTTTTCTTTACTTACTTTTCCCCTCCTTTCTAGCTTTTACATCTCCTTCCTCTTTTCTCTCCTCCACGTTCTTCCTTCCTCTTATCCTCTCCCCGCTCTTCTCTTGATATTCCCCTTCTCTCTCTCTCTCTCTTTTTATTCATTATTCCCGACCAGACTTTCACTACTCATCATTCACCACAACGCAATCGAACAAAACGAACATTGCCTGAAAGTCTCTACTGAAGCCATCTTTCTATCAGTCTAATTAGAGTTCGGCCCAAAACCCTTTCACTCCTTTTCAATTCAATTATTCTATTCAATAAGCGAATGAATAAAATTAAAAATAATTCATGAAGCAAGCAATAATGAATAAATAAACGATTGATAAATACATTTTTTCTTTCTAAAAAGATTACAAATAACAAATCTGGTACGGGGAGGGGACCGTAAAAGGAACATCGTCCAGTTAGATGTTCATTACTTTCCCTTCCGAGAGAGATTTATTGGAACAATCAATTTAGTTTCGGATATCTTTTTCGGTAACGAGTAACAATTTATTAATTACATGCAGAACGGCCCAGAACATAGGATAATACTAAACTAGAGGTTTATGTAACCCAGGATGATGAAGATCTAATAAAATCATTAGTTTATATGTGCTGTCAAAAAAAAAAAAAAAAAAAAAAAAAGACGTCGCTATTTAAGGAATTCTGCAAATGTACTGCATTTATACTTCATGCAATATGAAGGAAAAGTTGTCCGTCATGTATCTTTGCATGTGCTTATGTAATCTGTATGCGTATGCCTTTACAGGACAAACACACACCGGCACACGCACACACATGCACACATGATTTGACGAAGTTTGAAATGAAACATTAGAATTGACTTTCAACTTTTGCTGTGAAACAAAATCATAAAGATGTACACAGGCAAAAAAAAATGTTAATTTTTTTTTAAACCTTAAAATATTGAGATAAATGTTTTATTGGACATCTTGGAATTTATTCGGTAATAAATAGAATTAATTTAAAAAAATAATTTTAAAAATGTTTTTACGTATCTCCCCTTAAATTAAAATATCATCATCATCATCATCATCATCATCATCATCATCATCATCATCATCATCATCATCATCACCACCACCACCACCACCACCACTACCACCACCATCATCATCATCATCATCATCACTCCAATGACGGGATGTGGTCGTAGGGTCGAAGTGCAACTGAGCACCAGCATGGGGTTCTATAAGCTATTTATTTATCATCATCATCGTCATCATCATCATTATCCTCATGTGTCTTATGGCAGTGTGTGGTCGTATTGTCCTGCACAATTGAGGACATTACCGGTTCTCTCGACTTGTCTGAGCTTTTTATTCATCATCATCATCGTCATCGTTATCACCACTTCCATGATCGGCTGTGGTCGTAGGGTGGCCGCGCAAATGAACACTTAATCGGCTCGCTCTACATGCCTAAACTTCGTCATCATCATCATCATCATCATCATCATCATCATCATCATCATCATCAGTCTCATGGCCGCGTGTGGTCGTAGGGTCACTGTGCAAATGAGCACCTGACCGGCTACCTCTAAGCTTTATATTCATCATCATCATCATCATCATCATCATCATCATTACTCCGATGACCATGTGTGGCCATAGTGTTACTGCTGAACTGATCACCTAACTGGGCCCTTGTCCCATGTCGAAGAATTTTAATCATCATCATCATAATAATCAGTCTCATGGCCGAGTTTGGTCGTAGGGTCGCTGCGCAGTTGCGCCCCTAACCGTATTCCTGCGTATAATATTGTTGTAGCATAGTTACGGACGATAATGGGTATGTCCCCATTCGCATAAATACAGTAGTAAATACTGTATGTTGGTCTGCAGTTGGAGATTCATTGTGGAATTCACTTGACTCACTTCTAGAAGTTCACTACTTCTTCTAAGCGCCGCTGGCGAATCTTATATGTGTTGTTCTTGTCCTAAGTATTATCGTTCATTACCAACCTTCGTGTGATTATTCTATTCAGTAACCTTCCCTAGATTACAACAAATATATAATTAAAAAATTACATGCGAGCAAACAAATGTATATACACAATTTTAAATTGAAATGGGCATCTGGATTCCAAAGGATAATTTCTCTCTATGTCTGCCAAGCACCTTGGTATTAGGAAAAAATATATAACCCGCAATATACGACCGTTTGAAGTCATTTTTATTATGCCAGCTGTATTTAAACAGAATATATTTTCTTATAAATGTCTTATTTTAAATGGACAAACAATTCAGATTTAGAAATTTGATTATCTTGGTGTCAAGGAAGCGACTGTTATCGAACTACTCTATCCCCGACATGTGAAGAGGAGATCGACTCACTTTGGATATGTACACGGTATTTTCTCTGTCCCCACATTTGGACGAGATGTGACACAAGGTCTATTTTTAGGTGGGGACCCAAGCGCGTACGCTCGGGACAGGAACAAAAATTCCCCTCAACCCCCACAGCCGTCGGTTGCGCTGGCCTCGGCGTGACAACCGATCCCTCCCTCTGGTGCGATAGGAGGGCGCGGCCTCAGGCAGCTGTTCCCCAGGACTGGGCACCTCTTCAGTATTATTTTCCTCAGACGCCCCCAAAACAGAGACGCAACTGAGAGATGATAAGTAAACGTGAACCTACTCAAAAAGAGTAAGGTACACCCGTGGGACAAATTAGATGCAAGGTAGATATATAAGCACTCACCCGGTGGAGAAGCGAGTCTCTTATCAACAACTTACTTGCCCGTCAAATTGTCTCTTTGATTACACCTTTGAGTACAGGTGTGAAATCAGTTTTAAAAATAAATAAAAATTAACCCGATCTGTCTCGCACACCAAACTGGCCAAGTGAAACTGAAGAAATGAAGTCGAATAAAATATTAAATAATAGTATTCAAGTCACTTGATATCAGTATTTAGTCGGCCCTCCCACTTCTTTACATATGAGTCATCGCAAAAATATGCCAAAATAGACTTTGCAATCAGTGTCGACCAGACAAGCCAGTTGCATCAGCGAGATGACCCCTAGCCGTCATGTGCAGTTTCCGCCTAAATAAATGTCAGTGTATACTCCCGACATATGTTACGGTGATTAATCCAACTGCACTCGTGGGACGAAATTGAATGTCAGGTAGATATATAAGCACTCACTCTATAGAGAAGCGAGACTCATACATCTTCGCGAGAATGAAGAATCCACGTTCGGAGAAAATCTCAAAGCCGCACACCCACTCACCAATATTAAGTCCGCAGTTGAATAAACAATAATGTTACATATGAAATGTTTCGTCTCGTGTCATTATTAGTCTACATACGATAGCATTACACAAATTTATATATACTACTGTTTATCCGAATGCTCAACCAATACAAAAGCTCAAGAGCCTTCCAAGGTAGAGTGTTACTGAATGAGGCTTGTGGTATGAACGTAAAAGAAGAAAGTAGGCAGTAAAGATTATGAAGATAAGGAGTATATATAAGGATTGACCTTTAACTTGAAGAGGTTACTATTTGGTTGGTGTTTAACTATCAGGCGTTTTTTTAAACAATATTTATTATGAATAAAGAAACATAACAATTCAACAATAATATTTTTAAATGATTATTCCAGAGGTTATCGACACCCATGTTTATAACCTGAAAATAAATTAATATTTTTATTTTTAAAAAAGTAAACAAAACAGTATTGTTTTATGAACAAATAACTCGCCTACAAAAACGCCTGATAATTATGCACCAACCCAATACATTTAATGTTCGTGGAAGCATCCACACGGGGGTCTGTTCCACAAAATTCTTGGGACGATGCTGTCTGGATGGAAGTTCCTTATTGCAAAACGAATGTGAGTGGTTCGACTCTGTAGATCTTGCATGGTGGTTTTTAGCTGAAAATGTTCGAACTGGTGACCCTAATGAATGGAGCTTGTCAAATCATTTTTCATAGAAATAGCGATGAAGTAGCGATAGGCTTGCAACGTTGCGTCTGTGGCCAACAGGACCATGCAGGCGTATAGTTCGTACTATTGTGGTCACGTGATCCAAGTTTGAGCTCGATCGTGCCAGTTATCATATTGCTGTTACAGTGTAGACATGGTCGCTCCGCTAGCAGTGTGCACCAAGGAGGAACAAAGAGCAGTGTGCGATTTCTCTGGTCAGAAGGGGAGTTGTGGACTAAAATTCATAGGAGGATTTTGACGCAATACGGCGACAATGCGCTACCTTGGAGATGAGTGTATGAGTGGCTCAAGAAGTTTAAAATTGCCCGGACAAGCGTGACGCAGGAAGAAGGAGCCGGAGAAGATTCTGCAAGCTCGAGCGATGGTAATACCGAGCCAGCGAGTAATCGATGAGGTAACATGTTCTACGCAGATTCGGAACAGTGATTTTGTTTATACATGATGCACACTGTTAGTGGAACGGCCATGTTTACACTGCATATGCAGCAAAATAACTGGCCCGATCAAGTTCAAATTTTGATAATGTGGCCACAGTAGTACAAACTATATGTAAGCATGAGCAGAAGGCAATAATCAAATTCACGACCCACCCATGCATTACAATTTATTCAATCTCCATATGAATATATATGTCACCATTCACTCCTACATACACCAAAATATCCCCACACACAAGGAATCTACATTACTCCCTATGACATGAAAAATTATTATGAACAATACAATATAGCTATATATAAACATGTAGTGATGGTATAAAAGGAGGAGGAGGGGATGAACGCGCAAAACAAAATTAAAATATAACAAAACACACAAACTAAAAATAACTGGTGTTAGTAGGCCGCTTCCACCCCTCAAAAATAAGAGTGGCCGCTGTATTCTGTCTTCAAACTAAATCAAGAGGCTCCCTCACTAAGGCAGATGGAAGATTAGAAAAATAAATACAGGCATGGGAAAATCAAAAAAACTGATCGAGATGAAAAAGGGAGGCCAATAAACTGACTGGGGAGGTTGTGAATCTCCACCTGGATCATAACAAAAGAGGAAACCGGGAACAGATTAGGGAGGACACTTACTCACATTTACTAGGTACACAAGAAGCGTCTATCTTAACCAGAGGGTGTCCACGAGAAACTGCCCTGTTGTGACTTAGGGGAACTTTAAAAAAGAAAATCAAAGCTAGCCCCGTTGATGCGAACCAGGATCGCACGCAGTTACACACATTCTGCTGAAATCTGTCTATACCAGGCCTTATCTATCAGTTCTGAGCTGAAAAACTCCTCGACCGCGGTGACATCAACTCCCGAACAGCAAGCGATCACGAAACAGGCGGGCAGCCTTACTCCGATCTCTCAAGCACTTCACATTCAAGCAGGTTTATCTTGATAGCATTCTTTAGAGCTGGATCAGAAAGAAACCGTATTCACAGACGGCAGAAATATGCGTGGGGCTAAAACCCCGACAGATTTTCTAGGCTCCGTGTGCTAACGTCAATGGATTCATTAGTTTCAGCGCCCTATATTGAGAAGTTTGAAGAATCACCGGAACCCTTTCCTGCACAAAACTTCAACAGTTTCTTTAGATCCGGGTTACCGTCTGGGCCATACGTATTTCTAGGAAGGCTTCCTTCGCCTCGAACAGGTGGGTCCAAACTTTCAAATAATTCCCCGTATCACTTATGCAGGATATCCCACCCGGGGCTTTGGGAAAATTAAGGGATTCCTCCACCGACTTTCCGTCGACGGAGGTAATCTTAAATAGGGGAGCCATGAGGGCCTTCCTCTGAGTGGAAAGGTCCCTCTCCATGTCTTGTCTGTCTACAGATTTCTCCTGCATTGGGTAAATGTTTCTTTTTCTTTTTTCAATAGACGGTTAGGGCGGGGTGGAAGTAGGCGGCCGAGGAGAAGTGCAGAGGGACGAGCCCGAGCAGATGTAGTGGGGAGGCTCCTTGAATTTAGGACAATGTTCTCAATTTTCGCCGGCGACGCAGAGAGGGATTAGGACCTGGTTTTTTCCATGGAACTCTCCATCCTACTTTGCCCGGCCCGCTTCTCCTTCTTGGTTGGTTTCTCCACCTCTTTTTTTCTTTCCCCTCTTCACAGAGGAGGACCGTGGTGGAGGCATTTCCTCCGCCTCCATGTCAGAGTTCAGCCGTTGATGCATTTGCTGTTGCTTCTGTTGATGTTGCTGCTTTTGTTGTTGCATCGGTTTCGTGTGTTGTTGCTTCAGCTATTTCTGTTGCTGCTGCTTTTCTTGTTGCTGCTGTTGCTTCTGTTGTTATTGCTTCTGTTTTTGCTCTTGTTGCTGCCGCAGTTCTTGTTGCTGCTGTTCATCTTGATGCTGTGGTTGTTTCTGTTTTTCCTCCTCTGGTCGCTCCTGAAGCTTGTTGTAGGGAAACACCCTCACTGCCATTCGACTGGTATTTACCAACCTCCTGGCAAGGCGGGATATGGCACAATGCCGATTTTTATGTCGGTCAATTCAGAGTCCGGAGGCTCGGGCAAAAAAATTCTCGGTAGTCCCCGCCGGGTTTGTTTACCTTCCCAAATGAGACTCTACCCGTTGACAGCCAAATGAGACTCTACCCGTTGACAGCCTCGTCTGAGTTCCTCTTTGCCCGAAGCCAGAGAGTCCGACAAGAGTGTCACGAACCTGG
>OZ038487.1:24956334-24968834 GCA_964036315.1 Acanthosepion esculentum
GTTATCGCATACAAAGAAAAGTGTACTAAACTGTTACGCAATAGCAGTCCTATATAGTAGTAATTCTCCACGCAGATGTAGATAAGACTTTAAGCAACAGAAATCTTGTTCTACAGAAAGATGCTGAGAATACCATGAAAAGAAAAACATTTGAGCAACGACAGAGTTTTAGAGAAAATGGAAACAAAAAGGAAACTTATACTTAACATCAGAGAGAGACAGTTGAAATATCTAAGGCGCATAATGAGGAAAGAAGTCTGGGAAAATCTGATACCCACAGGTTAGATCGAAGTCAAGAGGGACAGAGGAAAACATCGCATAACTTGCTAAATAAGTTGCTTGAATAAGTGGAGAAGTTTCAGAAGAGATAGCAAAAAGATAACATTTCTTAAGAGCTATAAAGAATATTCATTGTCACCTAGATGCTGAGGGGACATAAAAGAAAACACAATCGTTGAGACATTCGCCCGAATATATTCTTATCCCGTGACCCGTAGGGGCACAAGGTGTACCAAACTAGAAGTGGTGTTTCTTCGGAAAGATAGCCTGACAGAGCCCAACAGTCTCCAGGCCGGTTTGGAATTCACAGTTTTCCTTCGCCTAGAGAAGGCTATAGAACCCAGTCTGTCTTGTTATTTTTCACAAAGGCTATAAGTTATTTACCCATAGCTGGGTAAATAACCCATATATATATATATATATATATATATATATATATATATATATATATATATATATATATATATATATATAGATAATATGGAGAAAACAACTGAAAAGTTGCAAATTTAAAAAAAATTGAATGTTTTTTTTGTGAAAGTATTTATTTATATTTTATATATATATATATATATATATATATATATATATATATATATATTTGATATTTCAGTTCTGCCTCGATCTTTCATCAGAAATAACTGTATTCAGAAGTTTGTTTACAAGTAGCGTCCGTCGCGAGACGCGGACGTCACGTGATCTGGAATGCAACTTTGTTTGAATATTTCTAACGTAAATCTAACGATAATAATAGTAATATTTTAGATGTTGTTTAAAAAGGTTTTTGTTAACTATATCTAAAAAAAAATTTTTAACTATTGAAATATTTATACAGATTTAAAATTCCCAAGTCTTTGTTTAACCCTAGTTTATGTGATTTAATTTTAAAATCCAGTATTTTTCTTTTTTTCTGCGTGTGTATGTGGAACTGAAATCGGAATCTATCAATACACATTTACAGTTTTCTAATGAGTGTCTTGATTGACATGTAAATACCCTTCTAGGGCTTCTTTTATTATATTTATTGGGTATTTACATTTTAGGAATTGTTTTGTTAAGTTATAACTTAACAAAACAATTCCTAATTTTTTTTAAAAATTTGCAACTTTTCAGTTGTTTTCTCCATATTATATACTTATCAAGAAAGTATACGTGGCTTCTCATTATGCTATATATATATATATATATTTATATATATATATATATATATATATATATATATATATATATATATATGTATGTATATATATATATATATATATATATATATATATATATATATATATATATGTATGTATATATATATATATATATATACATACATATATATATATATATATATATGTCTATTTGATTATGAGCATGTTCGTTTTGCTAACAAATTAACAAATGAATCATAGAACAGTAGAAGTGGTGTTTCTTGGGCAAGATAGCATGACGGAGCCCAACCCTTTCCGGGCAGGTTTTCAATTTGGAGTTTTTCCTTCTCCTAGACCGGTTGCAGTCTGTCCTGCTGGGGGAGGTGGATTCATAGCTTTTCCAAGGGTATTAGCACGTAAGTGAATGCAACGGATCTGACTGGAATTTGAACTCGTCTCTCCGATTCCTCATTCCGAGCCTCTTTCCATTTCTGCACCATGACCCCTACCCCGTGTATTATAATACAACAATTACTCTTTGGATTTCTAATCAGTCTCATATGTACAATTTTTTTGGGGGGTGGGGGGGTAAAAGAAAGAATAACAACATTGAAAAATTTGTCCTCAAAATCGGGGTTACTTTAAATTATGCTGCATTATACCCGTGGTATAATTTCAAAGCAAGGTCAGATTATATCTCCGGGTATAAAATGAGCAATGCTAGAATATACCTCAATTAACCAGAAAATACTACTCCTTTTCGAAAGTAATAAGGTGTAAGTTATTATATCCACAGATGAGAGTCAAGGATATTACGTATCAAGCAGTGTCACACGTACACATTTAAACCGACAAGTGCAACAAAACCAAACCGAGTTTTGAAATAGGCCTCCGCTTCTGGCCATTACTTACACCATGAGTAGGTGTATCGTATAGAAGACATTTTTTTACTAGTTTGTATACGTACATGACACATGCCGGGTAAAGTTTATTATCTCTCAGTTGCGTCTCTGTCCTCGGGCAGAGTGTGAAACAGTTGTGGTCCTTCCGCCGGCAGAGACGCAGCTGAAAAAAATAAATATATTGTGGTGCCTCGTCCCGGGGGAATAGCTGCCTGAGGCTGCACCTCCATTGCACTCATTGTTTACTATATTATATACACTTGCTATATGTATATGTTAATTATATTATTATATGTTTATTATATTATATACACTTGTTATGTTATTATATTTATTATATTACATAAACTTGCTATATTATATGTTTAATATATTATATTATACACACTTGCTATAATATTATACGCTTATTATATTATATAAACTTCCCATATGATTATATATTTATTATATAATATGCACTTGCTATATTATTATATGTTTATCAAATTATATACCCTTGTTATGTTATTGCATGTTTATTATATTATATATATTTCTTATATTATTACATGTTTATTATATTATATACACTTGCTATATTATTATATGTTTATATTATACACAATTGCTACATTATTATATGTTTATTATATTAATATACATATGATATATTGTTATATTTTTATTATAGGAATAGGATTATTATATGTTTATTATTTTATTATATTATATGCACTTCCTATATTATGTTCATTATATTATATACACATGCTATATTACTATATGATTATTATATCATATGTACTTCCTATATGTATATTATATGACTATTATATTATTATATGTTTATTATATTATATAAACATGCTATATTATTAAATGTTTTTATATCATATTATATACTTTTGCTATATGTATATATGTTTCTTATATTATATACACTTGCTATATTATTACGCGTTTATTATATTATATATACTTGCTATATTGTTACATATTTATTATATTATATACACTTATTCAATTATTATATGTTTATTATATTAAATACACTTGCTATATTATTACATGTTTATTATATTATATAAACTTGCTATATTATTGTATGTTTATTATATTATATACATTTGCTATATTATTACATGTTATTATATTATATACACTTGTTTTATGTATATTATATGTTTATTATATTAATATATGTTTGTTATATTATATACACTGGCTATATTATTTGTTTATTATATTATATACACTTGCTATATTATTATATGTTTATTATATTATAATACACTTGCTATATTATTATATGTTTATTATATTATACTCACTTCCTATATGCGTATTATATATTTATTATATTAATATATTTTTATTATATTATATACACTTGCTATATTATTACATGTTTATTGCAAAATGCAATTTTATTTTATACTGAACTCACGAAAAATGTAATTTAGCTTTAATAGTTTTAACAATTGCCATTTTACATTTTAAATTAATTTAATATTCTTTTACATGAGATTTTTATTCATCATGATTTATAATTCAATAATGAAATCTCTATACTTTTGTTTCCAACAAAAAAAACCTATTTTAACCACAGACCTTATACTGTAATGTGATTTTTTTACATTCAAAAATGAAAGAAATAAAACAATTTGAACTTCTGTAAAAGGCAGTAACAGAAAAATTCGCAATTTTGTTTTATTTGAAGAACGATTTATTAATCTGATTCTTCTCGTCTTTCTTATTACAAACGCTACAAAATGTCTCTGAAGAAATTTAATTTTAATAATGTTTTGTAATGTTCATTTTTTTCCCAGAGACTTTTTCCGAAAACCTTTTCCTCAATTCTATTTGTTCATTGCTAAATTTAAAAATATTCATGTTGTCACCGTTCGTTTACAAATATTGCCATATCACACGAAATTAATTTCATATATCTCTTTACAGAGTTATCAATAAGCAAAAATATATGTATAACAAAATATAATGTTTTATATGAATTTTGTATTTTTCTTCATAATCATCATCAGTTTCCCGTCTGCCACAATGGTCGGGTTGGGGGGAGGTCAGAAGAAACATACAGATTCTTCTATCTCATGATTCTTACAGATTGTTTGGCGGGGACCATCTCCTCTCTTGACCGACAGCAGAAGAATACATTATATACGCTCGGTCCGTATACTAGGCCTTCAAATTTTGAATTGCCCTTCTACTTGGTCGTCAGCGAAGGCTATAGAATCCAAACTGTTTTACTATTTATCCATAGATAGACGAGGTGGATTTACACATTTCCCAAGGATATTAGCACGTGAATGTAATGAACTTGACTGGGATTCGAACTCGTCTCTCCGCTATCCATTACTCAGTCTTGTTTTCTTTCCAAACGTTTTCCTTTTTCGTTTTTTAAAAATCTATAATGATTTTTTTTTTAGTTTACCATTAAAAATATAAAATGGAAGTAAACGTAATAAAATTAATGAAAAAGTCATTTATTGAGAATGCTGTTATGATATAATTAAATATGATGTAATTAATATGATGTAATTAAATTTAATAAGTTCCTGCTGCGAAACTACGCATTTTTAAGAGACGTTTTTCTCAAGGTACTCTTCTGATCCTAAAAAAAGTATCTTGATAATTAGAACGATCAAGATCAGAAACGGCTCATTTACCACTGTCGATAAAACATACAGGCAACAATTAAATCGGCAAATTACAACATAAACTCTGTGAACCTATGAACCAATAATGATTGCTACAAATAATAAATAGGTGAAACATAGAGGAATTTTTATTCCAAGATAATATGAATACAAAAGGGATCTTCGTCCTGGGTATGGCGATAAACTACATCCGCGTGCAGGGTAAGACGGTAAACTACGTCAAACAGAAAGGCCTCTGATCAGGAGGTTTTGAGGAGCGTGCAACCGACTCTTAATTGCTGTTGTTCCAGGGACCACCCCTGCCCGGGGTGGTAGTACCTGTTAGGGTCCCAGCTATGGGCAAACAGTTACCATCCAACCTTATGTAAAAATAGGTTTTAATACCAGAAATACTTTGTAATAAAAAAATTATAACCAGCAATAATTTTTGAGGGTAAAATTGTTATCAGCAATACTTTAAAAATATAGCAGTAATACAAACATTTATACATTCTTTGAAGACAATATGTCCAGCTATAGATTTCTTCAAGGAAAAATATTCCCAGAAATAGATTTTTGAAGAAAAACATTACCAGCAATAAAACTTTTGTCGGCACTAAATAACCCATTGAGGTTGATATGCCGTAAAACAAACCAAACCAAAAGGAATCTTTTATAAAACAAGACACTCAGTCAAAGCCTATATTCAATTTTAAAAAGTGCCGCTTTAATTAAAAGAAAAAGCAATTAATTAGGGCTGAAATGTATAAAAGGTGCTTTGATCGCTAGATTATCTACAGTACGTTTACATCCAATTTCTTCCAATATTTCAACTTCCGTGGCAGATGTTCTATTATCACAATCTGCGATACATAAATACCTGTGTCTACTGCAAGCAAAGTTAGTTCTCTCGCGTGAGGTTTTTATCTATCTATCTATCTATCTATCTATCTATCTATCTATCTATCTATCTATCTATCTCATCCTATACAGTATCTATCTATCTATATGTATATATATATATATATGTATTTATATATATATATATCATCCTATACACTATGTATGTATGTATGTATGTATGTATGTATATATATATATATATATATATATATATATATATATATATATATATATATTTATATATATATATACATAATATATATACATAACATCCTATACATATATATACATAACATCCTATGCAGTATGTATCTATCTATCTATCTATCTATCTATCTATCTATCTATCTATCTATCTATCTATCTCATCCTATACAGTATCTATCTATCTATCTATCTATCTATCTCTCTCTCTATATATATATACACATATATATACATATATATATATATATATTTATATACATATCATCCTATGCAATATGCATGTATGTATGTATGTATGTATGCATCTATCTATCTATTTATCTATCACATCCTTTCCACTATCTATCTATCTATCTATCTATCTATCTATCTATCTATCGCATCCTTTCCATTATCTATCTATCTTTCTATCTCTCTCTCTCTCTCTCTCTCTCTCTCTCTCTCTATCTATCTATCTATCTATCTATCTATCTATTTATCTATCCATCTATCTATCTATCTCATCCTATACAGTATCTCTCTATCTATCACAGTTTATTTCTCATCCGTTGGTCTATGAATTGATCAGTCCATACATATTCAAGTGTTTGTCCCTTCGATTCCAATTTCTATCTATCTATCTATCTATCTATCTCATCCTATACAGTATCTATCTATCTATATGTATATATATATATATATATATATATATATATATGTATTTATATATATATATATCATCCTATACACTATGTATGTATGTATGTATGTATCTATCTATCTATCTATCTATCTATCTATCTATCTATATATATATATATATATATATATATATATATTATATATATATATATTTATATACATATTATCCTATGCAGTATGTATGTATGTATGTATGTATCTATCTATCTATCTATATATCTATCTATCTATCTCATCCTATACAGCATCTATCTATCTATCTATCTATCTATCTATCTATCTATCTATCTATCTATCTATCTATCTATCTATCTACCTATCTATCTATATATATATATATATACACATATATATACATATATATATATATGTTTATATACATATCATCCTATGCAATATGTATGTATGTATGTATCTATCTATCTATCTATTTATCTATCACATCCTTTCCACTATCTATCTATCTATCTATCTATCTATCTATCTATCTATCTATCTATATATTTATCTATCGCATCCTTTCCATTATCTATCTATCTTTCTATCTCTCTCTCTCTCTCTCTATTTATCTATCTATCTATCTATCTATCTATCTATCTATCTATCTATCTATCTATCTATCTATCTATCTATCTCATCCTACACAGTATCTCTCTATCTATCACAGTTTATTTCTCATCCGTTGGTCTATGAATTGATCAGTCCATACATATTCAAGTGTTTGTCCCTTCGATTCCAATTTCTATCTATCTATCTATCTATCTATCTATCTATCTATCTATCTATCTATCTATCTATCTATCTATCTCATCCTATACAGTATCTATCTATCTATCTAGCTAGCTAGCTAGCTAGCTAGCTAACCTACTCTAATCGTATCTATCTGTTGCCATATAAGGTCTGGCGCTTCCGTTGTTCATCTCGGGGATCTCGACCAAATCCAAACACGGATATGCAATGTGATCGGCCCTTACATAGCATCTCGTGTCCAGTCACTTTCACACAGACGTGATTTCGCTTCCCTCTGTTTTTCTACAAATATTTTCATGACAACTGCTCTGACGAACTATTTGCACTGGTTCCCAAATCGACATCTTCTGATACCTTCATCGCCGTTTTACCTTTTGTCCTTTCCTCGATCATTCTTACACCCAGGGTTTTCGCTTACTTTAATTCTCTCTAACCCCTTGCGGACTAGTGGCACTCCCGCCTTGCTCGGCGAGAAATGCTTAAAACTATGATAACAGGAGTGATAAAAGCGATATGTAGTAATTAATTAGGGATGATAAAAGAGATATTTAGTAATATAATAGGATTGATAAAACTAAGAATGAAATCACAGAGAATCTTAGTGAAAGTCAACAGATTACATACCCAGACTCATTCAAAAAATAAGAACGTCAAGTTCAAAATTTCTGCGTTTCCAACAATTTTAAGCTCTTTCTGCCTGTCGTATATACTCGTGTATAAGGCGATTATAGTGCGACCCCTGAAAATTTTGGGGAAACAGATGATCTTTTCATATAGCTCGTGTGTAAATTGACGACTAGAGTTAATGTGATAGGTCCTGACCTGGCATCTTTCTGACAGAAGAGTAAATTTGCTTCTCCCTCTCTGCAAACGTACTGTGGATAATCTAGCGATCAAAGCACCTTTTATACATTTCAGCCCTAATTAATTGCTTTTTCTTTTAATTAAAGCGGCACTTTTTAAAATTGAAAGTAGGCTCTGACTGAGTGTCTTGTTTTATAAAAGATCCCTTTTGGTTTGGTTTGTTTTACGGCATATCAACCTCAATGGGTTATTTAATGCCGACAAAAGTTTTATTGCTGGTAATGTTTTTCTTCAAAAATCTATTTCTGGGAATATTTATAGCTGGTCATATTTTTTTCAAAGAATGTATAAATGTTTGTGTTGCTGGTATTTTTTAAAAAGTATTGCTGATAATAATTTTTCCTTCAAAAATTATTGCTGGTCATAATTTCTTTATTACAAAGTATTTCTGGTATCAAAACCTATTTTTACACAAGTTTGGGTGTTAACTGTTTGCCCATAACTGGGACCCTAACAAGGATGGGCCTGGGAACAACAGCAATTAAGAAGCGGTTCCACGCTCCTCAAAACCTCCTGATCAGAGGCCTTGCTGTTAGAGTAAAAGAAGGTGTTACATTTAACTGTTTCGACAGTAAAAGGTTGGAACCGATATTCCAATCAGTAGCCACTTCCGTCTGTCTTTTCATGGTAACTGCTTTAAGGAGCTACTTTTAGTGGTACCCAAACTACATGAATTTAAACGTGCTACTAGATTGGCATATCGGTTCCAACCTTTTACTGTCGAAACAGTTAAATGTAACAGCATCTTTTACACTAACAGCGTCTTCTCTCGCACTCCCCGGCAGTGGAACTCCCTTTCTCCTACTTGCTTCCCTGATAACTATAATATTCAAATATTTAAATATAATCTCAATCGTCATCCTTTGATGCCTTGATCTTAATACCCGTCCTTCTCTTTAGCCTTTCTTCAGACACCCTCTTTATCTTGCTCTCTGTAAACCCTTGCGTGTGTGAGTGGCACTCCCGCCTAGCTTGGGATGAAATGCTTTAAAAAAAAAGTTAGAATCCACTTTGTATTTCAAACTCTGCAATCGTCATTTATCCTATATTTTGGAGCATGTTGTCAAACTACGAGGGTCATTCAATAAATAAGGTGAATTTTTCGGTATAAGGACTTCTAATACAGATAAAAGCTTACTTTTTTTTTCAACGTAGTCTCCCAGCACTGTCACACACTTTTCCCATCTGTGCATAAGCTTCCGTATTCCCTCAGCGTAAAAATCTTTGGACTGATGTCTCAGCCATTCGCTCACGACACTTTTGACTTCATCGTCACTTTTAAACTTCAAGGGACCAAACAGGTGAAAGTCTGAAGGGGCAAGGTCTGGGCTGTAAGGGGGATGAGAGAGCAGTTCCAAGCCCAGCTCGTTGATGGTCTGCACCGTTTGGGCTGCTGTGTGAGGCCTTGCGTTGTTATGATGCAAGATGACTCCTTCTGACTGATGACCCTTGCGCTTGTCCCAACAGATAAGCTCAAAGTCCTTGCAATGTCATCCACTGTCACTAACTAACGCCTTTATCCACTGTACCATTTAAATTAGTCATTATCGGTGTCTTGAGTCCTCAAGACACCGATAATGACTAATTTAAATCCCTTGAGTAAGGCAAAAGTGAAAGGATTATCAACTCCTTCTTAAAGATTAAGGAAATCAGCATCCAGTTTAAAATATAAAATGACAAAGATTTTACTTAGATATGCAAGCCATGCTGCCTATATGTATTTTTTAAAAAATAAAGATTTTTTTTTAAAATATAAAAATACTTCATAAATTAAACTTGTTTTAACTTGGGACATACATTGTTATATTCCTGGGCGTATTATTACGCCTGGACGGACCTTTTGAGAAATGATGGGCTGAACACGTGAAAGACTAATTTATAATAACTGTATATTTAATAAGCCCAAGAACACATGGCACAGTGGATAAAGGCCCAAAGAGTGTGGGTTCAATACCCGGTTAAGGCAGTGGAGAACTTTCAGAGGGAAATTAACAGGAGATAACTGATAACTGGCATCCATTAAAAAACATGGCACGTGGAACTAGAACAGTCTACCCCAGTGAGCGAAATAAAGGGTTCAGTTTGGCATACCAACCACCTGAAAAAGGCCGGAGCGTACAACGGCCGAAACTTTGTAATAAATATGGCGACAAAGATAAGGACAATAGTCCGAATAATGTAAATAATGTACATAATACTTCATCTAAGAAATATAGACAAATAATATCTAACCATACATATACATATATTTTTTTAACCTGAACGCTTAATATACTGTCTGTTTATATACTCTGGAAATATTCTTTTTATTTTTATTCGAATTTATTTAATGAATACATATGTAGTAATACGATACGTACACCCCATCTCCCCTCTGACTATCCATTATAATAAATATATGCTTTTCAGCGCTAAGGATGACTTAGTCTAATAAAGCGTCATAAGTTTATACTTGGTGCTATTATTATATTGCAACTTTTTTTACTAATAATTTTGGACGGTGTTTCTTTACGTGATTTAACTTACATTTCCGATAAATAGTAATTGTATTAATTTGTTTTAATTTATTTGATGAAGAAGTTATCATTAATTTCATCTGTGCCTGTCTTTAATCTTTAAGCTGCTTTTTATAGTAACTTCCACACAATTGTACAATTAGGCCTCTTCATTCTTAAAATACGAAAACAAATTCCTACTACGCTACTGTAATTAAGAGACAACAACAAAATAAGATTTGAATATGGATTTCATTTTATTCATTAAATCTTCATGTTCGTAGTAGTCACTAATTAGAATTCAAATAAAATAACTTCTCAAATATTTCGCTTTCTGGCTATCGCTCTGCAGCAAGCGTCCACGTTTTCTACAGATAATGTGACTTTGATGTTTGTCGACAGTTATTAAGCTTAAGTTACATAGACAAAAATGTGAATAGAAGATAGTTTGAAAGAATGTGTTGCACCAATCTTATGATGATGAACGTCATCCTGTATTGAAAATCCCATTTTAGAAACCTCGTTTTGACCTTTGGCAATGACGTACAGTCATTCCCATTTCTTTTCTTTCGAACAAAACCAAGAATCGACTTCGGCTAAATTGTTCTTGATAATATATTCTCCTGAGTGGTTTGAGATAAAAGTCGTTATGAAACTTTTCCGGAACCGATCAGAACCCCTTTTTCTAGGCGGTCAGTCTTTTAGTTAGGAGCCATCCTGGTATGAATCTGGAGTGAGCAGGAAATATCAATTTGAAATGAAGGAGTTTGCGCAGAAACTTCCATTTGCCAACTTCGTCTGGAAAGAAATAGAAAACATTATTGCAAATACTTTACCGGAAGTTATCAAACCGGAAGCTCGTAGTTTATTTGTTGTTTTATTTTTTATTTTTTTATTTTTTTAATTTTATTTTTTTAATTCTTTTTTATTTTGCGGGGGGAATATGAATGAAGAAGAAAAATATCAAAGCACGTTACAATTCGAGAAGCCTATGTGAATCTTTTTATCGTATATGATTCATCTATTTTTTATATCCATTACAAAATAATAATAATAATAATGATAATAATGATAATATTAATAATAATAATAATGATAATAATAATAGGAAATACATTTTTTAAAAATGGGATAAGAACATTTTTAAGATGGGATAGGAATATTCATTTTTTTCTGAAATTTTTAAATTGTGTTTGTTCGCGGTGGGGAGGTGAGATGAAGGAGAAAGGGGCGTTTTGCAGAAATTTTCTTTTATAAGATGGCGGTGATTTATTTATTTATTTATTTATTTTTATAATTCAGAGTTAGATTTGGAAAAGTGGGAGCAAGTCGAAAGCAAAGGTTGAAAAGAGATGAGCATTTGGTGAATCAATTTAACGTATTTTCACGTTTGCAATCTTCCTGCTCTCGGCTACTCCGAGATTTTCATCCTTTTCTATTCCTAGCGGAAACACTGTGCGCACAACATGGAGAGTTCTAATGGAAGATTTTTTTTTTCTATTCTGATTTTTTTTTAAATAAATAAAAAAACTATCAAAATGCGATGAATCAATTTTTTTTAAAGAGGCAAGTCAAATGGGAGTTCCCTGATTTATAAATTTTAGTATTTGATTTTATTTTTCGTTTTTAATCCCAACATTTGAA
>OZ038487.1:24976334-24991334 GCA_964036315.1 Acanthosepion esculentum
TTAACTATAATACATTTTTTACATTAAGTTGGTAAAATATTTTAAAATTACTTACAAGCCGCGTCGGGTTTTCTAAATGTCCTTATGATATAGATCTTGTTTTAGTGCTTTATAAATTGTATCGTTTTGACTACTCCGAACTCCACACGTACTTAAAAAATGTAATTTTGTCTTAAAAAAAAAGTTAAAACGGTTGTTATTAAAATGTATGAGAGGTAACAAAAGTATAAAAGGTCACGTGACTTGAGTTTAAATGGCGTTAAAAATTCTTAGCGAGACAAATGTTGTGCATTTTGAATTAGCGGTTTTTACTCATTACAAAAATTTGAACATCATCCTAAGCCATTTTCAACATCAACATTACTACATTTTTAAAAATACCATTTATTTGATTTATCATTTTACATATTTCATTGCAATTTCAATTTTTTGAAGTTGTTTTACAGCTTTCACTTTTTTTCTTTCAGTGAGCCGTCTGTCAATTTTTCAATTACGATTCATTTTCATACTGTACCATTTGATTTATTTTTAATTTTTTTATATAGCTACTTTTTCAATATATTTCTTGAATTTGTGAAATTCTTTTTATAGATTTTTTAATTCATGTATATTTTTTTTTGTTATGAAATAAGAAAGATAACATATCCAACCGAGCACTGAAATTTGGCGCACTCAGATATTTTTCGACAATTTTTTTCTTTTTTTTTTCGTTTTTTATATTTTTTGATTTAGTTTTAATAGTCTTCATTGAGATTTTAATTCATTTCATTTACATATTTTTCATATAAATAAGAAAAAGAAAAGAAAATTACCTAGCAATAGCTGATATTATTTAATTTTTGTCATCATCATTTATTTATCAAAATACTATATAAATTTACAATTTTTTTTTTTTTTGCTCCTTATTAGTTTGTTTCATTTCTAGACATAAAGAACAACATATAACTATCTCGGTGATCATTGTGAATTCAAACAAACTATCCAGTATTGCCTCCGAGTCCTTGGTCCATTCTGTCTGCAGCTCATAAAAATTCATTGTCATCACCCTGCTCAAAATGTGTTAAAAAACAAAAATACATCAAGCCATTTCTCAAACTTAAATTATAAAAAGAAAAAAAGAAAAAATTGGGTTTTTTTACAAGGTGGTGACAACTTGTTATTGTTGGCTGGCTGGCCCTTGACCCAGCAATATCGAAGTCATTTTTTTTGGCTTAATTTCAACACTGTTTTCCTCAATGCTGATTTCAAATAAAAAACATGCAAAAAAAAAAAAAAAAACTGGTTTCTAATGTTCAGATATAGTAATTTTAACTATTTTTTTTCATATTTTATGCCCAGAAAAAAATTTTTATAATCATTTTCATTTCACCAACCAATTTCACTCAGAAATGAAAGAGCATTCTTTGCTTTCAGGAAATACTTAGTTTCATGGGGTGCAGATCAAAAGTTTCCTTGATATTTTGTTCAGATGATGACAAGTTATTTTTCAATATTTATTTCAGGGCAAATAAGCTGCAGAGTGTAACAAAATAACTATTGATATGTTTGTGATGATTTTTACTTAGGATAGAAATGTTTTATCAAGCAGATATGTATTGACTTTAGGAGGCTACAGCTACGTGACGTCATTTACGTCCTTCCGTATGATCATTCGGATCTCACGTTAGCTGACGATATGTGATGACAACACATCACTCATTGCCTGTCAATAGCGAAAGATGTTAAGATCGCCTCCCTTTATTTTAAACCACATTTTTTTTCGAAGAAAGTAAGTAAAAGTTTCCTTAGAAATATATTAAATAATCTTTAAATTAGATAATTTTCGTTAAAAAAAATTTGAACAACCTATAATTTATTTTTAAAAGAAATTTAAACTCGGATTTTAACTTAGTTTAAAAAAATTTTAAAATATGGCTGATATCGATTTTTTTTCGATAATTTTGCTGAAAAAAAAAACAAGATTTTTAACTAAAATTTCGGACATGCTAAGAATGAGTAAAAAAAATTTAAAAATACTCAAAAAATACTTCGGTATTTCTTCTTAATAATGATATATATACTTAAGCAGATAAAAATTTTTTTCATCAAATTTAAGGCCTTTCTTGTCAAGCTATACTGTTTTTGTTTTCATTTCGTGGAGATACCTATTTTAACATCACGAATCATAAACAAAAACCACTACAACGCAAAGAATGAGTAGCGTGTTCGATCTTCACTTGATGCTCCACTGTCTCAGCCTTGTGACACATCTAAGCCACCCTTAGAAAAAAATTTCCCCTACAGCAGCTTGGCTTTCTCTATGTTGATACTTATAATGCCGAGGGAATCAATTGGCTGATCTGCGCACTTTGTTAATGAGTCTGCAAGAAAAAACAGGCTGGATGCCCATATCGATACATTAGTGTGTCTATGACAGGTGTCGGAAACCTACGACACACGTGCCACATGTGGCATGCCAAGCAATTTCCAATGGAACGCAGCCACAAATAACATCACGAATCCAAACCAACAACCACTACAACGCAAAGAAGATATTTAGCTGTTTCAATTTTAATATATACTAAAGTATATACAGGGTGTCCATAAAGTTCCTCGTCTTGGGTACGACGTTAAACTGCGTCAAACAGCAAGGCCTCTGATCAGGAGGTTTTGAGGAAGCGTGGAACCACCTCTTAATTGCTGATGTTCCCAGGTCCACCCTGACCCGGGGTGGTAGCACCTGTTAGGGTCCCAGCTATGGGCAAATAGTGAAATCCCAAGGTGTGTCCACGTCCTGGGTATGACGATAAACTACATCCACGTCCTGGATATTACGATAAACTACATCCGCGTCCTGGGTAAGACGATAAACTACATCCGCGTCCTGGGTAAGACGATAAACTACATCCGCGTCCTGGGTATGATGATAAACTACATCCGCGTCCTGGGTATGACGATAAACTACATCCGCGTCCTGGGTATGACGATAAACTATGTCCAACCAAAAGGTCGTCGATCCGATCAATCGGCTGGTCATGTCATGCCCCATCACATCTAACCCATCCCAAAACAACTACAACTTACAATTAACTTTCCCTCCCAAACCCTACACTAAATATACTAACACCTTACCCCTAAAATGTGATGGGAAACGATGATGTTGCCAGCTATACGTTTTTGAAACGATGATGTTGCCAGCTATACGCTTTTGAAACAATGATGTTGCCAGCTATACGCTTTTGAAACAATGATGTTGCCAGCTATACGTTTTTGAAACAATGATGTTGCCAGCTATACGTTTTTGAAACAGTTGCCAGCTATACGTTTTTGAAACAATGATGTTGCCAGCTATACGTTTTTGAAACAATGATGTTGCCAGCTATACGTTTTTGAAACAATGATGTTGCCAGCTATACGTTTTTGAAATAATGATGCTGCCAGCTATACGTTTTTGATATATTTAGTAAATACTGCATCTGGTATTAAATAACCCATAGTGGTTGATATGCCATAAAACCCCAAAAAATAAACAAACAAACAAACAAACATAAAATTCCTGTGCATTTAAAAAAAATTATAACTTTATTTGTATTTGCGATAGAAATAATTTGTAAAAAGGATTAGAAAGAAGTAAATCTATATTTTTTAAGGTTTTATTGAAATTTTATTTAAGTCTCCACATGTCCTCCATCATTAGCAATACAAAGGGTTATATGATTTTGCAGTTCACTGATAACATTTGACAACTGATTTACAGTAATGCCTGAAATCACATTAGTTATTTTAGCTATACTTAAAACTAGGTACATTAAACTTTATAACATTTTTTACAGATTATTTCTATCACAAATACAAATAAAGTTATAATTTTTTTAAAGTGCACACGAACTGTATGGACAGCCTGTATATATAGTGGTTGGCGAAGTTCCAGACTTCGCCTGATGCAATTTGTTTATTTTCTTCATTGGCCTGGACAGCTTGGGCTGAGCTAAATTTTGCGTTTTACAGAACCGTCTTGCAACAATTGCTGGGATTCTGAATGCAGTGAGAGCCAAACTACACTGCTCCTTGTGATAGGTATTGAAGTAGTGGTTCCGGTGAGTTATGTCTGCAGCTCATTCACCGGTGAACCAGGGCTGACTGTTTAGATTTTGAGGATTTTTTTTCTTTTTGATTAATTCCGTGACGAGGGTTTGGAGGCACTGTGCTCGAAGAAGGTTGCAAGAGGAGCCTGCGTCATATAGGATCGAAAGCTGTCCCAGTCTGCCTTCGCGTAACGAAAAACCATTCTATGGAACCGTAAATCAAGGGATGCCTTTGACAGGAACACCTGAATGATTGATGCAAATATCCACTGCGTCATGTTATGGTATTTTAACAGTTTTATGCTGTCTTATAGTTCTTGTGCAGTTCACATGAGCGTTTTCCCCTTTGCAATCATTCAAGCTTAGCACAACTTTTTCAAACCTGATGAAAAATCAGGTCTCATATGAATATACCGAGGCGACACTAGGTCAACGCTTAAAAGTTTGCGTTTCTCTGCCATGCGATGCAGAGTAAAATATCGGCGAGTCTTACTTGTAAATATTTGTAATATCCTGCACTATTCTATAGTTATTTCTCTTTTAATATTAGAAACTACTCTTGTGTACCAACTACAATGCTGAAATGGTTTATTTATTACCTTCATTTTCCAATCTCAAGAGATAGACAAGGCTGCCCTGAATATTTAACTCATATCGTGGACGACAAGAAATGTGTTCATATCTTTTCCAAAGATATTTGTACGATAATGAGCACAACGACATCGATTATTTTTTTACTTCGTTACTTAAAAATCGAAAACTGACAAGAATAAATAAAAATAAATAAAATAAAAAAATAAATAAGCTAAAACGATTAAAATAAATTAATCCAAATAAATAAATTAAATAATTAACATACCAAAATAACCATTAGAATAGACTACAAAAATCAATCCAAAAACTGAAAACACTGATTGGACGAAAAGAAATAGCTCTAATTACCATTCCAGACCAAAACAAACTACTAAATAAACGATCAGAACTCATCTCAAAAGCTTTACTATTTTACTTAAAAATCGAAAACCGAAAAGAATAAATGAAAATGTATAAAATAAAATAAATTAGAAAAATCAAGTAAAATAAATTAATCCAAAAAAATAAATAATAAACAAACAACTCCCGCCAAAATAACCGTTAGAACAGACTACCCCCAATGTACCACTTACCGTATATAAATAGTCGGAAAAAAACACAACACCTGTGTCTTAATTAACATGAAACAGTATGTCGCCTCTGAGAGTTGGCCTCAATGTTCACTGATATATATATATATATATATATATATATATATATATATATATATATATATATATATATATACCGTACCTATGAACACGAATGGGTATGTCCCAATCCTCGTAAGTACGTTGGACACTAGTGTAAGCGGGGATAATATGTGTCTAAGCAGTTCATCAGTAGCAGTGCCTTAACTACTTCCCGCCGCTGGCGAGTATTGTCGTTTGCTGATGTTATAAAGATTACCATTTCATTCATTTCCAACCTCCGTTTTGGTTATTCCTCATTCAGTAAACTTTTCTAGCTTCCAACAATATATATATATATATATATATATATATATATATATATATATATATATATATATATATATATATATATATATATATATATATATTGAACAATGAAAATTATTTAAAAAATTGAAATCTTCAGACACACTGGTTGGAGATTAATATTCTTTCGTTTTTATTATTATTATTTCATTTAGATTCCTCGATTAGTTTCGGCCAACATGGCCATCATCAGGAGAAAAATATTTCTGCTTGCTGGTAGCAGTGAATTACAGAAATGAATGTCTTGATGGAGAAAATGAACTTTTGCCGGTAGTTTTCATTTGTTTTTTTATTTGTTTTTTATCTTTTTAACATGAATTTTTTAACATTCCTTGTGTTGGTCAAACAGTCTCTTTTAAGTTGTTATTTGAGATAAGAGCTGGATGGATTCATGCTGCTTTGAATTCCCTTGGCCAGTTTGGCAGATTTAATGGTTCCTGGATAGGGGATGTGTCTCTGTTAAGTGTGTGTGTGTGTTATTTAGTTCTTAGGGAGTGAGTGAATATGATATGTGTAAGCGTGTATATTACTATGGGTGTGTGTTATCATTTGGCTCATTAGGGAGTGAGAGAGTATGATGTGTGTAAGTGTGTATATTCGTGTGGGTGTGTGTATAAGTGTGAAGCCTCAACTCCTCCGTAAGCATGTCTGTTTTGTGTGGGTGAGAAATGTGGGAAGGTTTTGATTTATAGGGTTATGTATTAATACTATCTATATTGTTATATTTATGGTTTAGCCCGGCTGGATAGTGTGTTTTTAAACGTCGTATCCATGGAACTCTAAAATCTTTCTAATGTTATCTGTTATATATATATATATATATATATATATATATATATATATGTGTGTGTGTGTGTGTGTGTGTGTGTGTGTGTGTGTGTAATTTGGCAGCAACTTTTCTTTTAAACATGTTGTGTTGAATGTCAAAGACAACATAGTCCTGCATAATTTCTTTGGAATTTTCTCATATTTTCTAATGAGACTTTTTATTTGAAAATTATATATTATGTTCGAAAGTACTCGGTTATCTTACGGACAATATTTATTTCGATATAATTTTCAAATAAAAAGTCTCATTAGAAAATATGAGAAAATTCCAAAGAAAATATGCAGGACTATGTTGTCTTTGACATTCAACACATGTTTAATATATATATATATATATATATATATATATATATATATATATATATATATATATATATATATATATATATATACAATTCAACAGTTTTTTCCTCTGTCTTAATACTGAATTGTATATATTGCAAGGTATCTTTCGCTAATCCAATGCGCCAGCAAAATCTGGCTTTACATTTTCCGTCCACTTCTTAGATATTGAAATGTCCGCACTTCCTTCATTCTAGTGTCTCCATGGCTATCGCCAATGTCTCTGGACTAACAGAATAACATGGGACCAATTAATATCTGAATTTCTGGGATGAGGAGTTACCATTATTTACTCTATTTACATGTATTAAAACATTTCGTCCGTTGTGCCATCCGGCCTTCTTCAGGCCTATATCGATCTGGGTAACAAGCAGCGAATACTGAACTAGACCCTTTATTTAATCTACAGGCGTAGACTGTTTTCGTTCCACTGCCCATGTCTAAGGCTATATCGTCGGTTTTTATTTTTATTTTTAGTACTGCTCGATTATTGCCCGCCCATTTCCATTGAGTTCAGGTACATACT
The DNA here is from genome assembly GCA_964036315.1 of Acanthosepion esculentum. Lineage (NCBI taxonomy): Eukaryota > Metazoa > Mollusca > Cephalopoda > Sepiida > Sepiidae > Acanthosepion > Acanthosepion esculentum. Next base: position 24,983,666 of record OZ038487.1, read on the forward strand.
GCCCTATCCGGGGATTGAACTCCCAATTAGTAAGTTAACAAATTCGTAAACCAGACTTTAATTCACTCGTCGTGTAAATAACAGTGACTTTCTCAGCATTCCTTCTTCTCTCTCTTTCTCTGTGTGTGTTGGGGGTGTGTGTATGTGTGTTTGAATATGAGTGTTTAAAGTATTCTAAAAATAATGCACCGTATAAAATATTCTGAGAAAAGGTAAGAAATGATAAATAAGAGATAAGAAATAATACACCCCGATAGATAGGAGGTTGAAATATCGATGCATTAATGATTGCTACGAGTTTCACTTCTTTCAGTTAAAGTATCTGAAGCCGTTGTATTCCCTATGAAAAGAAAATGAAATGACCCCCCTCCCCACCAAAAAAAAAATTAAATAGAAAAAAAAATTTAAAAAAAAGTAAAATAAAATAAAATAAAAAGTAAATGCACAAAAAGAGCAAGTGAAAACATCAGCGTTGACCTTCACGTGTCGCACTGACGTTTGCATCCTCCGCAAGGTGGCGCTCTCAGCTTTCTTATGAAATGGCTTCCAACATTTTAAGGGCTTCTCTAACAGATAAAATTCGTGGATTTCTATTTTAAAGATGGAAGATAAAAAACAAAAAAACAAAACAGCATGCAATAATTAAAGTTGAAAAAGAAAATTCAAATTACCCATGAATTTGTAATCACTTAAAGAAAAAAAATCTGTATCGAGGTGATGCAAAAGTTTACAGCATTGTTATGGACAACATTTTTATAGGATACAGGTTCGATTCCTGTCGGAGGACAAATATTTTCTATGAAAATTTCTCGGACATTCAGGCCGGTAAATGTTGTTTAATACTGTTTATTATAAAACACAGCATTTGCTTAAATATTTGTATCTATAAAAATAATGTATAAACATAAAAATGTCTTAATTAAGTAAATAATAAATAAATTTACAAACAACGAATGCACACATAAACATAATTAAGGGCTCTTCAACGTGGTGTAATCGTTAACAATCTTGTCTTGCCAGATCAATTACCACTGAAGAGTGAGTTTGATCCTTACTGGACGTTTCACACTTTCGGCCGTGTGCCACATCTTAGCTATGCTTAGCAAATCATTTAGGACACTCCGATCTGGCATAATGATTAGTAACCTTGTCTGTGCTTACCGATTGAGCCACAGACGAGCGTTTCGGTTAGCAAAGTAGATTTTACTGTTTTTAAACTACAATTCTCCATGTAAAACATCTGAGATGAGGTATTATGTACACTATCTTCATTATTCGGACTATTGTCCTCATCTTTGTCCCCATATTTATTACAACGACCGTTGTACGCTCCGACCTTCTTCAGGTGGTTGGAATGTCGAACGGAACCCTTTATTTCGCTCACAGTTCCACGTTATATTTCTTTCCGCAGCCGCACGGGATAGCGTACACACAGACTTTAGTCATGTTCTCCTCTATTGGGGGTCTTACTCGGGAGAGATATCTGCGAAGTGTCGTCAAGCTTTTGAAGGTTGTCCTGATGTTATATGGACCGCAGATCCTTTGTATTTTCTCTGATAACCCTTTCACATAAAGCAAGCAGACTGTTTTCTGAGTGTTGTTGTCCTCCTCTTGTACCTGCCTATCCCTGTTTTTTGGGGCTGCTGCCATGTACCCAGGGTCGTTGTTACGTTTTAGGGTATTACTTATACTGACCAATTCTTTATCTAATGTCTCTGGGTCGCACTTATGGCTTTTGCTCGGTGTTGTAAGCAACGTACGATCCATTTCTTTACGCTGTATAGATGGTGGGACGAAATTGAGGTACTGTCCGGTGAATGTCGGTTTTCGGTATACGGATGTCTTGAACCCATGCTCTGTTCGAGATATTAGAACATCCAGGAATTTGTGTGTGTGTTGTTACTCTCTGTCTCGAAGGTGTTATTAAGTTCACATGGTCCAGAAGAACCTAAACATCTTCCTGGCGTGTCCAGAGTATGAAGGTGTCATCTACGTACCATAACCATAGAGTTGGCTTTAGAGATATAGATTCTAATGCCATTTCTTCAAAGTATTCCATGTATATATTCGCCATTGCTGGTGATAATGGCGAGCCCATTGCTAAGCCCTCATCCTGTCGATATATGTGCGATCCTTTTCTGAAGTGTGCTGTTTGTGTACATGAAAGACAACATCTCCATCAGATTATCTATTGGAATACTGGTCCGTTCTTCTAGGGATGAGTCAGAGGCCAACCTGTCCGTCTCTCTCTCTCTCTCTCTCTCTCTCTCTCTCTCTCTCTCCATATATATATATATATATATATATATATATATATATATATATATATTCAAATGTAAAAGAACGAATAGTAAAATTTCCGCGTTCAAAACATTAATTTAAAACAGGGATGAATACAAAAGTAGAGCAATATATATTTATTTATTATGCACTGTTACATTAGAACATGTACATACCTACTACAAAACTGTACATCTTGTTTCAACAATAAAAATGACGTTTCTTCAGGTGGGAAATCACGTTGAAAAAACATGTACAGTTTTGTAGTGGGTAACTACATGTTCTATTTTACATGTTTTATTCCTCAAATGTCATTAAATCTACATATTACAAGAAGCACACTTGGACCATCTTTCGTTTTATACATATATTTGTACGAATATCTGTCCCCCCCACACATACATACACACACACACACACACACACACACACACACACACACACACACATATATATATATATATATATATATATATCAAGAGAGAAAGTGATATATATATATATATATATATATATATATATATATATATATATATATATTTAGTTTACGATAAACTAGGTAATCCGTATGGGTAGACCCAAGGAGGATAAAATCCAGAGAGCTCAATGTAAATCAGAGCTAATAATTTAAATTATTTAAAGTGGTTTGTTTATATATATATATATATATATATATATATATATATATATATATATATATATATATATATATATATAAGGTTTGATGGATTTTCAGGGAACAAGTGTCGGTGTTATTTCATGCTATCAGTTTGTTGACAGATCCTTTTACGGTGTGGTCTTCTGCCATTTCTATGTGAAAAATCATCTTGTTTATACTTGACGAAATGCACGTCACCTATAAGCAAGCTGAACCTTCACATAGAAATATCCTAAAGACCTACACTACCCGAGTTGCCCTGTACAAAAAATATAAATTAACTAATTAATTATCTATTGGAAAAAAATTAAAACCGCTAACCTTATCCTAAAAAAATAACAACATACCTCCAAAATCAAAAGTACAAAGAACCAACATTGGGCCGCTTAAGGAATTGTGTTCCTGATCACGCGTGCTAGGAAGTTTATTCGTTCTTTTCTACTGTCCTCCTTAGACTGTCCTTTGAGTATAAACTTTTCCAAGCTCTCTTTCCTCATTAGGTTTCTTAGAAATTTCAATTGGTTCTTCCTTCGTTTATGACATTCTCAGTTTCCTTCTGTATTTATCTATATTTATATATTACATTTATTTCACGCCATTAGCGTCAATGTTTTAAAACAGTTTTTCTCTTCAAAAACATACCTTTTTTCAAACTCAGTTCATAAAACAATCTGCGGAAGATGATAAGGAAACCATTAAACTCAGAGTACGGATTGAAATAAGATAAGTATTTTCTTTTATTAATATATATATATGCAATATATATGCACTAATAGCATCCCTAATTTTCCAGAAACCAGTTATATAAAGGAAGGACATCTTTAGGAAACCTATTTTGCTTATTTTCTTTTCAATCGGAGAATGGAATCAAGTCACTTTATAGTAACAGAAATAATTAAACCATTTTAATAATTTAATAGAAAACATATATTTATTAAGATATTTCAATATAAAAATCCTGTTCTCATCATATTTCTGTTCAGAAGAAGTATGATGCTTTTTGACTCTATTGTGTTATGGTTTCTTAGTCACATTCGAACAGAATCTTTGCATACCCAATGATCCAATGAAAGACCGATCGAATTTATGACTAGATGTTATCACACACACACACCCACCACACACACACACACACACGACACACACACACACACACACACACACACACACACACACACACATATATATATATATATATATATATATATATATATATATATATATCAAACTTAAACATTTTTACTTGTGAAATGAAGAACACTGAGTTGAGTAGTGTCTGATTGGCTTGAGTAAGGATTCAGGTATGGTAAATAAGTTATGGGGTTGTCCAGAGTTTTTTTAAGAAATACGTATTAAAACCTTTAGTAGAAAAAACTGTAAACATTTTAAAAACATAAGTGCTGTATTCATAATTAATTTTATTAAGGTTTCGTATCAAACTTTTTAAGTAGATATCTTCAAGAATTTTTATTTTATGTTTCATGAAGAAATATAGACGAATTTTCAACAAGATTTTTTTCTGAATTGTGAATGTGGACAGGTATGTGGTTGTAAATGTTTAGAAATGTTGGACTTATCATTCAAATGAAAACTCAGCCACCGAAACAACTTAGTCGTAGTTTGGCTAACATAAATAGTATTTTTTCCGATGGAGATACAATCTCTCAGAAGACATTTAAATTTATATGAAATGTTGGTTTTCTGCAACACTTTAGTTAGTGGGGAAGAGACGTTACGAAATATTGAATAAGATATACTAGATTTAGTGTAATATATAATTAATTTTTTCCAGATTCTATAGTGAAAATGTTAGTATTTATTAATTTTTTTTAGGATAGTTCCGTCTTGTTTATAATTAGAATGTATTTGGTTGCGATATAAAAGATTAATACTTAAAACTGTATTATAATCTATTTGCTTCGTAGATATTTATAAAAGTTTTTTTATATTTTTTAGTTCACTGTAGAAAATATGTTTTGTGGATGAATTAATTTTGCGCGGATTGTTAGTTTTTTTTTTATAATTGCAACTCTCGACAACACCACAATTTAGTTACCTCCCCTGACGCCATTGACACAAGACTCAACTCAGCGTTCTTCACTACATAATAAAAAAATTAACTTTGTTATAAACACAGCAATTTTGTCTTTAAAAATTATGAACGCTACAATATATATATATATATATATATATATATATATATATATATATATATATATATATATAGGCATTTAAGAAACATGAAAACAATAAACAAAAATTAAAAATCCTTCAAGCTATATACATAAAACTGTTGAAACTTAACCGGAATAAAATAAACTATGAAATCTCTACAAACTTTCTTAAATTCCTATAATTTATAGCAGAAGACATTGGTTTATACCAACGGCTTCCATTATTTAATACTTCTCGTTTTTTACTCTCGCGTGGTCATGTGTGACGTCACGAACTGCGACGCGATTTTCGCTTCCTTGTCTCGTAAATACGAGTTTGTCGTTACTTCGAGCTTATTCAAGCAGCAAGGGCGGGCTATTATTGTAGTTCAGTCTGTGCTTTGTTTGATTTATTGAAATTGTCATCTTTGATGATGGCTTATGTAAGCCGAAAGCTTAGATTGGATTTAAACATGTATCAATGTGGTGATTTCCTTTCGTCTTTCAACGATAATGTGATTAAGCTTATCAGACAATATGAAAGGATCTTAAAATAAATAGACAAAACCTGTCTATATTATTTAATGAAACATGCATTAATATATATATATATATATATATATATATATATATATATATATATATATACATATATTATTTTATTTATTATATTTATTATTATTTGTAATATATTTTTAATTTTAGATAGTACCGTTTTACATACATTGTGCTAATATTCGTCTTAAATATTTAAATATTTTAAAGTAATCGTTCTTCATATAAACTATCTATGGTTATTATTCTACCTATATTTTTTGCTAGCGTAGATTTTAAATTTTGTTTTTTCGAAAAAAGGAGAAAATATTTTCTTTGTTCCTTGTTGGTATATCGTGGATTATACGATATAAACAACAAAGTAATCCCGAGTGGAAAGATTACAATAACACAAAAAATCAGGTAACAAATAACAATGGTTTATTGTACGTAAAGTACAAATGAGCAAGAGTTCGTAATACTAAAGAAAACAGGAGATAAGTCACGGAGGTTCGTAAGGGTCGCCTTCGCTCTCTCTGTCTGTCTCACTTTCCTCTTTCTTCAACAGCTCGTCAGTTTTTTATAGACTGACCAATCCATGTCGGGGTGTGTCAGGTTGTTCCACTATAACACTTGTTTTATAACTCATTTTCGTTATTTCCTATTTTAATTTTTAAAATTCTTTGGACTAGTGTCTTTAATTTTGCGACTTTTCCAGCCTGACTTGGAATTTTAATATTTTAAAATATAGGTCAAGTTTATATCAACTCTCTCTTTGAACCAGACACTTCCACTTCCCCGTTCCATGATATGTGGTGTTGGTTTAACTTAATGCCTCCCGCTTCCTTTCTTGTCTTCTTTCTCTCTTTCTTTTTCTTTATCCTTTTTCTCTTCTTTTTCTTTATCTTTTTTTCTCTTCTTTTTCTTTATCCTTTTCTCTTTTTTTTTCTTTATCCTTTTTCTCTTCTTTTTCTTTTTCATTATCCTTTTTCTCTTCTTTTTCTTTTTCTTTTTTCTCTACTTTTTCTTTATTCTTTTCTCTTCTTTTTCTTTTTCTTTATCCTTTTTCGCTTCTTTTTCTTTTTCCTTATCCCTTTTCGCTTCTTTTTCTTTTTCTTTATCCTTTTTCTCTTCTTTTTCTTTATCTTTTTCTCTTCTTTTACTTTTACTTTATCCTTTTTCTCTTCTTTTTCTTTATCTTTTTTCTCTTCTTTTCCTTTATCCTTTTCTCTTCTTTTTCTTTTTCTTTATCCTTTTTCTCTTTTTTCTTTTTCTTTATCCTTTTTCTCTTCTTTTTCTTTTTCTTTATCCTTTTTCTCTTCTTTTTCTTTATCTTTTTCTCTTCTTTTTCTTTTACTTTATCCTTTTTCTCTTCTTTTTCTTTATCTTTTTTCTCTTCTTTTCCTTTATCCTTTTTTCTTTTTTTCTTTTTCTTTATCCTTTTTCTCTTCTTTTTCTTTATCCTTTTTCTCTTCTTTTTCTTTATCTTTTTTCTCTTCTTTTTCTTTATCCTTTTCTCTTCTTTTTCTTTTTTTTATCCTTTTCTTTTCTTTTTCTTTATCCTTTTTTCTTTTTTTCTTTTTCTTTATCCTTTTTCTCTTCTTTTTCTTTTTCTTTATCCTTTTTCTCTTCTTTTTCTTGATCCTTTTTCTCTTCTTTTTCTTTATCTTTTTTCTCTTCTTTTTTTATCTTTTTCTCTTCTTTTTCTTTTTCTTTATCCTTTTCTCTTCTTTTTCTTTATCCTTTTTTCTTTTTTTCTTTTTCTTTATCCTTTTTCTCTTCTTTTTCTTTTTCTTTATCCTTTTTCTCTTCTTTTTCTTGATCCTTTTTCTCTTCTTTTTCTTTATCTTTTTTCTCTTCTTTTTTTATCTTTTTCTCTTCTTTTTCTTTTTCTTTATCCTTTTCTCTTCTTTTTCTTTATCCTTTTTCTCTTCTTTTTCTTTTTCTTTATCCTTTTTCTCTTCTTTTTCTTTTTCTTTATCCTTTTTCTCTTCTTTTTTCTCTTTTTTCTCTTCTTTTTCTTTATCATTTTCTCTTTTTTCTT
>OZ038487.1:24996334-25041334 GCA_964036315.1 Acanthosepion esculentum
ATGAAAAATTCACACAGGAAAAAAAAAATAAAGAAATTTATGGAATTGCACAATATTTTGCTGTTCGTTTTGTATAAAAACCTGATTTTATAGAAATATATTCTTTGATTGGTATATTGCTACTTGCTTTGTTCATTTATGGTGTGGAATTTCATTTACAAACAAGTATCATATTTCTGTTGTTTGCCTATTAACATATGTACCCGTGTTCGCAGATACCATGAATTTGCTGTATGTGTAGCTGTTGATCCTTGAAAAACAACTAAAGATTTTTTTTTTAAATGTTAGATACCAAATTCCGTAAAATACAAGAAGCAGGAATAATATTATTTAAAAAAAATTATAATAAGCAATTACCGTATTTGCCGGGCCATCATTTTCCCCCCAAAAATTACATACCAAAAGCTGACAGTGCGCCCAATACAGCAGTATCATGTATGAAGGGACAAGAAGACCGCGAAAAAATTGGGGTTCACCAGGAATCAATGCAAGCATAGAGATTAATTCTGAAATTAGGATTCCTGGAAAGGAACAAACATGATATCAATAAAATTATTCAGGAACGCACGGCTCAAGGAGTTAAAATTATTCAGGAACGCACGGCTCAAGGCGTTAAAATTTTTCAGGAACCCACGGCTCAAAGGATAAAAATTCTTCAGGAACCCACGGCTCAAGGGGTTAAATTGTTCAGGAACGCACGGCTCAAAGGTTTAAAGTTGTTCATGAACGCACGGCTCCAATGATAAAAATTGTTCAGGAACGCACGGCTCAAAGGGTTAAAGTTGTACAGGAACGCACAGCTCAAAGGATAAAAATTCTTCAGGAACGCACGGCTCAAAGGGTTAAAATTGTTCAGGAACGCAAGGCTTAAAGGTTTAAAGTTGTTCATGAACGTACGGCTCAAAGGATAAAAATTGTTCAGGAACGCACGGCTCAAAGGGTTAAAATTCTTCAGGAACGCAAGGCTCAAAGGGTTAAAATTGTTCCGGAACGTACGGCTCAAAGAGTTAAAATTGTCCAGGAACACACGGCTCAAAGGGTTAAAATTGTTCCGGAACGCACGGATCAAAGGGTTAAAATCGTTCCGGAACGCAAGGCTCAAAGGGTTAAAATTCTTCAAAAACGCACAGCTCAAAGGGTTAAAATCCTTCCGGAACGCAAGGCTCAAAGGGTTAAAATTGTTCAGAAACGCACAGCTCAAATGGTTAATAACAAGACAGACTAATTTTGATTAGCAACAATTCTAGGAGAAAAAATAATTGGGTTAATGATATTTACTATAGAGCGTTAACTTGGTATAAGTTCAAATATCCCGTATCAGAATAAAAAGGAGCGGAGTATTACTTCTGTCTCCACCTTCTTCTTTTTTCAAGACACCCAAACTTTAAAGATTCCTCTATCAGCAGAAAGAGGCTGACCAGTTAGGTATCAAATTCCGTAAAATACCGCTGGTCAAGAAGAAGGAATAATATTATTAAAAAGAATTATAATAAGCAATTACCGCATTTGCCGGCCCTCTGGACGCGGATTTTTTTCCGAAAAAAATATACCAAAAACTTACCCTACGTCAAATACAGTGGTATCATGTATGAGAGGGACACGAAGACCGCAACAAAATTGGTGTTCACCAGGAATCAATGCAAGCATAGAGATTAATTCTGAAACTAGGACTCCTGGAAATGATAAAAAATGATATCAATAAAAAGATCTCCGAAAAATTCATCCGAACAAATTCATGGAATTGTACAATATTTCGCCGATTGTTTTTTTTTTTAGAAATGCCAAATTTTACAGAAATATTTGCATTGACTGGTATATTACTGCTTGCTTTGTATGTGTTTTTTTTTATATACAGATATTGGAATTTGCTTTTCCGTATATATGCATACTTTTTTGCCTATTACCAAATATACCAGTGTTCACTGATACCAGTAGATATCTTTGTAGCTCTTATGAATTTACTGTATGTGAAGATGTTGCTCCCGGAAAAACAGCTAAAACAATTTTCAATAAAGGCATGATGAAATGTACTAAAAATCTTCTTTTCCAAAAAGTGTCCCGGCCATTAAACCTCCTATTAAAAATGTACCAGTCGTATAATTTGTGCTAATATTGTAAGTGTATCTTCATGGTTAGTGAGAATGTTACATAAAAGTAAGGTTATGATTTTGATTTTTTTCGTTGTGTGCATTTTTTATATCTCCAGTCTACTTCTTCTTTAATGTGGCCTGTCATTTCAGGGCGTAACAAATCATGGCCCTCCACATCTTCCTGTCTCTTGTAGTCTTGTATTTTTGTTATTTCTCCCAAAGCCTGTCCTACCATCGATTTACTCAATCCCATCAAGTATGTTACGTGCTGCTTTCTTTTGTCTCTCTTTCCCTTAATCTGTCATAAGAGATTTCTCCTTTTATGTGCCGTGTCCCTTCAGGACGTAGGCAATAATGGCCCTTCACATCTTCCTGTCTCTTGTAGCTCTTAATAAGTTTTGCCTTTTTGTTATTTCTCCCAAACCCTGTTCTACCATCGATTTACTCAAGCTCATCAAGCATGTTACGTGCTGCTTTCTTCTCTCCCTCTTTCCTTCAATCCGTCCTGTGAGTATCAGATTTCCTAAGCCCTCCTTTCTCATTACCGGTTCCAGCAATTTGAACTGTCTCCTCCTGATGTTAAGTATAAGCTTTTCTCTTTGTTGCTATTCTTTCCAAAACCTAGTCGTTGCTCATATGTTCGGTCCACGGTATCCTCAACATCTTTCTATAGAACCACATTTCTGTTGCTTCAAGTCTTCATCTTCGAGGAGATTGTCCAACACTCACAGCCATAGAGTAGGAAAGGTATCACGTAACAGTTCAGTCCTCTTTTCTTTGTTTCTAACGAAATTTTGCTGTTTCTTAATACTCTGCTTAACTTTTGAAATGCATCTTTGGCCATCCCAATACGTCTTCGGATCTCAGTGACATACTTTCCGTCATCTCTTAGTTAAATTTCTGTATCTGTTTGATTTTATTATCCCCGACCTGTAATTTGCATTTTTATTTACTCTTAGTCCTTTTTTTTTCCTTCGCTAGCTTCTGTAGGAGGATTTAGAGATTCCTTTCCGTGTCTGCTATCAGCACTGTGTCATATTCATATCTTATATTGTTAAGATTTTTGACACCAATAATGAATCTTGGTAGGACTTCTAGTTTTCGCTGAACAAGTTGAATAAGTCCGGCGAAAAGATACATCCTTGTCTTACACACTTTTCTTTTTTTTTGCTGAATATAATATAGATTCTTGATTATTCAAATATCTTTCCCGAATATTGTGAGATCTATCTATCTCAGGCTATTCATGTATTTAACTAGCTATATATCAACCGGTTCATCTATCTATCTATCTATCTATCTATCTATCTATCTATCTATCTATCTATCTATCTCAGAGTATCCTTATATTTAGATAGCTAGCAAGATATGTCAGGCTTTTTATCTATCTATCTATCTATCTATCTATCTATCTATCTATCTATCTATCTATCTATCTATCTATCTATCTACCTATCTAAGTCAGCAACTCCAATCTGTTCATATCTATCTATCTATCTATCTATCTATCTATCTATCTATCTATCTATCTATCTATCTATCTATCTATCTTCGAGGTGTTCTTTAGCAATCAATCAATCTATCTATCTATCTATCTATCTATCTATCTATCTATCTATCTATCTATCTATCTATCTATCTATCTATCTATCTATCTATCTATCTAAGTCAGCTACTCCAATCTGTTCATATCTATCTATCTATCTATCTATCTATCTATCTATCTATCTATCTATCTATCTCAGAGTATCCTTATATTTAGATAGCTAGCAAGATATGTCAGGCTTTTTATCTATCTATCTATCTATCTATCTATCTATCTATCTATCTATCTATCTATCTATCTATCTACCTATCTAAGTCAGCAACTCCAATCTGTTCATATCTATCTATCTATCTATCTAGCTATCTATCTATCTATCTATCTATCTATCTATCTATCTTCGAGGTGTTCTTTAGCAATCAATCAATCTATCTATCTATCTATCTATCTATCTATCTATCTATCTATCTATCTATCTATCTAAGTCAGCTACTCCAATCTGTTCATATCTATCTATCTATCTATCTATCTATCTATCTATCTATCTATCTATCTATCTATCTATCTAGCTATCTTCGAGGTGTTCTTTAGCAATCTATCTATCTATCTATCTATCTATCTATCTATCTATCTATCTATCTATCTATCTATCTATCTAAGTCAGCTACTCCAATCTGTTCATATCTATCTATCTATCTATCTATCTATCTATCTATCTATCTATCTATCTATCTATCTAAGTCAGCTACTCCAATCTGTTCATATCTATCTATCTATCTATCTATCTATCTATCTATCTATCTATCTATCTATCTATCTATCTATCTATCTAAGTCAGCTACTCCAATCTGTTCATATCTATCTATCTATCTATCTATCTATCTATCTATCTATCTAGCTATCTATCTAGCTATCTATCTAGCTATCTTCGAGGTGTTCTTTAGCAATCTATCTATCTATCTATCTATCTATCTATCTATCTATCTATCTATCTATCTATCTATCTATCTAAGTCAGCTACTCCAATCTGTTCATATCTATCTATCTATCTATCTATCTATCTATCTATCTATCTATCTATCTAGCTAGCTAGCTAGCTATCTATCTAGCTATCTTCGAGGTGTTCTTTAGCAATCTATCTATCTATCTATCTATCTATCTATCTATCTATCTATCTATCTATCTAAGTCAGCTACTCCAATCTGTTCATATCTATCTATCTATCTATCTATCTATCTATCTATCTATCTATCTATCTATCTATCTATCTATCTATCTAAGTCAGCTACTCCAATCTGTTCATATCTATCTATCTATCTATCTATCTATCTATCTATCTATCTATCTATCTATCTAAGTCAGCTACTCCAATCTGTTCATATCTATCTATCTATCTATCTATCTATCTATCTATCTATCTATCTATCTATCTATCTATCTATCTATCTATCTAAGTCAGCTACTCCAATCTGTTCATATCTATCTATCTATCTATCTATCTATCTATCTATCTATCTATCTATCTATCTATCTATCTAAGTCAGCTACTCCAATCTGTTCATATCTATCTATCTATCTATCTATCTATCTATCTATCTATCTATCTATCTATCTATCTATCTATCTATCTATCTATCTATCTAAGTCAGCTACTCCAATCTGTTCATATCTATCTATCTATCTATCTTTTTCACAACAATCATACTTCTTAACCTGAATTTAAAGAAATAATTATAATTAAACATAACTGGCTTAATTTCACTTGAAAATCTATTGTAAATTATCCAGTTGCCCTAATTCAACTGCGCCAAATATTTTGCCTCAACCGAAACCCGAATGCACAGAGAATAACGAATCCTATAAATTTTATGATTTTTCTTTACATACGTGACGATGAGAAAATTTACCGAATACATTACCTATAGAAAAAATAACAAGAATAGCTATTGATAAAAAAAAATTATTATAATAAATTGTGGCAGACGGTGCTCTTTAGCTATATTAAAGAATTATCTAGAAGAAGGGAAAACTTTCCTTTGTAAAAACCATATAATGAGAATATAAAATTCCCGGTTTGTATCGGGCACGAAATAACCCACCTGATGGATAAAGTTTGGTTTGGTTTGGCTGATTTTGTTTAGCGGCATATCAACATTTCTAGGTCAGCACAGAAGATTTGCCTGGGTAACTTAACAGGAGATGATCTAATCAATGATTTCAAGATCAGATTTCTCGACACTCATTCGACCACAAGTGCAGATCTGCAGTTCCGGACTGAACTGACAGCGGCTATCAGAGGACCACTTCAGCAGTTTCTCTGTGTTACATACGACCAGGGTAAAATAGACAGGGCTACTCAAAGCCAAACATCCCCTTAAAGCCAGATTTAGTGTAATTCGTGGAATCAATATATGAATTGTTAAAACTATTAAATTTATTCCGATATTAATAATTTTAATATTTTCAATGTTTTATCGTTGTTGTTTTTTTTTTCAGTTCTTTGTATCAGGGAGAGAATTTTTCACAAATTCTGGAAACCTTCCGTTTATTAATCTATCATTGATAAAGTTTGATAGAAGTAATATTGTACAGGGTGTCCCTAAAGACTGGAAACATAGGTGAAAATGAATATTTTTAAGAAATGAAAATTTCAAAAACATTTTTCTTGAATTGGAATATTAACAAATAAGATTTTCAATATGATTTCCACTATTTGTGATACAAATGTTGATGACCTTTGCAAGATTCACCTGAACTCGATGCAATAAGTCCAAAATTGCCGTCAATTTTAGCACATACACTCTTTAAGCGTTCAATCAAGTGTGTTGCATCTGTGATTTTCATTAAGTACACCTTCTCTTTTAGCATATCTCAGAAAAAGAAATCAATTCTTATTTCTTCCGACCAAACCAGGTTTAATTTGCTGAGATAAAAAAAAACATGTAGTTAATGAGATTTTCTACATGTCCAGACTTTACGGACAACACTGTGCTTTCCATACATTCCAAACATGCATAAAAGCTTTTATCGGTCTTTCTGTCATGGCTGATGGCTTTCCTTCCAAAGTTTTTCTTTAATGTTTTGTGGAAAAACTAACATTTTCATTATAGCATTATTTTCCATTCTACGGAGTGTCCCTTAAGTCTGGAAACATAGACAAAAATGCATATTTTCAAGAAACTGAATTTTCAACAACATTTTATTGAACTTGGATATTAACAAATAATATCTTCAATATGATTTCCATCATTTGAGATGCAAATGTTGATGACCTTTGCAAGATTCACGTGAACTCGATGCAATAACTCCACATTGCCGTCAATTTTAGCACATACACTCTTTAAGCGTTCAATCAAGTGTGTTGCATCTGTGATTTTCATTAAGTACACCTTCTCTTTTAGCATATCTCAGAAAAAGAAATCAATTCTTATTTCTTCCGACCAAACCAGGTTTAATTTGCTGAGATAAAAAAAAACATGTAGTTAATGAGATTTTCTACATGTCCAGACTTTACGGACAACACTGTGCTTTCCATACATTCCAAACATGCATAAAAGCTTTTATCGGTCTTTCTGTCATGGCTGATGGCTTTCCTTCCAAAGTTTTTCTTTAATGTTTTGTGGAAAAACTAACATTTTCATTATAGCATTATTTTCCATTCTACGGAGTGTCCCTTAAGTCTGGAAACATAGACAAAAATGCATATTTTCAAGAAACTGAATTTTCAACAACATTTTATTGAACTTGGATATTAACAAATAATATCTTCAATATGATTTCCATCATTTGAGATGCAAATGTTGATGACCTTTGCAAGATTCACGTGAACTCGATGCAATAACTCCACATTGCCGTCAATTCTAGCCCATTCACTCTTTATGCGTTCAATCAAGTGTGTTGCATCTGTGATTTTCATTGAGTACACCTTCGCTTTTAGAATATTCCAGAAAAAAAGAAGCCAATTCTTTTTTCTTCCGACAAAACCATATTTCATCTGTGGAGATAAAAAAAATAGCGTTAGACTTTAGGTTCACCCTATATAATATGAGTAATAATGATTATTACAAATACAAATTAAAATATGTGTAATTAATAATAAAATTGATAAGGTTGTTAGCACATCATTTGTATCAGGATCTGCTTTTAAAATGAACCTAGCGAGTTTATGGATGGTCTAGTAAATTTATTAAAAGTCATGCGACATAGAGAATATTTAATTCTAACCGTAGCAAATTTCGGTAGCCTTTTTTATTTTTAAATTATCATTTCACTTTTATTTTAACTAACTGAAGTATTTCTTCAGTTGCATTTTGACATCATCTCGCGCTATCAAGCCATTAGCAATACAAATAGATTGGTTCGCTTATCGTCCGGTTCTGACACCTCCCTCGTCTTTTGATTGAGAGTAGTGTTTTATCACGTGTTTCTCGGTTCCTTCTTTTCATTCACTTTCACTCCCAGAGGCCCCTTGCGTCTTTGTGGCATTATTGTCTTGCTTGGGGCGTTGTTTAGTATCCCTCTACATAGAGTGGATAATGACCAATCTACAGGGCGAACATCATTGCAAAATTAAGTGGTAAAACACAGGACAACTATAGACAAACAGTGCTGTTCGATAAAAGTGACTCACCTGATTCATTTTACTTAAAAAAACTTTTCGCCTATTGTTTTTGCGGTCAAACTAATTTTGAAACTTACTAATATGAAGACCCCTTCCCGACCACCTTGTAAATTTTTTTACTCACCCTAAGGTATTCTATTGATAATTATAATTTTGGATATAAATGAGATTTAGGGAAAATCTCTGTGCAAAAAAAGGGACTCAATTATTTCCTGCAACTAGTAATCAATAGAAACATAACCGAACAGCTTTAAATAAAGAATAATAGAGGTATAATTTATTTATAATAGGTAATATAGTTCGAAATATTTAATTATCTATGGGTCTTCCTTTATTTTGAATAACCTTTTCAACCCTTTTTGGCATTGACTTGATTAGGTTCTGGCAAATCTCATCTCCAAGCATTGAATTCTATTCGGATGTGAAATTCACAATCAAATCCTCTTTGTTGCTCAACTGCTTTCTCGAGAGCCTGTACTTTATAATGCTCCATAAGTTTTCTATGGGGTTGAGGTCAGGAGATTGGGGCGGCCATGTCATAACACTCACTTGCTTCTCATCAAAGTATTCTTTCATCAATTTTGATTTGTGACAGGGAGCATTATCCTGCATAAAAATGAGCTCGGTGGGGTCGATTTGCACCCTTTCAGCAGAAGGGAGCAGACAAGACTCTAAAATTCTCTTGTACTGCTCACTCAAAGAGCTTTCAAAGCTTCTTTTCGGATTTTAGATTGCTTATCCTTTGAATTTAATTCAACTTTCGTTTCATCGGAGAAGAGAACATTTAGTAAAAAAACAGGTGAGTCACTTTTATCGAACATCACTGTATATTTTTTACTGAACTGTACATTATTTAAACGCGGAATGTTGTCCTCATTGTTATCAGAACTTTTCGGTCGTTGTGTTTCCTGGCCTTCATCCGGTATCTGTTGATCCGGATAAGCAGCGAGTAATTTTGAACTCTTTATTTAATCTACGGGGTAGATTGTTCTCAATCCGCTGTACACGATATAGATATATCTCGGCATTTTCTTATTTAGTACTTGACGCTTATTACTCACCCCGTTTTCGCAATTCAAAACCCAAGTCCACTAGGCCATTTTATGTGGACAATTCTGAGTATAGAACTTGGAGCCTTAAACCTAGCCTGCCTGCTGATGAACATTGGTGCTGCTACTTTTTACGCTTGCCTACACTCAATGAGGCTTCAATTTTACTCTAACCTGAACGATAATAACCTGATAAAGACCGGAAGATTTACGGCTAGCACGTTGTGATAACAGCAACAAAGTTCGGGAGAAGAATTCACGTGTAAATATTGTAAATAATATTAGGACCTTCAATAAGTTATTGCTGATTGTTATTTACAAAACTTAGTAAGAAACATGTCACTTAAATTATTGTCCATCTCTAGTCACTACTTTTTCCATCTTTCTGGCAGTATTTGAATTGCACGTCAGAAAAATGACATGTCTTTTAAGGCTAACCACGAGTTGACCCATTTTTGGCCTCATCATAAGAATGAAAGTACTGCTCAGCCAGGCCTTGTGCCATCGATCAGAACAAATTATAATCTAACGGGGTAATATTTGGTGAATACGACGGGTGGGGTAGGAGTTCCCATTGAAGCGTTTCCAAGTAGATTTTCACCCATTTTGCATTATGTGGCCTAGAGTTGTCATGTTGCAAAACCACTTTGTCGTGTCTCTGATAGTATAGCGGCGGTTTTTTCTTCAAAACTTGGTTCAATTGTAGTCAATAGTGATCCCCCGTTATGGTTTCATTCGGTTTGAGTAGCTCGTAATAAACTACACCTAGTTGATCCCAGCAAATGCAGAGCAGAAGTGAGTGATAGATAGATAGATAGATAGATAGATAGATAGATAGATAGATAGATAGATAGATATGAACAGATTGCGATAGATAGATAGATATGAACAGATTGCGATAGATTGATAGATAATAAACAGGCTGCGATAGATAGATAGATAGATAGATAGATAGATAGATAGATAGATAGATAGATAGTGCAAAGGTATGGACATAAGGACATAAGGACCACCGATTTTAGTGTTATTATTATTGAAAGATGTTTAATAAAGAGAATTACATTGTGCTGACAGATGGCTAAAAATGGCTAAATTCAGCGATTTTTGAAAAAAAACTCCTTTCAGACAATTTAAATTCGTTTTGGATTAACTTGAAATTAAAACTAAAATAAAAGCTTCAAGAAAGATCATGAAAAGTAATGTTTTATTTAGAAAAATTAGTAATAAACATGTCACTTAAATTATTGTCCATCGCTAGCCACTACTTTTTTCCCATCTTTCTGGCAGCATTTGAATTCCTCGTCAGAAAAATGACACGACTTTAAAGGCTAACCACGAGTCGACCCATTTTTGGCCTCTTCATAAGAATGAAAGTTCTACTCAGTCAGGCCTTGCGCCATCGATCAGAACAAGTAATAATCGGACGGAGCAATATCTGGTGAATACGACGGGTGGGGTAGGATTTTCAATATAAGTGTTTCTAAGTAGATTTTCACCTCGTTTTACAACATGTGGCCTAGCGTTGTCATGTTACAAAATCATTTGTTGTGTCTCTGCTCGTATAGCGGCCGTTTTTTCTTCGATGCTCGGCTCAAACGTATCAATTGTAGTCGATAGCGCCCATCAGTGATGGTTTCGGTCGGCCTGAGCAGCTTATAATAAACTCTTCCCAGCATATATGTTCTCGCTGATTTTTCATGAAAAGTAATGTTTTATTAACAAAAATTAGTAAGAAAGATGTCACTGAAAGTAATGTCCATCGCTAGCCACTTATTTTTTTATCTTTCTGGCAGCATTTGAATTCCACGTCGGAAAAACGACACGTCTTTTGGGGCTAACAATGAATAGATCCTTTTTGTGGCAACTCCATGAGAATAAAAGTGCTACTCAGCCATCGATCAGAACAAGTGATAATCGGACGGGGCAATGTCTGGTGAATACGGCGTGTGGGGTAGGACTTCCCATTTAAGCGTTTTCAAGTAGATTTTCACCCGTTTTGCAACATGTGGCCTAGCGTTGTCATGTAGCGAAATCACTTTAATATCTGTCTATATTTCTGAGATGAGGTATTATGGATATTATTTACATTATTCGGACTATTGTCCTCATCTTTGTCGCCATATTTATTACAACGTTTCGGCCGTTGTACGCTCGGGCCTTCTTCAGGTGTTTGGAATGTCGAACTGAACCCTTTATTTCGCTCACTGGGGTATACTGTTCTAGTTCCACGTGCCATGTTTAATGGATGTCAGTTTTCAGTTATCTCCTGTTAATTTTTCCCTCTGAAAGTTATCCACTGCCTTAACCGGGTATTGAACTCACACTCTTTGGGTACTGTCACTGGATCTAACTAACATCTTTATCCACTGTGCCATGTGTCCTTGAGTTCAATACTCGGTTGAGGCAGTGGAGAACTTTCAGAGGGAAATTAACAGGAGATAACTGATAACTGACATCCATTAAACATGGCATATATTTAATTCGGCCAGTGAGCGAAATAAAGGGTTCAGTTCGACATTCCAACCACCTGAAGAAGGCCGGAGCGTACAACGGCCGAAACGTCGTAATAAATATGGCGACAAAGATGAGGACAATAGTCCGAATAATATAAATAATGTACAAAATCACTTTGTCGTGTCATTGCTCGTATAGCCACCGTTTTTTCTTCAATGCTTATCTCAAACGCATCTGTTGCAAAGCAGCGAGAACTTTTTCGAGGTCCTAATAATAATTCCTCATACGAGAAATTCTCTTTCATTTTCATTATTTCGGTGCGTGCTCTAGTAAAGAATTATGTTGGACTTTATCTTCCACTGCTATCCATGTTTTCGATGTTCACAGGATTATGTTAATTCTTGATAGAATTTAAATGTGTTTTTACTTTCTTACGAGATATAGCCTATTTATCATTGCAACGCTGGGAATATATGATACTCTTAAGATTGTTTATAAAAAAATAGGCTTCAAACCTTTGAGAAAATATCGCATTTCCCTGATGTACCGTATATACTCGGTTAGAGCGCAGGTTTTTATGATAAGCTTTTTTACATAACAAATAGGTGGTCGCATTATACACAAGTAATGTTTTATACAAAAGTAACGTTTTAAAGAGGTTAAATATCATGCATTTTCGGTGACCGGTTGCACTATACACAGGCAAATTTATTTATTCATTGTCAGCGGCCTGGGATTGCAAAGGAAATATTTGTCGCAGATTATTTCCATAACGCAGAGAATAAATTACTGCAAGTTCAGACTCGAACATGGGGGGCAGAAAGAAAAGCCGAAAACTCGATTCGCAGGTACTATCTCACGAATCACAATGCACGTAACCAGTCAGAAAAAATAACTCACTCTCCGACAAAAGCGGTAGCCAAAATACCCGAATTTTTCCTCCCCGATTCGAAAACACCAACTGCTGGGAACTGCTCCCTCACCCTCCTTACAGACCTTGCCCCTTCAGACTTTCACCTGTTTGGTCCCTTGAAAGCGTTCACGAGAGGCACGAAGTTTAAAAGTGACGATGACGTTAAAAGTGTTGTGAGCGACTGGCTGAGACATCAGTCCAAATATTTTTACGCTGAGGGAATACGGAAGCTTGTGCACAGATGGGAAAAGTGTGTGACAGTGCTGGGAGACTACGCTGAAAAATAAAAATAAAAGTAAGCTTCTATCTGTATTAGAAGTCCTTATACCGAAAAATTCACATTACTTATTGAATGACCCTCGTATTTATTGATATGTCTACATTTCGACATTACCTCAGACCATTGGTTTAACAGGTTGGTCTTCTCTGAGTACGTCACTATAGCCAGACTCTCTTCCTGACAGAGCCTACAAACATTATCAATACATATGTAAGGTTTAACTCTCCGTAATACATTCCATTTTATGCTGGGGCTTTTGTTGTATTTCTTCTTTATTACCAGCACTTCAGATTCAACTTTTCTGAATTGTGTACTGAGTACTTTAAAAAAAATATCCAAGCATTGACCACACTCTAGTCTTGCCTACTATTTTTCTTTTTAGTATATATATATATACAAACAACATTTATAGGCCTTTACGGAGGACAAATATTTTCTATGAAACGTCTTGGACATTCAGCCCGGTATATATATATATATATATATATATATATATATATATATATATATATATATATATATATATATATATATATATATATTACAATTTTAATGTACACATTTTTCTCCATATCCACACGTAGCATACAAGGTTTTCTCTCTACCCACACGTGAAAAGGAGGGCCTCAGGGATCACATTGTACATACATAAGGTCGTAATTAAATACCAGATGAAATGTGCTATTTGTGCACTCTGAGAACAATGTTACATACACACATAGGCGTTTAATACACACACACACACCGATATATATATATATATATATATATATATATATATATATATATATATATATATATATATATATATATATATAGTGTGTGTGTGTGTGTTCGCGTGTGGATTTTACGCCATTGCTAATGATAAGAGAAATCGATAAATTGATCTATAAATCATGTATATCATGTGAATTGTTGAAGAATTTCAAGTTTAGAGGCAACAAAAATTGGAAATAATTAAAATTCCTTCAGAAGTACTTATCATCAGGGTTAAATGATAAATTAAAAAATCATAAGCACTATATATATATATATATATATATATATATATATATATATATATATATATATAGATATATATTAACTGATTTACATTATGTTTTTTTCGCTAAACAGTAATAACCATGTTTCAAAAACTGAAGCTAAAAATTTCAAATTTAATTATATAATTAAATTAAAAGCATTAGTTCCGTTTCATCTTCAATAATATTTAAAAATAAAATTAAAAAATGGGAGCTGGCAATATACATACTTATATTTGATATGAAAAAATGATTTTAAATAATTTAAGTAATTCTATTACATTTACTTGATTTAAAACAAATATAATCTATTAGGAATTATGAGTAAAAATATTTTAAAATTGTAGTTAAATAAAACGTATTCTAACCCAAACACCCGTAGAAAGAATCTTTAAGTATACAAGTACGGAAAAAAATGCCGAAAAACCTTTTGCCGGGAATAAAAAAAACAAAAAAACTCATACGACATCGTTTAACGGATGTCAGAATTCGTTGAAAAATACACCCTTACCTTCTTAACCTCTTTTTCGAACGTAACTCATAATTGATACAATAATAATTAATAGAAATGAACACGCTACCGCCCCTGTCTGAATGATTGGATTTATCTGTATCCTTGGAAACAGGAAATTATGAATTTATATGTGCGTTTAAAACTCAGTAAATTTAAAAATAAATATTCCAGTATTTGCTTGAAGATGAAACGGATCTAATGCTTTTAATTAAAAAAAAGGGTTAAGGGTGTTGAATCTATTCTTTTTAATCCCGTTTGTTTGTGATGGGAATGTGCTTTAACCTCAATACCATCACTTGATAAGACACCAGAAGTGTTGAAACAAAATGGCTATTTTTGTAGTGATTTTATATCATATTTATGTTATAATTTTCGAATATATATATATATATATATATATATATATATATATATATATATATATATATATATATATATGCAGGGTGTCCATAAAGTTCGTGTGCACTTTAAAAAATTTATAACTTTATTTGTAAAAAGGATTAGAAAGAAGTAAATCTATAATTTTTAAGGTTTTATTGAAATTTTATTTAAGTTTCCACATGTCCTCCATCATTAGCAATACACAGGGTAATACGATTTTGCAGTTCACGGAAAACATTTGCCAACTGATTTACAACTGAAATCACATTAGTTATTTTAGCTATACTTAAAACTAGGTACATTAAATTTTATAACATTTCTTTACAGATTATTTCTATCGCAAATACAAATAAAGTTATAAATTTTTAAGAGTGCACACGAAATTTATGCACACCGTATATATATATATATATATATATATATATATATATATATATATATATATATATATAAAATTAAAAAGTACTTTTGAACTAATAATGATAATGGACTCTCCCCTCGTTTTCGACGTATGAATATCAAGCAACTCAGTTCCTAGAAACTGACAGCCAGACTACCTGCACAAATCATTTGATTAGAGCGGTGAAAGCTCTGTGCAGAACCAACCACACTTTTTGAAGAGCCGAATACAGAGACCTGGTGCACCGCGTGCCACAAGTTCCCCAACCAACAGGTTTTCAATTCAGAGCTTTCCATCTCCTAGACCAGATGTCATCCAAGGCTATAGAATCCGGTCTGTCTTGCTTTTTACCCATAGCTGGAAGTGGGGAGAAGAGAAGGATACATACCTTTCCCTAAGGTATGAGCACGTAAATGAATGTAACGGATTCCACTGGAATTCGAACTTGGTTCTCCGATTCCTCAATCCGAGCCGCTATCCATTACACTACCATGCCAAACGGAGTTCGAATTCCAGTCGGATACATTATATTCAGTTACGCGCTAATACCCTTGTGAAAGATACCAATCCTCGTCTTCTCTACCCACAAAGTTATGGGTAAATAACAGGACAAACTGGGTTCTATCATCTTGGGGGTTCTGGGAGAAGGTAACTCTGAATTCAAAACCGGTCTGGAGAAGGTTCAGCTCCGTCAGGCTCTCTTACCCAAGAAGCAAATATAACGAAACCGACGAGGCCCATACGGAAAATCACGTTAAGTAGAATTAATTTACTTTTTGAATTTCGTGTTACAAATAATAATCGGTGATCTTACTCAGCGACTTTAAACCTTCTCTTCCAGAAACTCGGCCAGAAACACATATAAAAGTCTGAGCAATTAAAAAAATATCATATATTTTTAGGGATTTTTACTTATCCATGAATAATTCATACCTTTTTCACACTCCAACACATATGAATATAATGATAATAATAATAATAATAATAATAATAATCCTTGAAAACCACAAATCTGAAATCACCGAAGCGAAAAACCACGTCATCCAAGTACTCAGCAGAGTAACTTTCATACAATTGTCAGAAAGAGACCAGCTACCCAAAATCCATATGACGAATTCCAACAAGCACATTGTGAAAATATACAACGCTGCTCTGGAAACACTGTTAACAGATAAACCACCGGGAAACATCAATGAAGTTAACAACGTCATATACGCAACAGCTTTAGCAACGACTCGGAAGCTTGGGGTCAAGACAATAAATAAAGTTAACAGACATAGAGAGCCAGCTTGGAAAGCAAAACTGTTACGAGACATAAAACAAATCAGATGTGAGCTTTCTATATTAGATGAGCTCACCAGAAACCCTAATATTTCCACACGCAAGTGCAAAAAGATCAAGCGGAAATACAAAATTAAATCCCTACTTGACATCCCATCAACCACAGTAATGCTGAAGCAGAAACTTCAGCTAAAGGCACAGAGAAAAAGACGATACGAAAAACGTTTTAGGTTCTATCGCCAAAATAAAATATTCCAAATGGACCTTAAGAAATTTTACAGGGAAATTGGAAAAACACCTATACATGTCGAAAGGCCACCACCGATTGATAATGTACAGACATTTTGGGAAAATGTTTAGAGCAGCCCGAAGGAATATAACCCAAATGCAGAATGGATCCGACGTGAAGAAGAACGAATGCTGGATACACCTCTGCAAGAACGGGAAAATATATCCACAGATGATGTTAGGCAAGCTCTAACGAAATCCCAAAAATGGAAATCCCCAGGAAATGACAAGGTTCCCAATTTCTGGCTTTATCATCTCTCATCTATCCACAATTTCCTTGCAAAAACATTATCAAAGCTTGTAAATAATCCCAATAAAATACCGGAATGGATTACTGAAGGTATTACATACCTAATACCAAAAACAAATGAAACAGACGACCCGAAAAATTATCGACAGATAACATGTCTCTCCATAACGTACAAGTTGATCACGTCTGTCCTGACGAACCGTGCTTACTCCTTTTGCGAAACAAACAGCATTCTTCCGCTAGAGCAGAAGGGGTGCAGGAGAGTTTCATATGGCTGCAAAGATCAACTACTGATAAATAAAATGATCCTGGAAATTTGCAGAAGAAGACGTAGAAATCTTAGCGCAGCGTGGATTGATTATCGTAAAGCCTTTGATAGTGTTCCACATTCTTGGATCCTTAAGACTTTGGAAATGTACAAAGTCTCCCCTGTGGCATTAAATTTCTTTAAGCACAGTATGGGAATGTAGAACACCAAACTATACCTTAGTCAGACCAGAGACACTGCTATATCCAACCGACTAAATATCCGACGTGGAATCTTTCAAGGAGACTCCCTGTCACCCCTTCTGTTTTGTCTGTCCTTAATGCCCCTTACGCATGAACTGAACAACAGTAGCTATGGTTACAAAATAAATAACAAAATATTCAATCACCTACTCTACATGGATAATCTCAAACTCTTTTCCAAAGACGACAATGAGTTGAAGGGCCTCCTCAATATTGTAAAATACTTCAGTGACGACATAAGTATGAACTTCGGATTAGATAAATGTGCAAAAGTTACATTCAAGAAAGGTAGAATTACAGAAACACCCTTAATAGATTTAGATTTTGTCACAAAGATTAGGGAACTGGAGCATGATGAAGCTTATAAGTACCTAGGAATCAGCGAAGTAGATGGCATACAACCCCCCCTCAAATGAAGGAGAAGGTAAGAAAGGAATACTACAGGCGTGTAAGACTGGTACTAAATACCGAGCTAAACTCAAAAAACAGAATATCAGCCATAAACACCTTGGCTGTCCCTGTGGTGCAATACAGCTTTAACGTCCTTAACTTGACCATAGATGAAATTAAGCGAATGTACGCCAAAACGAAAAAGCTCCTCACTTGCTACCGCATGCATCATCCCAAAGCTGATGTTGATCGCCTGTATGTGCCCAGATCGGAAAGAGGCAGGGGATTAGTTCAACTAGAACTGTCCTACAAAACTACAACAATTGGCCTCCAAAGATACTTGGAAACTACAGAAGACTGGATGATGATATGTGTCAAGGAACATGAAAGTAGTAAGCGCCGTTACTCCGTAATAAAGGAATCCAACAAATTCAAAATGGAGTTTCAAATGGGCGCAGAAGTACAAGTACAACACGGTAAACCGGCTGAAGCTGCAAAATACTTAAAAAAGAACGCAAAGACAGATGCAACCGATAAGATACAGAAACAATGGCAAGATAAACCGCTTCAGGGACAATACTCTGCCCGTACCAAACAAGCTGACGTAGACAAAAACAGTACCCATCAGTGGCTACGTAGTGCAGGGTTGGAAGCTGAAACTGAAGGTTTTATCCTTGCTGCACAGGACCAATGCTTGTTAACTAGGAATTATCAAGCACATATACTAAAATACTGTGTTAGCCCAAAATGCAGATTCTGTGATAAATATCCAGAAACCATTGATCATCTTGTATCAGGTTGCACGATATTGGCATCCACTGAATATAAAAACCGGCATGACAGAATGGGCCAATATCTGCACTGGAAAATTTGAAACTTCTACGCGAAGGAAACTGAAAGAAACTGGTACGAACACCACCCAGACCCGGTTACGGAGATAGGACCTGTAACAATTCTATGGGACTACACAATACACACTGACAGAATAATCAAAGCCAACCGCTCAGACATTGTTATTAAAGACCACAAAAAAATGCCTCCTTATTGATATGGCAGTCCCTGCAGACTGCAATGTATCTTTGAAGATATTCGAAAAACTGTCAAAATAGAAGGACCTTGAAATAGAATCACAAAAATGTGGCACATGGGAACATCAACAATCCCTGTTGTAGTTGGAGCCTTAGGATTGATTGGAAAAGATTCCAGTAGACTAATTGAAGGGATTCCTGGAAGCCCATGCCTCAAAGAAATACAAAAAATTATTCTGACCAGTACATCCCACACTTTACGAAGCGCTTTACCGATGTAATATATATATATATTTTTTTGCAGTGGAAAGTGTGATGATACCGTTTCTAACCTTAGGTCTCTGGGCGGGACCCGGAAAGAAATTTGTAAACGGCAGATATCAAAGGAAATAAAAAAAATATATAATAATAATGGACTCTCCCGTCGGTTTCGACATATGAGGATCTGACAGCTTAACTGATTCAGTTATGAAATTTTGTGCACTAATCTTAAGTGGCACTAAAAACCCGCTAGTGATTTACAAAGGAGGCCACATGTGGAGCAAGAGTGAGGATTGTGAGATGTGATCACTGTTCATATTTTTATATATATATATATATATATATATATATATATATATATATATATATATATATATATATATATATATATATATAGTTATTTCATACATTTTAGATGCATCAAGGTTGGTCTTCAGTGATACACTGTTCTCATTGCCGATTTCGGGTTTCGCATCATATCGGCTCCAAAAGCAATCCCGCCCTGATTCTCGACGAGTCAGGCCGCCTCCCTAAAAGCGTCCTGCTACGCACCGCGACATTGCTAAAAACAGTAATCATAATAAACTAGTAAGGCCAGACTTCGACCGTTCTTATTGACATATGTCAGTCAGCGTCAGCCAATAAAAACAGGGCTTTTCACTCTCCTCTTCTCTCTCTCTCTCTCTCTCTCTCTCTCTCTCTCTATATATATATATATATATATGTGTGTGTGTGTGTGTGTGTGTGTGTGTGTGTGTGTGTGTGTGTGTGTGTGTGTGTGTGTTTGAATATATATGCGGTTGCATGGCTATTAGGTCGTAACACCGGGTTTCACGCTATCGAGATCTTCAGACAAACTAGATTAAATTTAACCAATTTGTCTGAAGATCACGAAAGAGTGAAACCCGAGATTATAAACTACTATACATGCAACCGCATATATTAGCTCGGATATTGAGCACTTTCCACTAAATACCGCGAATACAAACACACACACACACACAGACACACACACACACACACACACACACGCACACACACACACACACACACACACATATATATATATATATATATATATATATATATATATATATATATATGTTTAGGAATGGAATTTTCGTTTATTAATCCGATATATTTTAAATTAATTTGTTTAAACATTCATGTGTATTATTACATTTTTGAAGCAAAATGATCGTATTTTTATAAAGCAACTTTATTGCATCGTTGCTCCAAAAGTATCGCCTTTAAAAACAAGGAAATTTGCAATGAGATGAATATTTTAATGTAGAGTTTTACTATAGCGTCTCTTGTTACTCGTTTATACGGTGCCATTTCAAGTAATGTTATCGATTAAGCGCTGCGCGTATTTAGCTGATGTCATATGTAGTGTCAATCAGTTTCAATGCGTGGGCACATCAAGGCCATGGAAGCGTAGATCGATAAATGAGCTTTACGTTACATCTTTTCGGCATCTTTCGCCGTGTAAAAGAATTTCAAACCCAACTGTAGATAGGTTGGAGGATAAAGGCCTGGTTTTTATGCTAGCTTTTTTTTTTTCAAATTCTTACTACTTTGTAGAGGGATAGATAGAGAGATCGAAGTTTCTTCATATGTAGGTATATATGTTTATCAAAACTTTGCATACCACTCATTCTTCTTATATCCGTGTATGCATACATGTATGTATGGGTTCGTGATGAGAACGTTCGCTTTTTTGATCAGGAGACTCGGGTTCGAATCTTACTATAGCTGATTAGTCAGAAGAGCGATTTATTGATGTTATAGAAGATAAGGGGCGATCCCGTCTTGTCTGTAAATCATACCCCCCAGTTTGTGAATCTCAAATTGGGTAGACGGAATTATCCGGAAGACGTCGATGGTTTTGTAGGGACGAAATCACAATTCTTCCTGGCCGAGTGCGTGATTGCACTAGAGGTGTGAAAAAGTTGTTAAATGCTCTTTACTGTAACTAAAAACCATTCAACATAATTGCAATATAAACAACAGGTTTGAAGAAATGTGCCTGAACAGGTGTCTGCAATAAGGATTGGTAAGCCGCCCTAGCAGAAGAAAAAAAGAGTCGTCTGCCATGATGTATCTATCTATATATGAATATAACTATATATATATATATATATATGTATGTGTGTGTGTGTGTGTGTGTGTGTGTGTCTATATCTCTGACATGAGGTATTATGATTACTTGCATTATTTTTATTATTCAGACTGTTATCTTCATCTTCATTGCTATATTCACAACTTTTCGGTCGTTGTACGCACAGATCTTCTTCAGGATCTGTCTACATATGTGAGATGAGGTATTATAATCACTTGCATTATTTACATTATTTGGACTGTTATCCTCATCTTCATTGCCATATTAATAACGTTTCGGTCGTTGTACGCACCAGCCTTATTCAGGATCTGTTTATAACTCTGAGATGAGGTATTATGATTACTTGCATTATTTACATTATTCGGATTGTTATCCTCATCTTCATTGCCATATTCACAGCGTTTCGGCCGTTGTACGCACAGGCCTTCTTCAGGATCTGTCTACATCTCTGAGATGAGGTATTATAATCACTTGCATTATTTACATTATTCGGACTGTTATCCTCATCTTCATTGCCATATTCACAATGTTTCGGCCTACTTCAGATGATTGAAAATTCGAACCGAACGCGTTATTTTGTCCACCAGGGTAGATTGGTCTAATTTCACGTGCCTTGCCTCGAGGACATATGGCCCAGTAGATAAAGACCTTGGTTAAATCCAGTGACTAGACCCAAAGAGTTGTGAGTTCCATACCAGGCCACAGCAGTGGTGAACCAAAAATTGGAGATTTGAGTTAAAGGGAAATAACTGAGACATCCAAAAGGGGCATGTCACGTAGAACTAGATCAGGCTACCCCGGATGAGGATAACAGTCCAAACAATGTAAATAATTCAAGTATTCTATCTATCAATCTATCTATCTATCTATCTATCTATCTATCTATATATATATATATATATATATATATATATATATATATATATATATATATATATATTATATACACCCACACACAAATATACATATATATATATATATATATATATATATATAATTAAGTAATTCATCGAGTCCTCCTAATTTCTATCACTCGTATATCCTTGCATGAACCGGCTTATAATGCTCTGGATGGAGCGGCTTGGTGATAGTAGTCGTAGCTCGTGGGGGCACAGTCCTATGGGTAAGGGAAACTCGGATGGGTTCCATCACGTAATATGTGATCGAGCGGCACTGTATCGAGTCTGATTCGCTACCTCAGCGTGACGTTTGCCTGATAACGTAACTGTCCGGGTTTCAATTCTCGGTAGTGGATGCGCACTACTGATGAGTCCCAAATGTAGGACGAAACGGCCGTCCAGTGCTTTCTGCATTCTGTTGAGGTTTCTTCTAGACTCGATGAATTACTTAATTAAAATTATCAGAAATAGTCCTAATTTCTATCACTTATATATATATACATATATATATGTACACACAGACACACACAGACACACACACACACACACACACACATACATATATATATATATATATATATATAGATAGATAGATAGATAGATAGATAGATAGATAGATATGAGAAACTCTTGTCAGTGTTGACTTCAATGTTCACTTTAATATTTACACACGCTCTATCTCTGATATTGACCAATTTATCCCATAAATATGGCACACCTGAAGACTATATATATATATATATATATATATATATATATATATATATAAATACATATACATATATATATATATTAATGCATGTTTCATTAAATAATATAGAAAAGTTTTGTCTATTTATTTTAAGTAAGTTCCTTTCGTGTTGTCTGATAAGCTTAATCACATTATAGTTGAATTACGAAAGGAAATACCATATTGACACATGTTTGAATCCAATCTAAGCTGTGTGTGTCAGTATATATATATATATATATATATATATATATATATATATATATATATATATACTGACACACAAAGACGCAGACACACACACGCACAAAGAGACACACATATGTACAGGTTGCGATGGATAAATTGTCGATTAAATTAAGCAAAAGTATAAATAACACTGACATATTCACATATATATTCACCAAAATTCACAAGAATATCTTGAAATACAAATGAGCGAATTCAATCAAGAAAAAGGATCAATATCATATAAATAAAGTATTTACTACGAATTTCGATGCTTATCTTTCTAGACGTTAACAGCGCTTGAAAAAATGTAACGGAGATGTCTTCATTAATTGTTAAAAGTGAACAGTATAACGGCTAGAGCGTATTTAAATATAAAATAAAAATGGACACTGAGGTCAACATTGAACGGTGACAATATCTATTTATCTCTCTCTCACTCTGTACACACACACACACACACAAACACACACACATATATATATATATCTATATCTATATATATATATACATATAATATTACTTGATAATTAGGAGGGATAATTTCAAAGAGGATATAAATCCAAAGGGAAATCAATGTAAGAACAGAGCAAATATACTAATGACAGCGGAGTCCTTAGAAATCGATAGGTAACTGTTTATTCCATGGCATCAAGCGCCCATCACTTCAGAGCAAAAAATTTTACAACTGTTGTAACATTTTGGGGTCTGAAGAGATGGGCGCCTGATCCAGTGAAATAAACTATTACATACGGATTTCTAAAGACTCAGCTTTCATGAAATATATATATATATATATATATATATATATATATATATATATATATATATATATATATATATTTGAATTGGACAAAGTCCGACAATTTATTTAAAGACATTTATGATACGTTTAACGTTCTTTTTATAGATAAATTATTATTAAATTTATTATAAAACAGAGCATTTGCTTAAATACTTGTATCTGTAAAAAGAACGTTAAACATATCATATATATATATATATATATATATATATATATATATATATATATATATATATATATGTATGTATGTATGTGTGACGTCACACATTATGAAATGGACAAAGTCCGATAATTCTTTTAGGACATTTTTATGTATATACATTCTTTTTTATAATGTGTGACGTCATTTGTTTACATTTGGATACGCAACGAGGAAGATATGAATGTACGAGAGAAAACCATAGAAAATTGCAGTTTAAAAACAGTAAAATCGACCATACTAACCGAACCCTCCACTATGGTGAAATCGGTAAAAGGACGTCAGGCTATTTGACGGTTCTGTATAGGATACAGTTTAGATTCCAGTCGGAGGACGCATGTTTTCTATGACAATTTCTCGATATTCAGGCCGGTAAATGTTGTTAATATTGTTTATTATAAACAGAGCATTTACTTAAGTATTTTGTATCTATAAAAAAAGAATGTATAAACATAGAAATGTGTTAATATATATATATATATATATATATATATATATATATATATATATATATATATATATATATATATATATATATAAGACGAGAAACTACATCCGATTCCTGGGTATGAGGATAAATTACGTCCGCGTCCTGCGTAAGGTGATAAACAACTTTCGCGTCCTGGGTATAACGATAAACTACATCCGCATCCTGGGTATGACGATAAACTAGATCCGCGTTCTGGGTATGATGGTAAACTACATCCGCGTCCAGGGTATGACGATAAACTTCATCCGCGTCCTGGATATGACGATAAACTACATCCGCGTCCTGGATATGACGATAAACTACATCCGCGTCCTGGGTAAGACTATAAACTATATCCGCGTCCTGGCTATGACGATGAACTACATCCGCGTCCTGGGTAAGACGATGAACTACATCCGCGTCTGGGTATGACGTTAAACTACATCCACGTCTTGGGTATGACGATAAACTATATCCGCTTCCTGCGTATGACGATAAACTACATCCGCGCCTGGGTATGACGTTAAACTACGTCCAACAGCAAGGTCTCTGATAATGCGTTTTTGAAAAAATAATGTTGCTACCTGTACGTTTTTGAAAAAAATAATATTACCAGGTGTATGTTTTTTGGGAAAAAATATGAACAGAAATAGTTTTTTGACAAAACAAAAATATTACCAGGAAAAAAAAATGTCGTCATTAAGTGACCCATTGATGTTGATATGCCGTACAACTAAACAAACCAAACCAAACCAATAAAAATGAGACATCATTTAATTAGAAAAACATTTAATTGCTTTTATGAATAAGATGTATTATGGTCACTATTCTCTTAAGTAAAAAAAAAATGAATAATTCATTTTTACAAGAATTGTCTATATTTCGAGATGAGGTATTATGTACACTATTGACATTGCTGGGACTACCGCCCTCATCTTTGTTGCCATATTTATCACAACGTTTCAGCTGTTGTACGCCCCGGCCTTCTTCAGGTGGTTCGTATGTCAAACTGAACCCTTTATTTCACTCACTGGGTTAGACTGTTCTCGTTCCACGTGTCATATCCAACGGATGTCAGTTATCAGTTATCTTCTGTTAATTCCCTTCTCCAAGTTCTTCACCGCCTTAACCAGGCATTTAACACACACTCTTTGGTCTTGTCACTGGATCTAACTTACGCTTTTATACATTGTGCCATGTTCCAACCACTGAAGAAGGCCGGAGCGTACAACGGCCGAAATTTTCTGATAAATATGGCAACAAAGATGAGGATGATAGTCCGAGCAATATAAATAGTTTTACAAGAATTGTTTTTATTTTTTTAAAATTCATTTATAATCTATAAAGTTTTAAATAACTTAAATGTGTTTATCAATGCTGTAACGATTAGGCGATATTGTTATTAAGTAAAAACTATATTTACTAATCATAAATCGAAAAGCATATTACAATTTAAGGTCCTTCAGTATTTTGAAAATAATTTTGAATTATTTTGTATGTGTATATACGTGCCGATTTTTGTAGATACGGATGTACATACTGGAAATTGTCAGAAAATAAGATTGATACCTGTATTAAATTTAAAGCTTTAAAGCTGAGTACTTACGAATAATGAAAAAGTCTCTCACATTAAATTCTTCAAGATTTTTTACAGATATATCCACCGTAAAAAAAAACATTAGAGAAACACCTATCTGTCATTTAAGCCGTCAACATATCAACACCTTAAATGAACAGCTACAGCTCAGTTAAAATGTGTTTCTGCGATATTTTGATTTTAAAATATGTAATATTTGTTTCAAATCAGATAAATTAAATTTTAAATCTGCTAATATTCCTCAAATGATGTATATTTTATTTTTGAAGATTCTTTAATACAGAGAATTCCATTGCGATAAACAACAGCTAATAATGACGCTGAAATGAGCTAATTTAGGAAGTAACGAAACTGCTTCCAGTCAATTTAAATTAATTTTGAAATAGAAAAAAATATTTTGCTTATTGGGAATATTAAATTTAATCTATTAATTTGAAATTAAAACTAAAATAAAAGCTTCAAGAAAGATTTTTCATTTCTAAAAATTAATTTTAAATATTAGGTAGTGGAGGTACCTATACAAAACGTTTAGTCTACAGAAGGCGTCCACAACCTTTTGGAGTGAGAGGCCCAGAAAGCTATGCAGTGTCATGGAGGAGGGCTATGATACTAAATTTACTATAATTAATTGTCTCGGCCCTAGACCGCTACGTCCAGAAGACTGTCTCGGTCTGGAGGTTTGAAGAAAAAACAATGAAGTTAATGTAATATTATTTCAACAAGTTTCCTTCTTTTACTGCAGGTATAACAGGATAACAAGTAACACAATCAACAAATATGTAAGTTCCTTACTACAAATGAAATACAGTTAAAAATGGCAAATTATTTAATGAAACAATTCTTTCTGTTGATAGTTCGATAATTTAGCTGCTTTCGCTGGTTCCTAGGTCTCATGAATTTAAACGTCCTACGAGGCTGGTATCCCGTTCCCACCCCTTCACCGTTAAAACTGTTAGATGTAGACGTCTCTTCTACTCCAATAGCTTCATGTCTCGCACATCTCGCCTGTGGAACTCTCTTCTTTATTCCTGTTTCCCTGACAAATACAATCTCCAACTATTTAAGTGTAACGTCAATCAAAATCTCCAATTGCCTTGATCTATCCACTTCCCTTCTCCACATCCTTTCACCTTTCATTCCTATCTGCTCTCGCTCCAAATCTTCTGTAACCCCTTTTCCTTGATCAATACACTATCTTTCTCCACATCCTCTCCTTTACCACTCCTATCTGCTCTTTCTCCAAACCTTCTGTAACCCCTTGCGTGCTAGTGGCTTCCAGCCTTGCTTGGGGTGATATGCTTAAAAAAAAAAAAAATTTCTCCACATCAAGTGAAATATTTGTAGTCGATAGGAGCAAAATATCATCTAAGTGGTTATCACCCAACCTTATTCGAAAAACGATTTTATTATATTTCATTTTCGACAAAGTTGTTCACAAGCATATGTACTTCCAAATAATGATACCATTTAATAGGCTTTTATATTTTCTGCTTAGCAAAACATATTTCTTGTAGAAGTCAGCAGTGGATTCGCAATTACATTTTGATCTTTAAAATTGGTCGCATTGTAAGTCGATTAACTCCAACTGATATATTTCTGCCACTTGCTCTACAAATCGAATAATTTTTGTCCAGGTGTTAAAGTTGGCGAGCCGGACAAAAATCCTTCACAGGCAAAATGTGGCCTGGTGGGCCGGCAGTTGCCGATCCCTGGTCTACAGTGTATCTATAGAGAAATTTATGAAAAAATGATAAGAAAGAAATATTTAAAAAAAAAATTATTCAGAATAAAATATGCGCATTACCTAATACCGGGATATTTTACTGAAGAAATATCTGTACACTTAATAGCGAAAAGCTTACAATAGGCTTATTCAATAAAATCGCCCTCATCCTCAAGAATAATCTCCATACAGCGTTCGAAAACGAACTGTATGCCCGGATCAGGTGTATCTTAATTGCGCTGGCCATCACGTCAGAAATCCCAACCTCAAGGAATCCCACATATTGTAGTGGAGCTACACTTCGACGATGCCCCAGGCAAACTATCCCAGGGGATTCGTTTCAGAAGAACAATTTAACCACCTGTTGGGAGTGACATGATCTTGACAATTTCCCTATCAAGATCTTCACCATCGCGTCTAGCAATTCTTTGTAGATGACGATGCGCTAAGAAATAGGACGGCATATGGCCATCGTTGCTCACGATCCCCGATAAAATTAACTTGGTATACATCACCGTGGTTACATCTGTGGAGTTAGTAGTGGGAGCATCTTTCGATTCGTCGTTTTCGGCTTTATCTCGTATCCAATAATTTAACTGTTTCTTTGCTGATTGCTTCGTTTATAACGTTGATGACTAAATTCACCGTTTGGCGTTGCAAGATTTGGTTGGAGGTGAAAGAACACAAGAGAAGAAGAAAGTGCCAGTGGCCTGAATTTGTTTAAAGTGGGCCTCAACTTGCCAAGAAGTGACCCACATACTTGATTTCATGAGCTTCTTCTGTGTCACATACGGAATCCAGTTGCGAAACTGCAACAGACTCTACCACTGATTCTTTTGTAATTTTGCGACACCTTCTTCTGTTAGCCAACTTCATCCGATGGTACAAACGTTTAGATCGATACTGTTGTAAACTTGGTCAATTACGAAACGTTCGATCTCTCACTGAGTGCCAATGTATTGTGATTAATGCCAAACAGATGGAACCTTTTAATTTCTTATGTCAAATAATATTTTGCGATATTAGTGCGACCGAAACATCAGAATTTAAAACATTTGGCGCATGACGTGTAACATTACCTTAGGACCTTTACAATGTATGTTCACTTTTAATGGGTTTACGAAGAGCATCCTGTGTATATAAGACGCGGGCGCTGAAATGTTCTTGGTTCAACTCTGTAATAATTAATAATAATTTCCTTTTTTTATTCACGTTAATAAAATTATTTCTTCCTGCAGTCATTCCTTAATTTTGTTTTTGGTCATATTGCACTCTTTTTTCTTTTCTTCATTTTACATCATTTTCATTTTCTCTCTGTCTTTTATTCAATTATTCTTTCTTTTTCATTCTGTTTCTTTCTGGCTTTCATTTATTTATTCATTTATTCTTTCTTTATTTTTTCTTTCCGTTGTTTTCCTTTTTAAGTTACCTTCTTTCTTTCTTTCTTTCAAAGATTTGCATTTCTTACATTCATTCTTTCTAACTTTCTTTTAAGGATCATCTTTTCTTTCATTCTTTGAAAAGTGGTTTCTTTCTTTCTTTCTTTTAAAGATTATCTGTTCTTTCATTCTTTCAAAACTGGTTTTCTTTTTTCAAAGATTTGCTTTTTTTTCTTTCTTCCTTTCTTTTAAAGATTATCTGTCCTTTCATTCTTTCAAAACCGCTTTTCTTTCTTTCAAAGATCTCCTTTTTCCTTCTTTATTTTTTTATTTAATTCTTCCTTTCTTTCTTTCTTTCTTTCTTTCTTTCTTTTATAATAACGTCTTTTCTTTCATTCTTTCAAAACTACTTGTGTTTTTTCCAGAGATTTGCTTCTCTTTCATTCTTTCGTTCTTTCATTCTTTATTTCTTTTTCTCTTTCTTCCTTTCTTTCTTTCTTTCTTTCTTTCTTCTCTTTCATTCTTTCAAAAATACTTTTCTTTCTTTCTTTAAAAGATTTATTTTTGTTTCATTCTTTCTTTCTTTCATTTTATTCATTCTTTCTTTTTAAAGATCAACTTTCTGTCATTCTCTCAAAACTGCTTTTCTTTCTTTTAAAGGTCTGATTTTCATTCTTTCTTTCTTCATTTCTTTCTTTCTTTCTTTTAAAGATCATTTTCTTTCCTTCTTTCAAAACTGCTTTTCTTTTTTATTTCTTTCAAGTTTTTGCTTTTCTTTCATTCTTTCTTCCTTTCCTTCTTTCCTTTCTTTCTTTTTTTAAATGCCATCTTTTCTTTCATACTTTCAAAATTGCTTTTCTTTCTTTCAAAGATTTGCTTTTCTTTCATTTTTTCCTTTCTTTCTTTCTTTTTTCTTCTCTTGAAGACCATCTTTTCTTTCATTCTTTCAAAACTGCTTTTCTTTCTTTTGAAGATTTGTTTTCTTTCTTTCTTTCAAAGATTTGCTCTTCTTTCATTTCTTCCTTTCTTTCATTTCTTCCTTTCTTTCTTTCTTTCTTTCTTCTCTTAAAGACCATCTTTTCTTTCATTCTTTCAAAACTGCTTTTCTTTCTTTTGAAGATTTGTTTTCTTTCTTTCTTTCAAAGATTTGCTCTTCTTTCATTTCTTCCTTTCTTTCATTTCTTCCTTTCTTTCTTTCTTTCTTTCTTCTCTTAAAGACCATCTTTTCTTTCATTCTTTCAAAACTGCTTTTCTTTCTTTTGAAGATTTGTTTTCTTTCTTTCTTTCAAAGATTTGCTTTTCTTTCATTTCTTCCTTTCTTTGTGTCCTTCTTTCTTTCTTTCTTCTTTTAAAGACCATCTTTTCTTTCAATCTTTCAAAACTGCTTTTCTTTCTTTCAAAGATTTGCTTCTCTTTCATTCTGTCTTTCTTTTTTCTTTTTTTCTTTTTCTTCTAAATTGTTTCTTTCTGTCTTTCTAGCATCCCCTGTTTCATGATTCTCAACTGAACACATTGTTTACTTGTTTCCTTCTTTCTCGGTCATTATCTTATGCTATTTTCTTTCTTACCTGCTTGATTTCTCCAAGATTCCTCCTAGCTTGACGAGTATTTGCAGAGTTCGCCGGAAACTGTTGAGACGATGTCAGTGTCTGGAGGGAAACACGATCATCCTACGATTTGTCACGAATTAGCCCATTGGGCAATGTGTTGTTGCAATGTGTTTGTCTGTCTACCGATTTCAGACATCGACCTGAAGAACTCATTCAAGGGAAACGACTCTTCATATCACAGACTTCCGTCTTATTTTCATCGCAGTAAGTCTTGTCGAATATTGTTCGGAAAAATTTTCTTTTTATTAATTTTATGATTATTTTTTATTCGTTTATTTTTTCTCTTTCATTTTTTAGTTGAATTTTCGAAATGTTCCCTTCAAAGCAAATTTGCTTTTTTTTTTTTGTCACTCACTTTTTGTAATTTCGTTTCTTTGGTACGGCATTCAGGTTGGAGTAAAAATGGATAAAGGAAGACTGTGTTACGTCATTTTTCCCAAATGATGGAGTGCGTGTCTGCGAAATGAGAAATGTATTATTTAACTGTCCAGGTTTTTAACTGGATTCTAAGAAAAACATCCGCAATTTTCTGTTTGGTTTCCTTTCCATTCGGAATTTTCGGAATTAACTCAATATAGACATATTCGCTTTCGTCTTTTTTTCCATTTGAATTTAAAAGAAATGATGGCATTTTTTATTGGTTTTAATTTTACGTCAGTCACATGCCGTTTATGAGCCTTTTTCTTTCCTTGATATTCTCTTTCTTTCTTTCTTTCTAAATTTGTTTTATATTGTTACTTTTGTTTCTGTCTTTTTTCCTTTCGTTCAAAAATCGTTTGTTACATTTATATTTTTCATTTTTCTTTCTTTCTTTCTAAATTCTTTCTTATAGTTACGTTTCTTTCTTTTTCTTTTTTCTTTCTTTTTCTTCCTTTGTCTTTTTCTCTTTATTTCCATCTTTCTTTCCCTGGTTTTTCTTTGTTTGTTTTCTTTCTTTATTTCTTTTTTTCTTTCCTTGATATCATTTATCTTTCTTTCTTTTCTTCTTTCTTTCTTTCTTTCTTTACTATTATTATTCCTTCTTTCTTTCTTTGATATTTCTATTCGTTCTTCTTTAGTTTCCTTTCTTTTCTTTTTCCTTGTTTCTTTCTCTTTTTCTTTCTAAAATTGTTTCTTATAGTTACATTTCTTCCTTTTTTACTTTCTTTCTCTGTTTGATATTAATTAACATTCTTTCTTTCATTCTTTCTTTTCTCCTTTCTGTTAAAGACCATCTTTTCTTTCATTCATACTTTTAAATTTCTTTCTTTCCTTCTTTCTTTCCTCCTTTCTTTCATTCTTTCTTTCGTTCTTTCTTTTCATCTTTCTGTTAAAGACCATCTTTTCTTTCATTCATACTTTTAAAAGTTTGTTTTACTTTCCCACTCTTTTTGTCTTTCTTTCTTTCTTTCTTTTAAATGCAATCTCTTCTTTCTTTCATTCTTTCAAACATGAGTTCTTTATTCCTTTATTCTTTATTGTTCTTTAGCGTTGTTACCTATTTTTCTTTGATTTCGGGATCGAAATTATGGTATCTTTCCAGAACCAAAATTGCTTTTACTTTGTTGTCTTTTGCTTCTTACACCCGCGTTTATTTTTTTATTCATTTATTCCATTCTTTCTTTCTTTCTTTCTTTCTTAGGATGACGATAAACTAGATCCGCGTCGTGGGTCAGGCGATAAACAACATCCGAGAGCAAAGCCTCTGATCAGGAGATTTTGAGGAGCGTGAAACCACCTCATAATTGCTGGTGTTCCCAGGTCCACCCTCACTCGTGGTAGTAGCACCTGTTAGGGTCCCAGCTATGGGGAAATAGTTAACTCCAAACTGGGGTCAAAACACTATGAAAGTGTAAAAATAGGTTTTAATACCAGAAATACTTATTTCCAGCAAAAACGATATTACCAGCAATACATTTTTAAAAGAAAAATATTACCAGAAATACTTCTTTGAGAAAAAATTACCAGCAATAAAAAAAGTTGTCGGCATTATGTAACCCATTGAGGTTGATATGTCGTAAAACGTACCAAACCAAACCAACTCGTACTTTCTTCCAAGTTCCTTCATTACTTTCTTTCTTTATTTTGCAGTATTTATTTTTCTGTATTTTCAATTGTTCTTTTGATTTTGGAATCAATACGTTTTAATGAGTAGGACATTGCTTTTTTTCGTTTCCAACACAGACATTTCTTTGCGTCAATGAAATAAAGATTGTGAATAACAAATAAACATATAGAGAATTCAGTTTAAATTATTAGATTGAATTATCCATGACGAAATACGGTATTGGGGTGTTGTACTAAATCATATGGGTGCATATGTGGTGCAGTGGTTAGCGGGCTGGCAGATTTACCTTTACGATTGGTTAGTGAGTTTGATTTTCGATGGGTGCCAATAATTGTGAGCTTTTTCCCTCCTAAGCTAAGCTTTATCGATGGCTGCTACTCCTTACCCCTCACCAACACCGCGCACTTGAAACTGCTCTTACCTAGCCATTTGTTCTCATTTTATATATATATATCTCCCCCCCCCCTCTCTCTCTCTCTCTCTCTCTCTATATATATATATATATATATTAACTTTATTTCAATCCTTCATTGGCTTCTGATCCTTAGCTATGATTAATTAATGATGAACATGTCATTTTCATTTCTGATCGATTTCATCAGGATTCTTCTGTTAAGCTTGAATTGTAATTATGCATTATTATTGCCCAAAGTAGAGCCCAGTGGTGTTATAAAAACCTCGGAACATTCCAGTAAGATATCTTTAATCGTTTCTAAGATAAAGCCTAGCCCAAAAGTCACCAAGGTCTTTCCAAATCTAATATCTCCTTTATTTTTTAACTTTAATTTACAATAACGTAATATTATATAGAGTAGATATGTGAAATACATTTACACTAGTTGAGAAATCACGCCCGGCTAAAAAGAGTACGTTCATGTGTAATCTTTCTAAACTAATATAAATTCATTTCCCATACCTACTCTATATGGGGTCACATCATGAACCTTTAGTCTCAAAACTAGTAGAATCTCTCACACCGTAATGGTGACGAGATGTTCGTTAAGTCTGAATTATTGAACCTTGGGTTTGGGAGAAAGATTTCGTTATATGTGTTTAATTTTCAATCGTGCATTTTTACATGGTTAATTTACGAAGACTCCTTTACAAAATAGCCGAAGAAAAAACTAAAAAACATTAAGAAATCAAGAATTTATTAAACTTTCAGACAACTGGCTGACGTTTGGGTCACCCTGTAGTTTATTTAACGGAGATTTTATGTTTATAAATAAACAATAAATATGCACTGTTATTTCTTATGCACGCTCCACACTCTCTTTTATTCATGGTATATGTATATATTGTTATGGGAACTTACACATAATAACAATGGACTATCCCGTACACCATTAATACTGCGCCTCATGTGGAAGCAGCAAACGTGAGTTTCAGTCGTTTTTGGACGTCTCAGCTAGCCGGTCGAACTCTCTGCCTCTGAGGCAGAGGGGAACTCTCTGGCTCTGGGCAGGGAGGAACCCGGACGAGGCTCCGCCGAAGGGCAGAGCCTCGTTCGGGGAGGTTGACCAACCCGATCCCGTTTATACGAGTTCTACGGGCATTTTTTGCCCGAGCCTACGGGCTCGGAAGCCCACATTAAACCGTCCTTGTGCCACATTTGACACACGTGGGCGTGTTAATAAACATCGTGTGAGTCAGACACAGAGTCAGTGAGTCA
Organism: Acanthosepion esculentum; assembly: GCA_964036315.1. NCBI lineage: Eukaryota > Metazoa > Mollusca > Cephalopoda > Sepiida > Sepiidae > Acanthosepion > Acanthosepion esculentum. The sequence goes on from OZ038487.1 coordinate 25,031,090, forward strand.
GGCCGTCGGCCAGTCAGTCAGTGTCAGTCAGTCAGCGACAGAGTCGCGTCAGACGATTACTGTAAGACATTGGAATAGTGATACTAGTCGAGACAACATAGTTCTCTCTAACCTAACCTGATTGTTATTACTAACACTTCTACTTCTTTTGTACATATTCTATTTGTAATATATCTGTGTTATTCCATACCTGTGTTCGAGTTATTCTTCATTGGTTCTACCTTGGACCATCGCCGTGGTACAAGGAACCTGGACCATAACATATATATATATATATATATATATATATATGTGTGTGTGTGTGTGTGTGTGCGCGCGCGCGCGTGTGTGTGTATATAAGACATAATATAAAGAAAGGGTTAAAGGAGGTAATTCAATGTCATAAAATTATCATTGATAACTCTCTCCTAGAATTTGAGGACCCTAATTAATATATTCCTAATACTTGATATAATGCAAAAATGTCTCAATAATAAAATCGGTCAATAATTATTGAAAATTATTTATACTGCGACTCATGCATGGAATTACAAGTAATCCATAATATTTTAAATTTTGAAATTAAATTTATTTTTGGCATTTGAATAGTTTCTAAACAATTGTTTGCCTTCCAATCATTCCGCCTCACCTGCTATTCTCTTCCGCCTCAACTGCTATCCTCTTTCTCTTCACCTGCTATCCTCTTCCGCCTCACCTGCTATACTCTTCCGCCTCACCTGCTATCCTCTTTCTCTTCACCTGCTATGCTCTTCCGCCTCAACTGCTATCCTCTTCCGCCTTACCTGCTATCCTCTTCCGCCTCACCTCCCATCCTCTTCCGCCTTACCTGCTATCCTCTTCCGCCTCACCTGCTATCCTCTTCCGCCTCAACTGCTATCCTCTTTCTCTTCAACTGCTATCCTCTTCCGCCTCACCTCCCATCCTCTTCCGCCTCACCTGCTATCCTCTTCCGCCTCACCTGCTATCCTTTTTCTCTTCACCTGCTATCCTCTTCCGCCTCAATTGCTATCCTCTTTCTCTTCACCTGCTATCCTCTTCCGCCTCACCTGCTATCCTCTTCCGCCTCACCTGCTATCCTCTTCCGCTATCCAACTGCTATCCTCTTCCGCCTCACCTGCTATCCTCTTCCGCCTCAACTGCTATCCTCTTCCGCCTCACCTGTCACCATAATAGTGCGTTTGAAATAATATATAACACAAATACCTTACATGATTAAAATACACAGACTTAATGAAAGGTGTGATTTTGTTTTTGACGAGTAATCTCCATTATATTAGGCCTAATGTGAGATAAACAAACCCTCAACTCCTCATCAACACAAAGAAGCCTTTCCCCTTTTTGGGGTTTTGATATCTGTTAGAACTTGAAATCCACAACGGCAAAAAAGGTGCAGATGAGGGGATAAAGGGAGATAACCGGGGATTCGAAATCAGAAAATTATCATTGATAACTCTCTCCTCCAATTTGCGGAGCCTGATTAATATGTTCTTAATATTTGATATAATGAAAACTATCACAATGATAAAATCGGTCAATAATTATTTATAACTATTTATACTGGGACTCATGCATGCAATTACAAGTGATCCAGAATAATATATTAAATTTTTAAATCATATTTATTTTTGGTATATGAATTTTTTGAAATTGTTTCTAAATCATTCAATTCTTCCGCCTCACCTGCTATCCTATTCTACCGCCGCACTGTTTGGGAACTATTGGCAGGCTATCCGTTCGATTAATGAGTACTAATTTTTTTTTGTTTTTTTGTATTAAATCTCGACATTATCATAAAATTTCGTGGAATTGAGAAATCTGGTTTCCTGAAAAAAATAACTGTCTTAAGAAAAAGATTTTATAAATTTCAACTACATTCGATTAAAAAAAAATACAGTGAAACTAACTGTTTGGTCAATTAGTTTCTATGGAAACGGTCAGTTTTATAATTGCCCTTATATTTAGCAGACATTGAACCACAATAAGTGTTCTTGCATCTGGGTGATGCAACTGAAATATAAAACAGAGATTCACTCATCTATAGCTCTCCATCTATACCCGGTGGTAGGGAATGCTGTTACGGATCACTCTCGAACATTAGAATGACCAGATGTCCCCGTGAACTCTTTTCTTAGAGGCGGTGTGGGGGAAAGTGGCGGTGGCAGCTTCTTATCCAACAGTTCTGCTTCGGGGTGAATATGGCTGACAAAGATAGCATCTCCTCCACAAAAATGTCCCCTCATCACTTATCTCTTATCTTCTTCTATCCGTTAATACCCCCCCCCAACTCCACTCTGCCTTGTTCTTCACAGATCACTGTATCACCTTCCGGGCCTACTTCCCGCCTTTTTCTTAACTCTCCTTCATTCGTCATCGTCTTTTGATCCGGCTGACGACGCTATGTCCGTCATCATCATCTCTGATCTTTGATTTGAAAAGTACAAGACCGACCGCTGCGTCGAAAAGTGGGGAAAAGGAACGTTTTCTTTCTCTTTTTCTTGTATTTATTTGTTAAATCGTTCGGTTTGCTCTAGTTTTTAATTTTTTTTTTTTAACCCTTGTTTTTTGCGTTTCGCTTGTTCAGATAATAATCTTTTCTTCTTTATGCGCCATGTCCCCTCGGGACGTTGGCGATCATAGCTCTCCACATTTTCTTCTAATTTGTCTATTAATAAATTTATAAACCCAGTTCCGCCATCAACTTACTCAAGTTCCGTAAGTAGGTTATGCGTTGTTTCCCTATATCCCTCTTTCCATCTGTGAGTAACAAATTCTCCGAGCCCTCTTTCCTCATTATGAGCCTTAGAAATTTCAACTGTCCCTTCCTGATGTTAAGTATAAGTTTACTTTTTGTTTCCATTTTCTCTAGATCTTACCTCCATTTTCTCTAAATCTTCCCTCCATTTTCTCTAGATCTTCCCCCCATTTTCTCTAGATCTTCCCTTCATTTTCTCTAAATCTTCGATCCATTTTCTTTACATCTTCGTTCCATTTTCACTTAATCTTCGTCCCATATTCTGTAAATGTTCACTATATTTTCTCTAAAATTTCTCTAGATCTTTGTTCCATTTCCTTTAAATCGTCGCTCCTTTTTGTCTAAATCTTCCCCCCATTTTCTCTAGATCTACTCTCTATTTTGTCTAAATCTTCCCTCCATTTTCTCTAGATCTTCTCTCTATTTTCTCTATATCTTCCTTCCATTTTCTCTAGATCTTCCCTCTATTTTCTCTAAATCTTCATTCCATTTTCTTTAGATCTTCGTTCCATTTTCACTTAAACTTCGTCCCATATTCTCCAAACGTTCGCTACATTTTCTCTAAAACTTCGCTCCATAATCCCTGCATGTTATCCTCAGCATCCATCTGTAAAACTACATTTCTCTTGAATCATTTCTCTTCTTCATCTTTGAGGAGATTTCCCAGCACTAACTGCTATACAGAAGGATAGATATCACATAACAGTTTAGTACTTTTTTCTTTTTTTTCTGTTTCTTAACACTCTGTTTAGCTTTAGTAATACGTCTTTTGCTATCCTAATCCGACTTCCGTGTCGCCCTTTCCATCATCTGTTCAAAAACACTTCCTAAATATTTACATTTTTGTACTTGTTTGATTTTGGTAAATCCAATTAAAAATTTGCATTTCGGGCCTATTCTTTTGCTAACAACCATTCATTCTGTCTTCTTACAACTGCTACCAACACTGCTACCAACACTGTGTTATCTGCATATGTTCGGATAATAATATCCGATTTATTCTGCTATGTTTTAGTTCTCTTGCAGATCTCGGAAAATAAATACGGATACCACCGCTAAGAAATATGAATTAACCAAGTAAGGCAGAAACAAGGTTGAATTGTAGGAAACTGGGCGTAGTAGTAGTTTATCACCTCTTGTACCGACAGACTGACGTTTACAGTAGACCTCAAAGATTAAACCTCTGAAGGATTAAATCATAAAAATCTATGGGATATTGCTTACTGTATGAAATCAGAAAGGGCAACGGTCCTTCCGTTGTATCCTGTCAGCACTCTTACATTAAAAAAAAAAAAGAGACAAAAAAAAAAAAACAACAAATAACGGAAATACAAACTTCATCTTCCGGAACCAGCCACTTTTGTAAAACTGATGAAGCATATAAAAATGCCTAAAAACAAAACAAAAAATAACGAATCCGGATTACTTTGTCTAGGATCAAAGTGTAGTAACGATCATGCTTTTAAGGATCATTTCTTAAGAGTAACGATCGTTCGTTTCTCGGCTCCAAGGCTAAGATCACGGTGGAGTATCTGTTCCCAGATTACTCACTGGACGATCGCTTATGGGGCCGAGATTCAATCTCTGATACAGGCCGGTCGCAGGGATTCGTCCCTGCGCTGGTAGTATCGCAGCTACGTCTAGCTATGACCAACTAAAGACCAGCTATGACCAGCTAAAGACCAGCTTGGACAAGCTAAGACCAGCCAAAGCACTGCGGCCCGGGTGAAAACTCGGGTCCACTCCCCCTCCCTCCCCACGTTAAAAACCGACCTTGTGTCACAACCTGGCTCTGTGGGAGGTCAAGTAGATCTAAGGATCAAAGTGTAGTATCTGTTCGCAGATTACTCACTGAATGATCGCCTATGGGGCCGGGATTCCTTCTCCGATACAGGCCGGCGGCAGGGATTCGTCCCTGCGCTGGTAGTATCGTGGCTGAGTCTGACTAGCTATGACCAGCTTGGACAAGCTATGACCAGCTAAGACCAGCCAAGACCAGCCAAAGACCAGCTATGACTAGCTAAAGCCAAAGCACTGCGACCCGGGTGAAAACTCGGGTCCATTCCCCCTCCCTTCCCACGTTAAACTCCGACCTTGTGTCACAACCTGGCCCTGTGGGAGGTCAAGTAAATCCCAAGGCTAAGATCACGGTGGAGTATCTGTTCCCAGATTACTCACTGGACGATCGCTTATGGGGCCGAGATTCAATCTCTGATACAGGCCGGTCGCAGGGATTCGTCCCTGCGCTGGTAGTATCGCAGCTACGTCTAGCTATGACCAACTAAAGACCAGCTATGACCAGCTAAAGACCAGCTTGGACAAGCTAAGACCAGCCAAAGCACTGCGGCCCGGGTGAAAACTCGGGTCCACTCCCCCTCCCTCCCCACGTTAAAAACCGACCTTGTGTCACAACCTGGCTCTGTGGGAGGTCAAGTAGATCTAAGGATCAAAGTGTAGTATCTGTTCGCAGATTACTCACTGAATGATCGCCTATGGGGCCGGGATTCCTTCTCCGATACAGGCCGGCGGCAGGGATTCGTCCCTGCGCTGGTAGTATCGTGGCTACGTCTGACCAGCTCTGACCAGCTTGGACAAGCTATGACCAGCTAAGACCAGCTATGACTAGCCAAAGCCAAAGCACTGCGACCCGGGTGAAAACTCGGGTCCATTCCCCCTCCCTTCCCACGTTAAACTCCGACCTTGTGTCACAACCTGGCCCTGTGGGAGATCAAGTAAATCCCGTGTAGTATCTGTTCCAGCAGCAAATAGTATTGTGGTATCTGCGTATCTTATGTTGTTAAGATTGGGGCCGCGAATGATGAATACAGAAATCTGTGAATCGTGCGTATGTCGGGCGCATAATGATTAAAGTTTCTTTCCACCTCTCTCTTTCTACTTCTTTCCCTTTCCTCCCGTCTCTTTCCACGTCTTTCTCCTTCCACCTCTCTGTGTCATTGCGTGCGTGCGTGCTTATTTATGCTTCAGTCATCAGCAGCAGCAGTTCCACTCAGCCAGCCATCATTATCACCAGCCACAGCACGAGCTCTCAATCGACCGCTACTCCAGCGAGCCATCCATGTATCTTTTCCTTTTTGTGTCGTGTCCATTTACGACGTAGGAGATCATGGCTCTCCCTATCTCTTGTAGTTCTCAATATGTTTTGTCCTTTTGCCACTTCTCCCAAACCGTATTCTGTCAACCACTTGCTTAATCCCGCTAGATATGCCACACGTTGCTTTCCCTTGTCTCTCTTTCCCCTCTATCCACTCTGTGAGTGTCGGATTCTCCAAGCCCTCCTTTCTCATTACGTGTCCCAGAAATTTCTGCTGCCACTTATTGATGTTAAGTATAAGCTTTTTCCTTGTTGGCATCCTCTCCAAAACCTTATCGTTGCTCACACGCTCGGCAGAGCTCAATGGGTAATCATACTTGCGGAAGTGGTAAGCTTTTCATATGAATAGTGGGGGCGGCTATGAAGTAAATGGAAAACATGTTAGGATTTGTTTTTGGAGCGCTGTGTAGTAGTGAGCCAACCAAAATGAGCTGACTCATTTTATAGTTCGCCAATATAAGGTTAACCAATCAGAAGACTTAAAAGATTCAATCCGACGTGTATAACGGCGGCCATTTTGTTTTCTCACTGAATATTCACTGCCAACCTCTGATGTGGAAGACCTTAAGAATTACTGAACAGCTGCTACTAGATATTGGTGTTGTTCCATTAAACACATTACGTACAGTACTGGATTCTATATTCAAAGACTGCGGTGAACATGTATAACAAAACACATTTTTCCCGATTTCTTCCTTCAATAATTTTTGCTTGGGCGTCTAATACATCTTACAGGCAGCAAAGCAGGGCAAGTTTTTCAAGCCCTGCTTTATTATGTATCTAAGGAATTTCAGCTGCCTTTTCCTGATTCTAAAGCTACGTAGAGTATTGCGAGACAGGGGGGTATTTTTGATAACAAAGAAAAGAATACTGAACTGTTACGCGATATCTGTCCTTCTTTACGGCAGCGAATGTTGGACGATTTCCTCAAAGATGACGAAGAGACTCGAGGCGACGGAGATGTGGTTCTACAGAAGGATGCTAAGGATATCATGGACCGAGCGCGTGAGCAACGATGAGGTCTTGGAGAGGATGCAAACAAGGAGGAGGCTTATATTTAACATCAAGAAGAGGCAGCTGAAGTTCCTGGGACACATAATGAGGAAGAAGGGCCTGGAGAATCTGATATACACGGGTCGAATATACGGAAAGAAAGAGAAGGGAAAACAACGCATAACACGGCGGACTTAAGCAAGTGGATGACAGAACGTGGTCTGGGGTAGAAAGCAGAAAAGAGGAAAACTTGTTGAGAGGTGAAAGGGGTAGAGGGAAATGGAGAGCCATGATCGCCTATGTCCTGAAACGACATGTCCCATTAAAAGAAAGAAAGAAAAGAAGTATAACTGTACTTTTTGTTACTATTTTCTTGAAGAATTCCTTATTGCTTCCTTATTCCGTCCAAGGAATTTTCAATATCCTCCTGTAGTGTCATTATCACATTTCCGCTGCCTTCAGTATTGTTTCCTCATCAGTGGAGAGATTGTCTAAGATTCACTGCCACATGAGTGGATGGATATCACATTACAATCTAGCACTCTTTTCTTTGTTTCTGAGGAAACAATTTTGCTTAACTTTAGAAATGCTTCTTTCGCTAATGCAATGGCTTTTTGCATCTCGCTGTCGCATATTTTTTCCTCTGCTAAAACGGTTTGACCTTCTGCATTTGATCGATGTCTATATCTCTAATTCGTAACTCGCATCTCGTGCTTAGAGAAGCATTTTAAACATCTGAGCAATGGATCTGCATGTCGGCAAATCTTGTACATGTAAGGTGTGGTTTAAACGGTTTAAAAATGGCGATTGTAACATATGCGACAAGGCTTGCCTTGAATGGCGATCCCCCACAACTGAAAGGAGAACTTTTGAAATAGGCTATTATGTGAACCAACATCGAAAATGTTATGCTCAACTGTCCACAACCATCTCAAAAGGATTGGTTTGGTTTGTTTTATGGCATATCAAAGATTTTTATTGCTGGTAATATTTTTTTTCAAAAATGTATTGCTAGGTAATATTTTTTTCAAAAATGTATTGCTACGTAATATTTTTTTCAAAAATGTATTGCTAGGTAATATTTTTTTCAAAAATATTCTTGGTAATAATATATTGCTGATAATAATTTTTTCTTCAAAAATTTATTGCTGGTGAATTTTTTTTTTTTTAGAAAAACGTATTGCTGTATTAAATCATATTTTTACACTTTCATAGTGTTTCACCCCAGTTTGGGGTCGGGGGTTAACTATTTGCCAATAGCTGGGGTCCTAACAGGTATACCACACATGGTTAAGATGGCCGTAAGGAAACTAACAATTAGGAAGTGATTCCACGCTCCTCAAAACTTCCTGATCAAAGGCCTTGCTGTCAGATGTAGTTTATCGTCATGCCCAGGACGGTATCTCAGACGAACTGGAAAAAACTTGCAAAAAGAGTTTCTCGTTAGCTTTTGATTGAGAAAGGAACACAATAACCCAGTGTCGGAAGCAGTCTTTCAGCTAGGAATAGCAACCTTTCATTTTTGCATTGCATTTTTACAGCTGATGAAAAATGATTTTAGCATATCAATAGAAAATGAAAAAAAAAAGCGATCATTTTCATAAAAAACTTCAAATCTACAAATCAACTATTCGTCCTAGCATGGAATATTACTGCCATATATGGTCTGGTGCCCCTTCTGTTTGTCTCAAGGTTCTTGATAAGATCCAGAGACGGATATGCAACGTGATTGGCCCTGATCTGATATCTCGTCTTCAGTCGCTCTCTCACAGACGTGCCGTCGCCTCCCAATGTCTTTGTTTTACAAATACTTTCACGGTAACTACTCCGATGAGCTACTTTCGCTGGTTCCCAAACTTCATGAATTTAAGCGTTCAACTAGACTGGCATCTCGCTCACACCCTTTCACTGTCAAAACTGTTAAATATATCCGTCTCTTCTACTCCAATATCTTCATGTCTCGCACCTCTCGCCTGTGGAACTCCCTCCTCTTTTCCTGTTTCACTGATAGGTATAATCTCCAACTATTCAAATGTAATGTCAATCGACGTATCCAGATGCCTTGATCTATCCCCTATCCTTCTCTTCATCCTTTCCGCTATCTCTCCTATTTGCTCTCGCTCCAACTCTCTGTAACCCCTTGCGTGCTAGTGGCTTCCCGCCTTGCTTGGGGTGAAATGCTTATAAAAAAAAAGAAGAAGAGAAACCAGAGCCGATTAGAATAAGAGAGTTTAATGCCTTGTTTATGTCTGGTGAAAGATGAAAATTATGACCGATTAGAAACTTCTGAAACATGGTAGGACCATCCCAACATGACGTTTAATGTCAGCATTTTGATTGGATGGATGGATCGCTACGTCGAAAATACCGTTTAACTGCAACCTCTGCAAAACAAGTTTTATTGTTTCACTCCAAGTAAGGGAATAAAGTTACTAAGATGTAAGAGGTTACTGAATATAAGAGAATGTGAGAAAAAGAAATCATTATTAATGAGAGAGAACAATAAAAGAACAGGATTTAAGAACAGGAGAAGATAGCGATTGAGACTGCATTTGAAAATTGATTAGAAGCCAAGAAGCTGAAAGAGAGAGTTCTACAAGCGAGAAGTGCGAGAGAAGAAACTGTCGGCATAGAACTTACGGTTACATGTTACCATCTCAACTGTAAAATGATGAGACCTTTTCGCCAAACTAATCAACGAAAAATAAGTTCATGAGGATGGGAAATTTCTCAACATGTTCTGTACTTATCAGTTTAGGAACCTGCATATTTCTTATTTGCGTTTATCACTTGGAGATTTCGCAAGGGGGCAAAAGATTCTGAAAAAATAAGTTAGAAAACCGTCTTTTAAACATTTTCGAAGAAAAGATAATTCCGTGTCCTTTTAAACGTGGAATCGAAAAATTACCTCTCCTTTTGTCAGCAGTCGTTGAAAATGAAGGTGATTACATGTTTTTATGAATACCATAATTCCCCATGTATAATACGCATTTTTTCTAAACGATAATAAGCAAAATTAGGGGTGCGTATTATGCACAGCTAAAAAAAATACTTCAAAAGATTACCGCTTCATAGGTCGATTTCAGTTGCGAAATGACTATTCACCACAAACATACGACAATTTGACACTAACATTCGGCGATTGCGACCCCATAAGGATGTCAAATACAATCATATGTACCTAACAATACTTACAAATGTAAAATAAAATAAGAATTATTATAAAACTAAATCAGAATAATATTATTCTATGTTTAAAACCATTTTTTAAATAAGAGTAGGAAACGCTGGCCGTAATGAAATTGGAGAGGTACAATTGATAGGGTTTGGTTACCAAAAAAGGGGTGCGGATTATGGGTGAGTAGAAGCATTACCCCACATTTTCAGC
>OZ038487.1:25046334-25061334 GCA_964036315.1 Acanthosepion esculentum
TACTTAAAATCAAAACAAAAAAATCAATCAATTATAGAAATAATTTAACACTTCAAAGTTAACTAAATACAGGGTGTCCATAAAGTTCGTGAACACTTTAAAAATTTATAACTTTATTTGTATTTGCGATAGAAATAATTTGTAAAAAAGATTAGAAAGAAGTAAATCTATATTATTTTAAAGGTTTTATTGAAATTTTATTTAAGTTTCCTCATGTCCTGCATCATTAGAAATACAAAGGGTAATGCGATTTTGAAGTTCACGGAAAACATTTGCCAACTGATTTAAAGTTATGCCTGAAATCACATTAGTTATTTTAGCTATACTTAAAACTAGATTCATCAAACTTTATAACATTTTTTACAGATTATTTCTATCGCAAATACAAATAAAGTTATAATTTTTTTAAAGTGCACACGGACTTTATGGACACACTGTATTTGTTTACACTTGGTACACGTGCATTCCAGGAAGGAATTAGAGTAGAAAATTTGACATCAGAAATAACAAGAATTTGTGTTCATTGACTATTGAGTAGTAATATTCAACTTAAAATATCAGAATGACTGGTAAGAAAATATATTCGGAACTAACATTTTCAACAAAATATATTAACCGGTTAAAACTACACGTCTTTGCTTACAACAATTATTCATGCATTTAGAATAGAATACTTGAGATTATAACTACACAAAACAGTGAAGATATTTTGTTTCAATTTTCTAATAAATGAAACAGTTTTTTCGCCTTGTAAATGTTTTTTCGTTGTTTGAAAATATTGTCCCAAATTTTGAAAATATGCCAAACAAATTTTGAAAATAATTAAAACATATAACATATCTGGAAAATATTGAAGGCAAGTTTGGAAAATATGTTAAAAAATTTTGAAAATTTTGTTAGCAAATTTGGAAAATATGGTAGACAAATTGGCAAAATATTGAAGGCAAGTTTTAAAAATATGGAAAACAGATTGGAAAAATATTGAAGACAAGTTTGAAAAATAAGATAGAAAAAGTTGGAAAATTTTGGAAACAAATAATGAAAATGTGGTAGACAAATTTGGAAAATATTGAAGCAAATTTGGAAAATATGGTAGAAAAATTTGGAAAATTTTGGTAGCAAATTTGGAACATATGGTAGACAAATTGGAAAAATATTGAAGCAAATTTGGAAAATATGGTAGACAGATTGGGAAAATATTGAAGGAAATTTTGAAAAATATGGTAGAAAAATTTTGAAAATTTTGGTAGCAAATTTGGAAAATATAGTAGACAAATTGGGAAAATATTGAAGGCATGTATGTAAAGTATGGTTAGTAAATTTGAAAAATATTGAAAACAATTTCAGAAATCTGGCAGGAATATTTTTGTAAAATATTGAAGGCAAGTTTGGAAAATATGAAAAGATGTTAAACTCTTAAATCAAGTAACCTCAGGATTTCCAGTATCCTTGTTGCTACGTGTAGCTGAGAGTTATGGATATGCTAAATTGATTCATTTCGATCTATTATAGCTGACTTTTTCCCACAATATTCTGTGCACTTCATCTGAGATTTTGGCAATAAACCTTTATAATATTCCTTCCTGGTAGAATAAATCTTTAATATTTGCCTTCTTGCGCTTCGTTATGGGTAAAATTGTGTAGAGAATTTATGATTATGGAACAGAAAACATTTGTATTGCAGGTTAAATTCAATCAAGAAAACGACAATATGTCTTTCTCAACAAAACCATTGAATCAGTTTCTTTTCTGATTCTGCGTGGCACTCATTTCAAACACTATGGAAAGTTTTTTTTCTTTACATTTTCAACTTTGATTTCAATGTTCTCAGAATAAAGCCTTTAGTTTGGGATCTATTTCTAGGAGTGTTTGGCATGACTTTTCTTTCATTCTTTTACGTGTCATATGCTTTCAGAACGTTGCTGATTATGGCTCTCCACAAGTTCCTCTTATTGCTGTACCATCTAAACATTTATCATCCATCGTTGTCCTTGATCTGCCATTGATTCACCTAAATTCATTCAGCGGGTTACTCGCTGTTTCCCCCCATTCTAACTCCTCCATTTTGATCCTTATCTCATGGTCAGCATAGAATACCATTTATCTCATTCTGACTATAAGTATACCTGTACTTTTCGTTCATACGTTCCTTAATATCACCTCGTTCATCATGTGTCAGTAGAATCACATCCCCCGTTGATTGAAACCGCTTCTTCATCTGTGAAAGTTTGTCCGGCATTTCCTGTAATTGAGAAGTTTAGATATTAGACATAATAGAATAAGTCGACGTATAAGCAAATAAATATAACCAAAGTATCCGTCTATATTTCTGAGATGAGGTATTATGTACACTTGTTACATTAATCAGACTATTTTCCTCATCTTTGTCGCCATATTTATTACAACGTTTCGGCCGTTTTACGCTCCGGCCTTCTTCAGTATGTGTCTATATTTCTGAGATGAGGTATTATGTACACTTGTTACATTAATCAGACTATTTTCCTCATCTTTGTCGCCATATTTATTACAACGTTTCGGCCGTTTTACGCTCCGGCCTTCTTCAGTATGTGTCTATATTTCTGAGATGAAGTATAATGTACACTATTTACATTATTCGGACTATTTTCCTCATCTTTTTCGCCATATTTATTACAACGTTTCGGCTGTTTTTCGGTCTTTCTCATTGCTCCCATGTTCTGTCCATGGTATTCTCAGCGGTTGTAGGTAGAACCCCATCACTATCGTTGTATCTGTGGCATATAGGAAATCTGACATTACATTACATTCAATGCTAAATAACGTTTCTAAATTAAAATATTTTTTTTATTTGATAGTCAGCTTCGAACTTTAAAAGTTGGCAATTATTTAAAAAAAATTATTAATGTTAACCTTATACAAGGCATAAGGGTCACTCAAAGTAGAAGGTTACTGAAAGCGGTTATTGTATCAGTAAGAGTGCAGTTTATAGGGATATGTGCGAATGATAACGGTTAATCCTAAAGATGAAGAGATTAAGTTTGTACTGGTCCAGAAAGAGATTCTGTTTCACAAAGCAACAGTTTTGGGGAAAAAGCTATCCGAGTGGAACTTACTCATTGTTACAGCAATACGAAGGGGATGAGGTTGGTTCGGTTCAATGTACAGGGCGTGGCGGATCATATCTGAGACGATTAGAGTTGGATGAATATTGCTCTCATATTCAATTCATTGTAGCATCAAGTCGAAGGAACCGGAAATCCAATCCTAAAACGGACACATGGGATAAACCTCTACTCCTGTTCGAAAGAGCGCGGGTTAGGGTTAACCGGACGATAGATGAGGTTATCTATTCCTATTGGTGGAGGGGAGAAATAATGAAATAAAATAAAATAAAGGCCCAGTGTTAAGAATATAGTGATGACGCAGATTTTAAAAGGAACCGAAAACCAAATCCTAAAAAGCAAACAAGGGATAAAGCTCGTCTCCTGTTCAAAAGACTGGAGAGGTGTGTGAACCGGAGAATAGGCGAATATGTCTACTCTTATTAAAATATGTAAGAAATGAGATATCGCACAGTAGTTCAACACTTCTTTCTTGATTTCTAATTAAAAATATTTTTCTATTTCATATTAAGGTTCGAGGTTAAAAAAAATCCCAAATAAATCATGCATATACTTCATTAACTGTTGTTCCTATTTTTAAGACTTTCTTTTCACTAATGTTAACCCTATACAAGGCGTGTGGTTAACTCAAGTTAGAGCGTTCCTGAAAGCGGTTATTGTATGAGTAAGGTGTGAAAGATATGTGTGAATGTAAGGGATAACTTTAATTAAGAAAAGGTTAGGATCGTAGTGGCACAGAAAGCAACCCCCTGAAAGCAACCCCCTGAAAGCAACCTCCTGAAAGCAACCTCCTGAAAGTCTGTCCCATAAGGCAACAGTTGTTAGGAAAAAGATATTCGAGTGGAACTTACTCATTGTTAAAGGAAAACGAAGGGAATGGGGTTGTTTTGCCCCAATCTACGTGGCGTGGCAGGCCTTAGCTGGGACGGTCAGAGTTGTGGGGAATACTTCTCTCGTATCCCAACCATCATAGCATCAACTCGCTTCTTCATATGTAAGAGATTGTCCAACATGCTTTACCATATAAGATTTTGGATATTAAACAGAATGGAGAAAAGTCTACTTGTGAGAAAATACGAAACAGTAAAGTATGTTGCTTGTTCTTTCTCAACATAGGCGGGCATGGCTCTCGACAGCTTCCTTTATTCTGTTGCTCTAAATAATATTTAATTTTTGACCATTAATCTTTTTCTTTGTTTTGCCATCCTGTCACGCAAACAAAATAAGTAATTTCCTCATTGTTTCACACTGCTCCTTTGCGTCCATTCTGTCCTGTGGGTTTAAGATTTTCTTTCAAAATCATATACAAGACTCGTTCAAAATGTTCTGAGCCTCATCCAGTAGTAGTTGTACTCTATTTTTAAATATAGTCGCCCTAGACATTAATGCACTTGGTTCAACAATGCTTAAACGCTGTAATCCTACCACGTAAGAAGGCAGCATCCTGGTCCCCCACAAAAACCCATCCACAATATAATAACAATCAGGTTAGGTTAGAGAGAACTATGTTGTCTCGACCAGTATCACTATTCCAATGTCTTACAGTAATCGTCTGACGCGACTCTGTCTGTGACTGACTCACACTATGTTCATTAACACGCCCACGTGTGTCAAATGTGGCACAAGGCCGGTTTAATGTGGGCTTTCCGAGCCCGTAGGCTCGGGCAAAAATTGCCCGTAGAACCCGTATAAACGGGATCGGGTTGGTCAACCTCCCCGAACGAGGCTCTGCCCTTCGGCGGAGCCTCGTCCGGGTTCCTCCTTGCCCAGAGGCAGAGAGTTCCCCTCTGCCTCAGAGGCAGAGAGTTCGACCGGCTAGCTGAGACGTCCAAAAAGGACTGAATCTCACGATGTTTATTAACACGCCCACGTGTGTCAAATGTGGCACAAGGCCGGTTTAATGTGGGCTTTCCGAGCCCGTATGCTGGGCAAAAATTTCCCGTAGAACCCGTATAAACGGGATCGGGTTGGTCAACCTCCCCGAACGAGGCTCTGCCCTTCGGCGGAGCCTCGTCCGGGTTCCTCCCTGCCCTGAGGCAGAGAGTTCCCCTCTGCCTTAGAGGCAGAGAGTTCGACCGGCTAAGTCAGACGTCCAAAAAGGACTGAATCTATCACTACTGCTTCCTCTTGACGTGCAGTATTTATGAGGTACGGAACGCTCTATTAATATTATGGGTAAAGTCCCATAATAATAATTAATTTGATTTTTTGCTGTTCGGGTCAATTGGGGTAGTGTATTTCTTTATAATATTTCTAAGTAAAGATTCATCTTGTTTGTAGTTGATATGCATTTGGTTTTTGTAGATAATGTTTATGTAATTTTTGACTGTATGTTCACTGTCATTGTTATTTACTTTGGGAAGAAATAGTCTAATTTGCTGGTCTATAAGGTGGTTAGTGAAGTCATTGTTAACTAATGTCTGTTTTGCATAAAATTATCCTTGTAAATAAGCAATATTATGAATAAATGGTATTTAACATCTTTGTTGTCAAGTCTCAAGAATAAAGAAAATGTATAAATCCACTTTCATATGTCTGCGTTTTATTAAAATTCTAATCATCACATTTTTAAAAAAATGCATAAAGCTGAGGGAGTCATACAGTAATAATGTCAACGGAAGAACCGTCCTTTTGAAACAGCGTTTTTTTTTTCCGGACCCGAAGTTTAAACATTGCCAAACGTCATGGACTTACTGCGATCCGTGGGTCACATGCGGCCCGTTTGGTCTTTCTTAATTGCATAAAGAAAATAACGTTTCTTAAAGTTTTCTTTTGTTACATTCTCACTTGTTCACTCATACATTCTCTCATACATAATCACATACATAATCAATGATTAAGGACAATGTTTCTTGATTTTTTAAAAAATTTTGTGGAAAGTAACGTTGTCAACATTTTAAACCATTTTTTGCTTTTGAAACAAAACATCCATAATAATTTTTTTCTCTAAAGACATATGTTTTTTTTTTATTTTCAAATGAATAAAGTAGAAATAAATTATACGAAACGACATGTGTTAATCACCGTCATCAGCGATAATATTATAGTAAGACTTCAATTTTTTAATTATGATAAAATATTTTCTAAAAAAATAAAACTTTCCTACCACTTCTAATGTATATGTTTACATATATGGTCTTCTCTAGTGAAAGTAACTGATGTAGCTACTAAGAAAAATTACCTTGAAACTGTTTAGTAGTGCGGCCCACCTTGTGATGAGGCATGGATCATTCGGCCCTCTGCTCGAAAAAAGGTTTTCCAATGCCTGGTATAGACTATTCCTTTATTCAAAAAGACTAAAATCTTTAAACAATCGGCGATTTTCACTAAGGAAGATCATACTGGCAAACATCTTTTGCTTTTGAAACAGGAAACGTTCACAACAATTTTTTTGTCTAAAGAAGAAATGTTTTCATTTTCAAACGAATACATTAGAAATAAATCCCGCGCAGTGAAATGTGATAATCAAACTGTCATCAGTGATAATTTTATATTAAGACTTCAATTTTTTTTAATTATAAAACAATCTCTTCTTACAAAGAAAACTTTCCTACCATTTCTTACGCATGCGGTTTTCTGTAGTGAAAGTAACTGAGGTAGCTACTACTAAAAATTACCTTGAATCTGTTTAGTAGTGCGGCCCACCTTGTGATGAAGCATGGATCATTCGGCCCACTGCTCGAAAAAGGTTGTCCGTGTCTGATCTAAACCTTCAGATATAACCGACCTCTGCTTCTACCTGTTTTTCTATCTATCCCAACATGTTTCTATCTATCCCAACATGCATGTCTGCTTCCGCCTGTTAATCTAGCTAGTCCTTCTTAAGAATTTATTTAAGAATTATTTTAAGAAAATAGCGTTTCTTAAAGTTTTCTTTTGTTACATTCTCACTTGTTCACTCACACATTCTCTCATACATAATCAATGATTAAGGACAATGTTTCTCGATTTTTTTTTTTTTAATTTTCTAAAAATATACACCGTTCCTACCATTTCTAAGGTATATGTTTACGTGTATGGTCTTCTCTAGCGAAAGTAACTGAGGTACATAATACGAAAAATTGCCTTGAATTTGTTTAGTACTGCGGCCCGCCTTGTGATGAGTCATGGATCATTCGGCCCACTGCTCGAATAAGGTTACCCATGCCTGATCTAAACTTTCAGTTATTACCGACCTCTGCTTCTGCCTGTCTTTCTATCTATCCCAACATGTCCACCCATGTCTGCTTCCGCCTGTTAATCTAGCTAGTCCTTCTTAAGAATTTATTTAAGAATTATTATGATAAAATATTTTCTAAAATATAAAACTTTCCTACCATTTCTAAGGTATATGTTTACGTATATGGTCTTCTCTAGTTAGAGTAACTGAGGTAGAAAAATTACGAAAAATTACCTTGAATTTGTTTAGTAATGCGGCCCGCCTTGTGATGAGCTGTAGATCATGCGGCCCTCTGCTCAAAAAAGGTTTTCCAATGCCTGGTATAGAATATTTCTTTATTGAAAAATACTAAAATATTTAAACAATCGGCGATTTTCACTAAGGAAGATCATACGTGCAATCATCTTTTGCTTTTGAAACAGGAAACGTTCATGAGAATTTTTTTGTCTAAAGAAGAAATGTTTTCATTTTCAAACGAATAAATTAGAAATAAATCCTGCGCAGTGAAATGTGATAATCAAACTGTCATCAGTGATAATTTTATATTAAGACTTCAATTTTTTTAAATTCTAAAACAATCTCTTCTTACAAAGAAAACTTTCCTACCATTTCTAAGGTATATGCTTACGCATGCGGTTTTCTGTAGTGAAAGTAACTGAGGTAGCTACTACTAAAAATTACCTTGAATCTGTTTAGTAGTGCGGCCCACCTTGTGATGAAGCATGGATCATTCGGCCCACTGCTCGAAAAAGGTTGCCCATGCAACCTTCAGATATAACCGACCTCCGCTTCTGCCTGTCTTTCTATCTATCCCAACATGTCTACCCATGTCTGCTTCCGGTAGTCCTTCTTGTCTGTTACTTCCTGTTTATCTATCTAACCATCTATAAATACATATGTTTACGTATATGGTCTTCTCTAGTTAGAGTAACTGAGGTACATAATACGAAAAATTACCTTCAATTTGTTTAGTAGTGCAACCCGCCTTGTGATGAGCCGAATATCATGCGGCCCTCTGCTCAAAAAAAGGTTTTCCAATGTCTGGTATAGACTATTCCTTTATTAAAAAAGACTAAAATCTATATTGACTAATCCAACCGTCTACTCAGATTTTTTCCGACCCCGTTCATCTTATTCCAATCCGTCATTCAAGACCGGAGAGCTTATAAGAAAAAATACACCTTCGGAGAAAAATATTTATTTTATATTAAGACTTCAATTGTTTTAATTCTAAAACAATCTCTTCTTAAAAATAAAACTTTCCTACCATTTCTAATGTATATGTTTACGTATATGGTCTTCTCTAGTGAAAGTAACTGAGGTACATACTACGAAAAATTACCTTGAATTTGTTTAGTACTGCGGCCCGCCTTGTGATGAGGTATAGATCATTCGGCCCACTGCTCGAAAAAGGTTGCCAATGCCTGATCTAAACTTTCATATATTACCGACATCTGCTTCTGAACAGTCTACCCCAGCAAGCGAAATAAGGGTTCAGTTCGACATTCTAACCACATGAAGAAGGCCGGAGCGTACACTTGCCCAAACGTTGTGATAAGCATGGCAACAAAGATGAGGACAATAGTCCGAATAATGTAAAAAGTGTAATAAAAAAAATGCTTTCACATTTCCTCTTAATAATAATATAAACATTTTGACGATAAAGTTTTGTTTTTTATCAATTTTTTTTTCATCATGGTATAGCTTTTCTCAGAAAAGTTTTGGCGTTGCTTAGTTAACATCCGGTGAGAAAGGAGAAGTCATCTCCGAGCTAGAACTGCAACCGAAAAACTCCTACTCCGTTTGAGGTGATTTATATATACAGGATACACTCGTACCATGTGAAGATCAATTTATAACCTCAGTGATAAATTATGAATCTTTGACAGTCAGCTACGCCTCCAACATTCCCCTGGTGACACTTTGCCATTCTGTTGTGGGAACAAAGGTCTTTGATTCAAGGTCGGAAATAATGATAAAAGTATGTTTCAATAATTTATGACGTCACTTCAACTTGTGACGCGCTAATTATATCGAGTGGACTTGGGTGTCATAGTCGGCATAACGGGCTGCGTTTGTTAATGGGCCGGCTTTAAAGCAGGAAAGAAAATGAATAGGAAAGAAAGGGGTAAAAAGGATACAGTTCTAGTTTTACGGGTGGGGACAGGTGGTTGTGGGATATTTGGCTGGTTTGTCGGGTGGTTATTCTTTTTTTTTCTTCTCGTAGTCGGTATTATTTAACTTGTTTCGGAAGGTCATAATTGATACTGCTCGAGTCTCATGTCCTGTGAAATGGGCTGAGAACTGGGGTGAGAGTGGATTGAGAGTGACTAAAATCTACAAGGTTATAAATTAAGGGAGGAGAATGGGAAAAATGCGAAAAAAACTGAGATACAAATAAAACGTACTATTTGCTGCAATCTAAGACAAAGCGACTTCATCATATTACGAGGATAGGTTGAAAATTGTATCGGCTGACTTTAAGGGATTGATACTAGAGTCGTGACATTTGCATGTGTTAACTCGTCTTATTAATATCTGCAGTGTTTCTTTCCAGGTGAACTGACATCTGACTGTTCAAAGAAGACAGAAAAAAGTAACTACACCCTCGTGAAAATTAATTGAAACAACTGCTTTAGTTTCCTTTCTTTCACCATATGGTCAGTTTTAGACCCACTGGGGTGACAGGGTGTAATCGATTTCTATTTTTTTTTCTCGGATTCGGTCATTTGCAGTAGTGTGCAGTTATATGAATCTAATTTCGAAGTGTATGTTGAAATGTTTGGCCTTGAAAAATATTGCGTCATCCATTATTGCCTCAGATATTTATCACATCTAGACACTGTTATCTCGACTGTCGATTAGTTGTCCTATGGTCATTGTTAATTTCGCAAGGAAGCGTGCGAAAATTGTAACGCTACACGAGCACAAAGGCAAGACTTTATTTGAAAAATATTGCGTCATCCATTATTGCCTCAGATATTTATCACATCTAGACACTGTTATCTCGACTGTCGATTAGTTGTCCTATGGTCATTGTCTACGATGGACGTTAATCCAAGGAAGCGTGCGAAAATTGTAACGCTACACGAGCACAAAGGCAAGACTCAGTGAGCAAACCAAAGTATTATAGACTGGATCGGAAACTCTCCTGATTTAAATCTAATCAAGAATATGTTGTCAGTCTGCAAGGAAAAAGTTCGTAGAGTGCACATACGAAGTATTAACATGTGCATTGGGTCATGTTTCATTGGGGAAAAAAGTAAATAATAACGGAATGATTTGTTTTGTTTCAATTAATTTTCACAAGTAAATAGTAGCGACTCTTCTTGAAAATGGACTAAATTTGGTATCGTGATGTTATCAAGTACCTGCAGAAAAAAGGGTTTTGCATTAGGGGGATACGCTCTAGTTTTATCTACAGTGCAAAGGTGGGCAGCTGAATTTAAGAGGGAATAGGGAGTCTTGAAGATGATCCAAGATCTGGATTTCCTGCAAATGCCACCACAGAGTAAAAATTTGTTCATGTTCACCACGTGGTGATGGATGACAGGCGATTGACTATAAATTGAACAGGCGTAAACCCTGAGCGAGTTGCGAATATTCCGCACAATGAACATAGCATGACGAAGGCTTCTGCTCGAGGGGTGTCAAGTCTTCTGACATCTAATCAAAAGCGCACCAGGTTGATCTCATCATGGGAAAATCTGAAAGGGTTTGAGAAGGATCCAGCTGGTTTCCTTGAGCGTTTCTTAAACCAGAATGAGTGTTGGGTTCATCACTTTAAGCCAGAGACAATCCATGCAGTGAAAACGTTCCTCCTCGTCTGCTCCAAATAAGGCCAACGTCGTTTCACCTGCACTGAATATGATGGGCTCAGCTTTTGGGGATGCAAAAAGCATTATATCTGTCTATATTTATGAGATGAGGTATTATGTACACTATTTATATTTTTCTGACTATTGTCCTCATCTTTGTCGCCATGTTTATCACAACGTTTCGATCATTGTACGCTCCGGCCTTCTTCAGGTGGTTGGAATGTCGAACTGAACCATTTATTTCGCTATTTTTGCTTTCACTGGTGGGTGATGGACCTTGTGCGTCACCGTCTGATCTTTCAATCTGTTTAATTTTTGTACTTGACGGGCCTTTAGTAAATCGAATTCATGTGATAAACATGGCGACAAAGATGAGGACAATAGTACGAATAATGTAAAAGCATTGTGTTTATTGACTATGTTCACAGGGGCCACACCATCAATGGAGAGTACTATGCAAAGTTGCTGAGACAGTAACGAAAAGCTATCAATACCAGACGCATACGAAAACTGACGAAGGGTTTTTTTTTCATTAATGTTCCAGCACACAAGTCTTTGGTTTCAATACTTGCTTTGCGTGACTTTGAACTGATTGATCACCCTACCTATTCTCCTGATTTGGCCTTATCTGACTATCATCAGTTCTCCAACATGAAGAAACAATTGGCTTGTAATCAGTATTGCAGTGATGGTGACGTCATATCTGCTGTTGTTGAATTTCTTATCAAGAGGATGAAAGCTTCTTCCTCAATGGGATTCAAGCACTGTAACTTCGATGGAAGAATTGTATGGACCGCATTAGGGAGTATGGTAAAAAATAAAACCTCCTTTGGTCACATTCCCTGAGATTATTTTAGTCACCCTATGAGCTTTTCAGTCGACCCATTTATATCTAAAATCAACTCCTTCCGTTTAAAGAAAGACGGCTGTGAAGATTTAATATGAATTTTTGGCGTAGAAAACGGACATGTTTAAAGTTTAAAATTTCGGCCGGTAATATGATCAGGTCCGCGGTTGAGCCGGGGTTCGTCGCCCGAGACGCAGAGATAAAAAAATAGCTAAATATTCTTATCTTGCTGATAGATTTTTTTTTACTCCTGTGGCAGTGGAGACTTCAGGAGTTATTGGCCCTCGTTCGAGGGTGTTCCTTCGGAGGATTGGCGCCTTTGCGTCGCGATTAAGGAACGAGCCTCGCGAAACGGAGTGGCTCTTGCAGCGTGTCTCACTGGCGACGGTTCGAGGTAATGCTTTCTCCATCATAGCGGCTGGCAGAGGATAGAAAAAAAATTGTTTATAGTTACGTTGTTCTGGAATTGTCATCATTGGTCGACTGAACTTGCTTTGTTTCAATGACTTTTGTTTTGTTATTTTTATATAGTAATATATATTTATATTTTTACGTAATAAATTGAGATAATGTTTAAAAAAAATACTGAGTAAATTGTAAGTTGGGATCAAATATAAACTGGAATTCGACAGAAAAGTGAGATAAAAAATATGTAAAGTCTTTACAGTCTATTTGGATGTTGTTGTTTTTTTTATAGATGTGTGTAACGGCTGTCCAGATAATTTAGTTTGTGAATAAAAGACATATTTGGAGTTTCTTTAACTCAACTTTTTGTTGGGTGTTAAAAGATAAATGTTACCAATGTGGCCTGAAAAAGGAAAGGAGCCGAAACTTTCGTTGAGCCACAGCATATCCGATAATGAGAATGTCATAAGCCCGGGTGTGTGTAGAGGGGGAAATTGGGGTTGATTCTCATTGGTTTACAAAGAGTGGATTAAGGATTATTATGATTAAGGATTATTATAATTGTTATAGTTATTTGATTATGATTTGTTTTTTGACACTATAATTAATTTTTATATTTTCATGAACACAGCAAACTTTTCTTTCAGTTTTCCCCTTCTTTTTGTTGAACATCAATCCTACTAGTCAACCATGTGCCATTTTATCTATAGCGAAGGAAGAAATCACATTAGGAATTCTTATAAAAAGAGTTTTTGTGACTAATGCTTATTAAAATGAAATTACAACCATGGTCTTCTGTCCAATCCATCCCTCTATTGGACAGAAGTAGATGTTTATTATTTGTTTCTTGCTTAAGATACGTTTCACGGTCCTTTCTAAATTATTCTCTAAATTATTCTCATTCTCTTTCACTTCTAATAACGCCTTGCGTCCTAGTAGCATTATCGCCTTGTTTGAGGTGAAATGATAAAAAAACGGCATGTTATTTTTCTTAAAACGGACCTCAAAGGAATGAATATTTCTGCTACTTATTATTATTGGTTAGCTAAGGTTATTCATTGAAACTACTTGCAAAATAACGGTAAAGATTCATCTTGGAATTTAAAGCAAATCAATCTTGTTATGAAATTTAAAAAAATATTTTTATATCTATTTTCACCTCCGACCATCCCACCATCAAAATGTCATCGATGGATACCCCGAAGAGTTAGCGGGTTTATGTTCACACTTCGTCTTTAACCCTGAGGCGGTTTCAGCAAGACAACAGCTAAACAGCTAATACAGATCCACGTATAAGAAAGCGTGGACAACAGACAAGGCGTACTCTTGACACCGAGCAGACACCTCGATTGTTAGTACCTATCTCATAACTTATTCCGTTACAATTTAAATTACGAGGTAACAAAATCCACTGAGGAGAGTATTAAATGAATATGTGTGGTGCAGAGAATGTATAATCTGTAGGTATATGTAGATATCAAAATATGGCCTTTCATATATATATATATATATATATATATATATATATATATATATATATATATATATGTTATTTTATTTTATTTAAAGAAAAACAAACCATTTTAAGGCTCCATTTGTCTTAATTTATTTCACCAAAGAATTTTATTTTATATTGTTCGGACTATTGCGCTCACATTTATTGTCATGTCCACGACGTCTCGGCCGCTGTACGCTACGACCTACTTCAGATTGGAAATTCGAAATGAACCTTTTTTTTTTTACCCACCGGGGTATATTGTTTAAGTTCCATGCGCCATGCCACTTCTGGATATTTCTGTTATCTCCCTTTAACTCAACTCTTCAGTTTTTTTATTATTTTATTCACCTTTGCCGTAAACAGGTGTTGAGCTCACAACTATTTTAGTCAAATCACTGAATTCAACCAATGCTTTTATCCACTGGGTCATGTGTACTTCAGTATTGATTTTTGGGACTTAAAAATTAATGTCCGAGTAATCGTTTATACCAGAGCTCATACTGCAATTTTGTTATTATTATTTATTTTCTCTAGCACTTCATATTATTGGTTCCCATATTGTATTTATTTCTATGCTTGGCCGGCTTCAGAGATTTTTGTAGCCTAGAATGCGTGCTGATTCCTTATGTTTTCTTATTTTCCAGTCATGTAAAACGTTACTTTTAGTGGGTACACTTGGTTGAGTCGCTATCCCTGCTTTTTTATCTTAGTAAACAGTGAAATTTAACCTTTACTTCCGACAGGAATCGAAACAGCACCACTTTTATTTCCATCAAAGAAAGCACTAGTGTACCATTACCAATTGACCAAGGAGTCCAGCCTGATATAACGAGTTTTGAATTACCTACTTAAGTAAAACAGAGAAGAGACGGACTAATATATTTGCAGGGACATTTTTGCTAAGATCTCGATTGAAATTAGAATTCGACCCGACGAAAAAAGATAACGGTGAAATACCGGAAGATCCACCTGGCCATATGTCCATGAGTAATTTTTTTTTTTTTACTAAAGCTAATATTGCAATTTTTGTTGCTATTCATTGCTTTTCTCTAGCACTCATTATTACTAGTCCCCATATTGTATTCATTTCTATGCTTGACCGGCTCAGGAGATTTTTGTAGCCAAGCATATGTGCTGATAAGGAATGTTTTCGTATTTGCCAGTGATGTTCT
>OZ038487.1:25063834-25067711 GCA_964036315.1 Acanthosepion esculentum
TGATAAGTAAGATGATCTAGCACGATACAACGAACCAGCTTTACTGGCAACAGGCCTAGCAATTGATTAAGTATAATCATTCCACTTCATGTCAACGAAACCCAGAATGCGCAATAAGTTTCCTTCCTGTAGGTTAGCATCAGCCATATTGTTGAAAGGTAAGATGGTTCTCTATCATGATTGGAGGATAGCAGTTTCAAATGTGAGGCGTTCAAATTTACAAGCCATTTCTTGCCCCAGTTAACAACTGATTGGGGTAGATTAAGGAACTGATTCCATTGAGAAGCCGAGTGTATGGGTCACAAGGTGGGAATCTAATTTTTATAAATAAATTTATATTTTTTTAATAAGTTAATATCTTCATTTCCTCCTGAAAATCAGTAAGGATGTAATTCAGCCCAGATTGATTTGGCTCAAGGCCTTAATATTTTAAACCCAAGTGGGTATAAAACCCGATTATATTGAAGTTTCGTCAATCAATTTTTGTCTTAATAATTAAACCATAGCTGGGGTAGAAGAGGAGGATTCATACCTTTCTGAAGAGTAAGTTAATATAATGAACCCAGCTGGAATTGCAATTCCTATTAACAATTTCGAGCCATTATTTATTAGTTGGGTGCCATGCGTGATACACGCTTAGGCGATCATGTATCTTTCGATTTTTTTCCCGCAGCAAGTTGCCATTTATTTCTGCGGTAGACGAATTGCCATCCAATTGCCAGACCCCCGGTCTGACCTGCTATTATGGGAAAGAAGAACGTAAGTGAATGAAATAGATTTGTCAGGAATTCGAACTCGACTCTCCGATTCCTTAATCCGAGCCGCTATCCATTACTCCACCGTCTGGTATTCTCAAGATGGCTTCCATCTAGGCATTAGGCAGGCATAACATTACTTTGCTTCGATGATCGTACGGGCACCAGTCTCACAACGTGATATGGCCGCAAGCTCTTGCTTTTTGTCAGTCGATCAATGAAGATCTATATAATAATAGATTGGAAAGAAAGTCCTGCTTGATCTGCTTGAGGATATTTTTCAATGCTTACCATTAACCATTAATTTAATTACTTTTAACACTATTTACTATTTTTGTCAGCTGTCCTCATCTTTATTGCCACATTCACGACGTTTCGGCCATTGTACTCTCCGACCTTCTTCAGTTGACATACGTCGGAATTTCGAACTTAATCCTTTATTTAGTCAACTGGCGTAGATTGTGGTAATTCCACGTGCCGTGCCTATGGATATCTCAGTTTCAGTTAATTACCCTTAGTAACTCAATTCTCAAAGCTTGTTTTCCCTTTGCTGTGGCCAGGTATGGATCTCACAACTCTTTGGCTCAAGTCACTCTTTGGATTACTCAATCAAATCTTTTATCCACTGGGCTATGTGTCCTTGGCGCCTGGAATTAGAAAATCTACCCTGTCGAACTGAAAAAAAGGGTTCGGTTCAAAATACCAACGTACGTCACCTGAAGAAGGCCGGGGCGTACAACGACTGAAACTTCATAAATAATGGCAATAACGATGAGAACAACAGTCTGAATGGTGTAAATAGTTACCATACCTCATTTCAGAAATATAGATAGACATTAATTTGATATTCTAATGGTATTTTTTTAATTTTTTCTCTTTGTGTATTGTTTAATAACAGACTGAATAAAATTTGTATCGATTTTCCTCTTTAAAAATGATTTGTGATCAGATCCCGATCTGAAAATTTCACCACGCTCGGGGAGAATCTTCAAATTTCAATTCAAAGGTACAATGGATATTAATTTTAATCTTTTCACAATAAACTGTTTTCCACCCTACATAACTTTGCAATGTTCAGAAACGATGACAGATGGAGTAAGGTCAGGATTGTAAGGAGGATGAGGCAGAACTTACACGCATAGTGCCATCATCATTTCTTGTGTGACCATGAGGTACTTCATCATCGTGTAAGAGCAACAGACCTTTACATAAGCAATGATAGGCTCCTTTACCGCAAATATTTTGTGTGGTGATTTTTATTGACAATACAACTTCGAAGTAACACTTTCATTTTGGTTTAGAACTTCATGATAAATAAATCATTTTCGCATCCCACCAAGCACCGTGCATAAATTCTTTCAGTGTTGTTCTGGTTTTGAGACGGATTCTACTTTCTCAGTGTATGCTAACCATTGTCGATTTTATTGAATCCGTTTATAGAGAACCGACTTTAGTCATTAAACCCATGAAATGCCCCATACTCTAAGACGAGGCGGAGTAAAAGACCATTTGGTGATACCGAGAAAGAGTCAGATGATGAAGGACGCATTGAGCATGTTTATAGAATTTTCCAAGTTTATGAAGGTGTTTTATGGTCAACGTATCTGTTAAGTGTCTAGACAGTGGACAGTAAGTGCGAGGCTTGGATCCGGAGAAGTATTGGGATGGCCAAAGACGCATTCCAAAAGCTAGGAAGAGTATTACGATACAGGAGGATTTCTTTGGTAACAAAGAGTACTGAGCTGCTACGTGACATCTGTCCTCCTTTACGTCATCGAATGTTGGCCGGTTTCCTCAACGATGAAGAAGAGACTCAAGGCAACGGAGGTATGGTTCTACAGAAGGATGCTAAGGATATCATGGATCGAGCGTGTGAGCAACGATGAGGTTTTGGAGAGGATGCAAACTAGGAGGAAGCTTATACTTAACATCTTTAGTAACAAAGAAAAGAGTACTGAGATGCTACGTGATATCTGTCCTCCTTTACGGCAGGGAATGTTGGACGGTCTCCTCGATAATGAAGAAGGCGGCGGAGATGTGGTTCTACAGAAGGGTGCTAAGGATATCATGGATCGATCGTGTGAGCAACGATGAGGTTTTTAAAGAGTCTGCAAACAAGGAGGAAGCTTATACTTAACATCTTTGGTAACAAAGAAAATAGTACTGAGAAGGCACGTAAGATCTATCCTCTTTTACGGCAGTGAATGTTGAACTGTCTCCCCAAAGATGAAGAAGAGACTCAAAGCAACGGAGATATGGTTCTACAGAAGTATGCTAAGGATATCATGGACAGAGCGTGTGAGCAACGATGAGGTTTTGGAGAGGATGCAAACAAGGAGGAAGCTTATACTTAATATCACGAAGAGGCAGCTAAAATTTCTGGGACACGTAATGAGAAAAGAGGGCTTGGAGAATATGATACTCAAAAGTCGAAGGGAGGGAAAGTGAAACAAGGGAAAGCAACGCATGACATACCTAGCGGGCTTAAGCAAGTGGATAGCAGGTCAGGGTCTGGGGGAATTAGCAAAGGGACAAAATTTATTGAGAGCTATATGTGATATGGGGTGGATAACCATGATCGCCTACGTCCTGAACGGACACGGCACATAACAAGAAAGAACGAATGTCTTGTATTGAACTGTTTTTCCTCATTTTTGTGCCGTTTGTTTAGGACTTTCTTCAACTCCGCTTCACAGAATCTCATGATCGTCTGAATTGAGGGAAAATCTCTGAGAGAAAAATTTCCCGACCGAATGTCGGGACGCTTAATGTTTCATATCTATGAAGAAAACAAATATTTCTTTCCACGTTATAACTCGTGTTTATGTTAAAGTACAAGATTTTTGACATATTGCTAACTTAAGATCTTATTTGTTGCGGGGTCTGGCGAAGCTTTTGGAAGCTATTGGTTCTATGATGATTTGGTGTTCCTAGGAAAATCAATTCAGTGTAACCCGGATATAAAAGACCCGAATATAAGAGAAACCCGGATATAAGAGAGATTTTCTCTGGTCCCAAATTTGAGCCTGTCTTAATAAAATAAAATAGACCAAACCCGGATTTAAGAGACTTCTCCGGTCCCGACAACTCTCTTATATCCGGGTTACACATAAATTAAAAAA
>OZ038487.1:25067911-25137911 GCA_964036315.1 Acanthosepion esculentum
AGTAGGAGGGGGAAGTGGAGGAGGAGAATAGGAAAAATTTGGAGGAGGATAGAAGAAGAAGAAGAAGAAGAAGAAGAAGAAGAAGAAGAAGAAGAAGAAGAAGAAGAAGAACAAGAACAAGAACAAGAACAAGAACAAGAACAAGAAGAAGGGAGGGGGAGAAGAGGGAAGGGAGAGGATGGAAGGGGGATGAGGAGAATAGGAAGAAGGCGGAGGAGGGGGAAGGGAGAGGATAGGAGATGAAGAAGAAAGAGGTAGAAGGAAGCGAGAGAGGAAGAATAGGAAGTTGGAGGAGGAGGGAATGGGAGGAGGATAATAGGAATAAGGAGGAGGAGGAGAAGAAGACCAAGAAGAAAAGTAAGAAAAAATAATGAAGAAGAAAAGGAGAAAGAAAACGAACGTAGATGAGGAGGAGAGACCATAAATAGGAGATGAAGAAAGAAAAGAAATATAAAAAGGAAATTGAAGAAGTATTAAACAAAGAAAATGAAAAATATAAGAAAGAAAGAAAAAATTAAGTAGCAGAAGGATGAGCAGGAAGGAGAAAAGAAGTATGGGAAATTTGATAAAAAGAATGAAAGGTGAAGAAAGATGAGAAAGTGAAAATGAGCAAGTAGAAGAGGAAGGATGTGCAGTAAGAAGAATAAGATGCCTTAAAGGGTGGGTGGGGGTGTAAAATAAAAAGAAAGGAAAACAGAATGGACAGATGAAAAAATAACGAAAACGAAGGAAAGCTAATTGAAAAATGGATAGAGATACTGAAAAAGACATGAAGACTAATAAAAAGAACGACAAAAGAAAAGATGAAAGAAAAGAAGGCGGGAAAGAAAAAGAAAAACGTAATTAAAACATAAAAAGAATTGAAGAAGAAACGATGGAGAAGAACGTGGAAGGCAAAAACATCGGCATGAATAAAACAGAATTAAAAGAAAGAAAGAAAGAAAGAAAAAAGAAAGCTAGAAATGAAAGAAATGAAAGAAAAAGAAGAAAAATGTTAATTTTGTTTAACAGACGACAAATGGCCGCCGGTGACATGGCCGATATGTGTCGATAAAAATTGATTGGAATAATTTAAAGGCTTGATGGGAAAGGAGAGAAAAAGAAGCAAAGATTTTGATTTGAAAAACGGCCACGTCGACTGATAAGGCTAGGTTGAAGGGATAATTAGGAAGTTTCCATGACAACAAATAAGACTTATCCCAGATAACAGCAGTTAAATTTTCTTTTTATTCTGTTCTCTTCTACAACGTCTGTTACCGTAAATGGCGTGACACAATTCAATATTTTTAAACTTGAAAAAATATCTATCCCACATAATAGGCTGATAAATAGGATATTTACTTTCATATCACAGTTTGATAAACCGCCCTCGTGTTAAAATTTTGTCAGTGTTATGTCCATGACGACTTAGATATGCAAGAAAAAAATGAGTACGCAGTGTATGTTTTTCTTTACTTAGTAGTATAGTAAAGAGGCGAAGAATAAAAGAATGAAAAAAGTAGAGAAAGGGGAAGAAGAAGAAGAAGAAGAAGAAGAAGAAGAAGAAGAAGAAGAAGAAGAAGAATATATGAAATAAAGAGTACGCAGTGTATGTTTTTCTTTACTTAGTAGTATAGAAAAGAGGCGAAGAAGAAGAAGTAGAAGAAGAAGAAGAAGAAGAAATAAATGAAATAAAATAAAGAATACGCAGTGTATGTTTTTCTTTACTTATTAGTACAGAAAGGAGGAGAATGAGGAGGAGAAAGAAAGAAAGAAAGAAAGAAAGAAAGAAAGAAAGAAAGAAAGAAAATAAACAGTATCCAGTGAAATTTTTTTTGTTGACTTACACGTTTTTCGGCCTTTCATTCTGTACTGTAGAGTTTTCAAACTAATATCTCATTCTTTGTTGTCTTGATCTAAACGTTCCCTGTGTTCATTGTTCAGGCTAAAAACTCTTATTTGCCTTGTCACTTCAGGACGTGAGTTATCATGGCTCTCTCTGGAAATTCTTCTTTTCTTTTTTAATCATTCAATTCCAAGCCAAGCAATGAAGCCACTAAGACGCAAAGGAACATTGAGTGTGAAAGGATATGAGAAAAAAAAATTATGGTGAGAGAACAATAAAGCGTAGAGATTAAAAAAGTGATTCGCTCACTGGGGTAGACTGTTCTAGTTCCACGTGCCATGTCTAATTATCTCCTGTTAATTCCTCTGTCAAATTTCTCCACTGCCTTAACCAGATATTGAACTCACATTCTTTGGGTCCTGTCACTGGATCTAACTAACGCCTTTATTCACTGTGCCATGTCTCCTTGAGGATAAAGGCGTTAGTTAGATCCAGTGACGGGACCCAAAGAGTGTGTGTTCAATACCCGGTTAAGGCAGTGGAGAACTTGAATTAACAGGAGATAACTGATAATTGACATCCATTAAACATGGCACGTGGAACTAGAACAGTCTACCCCAGTAAGCGAAATAAAGGGTTCAGTTCGACATTCCAACCACCTGAAGAAGGCCGGAGCGTACAACGGCCGAAATGTTGTGATAAATATGCCGACAAAGATGAGGAAATAGACCGAATAATGTAAATAAGAAATTATATAGATTTGGATGTCAAATTTAATTTCGATTTCTTAAAGTTTGTGGCCTTTATATGACGCTATGCTGTTTTCCGCGAAAAAGTGGATGTACCTATTCCGTTTCTATAATTTCTATATTTCATTTTTTCCTACGGACATTTATACATCTCTTTTCTAGAGTATTTTTTAAAAAAATAAACATTCACCAAATACAAGACCCGAGTGCCACTCAAGATAGAGGATTCCTGAATGAGGTTGTTTTATGGATGCAAGAGGAGGTATTACGTGTAGATTATAACGATATGTAGGATAGATATATTCGCGACTCGAAGTTTCGATTGGATTGACTCGAGAAATACCCCCTCGGGAGCCTATTCCATAAAGTTGCAGTTTTAAGTGGCGTCTGAGTCTGATGAATAACTCTTTCAATCATTTAACGCCAAGCAAGATAATAAAGAGATTTAGACGCCATGGGTTACTGAGAGTGAAAAAGAATGAAGACATTAGTGGATAAAAGGCACAATAACAGAACAGGATTTAGGAAGACAAGATGGGGGTTGACGTTTCGTTTAAATTTTTGAAGACTGTCGGTGTCAAAGAAATCGGAAGAGTGTTCCACAGGCGAGAAGTGCGAGAAACTGGAAAGCCGAGTTCTGATTCCGGTTGGGTTAGTTATATTCACTTAACACTGGGAAAGTCATAAATCCACTCCTCCACCAGCTATCAGTTAAATGTTTCGACTTCTTTAAGTAAATCACTATTATCTCAAAAAAGATTCTTTTAATCAAAAATATTTTTAGGCTTTAAATAACGTTAAGGTTGATAAGCCGTGAGAAAACTTATTTATCAATAAAAACCTCACTTTCTCCCACATTTCTTTTCGTTTTCTCTCGGTTCACGTACAGGCTAATTTTTATTTTCAATTTCTTCTTTCTTTCTTTCTGTCTGTCTCTTTAACTGTTTATATCTATCTATCTATCTATCTATCTATCTATCTATCTATATATATATATATATATATATATATATATATATATATGTCTGTCTGTCTATCTATCTCTTTCACTGTTCATATCTATCTATATATCTATCTATCTATCTATCTATCTATCTATATATATATATGTATATATATATATATATATATATATATATATATGTCTGTCTGTCTGTCTCTTTAACTGTTCATATCTATCTATCTATCTATCTATCTATCTATCTATATATATATATATATATATATATATATATATATATATATATATGTCTGTCTGTCTGTCTATCTATCTCTTTCACTGTTCATATCTATCTATCTATCTATCTATCTATCTATCTATCTATCTATATATATATATATGTATGTCTGTCTGTCTGTCTGTCTATCTATCTCTTTCACTGTTCATATCTATCTATATATCTATCTATCTATCTATCTATCTATCTATATATATATATATATATATATATATATATATATATATATATATGTCTGTCTGTCTGTCTGTCTATCTATCTCTTTAACTGTTCATATCTATCTATCTATCTATCTATCTATCTATCTATATATATATATATATATATATATATATATATATATATATATATGTCTGTCTGTCTGTCTGTCTATCTATCTCTTTCACTGTTCATATCTATCTATCTATCTATCTATCTATCTATCTATATATATATATATATATATATATATATATATATGTCTGTCTGTCTGTCTGTCTATCTATCTCTTTCACTGTTCATATCTATCTATCTATCTATCTATCTATCTATATATATATATATATATATATATATATATGTCTGTCTGTCTGTCTGTCTATCTATCTCTTTCACTGTTCATATCTATCTATCTATCTATCTATCTATATATATATATATATATATATATATATATATATATATATGTCTGTCTGTCTGTCTGTCTATCTATCTCTTTAACTGTTCATATCTATCTATCTATCTATCTATCTATCTACATATATATATATATATATATATATATATGTCTGTCTGTCTGTCTGTCTATCTATCTCTTTCATTGTTCATATCTATCTATCTATCTATCTATCTATATATATATATATATATATATATATATATATATATGTCTGTCTGTCTGTCTATCTATCTCTTTCACTGTTCATATCTATCTATCTATCTATCTATCTATCTATCTATCTATATATATATATATATATATATATATATATATATATATGTCTGTCTGTCTGTCTGTCTATCTATCTCTTTCACTGTTCATATCTATCTATATATCACAGTATGATCAAATCTGTCTATTTAGCTATCACGGTGTTGATATCTATCTATCTATCTATCTATCTATCTATCTATCTATCTATCTATCAGTTTAACTGTTCATTATCTATCTATCTATCTATCTATCTATCTATCTATATATATATATATATATATATGTATATATATATATATATATATATATATATATATATATATATATATATATATATATATATATATATATATGTCTGTCCGTCTGTCTATCTATCTCTTTCACTGTTCATATCTATCTATATATCTCTCTATCACAGTATGATCAAATCTATCTATTTAGCTATCTCGGTGTTCATATATATCTATCTATCTTAGTGTGTACATATTTAACTTTCTATCTTACGGGTACTTGCTCTGTCTCTCTCTTTCTCTCTCTCTTTATTTCTATCTCTCTTTCTTTTCTCTCTCTTTTCTCTATTTCTTTCTCTCATTTTATTTCTTCTCCCTTTCTTCCCATTACATATTTACTGAACGAGGTTTAGTTTTATCACAAATCCACAAGTATTGAGTACACACAGTAGTAATGTTGAAGTAGGCTATCCTTCTCACCATAACCTCACGATGAAGCGTCTTTTTTTTGTAATAACTTTCTACTTTCTCTCATTCCAACTTTTCTTTCTTTTTATTTCATTTCTGTCCCTAGACCTATCTCTTTTTTTCTTCTTTATCTGCCTGCCATCTTTATTTCCTTCCTTTCGTTTTTGTCTTCTATTTATGCAAAATGACCGCAAAGCGACTTACCAGTGGTGGGCAATGTCGTTACTTGCAATTTTCAGCGAAAATGGCGGCTGCACAGAATTGCCTGAACAGGAGGCCAATTAGACTCAATAAAGATAAGAGAATCCACGAGTTCCTCTAATTACACTCACTTTCTCTTCGCCTCTTTAACAACAGTGAAATGTCAGAGGACATGTGATTGAACTCAACGTATCCCCCTACCTACAGAAAAAAAAATCACAACGATGAAGAAAAGAAAAAGGACTTTTTAATAAGACTTGATCATCCATGCTTTTACAGATACTAAACAGTTCATGGAAGGATCGAAAAATAACATTAGAAACAAAAGCAACTTATTCTGAATTGGTTACTCTATTAATCCAGAGACATTTAAAAATATTATGCAGTGTATACTGATGTGGTGTACGCTTGTGCATATCAATTGATATATTCGACAAGACTCTTTGGCAGACAACCCATTTTGTATGAGGCTTTTGAGAAAGGCTTTTGAAAGAAGCTCTTGAAAGTGGCCTTTGAAAGTGGCTTTTGAAAAGGCTTTTGAAATAAGCCCTTGAGAGAGGTTTTTGAAAGGGACTTGAGAGAGGCTTTTGAAAGAAGCTCTTGAGAGAGGTTTTTGAAAGAGGCTTTTGAGAGAGGATTTTGAGAGAGGCTTTTGAAATAAGCCCTTGAGAGAGGTTTTTGAAAGGGACTTGAGAGAGGCTTTTGAAAGAAGCTCTTGAGAGAGGTTTTTGAAAGAGGCTTTTGAGAGAGGATTTTGAGAGAGGCTTTTGAAATAAGCCCTTGAGAGAGGTTTTTGAAAGGGGCTTGAGAGAGGCTTTTGAAAGAAGCTCTTGAGAGAGGTTTTTGAAAGAGGCTTTTGAGAGAGGCATTTGAAATAAGCCCTTGAGAGAGGATTTTGAAAGGGGCTTGAGAGAGGCTTTTGAAAGAAGCTCTTGAGAGAGGTTTTTGAGAGAGGATTTTGAGAGAGGTTTTTGAGATAGGCTTTTGAAATAAGCCCTTGAGAGAGGTTTTTGAAAGGGGCTTTTGAAAGAAGCTCTTGAGAGAGGTTTTTGAAAGAGGCTTTTGAGAGAGGCTTTTGAAAGAAGCTCTTGAAAGTGGCCTTTGAAAGTGGCTTGAGAGAGGCTTTTGAAAGAAGCTCTTGAGAGAGGTTTTTGAGAGAGGATTTTGAGAGAGGTTTTTGAGATAGGCTTTTGAAATAAGCCCTTGAGAGAGGTTTTTGAAAGGGGCTTTTGAAAGAAGCTCTTGAGAGAGGTTTTTGAAAGAGGCTTTTGAGAGAGGCTTTTAAGAGAGGCTTTTGAAAGAGGCTTTTAAGAGAATCTCTTGAAAGACATTTGATAGGCGTTTTTGAAAGAGGCTTTTGGCAGAGACTTTTGAAAGAGGCTTTTGAAAGAAACTTTTGAGAGGTTTTTGAAAGAGGCTTTTGAGAGAGGCTCTTGAAAAACACATCTGATAGACGTTTTTGAAGGAGACTTTTGGCAGTAGCTTTTGAAAGATACACTTGAAAGAGGCTTCTAAGTGCGGCTTTTGAAAAAGGCTTTCAGTAGTGATTTTTGAAAGAGGCTTTTGGCAGAGACTTTTGAGATAGGTCTTTGAAAGAGCCCTTTAAGATACTTTCTGCTACTGGATCCATAATCAAGACGGAGAAGAGATAGAATCATGCATTTCCAAAGGGTTTTTTTTTATACTGGATGTGAACCCTACAAGCGAAGCCGGAATTTGAACTTGATCCGATAACTGTTACGCTATCCATACATCGGATTAGATCTTAGGCAATCCAAGTGAAAGAATAAGATAATTGCTGAAGAGTTATTGGCAAGACAAAGAAGGGAATAACCTTCAGGCATGAAACGTATTTCTCCAGCAATTCAATATATGTCTGATTGTTGCTAAAATTTCATTAAACATTCATACAATTACGTCGTTTCCTCATTGAAATACTTCTCTTCTCTATATATTTTATCCAAATAATTCGAAACGATACTCCATTCCAAACACCTTTTAAGATTTTGGAAAGGCTAAATCATCAGACAAAACATGATCTGTATCTATCTATATTTATGAGATCAGTTATTATGTACCCTTTTTACATTATTCGAACTATTGTCCTCATATTCGTCGCCATATTTATTACAACGTTTCGGCCGTTGTACGCACCGGCCTTCTTCAGTATATGTCTATATATCTGAGATGAGGTATTATCTACACTATTTACATTATTTGGACTATTTTTCTAATCTTTATCGCCATATCTATCACAACGTTTCGGCGGTTGTACGCACTGGCCTTCTTCCGTATCTGTCTATATTTCTGAGATGAGGTATTATGTACACTATTGAAATTATTCAGACTATTGTCCTAATTTTATCGCCATATTTATCACAATGTTTCAGCCGTTGTACACTACGGCCTTCTTCAGGAGGATGGAATGTTGAACTGAACCCATTATTTCGCTCACTGGGGTAGACAGTTCTAGCTCCTCAAGGATACATTGCACAGTGAATAAAGGCGTTAGTTACATCCAGTGACAGGACCCAGAGGGTGTGAGTTCAATACCTGGATAAGACGGTGGATAAATTGGAGAGGGGAATTAACAAGTGATAACTGACACCCATTAGACATGACACGTGGAACTAGAACAGTCTACACCACCGCGAGAATTAAAAGGTTCAGTTCGACATTCCAACAACACGAAGAAGACCGGAGCGTACAACGACCGAAAAGTTGTAAAAAATATGGCGACAAAGATTAGGACAATACTCCGAATAATGTAAATAGTGAAAATATGATCTGATAAATAAACATTTTAATTCTTCAAAACAGCCATCGTATGGTATCTCCTATTAGCAGCTAAAATTTACTGATAAAATAGGAAATCATTCTGAAGCTTCGTTCAACGTATTTAATTTCAACGCCTCCATTAAATGGTACAGCAAATTATCGTCGTATTCCGCATTAATAATTTCGTTTGGTTGGGTTTGGTTTACGGCATATCACCCTGAAAGAGATACTTATTATCATCCTGAATTAGATATTTAATATCATCCTGAATTAGATATTTAATATAATCCTGAATTGGTTATTTAATATCATCGTGAATATGTTATTTAATATCATTATGAAAGAGTTATTTAATATAATCCTGAAAGTGTTATTTAATATCATCCTGAATGTGAGAATTAATATCATCCTGAAAGGGTTATTTAATATCATCCTGAAAGGGTTATTTAATATCATCCTGAAAGGGGTTATTTAATATCATCCTGAATGGGTTATTTAATATCATCATGAATGTGTTATTTAATATAATCCTGTAGGTTTTATTTAATATCATCCTGAATGTTTTATATTAAAATCATACTGAATGGTATATTTAATATCATACTGAATGAGTTATTTAATATGATCCTGAGAGGGTAATTTAATATCATCCTGAATAGGTTAATTAATATCACCCTGAATGTCTTATTTAATATCATCCTGAATGGGTTATTAATATCATCCTGTATGAGTTACTTAATATAATATTGAATGTGTAATTGAATATCATCCTGAAACGAATTATTTAATATCATCCTGAATATTTTATTTAATATCATCCTGAATGTGTTATTTATATCATCCTGAATGTTTATTTAATATCATGCTCAATGTTTTATTTAATATCACCCCGAATGGGTTATTTAATATGATGCTGAATGTGATATTTAATATCATCCTGTAGGTTTTATTTAACATCATCCTGAACGGGCTATTTAATATAATCCTGAATTGGGTATTTAATGTCATCCTGCATGGGGTATTTAACATAATCCTGAATGTGTTATGTAATATCATCCTGAATGGGTTATTTAGTATAATCCTGAATGTTTTATTTAAAATCATCCTGAATGGTTTATTTAATATAATCCTGAAAGGCGTTTGTAATATGACCCTGAATGTTTTATTTAATAACATCAAGAATGAGTTATTTAATATCATCTTGAACGTTTTATTTAATATCATCCTGAATGTTTTATATTAAAATCATACTGAATGGTATATTTAATATCATACTGAATGAGTTATTTAATATCATACTGAACAGGATATTTAATATCATGATGAATGTGTTATTTCATATCATCCAGAATGTATTATATAATATCATCCTGAATGGGTTATTTAATATCATCCTGAACATCATATTAATTGATATTCTCCTGAATGAGTTATTTAATATCATCCAGAATGAGATATTTAATATGATCCTGAAAGGGCAATTTAGTATCATCCTGAATGGGTGATGTAATATCATCCTGAATGTTTTATTTAATGTCATCCTGAATGTTTTCTTTAATATCATCGTAAATGGTTAATTAATATAATCCTGAATGTTTTATCTAATATCATCCTGAATATGTTATTTTATATCATCCTGAATGTGTTATTTAATATATTCCTGAAAATGTTAATTAATATCATCTTGAATGAGTTATTTAATATCATCCTGAATGTTTATTTAATATCATCCTGGATGTGTTAATTGATATCATTCTGAATGTATTATTTCATATCATCCTGAATGAGACATTAAATATCATCCTGAATGGGTAATTGAAAATCATGCTTAATGTTTATTTAATCTCATCCTGAGTGTGTTATTTAATATCATACTGAATTTGTTATCTAATATCATCCTGAAATGGTTAATTATTATAATCCTGAATGCTTTATCTAATATCATCCTGAATGGGTTATTTAATATCATCCTGAATGGGTTACTAAATATCATCCTGAATGGGATATTTAATATCCTCCTGAATGTTTTATTTAATATCATCCAGAATATTTTATTTAATATAATCCTGAAAGTGTTATTTAATATCATCCTGAATGTATTCTTTAATATCATCCTGAATGTGTTAATTATTATCTTCCAGAATGTATTATTTAATATCATCCTGAAGGGTTTATTTAATATCATCGTGAACATGTTACTTGATATCCTCGTGAATGAGGTATTTATTATCATCCTTAATGAGTTATGTAATATGATCCTGAAAGGGTAATTTAGTATCATCCTGAATGTGTTATGTAATATCATCGTGAATGGGTTGATTAATATCATCCGGAATGAGTTATTTAATATCATCCAGAATCTTTTATTTAATATCATCCTGAATGCGATATTTCATATCATCCTTAATGTTTTATTTACTATAATCCTGAATGTGCTATTTAATATCAACCTGAATGTCATATCTTATTATCATCCTGAACGTGCTATTTAATATAATCCTGATTGGTTATTTAATGCAATCCTGAATGGGTTATTCAATACCATTCTGAACGGTTTATTTAATATCATTCTGCATGCCATAATTATTATCACCGTTAATGTGTTATTTAATATCTTCCTGGATGTTTTATATATTACCATCCTGAATGGGTAATTTAATATCATCCTGAATGTTTTATTTAATATCATCCTGAATGTTTTATTTAATATCATCCTGAATGTTTTATTTAATATCATCCTGAATGTTTTATTTAATATCATCCTGAATGGTTTATTTAATATCATCCTGAATGGTTTATTTAATATCATACTGAATGTTTTATTTAATATCATCCTGAATGGTTTATTTAATATCATCCTGAATGGTTTATTTAATATCATCCTGAATGGTTTATTTAATATCATACTGAATGGTTTATTTAATATCATCCTGAATGTTTTATTTAATATCATCCTGAATGTTTTATTTAATATCATACTGAATGGTTTATTTAATATCATCCTGAATGGTTTATTTAATATCATCCTGAATGGTTTATTTAATATCATCCTGAATGGTTTATTTAATATCATCCTGAATGTTTTATTTAATATCATCCTGAATGTTTTATTTAATATCATCCTGAATGGTTTATTTAATATCATCCTGAATGGTTTATTTAATATCATCCTGAATGGTTTATTTAAAATCCTCCTGAATGTTTTATTTAATATCATACTGAATGTTTTATTTAATATCATCCTGAATGTTTTATTTAATATCATCCTGAATGGTTTATTTAATATCATCCTGAATGGTGTATTTAATATCATCCTGAATGGTTTATTTAATATCATCCTGAATGTTTTATTTAATATCATCCTGAATGTTTTATTTAATATCATCATGAATGGGTTATTTAATATCATACTGAATGTTTTATTTAATATCATCCTGAATGGTTTATTTAATATCATACTGAATGGTTTATTTAATATCATCCTGAATGGTTTATTTAATATCATCCTGAATGGTTTATTTAATATCATCCTGAATGTTTTATTTAATATCATCCTGAATGTTTTATTTAATATCATCCTGAATGGTTTATTTAATATCATCCTGAATGTTTTATTTAATATCATCCTGAATGGGTTATTTAATATCATCCTGAATGGTTTATTTAATATCATCCTGAATGTTTTATTTAATATCATCCTGAATGGTTTATTTAATATCATACTGAATGGTTTATTTAATATCATCCTGAATGGTTTATTTAATATCATCCTGAATGGTTTATTTAATATCATCCTGAATGGTTTATTTAATATCATCCTGAATGTTTTATTTAATATCATCCTGAATGGTTTATTTAATATCATCCTGAATGGTTTATTTAATATCATCCTGAATGGTTTATTTAATATCATCCTGAATGTTTTATTTAATATCATCCTGAATGGTTTATTTAATATCATCCTGAATGGTTTATTTAATATCATCCTGAATGGTTTATTTAATATCATACTGAATGTTTTATTTAATATCATCCTGAATGTTTTATTTAATATCATCCTGAATGGTTTATTTAATATCATACTGAATGTTTTATTTAATATCATCCTGAATGTTTTATTTAATATCATCCTGAATGTTTTATTTAATATCATCCTGAATGTTTTATTTAATATCATCCTGAATGTTTTATTTAATATCATCCTGAATGGTTTATTTAATATCATACTGAATGTTTTATTTAATATCATCCTGAATGTTTTATTTAATATCATACTGAATGTTTTATTTAATATCATCCTGAATGTTTTATTTAATATAATCCTGAATGGTTTATTTAATATCATCCTGAATGTTTTATTTAATATCATCCTGAATGGTTTATTTAATATCATCCTGAATGGTTTATTTAATATCATCCTGAATGTTTTATTTAATATCATCCTGAATGGTTTATTTAATATCATCCTGAATGGTTTATTTAATATCATCCTGAATGGTTTATTTAATATCATACTGAATGGTTTATTTAATATCATCCTGAATGGTTTATTTAATATCATCCTGAATGTTTTATTTAATATCATCCTGAATGTTTTATTTAATATCATCCTGAATGGTTTATTTAATATCATCCTGAATGGATTATTTAATATCATCCTGAATGTTTTATTTAATATCATCCTGAATGGTTTATTTAATATCATCCTGAATGGTTTATTTAATATCTTCCTGAATGGTTTATTTAATATCATCCTGAATGGTTTATTTAATATCATACTGAATGTTTTATTTAATATCATCCTGAATGTTTTATTTAATATCATCCTGAATGGTTTATTTAATATCATCCTGAATGGTTTATTTAATATCATACTGAATGTTTTATTTAATATCATCCTGAATGTTTTATTTAATATCATACTGAATGTTTTATTTAATATCATCCTGAATGGTTTATTTAATATCATCCTGAATGGTTTATTTAATATCATCCTGAATGTTTTATTTAATATCATCCTGAATGGTTTATTTACTATCATCCTGAATGTTTTATTTAATATCATCCTGAATGTTTTATTTAATATCATCCTGAATGGTTTATTTAATATCATCCTGAAAGTTTTATTTAATATCATCCTGAATGTTTTATTTAATATCATCCTGAATGGTTTATTTAATATCATCCTGAATGTTTTATTTAATATCATACTGAATGTTTTATTTAATATCATCCTGAATGGTTTATTTAATATCATCCTGAATGGTTTATTTAATATCATCCTGAATGTTTTATTTAATATCATCCTGAATGGTTTATTTAATATCATCCTGAATGGTTTATTTAATATCATCCTGAATGTTTTATTTAATATCATCCTGAATGGTTTATTTAATATCATACTGAATGTTTTATTTAATATCATCCTGAATGTTTTATTTAATATCATCCTGAATGGTTTATTTAATATCATCCTGAATGTTTTATTTAATATCATCCTGAATGTTTTATTTAATATCATCCTGAATGTTTTATTTAATATCATACTGAATGTTTTATTTAATATCATCCTGAATGGTTTATTTAATATCATACTGAATGTTTTATTTAATATCATCCTGAATGTTTTATTTAATATCATACTGAATGTTTTATTTAATATCATCCTGAATGGTTTAATTAATATCATCCTGAATGGTTTATTTAATATCATCCTGAATGTTTTATTTAATATCATCCTGAATGGTTTATTTAATATCATCCTGAATGGTTTATTTAATATCATCCTGAATGTTTTATTTAATATCATACTGAATGTTTTATTTAATATCATCCTGAATGGTTTATTTAATATCATACTGAATGTTTTATTTAATATCATCCTGAATGTTTTATTTAATATCATCCTGAATGTTTTATTTAATATCATCCTGAATGTTTTATTTAATATCATCCTGAATGTTTTATTTAATATCATACTGAATATTTTATTTAATATCATCCTGAATGTTTTATTTAATATCATACTGAATGTTTTATTTAATATCATCCTGAATGGTTTATTTAATATCATCCTGAATGGTTTATTTAATATCATCCTGAATGTTTTATTTAATATCATACTGAATGTTTTATTTAATATCATACTGAATGTTTTATTTAATATCATCCTGAATGTTTTATTTAATATCATACTGAATGTTTAATTTAATATCATCCTGAATGTTTTATTTAATA
Source organism: Acanthosepion esculentum (assembly GCA_964036315.1). NCBI lineage: Eukaryota > Metazoa > Mollusca > Cephalopoda > Sepiida > Sepiidae > Acanthosepion > Acanthosepion esculentum. The sequence continues at coordinate 25,082,551 of OZ038487.1, forward strand.
TCATCTTGAATGGTTTATTTAATATCATCCTGAATGTTTTATTTAATATCATCCTGAATGGTTTATTTAATATCATCCTGAATGGTTTATTTAATATCATCCTGAATGGTTTATTTAATATCATACTGAATGGTTTATTTAATATCATCCTGAATGGTTTATTTAATATCATCCTGAATGGTTTATTTAATATCATCCTGAATCTTTTATTTAATATCATCCTGAATGGTTTATTTAATATCATACTGAATGGTTTATTTAATATCATCCTGAATGGTTTATTTAATATCATCCTGAATGTTTTATTTAATATCATACTGAATGGTTTATTTAATATCATCCTGAATGTTTTATTTAATATCATCCTGAATGTTTTATTTAATATCATACTGAATGTTTTATTTAATATCATCCTGAATGGTTTATTTAATATCATCCTGAATGTTTTATTTAATATCATACTGAATGTTTTATTTCATGCCGACAAAATTTTTATTGTTGATAAAATTCTTTTCCCAAAAATGTATTGCTGGTAAGATTTTTTTTCAAATATATCTCTGGTTATATTTATTTTCTTCAAAGATTTTTACCTGTTTATAATGTAATTCTAGTACTAGATTTTCCTCCAAGATTTCATGCGTTGGTATTAAATCCCCTTTTAACACTTTCAGAGGGTTTTGACGCCAGTTTGGGGGTTAACCTTTTGACCGTATTTGGGACCCCCTAACAGGTGCTATCACCCAAGATCAGGGTGATCGTGGCGACACCAGCAATTTAGAGGTGGTTCCACGCTTCTCAATCCTCCTGAGCAGGGGCCTTGCTGTTGATGTAATTAATCGTTTTACCCAGGACTATTACATTTTGGTCCTTTTGTAAATAGGGTTAGTAGATCTCAGCTCATCCCCAAGCAAATATTCTTACCCCGACTTCTCCTAATGCCTATTCTTATTCTCCCATTGGGATTTCTAATCCTCCCAATGGATCTTCAAAATTCTCCGACTGGATCTTCTAATCCTCCCACTGGGTCTTCTAATCTCCCAATGGATCTTCTAATTCTCCTCCAGGTCTTCTAATCCTCCAAATGGATCTTCTGATTCTCCCATTGGTTCTTCTAACCCTCCAAATGGATCTTCTAATCTTTCCAATGCGTCTTCTAATCTTCCAAATGAATTTTCTAATTCACCCACTTGGTCTACTAATCCTCCCAATGTGTCTTCTAATCCTTTTCAATGGTTCTTCTAATCCTCCAAATTGATCTTCTAATTCTCCCATTGTGTCTTCTAATCCTCCAAATGGATCTTCTAATCCTCCAATGGGTCTTATAATCCTCCCAATGGATCTTCTAATTCTCCAATTGGGTCTTCTAATTCTCCAAATGGATCTTCTAATTCTTCCATCTGGTCTTCTAAACCTCCCAATGCGTCTTCTAATCCTTCCAATGGGGCTTCTAATCCTCCAAATGGATCTTCTAATCCTCCCATTGTGTCTTCTAATCCTCCAAATGGATCTTCTAATTCTCCCACTGGGTCTTCTAATCCTCCCAATGCGTCTTCTAATCCACCCAATGCGTCTTCTAATCCACCCAATGCGTCTTCTAATCCGTCCAATGGGTCATCTAAGCCTCCAAATGGATCATCTAATCCTCTCATTGAGTCTTCTAATCCTCCAAATGGATCTTCTAATCCTCCCAATACGTCTTCTAATCCTTCCAATGGGGCTTCTAATCCACCAAATGGATCTTCTAATTCCCCCACTGGGTCTTCTAATCCCCCCAATGCGTCTTCTAATCCGTCCAATGGGTCTTCTAATCCTTCAGATGGATCTTCTAATCCTCCCATTGGGTCTTCCAATCCTCCAAATGGATCTTCTAATTCTCCCACTGGGTCTTCTAATCCTCCCAATGCGTCTTCTAATCCTTCCAATGGGTATTCTAATCCTCCAAATGGATCTTCTAATCCTCCCAATGCGTCTTCTAATCCTCCCATTGGGTCTTCTAATCCTCGAAATGGATCTTCTGATTCTCCCATTGGTTCTTCTAACCCTCCAAATGGATCTTCTAATCTTTCCAATGCGTCTTCTAATCTTCCAAATGAATTTTCTAATTCACCCACTTGGTCTTCTAATCCTCCCAATGTGTCTTCTAATCCTTTTCAATGGTTCTTCTAATCCTCCAAATTGATCTTCTAATTCTCCCATTGTGTCTTCTAATCCTCCAAATGGATCTTCTAATCCTCCAATGGGTCTTATAATCCTCCCAATGGATCTTCTAATTCTCCAATTGGGTCTTCTAATTCTCCAAATGGATCTTCTAATTCTTCCATCTGGTCTTCTAATCCTCCCAATGCGTCTTCTAATCCTTCCAATGGGGCTTCTAATCCTCCAAATGGATCTTCTAATCCTCCCATTGTGTCTTCTAATCCTCCAAATGGATCTTCTAATTCTCCCACTGGGTCTTCTAATCCTCCAAATGCGTCTTCTAATCCACCCAATGCGTCTTCTAATCCACCCAATGCGTCTTCTAATCCGTCCAATGGGTCATCTAAGCCTCCAAATGGATCATCTAATCCTCTCATTGGGTCTTCTAATCCTCCAAATGGATCTTCTAATCCTCCCAATACGTCTTCTAATCCTTCCAATGGGGCTTCTAATCCACCAAATGGATCTTCTAATTCCCCCACTGGGTCTTCTAATCCCCCCAATGCGTCTTCTAATCCGTCCAATGGGTCTTCTAATCCTTCAGATGGATCTTCTAATCCTCCCATTGGGTCTTCCAATCCTCCAAATGGATCTTCTAATTCTCCCACTGGGTCTTCTAATCCTCCCAATGCGTCTTCTAATCCTTCCAATGGGTATTCTAATCCTCCAAATGGATCTTCTAATCCTCCCAATGCGTCTTCTAATCCTCCCATTGGGTCTTCTAATCCTCGAAATGGATCTTGTAATCCTCCCAATGTTTCTTCTAATCCACCCAATGGATCTTCTAATTCATTCTCCCATTAGGTCTTCTAATTCTCCCACTGCGTCTTCTAATCCTTCCAATGCGTCTTCTAATCCTTCCAATGGGTATTCTAATCCTCCAAATGGATCTTCTAATCCTTCCAATGGGTATTCTAATCCTCCAAATGGATCTTCCAATCCTCCCATTGGGTCTTCTAATCCTCCAAATGAATCTTCTAATTATCCCACTGCGTCTTCTAATCCTCCAAATGGATCTTCTAATTCTCCCACTGGGTCTTCTTATCCTCCCTATGCGTCTTCTAATCCTTCCAATAGGTCTTCTAATCCTCCAAATGGATCTTCTAATTCTCCCAATGGGTCTTCTAATCCTTTCAAAAAGAAGTTCTCCTGATAAGATTTTCCGACAGCGACTACAAATTGTAACCCTATACCTTAAGTTTGCCCTTGCACATTGTATTGAGTGGAAAATATTTAAAAAATAACTTTCACATGTAATAAAATCAGGTTGCCATATGCTTTCTCATTGAGGTTTTGAATTACTTTGATTATGGAGAATCTGTTCGACATCCCCGTATGGACCGTTCTTGTTCTCCACATTTTAGTGATGTCATATCTTATCACTAAATTACGGCAAAGGCAGTAATACAATTTGGGTTTCACTAGATATCATTTCTGATGGATATTTAAACATTTTCTCACCCAATATGCTAACATTAACTATATTTTATAACGTCCACAGATTAAACACAGTTTTGTCGAAAGAGGAAATAATTGTTTTCATTATCTGGTGTATGCTAAAAGAGGTGTACTCAATGAAAATCACAGATGCAACACATTTGACTGAAGGCATAAAGAATGAATATGCTAATATTGGCACCAGTGGGGATTTTTACAACGAGTTTACGTAAATCTTGCAAAGCGCATCAACTTTTGCTTCAAATGATGTAAAACATATTGAAGATGTTATTTCTTAATATTCAATAGAATATTGCTGAAAATGTCATTTCTTGGAAATATGAGTATTTGCCTATATGTCCAGATTTTAGGGACGCATTGTATTATAAAAATAACGTGTGTGCCATAGATATTTCCATTTTCTTCAGAAGTAATTCTTTTAGATGACATTCGTCTGAATGTCATAGACATTATAAAGAATATCATTTGCTGACACAAAATTGGAAGCATCCCCAGACTGTAACATTGGTCTTAAAATAAACTCTATAATTTCACACATTTATTCACAGTAAAGTATAACATTTCAAACCCAAAACTATCAAACAACCCTGCAGCCTGCCTTTGACTGGTTAAGGCTTCTAGATATATACTTTAAAACGGGGTGATTTTAGTGAAGTATTACTCAATCAGTTATGCGTGATACATGCTTAAGCGATCATGTATCTTTCGATACATGACTGACGAGACAGATTTTTTTTGCCGCAGTAGGTTGCCCTATTTCTTTCTGCAGTAGACCAGTTGCTATCCAAGGCTATAGAAGCCGGTTTGTTCTGCTATTTAACCATAGCTGGAAGGGGAGAAGACGAAGATTCATACCTTTCCCAAGGGTATTAGCACGTCAGTCAGTAAAATATGCGCCATGCATGATACACGCTCAGGTGATCATGTATAATTCGATACATGACTGACGAGGCAGATTTTTTCCTACAGTATGTTGCCATTTCTTTCTGCGGTAGACCATTTGCCATCCAAGTCTATAGAAGCCGGTCTGTCCTGCTATTTACCCATAGCTGGGAGGGAGAAGAGGATGCATACCTTTCACAAGGGTATTAGCATGTCAGTCTGTAAATTATATGCCATGCAGGATACACGCTTAGGCGATCATGTATCTTTCGATACATGACTGACTAGGCTGATTTTTCCCGCAGTAGGTTGCCATTTCTTTCTGCCGTAGACCAGTTGCCATCCAAAGCTATAGAACCAGGTTTTTCCTAATACTTACCCATAGCTGGGGGGAGGAGACGAGGATTCATACCTTTCCCAAGTGTATTAGCACGTAGGTGAATGTAATGGTTTCGACTGGAATTCAAACACGGCTCTCCCATTCCTCAGTCCGAGCCGCTATCCATTACTCCATATTTTAAGAAAAACACTATACTCTTTATATTTCCTCATCCCTTTCCGCCCAAATTAGTTCCTTCGTCCTCATCCAAGTCACACCAGTTTACTTCTTTCTTCCTCTTCCTCCTTAAATTATTATATTTTGCGCAGAATCCCATCAAATAGTTCTTTGTGTATTAATTCTTCTTGCTTCCTATTATCCATGAAGTCTATCTTTTCCTTTCTGCGTCTGTGTCAACACGAGTTTCTTATGTTGTTAAAGAAACGACATTAGATGAATTAAAGGAAGTATTGGGATGATGTAGACTCCTGTAGCGCTGAGATCTGCGAGGACATTGAGAAATGCTTGCCGTCGCACGATGCATAAGAATAATCCACAGACTATGGTGTAAACAATGGAATACTTGTGATGGAAATAATAACAGTAACATGGTGAACGAGGGAGAAGAAAGAGAATGTAGCCGTTCATAACAGCGACTAAGCTTCAAATTGCTAATTGTTTTGTACGTTTTATTTATTTCTTCTTGCTTTTGCCGTATATGTAGTATTTAGAACTTCAGATACCCACTCGATCGCCTTACTTTTACTACCCAGACTACTTTAATAGGGGAAAAATCTGTTATTTTGCTGAAGCGACAATCAGTAATTATTACTTTTTCCTTTATTTCATTTGTATATTTGTTTATTTATTTATCTATTCAATAATAATAATAATAATAATAATAAAAAGAAGAAGAAGAAGAAGAAGAAGAAGAAGAAGAAGAAGAAGAAGAAGAAGAAGAAGAAGAAGAAGAAGAAGAAGAAGAAGAAGAAGAAGAAGAATGGTTTTGTCCTAATTCAATTATTCTGCAGCAGGACGGTGTGCAACAATGAACCGGAAGTTCAATCGTTGGCCGAATTAAGATGGTGGACAAAAAATATAACGAAGAAGAACACGAAGAAAATGTCCGAAAAAATGGCGTCATTTTTTTTTTTTTTTTTGCTAGTTTCCTCAATTTTTTTTTGTTCCTAACTCGCAGATTGAATTTAGCGGGCTGATTGCTCGGGTAGACGGCTAGCATTTTTGGGTAGCAAAAAAAAAAAGAAAAAAAAAGGTGTGCTTGAATTGGCTTGATTAGCAAAAGAGATATGATACCGAGAAAGCGAGACACAGAGAGAAAGAAAGAGAATGCCGAGGAAAAGTAAGGGAAAATGAGATTAAAAATGGAGGGATTTTGTTGAGGGTGGAGAGGGGGTAATTGAGTTAATGTTGACATAAAAAAATGGCCGTGGCGCTACGCACACACACAAAAAAAAATAATAAGTTGAGGAGAAATGGAAGGAAGGTAAAAAAAAATAAAAACGCGGCAAGATGAAATAAACTGGTGTGACTTTAAGGGCGGTTAACGATGGAGGACGAAAACAGTAATTTGGGCGGGAAAGGAACGGGAAAATATGAAGAGTGTCTTGTACTTCTTACCGCTGCCAGACATCGGTATTCGAGCTCAGGGTTTTGAACACGGCTTTTCTCGGCAGCTCGTATTTTCTTGAAAAAAGACTAATCAACTGTAAGAAACAGAATGTATAGTCATTAGAAAGAAGGAGAGTTGAAGGTAAAAGCTAAGAATTGGCCATCAACCAGATACAGGATGTTCGGTCCATGATATCCTCAGCATCCTTCTGTACAAACCCATTTCTGCTGCTTCAAGCCTCTTTCTTCATCACTGTCATACATGCGGACTGATCTCACATAAGAGTTCAATACACTTTTCTTTGTTTCTAAAGATTTTTTTTCTGTTTCTTAATACTCTGCTTAGCTTTTTGGAAATCGTCTTCGCCTATTCCAGTGCGCTTCCGTCTTTTAGTCTCGCACATTCCGTCCTCTGTTAAAACACTTCCAAGATATTTAAATTTTTGTACTTGTTTGATTTTGGTGTTTCCAATTACGTAACTTGATATGTCCCGGAAAGGGATATATTTGATCGAAGTAGCTAAGTGGTTTTGGCTACTGTAACCAAGTAGTACAATCTAGCAGGTAGGTAGCAGTAATCAACTGGTACTTGTCGTAGTCGCAGGTAATATGCTTAGGCAATAGGTGTTGACCAATAGGATAACCAATGGCGTAGTCCAATGGGCGTCGTCAATCCTCACTTGGTCTCTCCGTCAGTCTGTATTTATCACTGACATCAGCCAATCATATAACGGTGAGGGGGGACACAGGTGTATGCATATTCCATTACATCATAACCGAATAGACCTTTGACTTTCAGCCTATCAAGTGTTTTTGACAATTATAATTATAATATGCAATTTAATCACATACTCCTCGTAAGAAAACTAACCCCAGCCGACAGATTAACTATCTTCACACACACACACACACACACACACACACACACACACACACACACACACACACACACACACACACACACACACACATCACAAGAGACGCATAGCTATAGGATCAATACCCTTAAAAATGAAAGTCCTGTGTTAAAATAGATGTTCTTAACTCCTGACCAAAACAATCTCGAAGAATCAAATAATGTAATCAATCCTATCTTCGTAGGCTGATGCACGTGAGACCATTCCAAGAATACCTAGACACAAAAAAAGAAAGATATCCTCATGGGGCAAAAATCCTCATTAGAGAAGATTGATAGAAGAATGAAACACCTAGATGAGGTAAAAAAAAAAAAATAGAACGGAGACAGTTATGTGCCATGCGTGATACACGCTTAGGCAATCATGTATCTTTCGATACATGACTGAAGAGGCAGATTTTTTTCTTGTAGTAGGTTGCCATTTCTTTCTGCGTTAGACCAGTTGCCATCCAAAGCTATAGAACCTGGTCTGTCTTGCTATTTACCCATATCTTGGAGGGAGAAGATGATTCATACCTTTGCCAAGGGTATTAGCACGTCACTCAGTAAGTTTTGTGCTATGCGTGATACACACCTAAGCGATCATGTGTGTTTCGATACATGACTGACGAGGCAGATTTTTTTCCTGCAGTAGGTTGCCATTTCTTTCTGCGGTAGACCAGTTGCCATCCAAGTCTATAGAACCCAGTCTGTCCTGCTATTACTCATAGATGGTGGGCAAAAAAGAAGATTTATACCTTTCCCCAGGGGTATTAGCACGTAAGTGAATGTAATAGATTCGACTGGAATTCGAAACCGGCTCTCCATTTCCTCAATCGGAGCCGCTAGGTTTCTTTTTTTTCCGCCTTTCTTCTTTTCTCTTCCTCTATTTATTCTCTGCTTTCCTTCAATTCGTTCAACATCTTCTTCTTCTACCTCCTCCTATTTCTTCTCCCTCTCATTTTCTCTTCACTCTCTCTTCCCGTTCTTCTTCTCCTCCTCCTACTCCACATCTTCCTCCTACTTCCTACTTTCTCTTCAATCTTCTCCTTTTTCTTCTCCACCTCCTTCTCCTTCACCTCAATCTGAGGCCGCTATTTATTCATTACTCCACCGTGCCTCCTCATTAAACAATTAAGAAAGCAAATTAAAAAGAAAAGACAAATATTAGCTAATGCTCTGAGAAATCAATATCACTGGAAAAATGGAACACTGAGCTCAAATGTGACGAAAAGTAAAAACTAAATTATCATAAAATCACATAATAGCTACTAAAATATAGAAAATGTTTCCTTGCCACAAAAATATTTAAAGTCGAATTTCAACTCTGACAACACCAAAATATTAAACCCGAGTCCTGTTCTTAAATAATCTTTTCAGCTAGAGATTTTCAAATGGATGTAATGCTTGGCGTCAAACTCGTTTAGGTATATCTAAACTGTAAGCTGCATACAAACCCTTGTTTAGATCAATGGTTAAAAATGTCTTAGAGCTAATAAAGCTTTTTAGCATATTAAGATCGTAGTGATGGCCACCCTTCTTGAAACCTTGAGGACGATCGCTACAGAATCACAAAGAAATGTACCAAATAATAGAAACCAAATCACTTGAGGACATTTAAACATCAGCTACATCTAAAATGGATAACACATTTAACTCGAAGAGAAAATCATGACATAATCAAGATGTTGACTTTCAACACAACTTCATACAAAAGATTAGTAAGGAAACCCCTCCATCAATATTTGAAAGAGAAGTAATGGTTGCTTGTTTTGTTTTATGGTATATCAAAACCTCAGTGGGTCATTTAATACTAACAAAACTTTGAAATAGATTCATAGCGATAGTTTGGTAAAAAAAAGATGTGTATGTATACATATATATTAGAACAATTTCTTTTTTTAAATTACAAAGTATTTTTGGCATTAAAACCTATTTTTACACAAGTATGAGTGTTAACTAGTTTATCTTCATACACAGGACGCGGATGTATTTTATCGTCTTACCCAGATCGCGGATGTATTGTATCGTCTTACCCAACACGTTGATGTAGTTTATCGTCATACCCAGGACGCGGATGTAGTTTATCGTCGAAACTTTGCCCTTCGCCAAAGCCTCGTCCGGGTTCCTCTCGTCTCGACAGTTGAACAGGCTATATCACTGTTCCCTCGAGGCTTACTTTTCCACAATAGCATCATTAGAGGGTAGACGCCACAACACCTAACAATCCCAGGTACACCGTAACACGGACAGTGGAACGAGATCAGTCTACCCGTGTAGATTAGATAAAGGGTTAAGCAAAGAATTTCATGTAGGTTACCCAGATCGTTATACACCTGATGAAGGCCAGACAGTACAACGACCGAAACATTTTGATAACAACAACATAAATGAAAACAATAGTCCGAATGCAAATAGTGTAACTAATTCAGACAGAAATGACGACTGACATTGCGTTTAAATTTTGAAGATCGTAGTTGACAGGAAGAGACAAGAAGGACAGGAAGTTCGGAAGAGCCATTCTTTGTGTGGGGGGTCGTTAATTCTTATACTTGTATTGATTGATTCATTTGTAGAGGACCGTTGTGTGTTTGCGTGTTGTTGGGTTAGAAACACATGCGTTTATTTCCTGCTAGAAGGTCCAAACTACAAGAAAATTGATGGACTCAAGTTAAGTCCAACTGAAGATATAAAGACAAACAAGACAGATATATATATATATATATATATCTATATATATATATATATATATATATATATATATATGTATAAAAGTGGACATGGAAGTCAGCACTTAGAGGCGACAGTCTGTTTCATGCTAGTGCAATCGTCAGGCAACTAGTGCTGTTATTTTTCTCGGCTATTTATATATAAGGGTCAGTGGTGCATTATGGGTAGTCTATTTTGGCGGTTACTTTTACCGGAAGTCGCTTATTTGTTTATTTATTTATGTCAAATTATTTTGCTTGTTTTTTTGTTTGTTTTTTTTTAAATTTTATTTTTATTTTTTATCTTATATATTTATTTATTTATTTTTTATTTTGATCGGTGTTTTTTTGTTAACGTAGTAAAAATTTGTTTATATAGCTTATTGTTGGTAGTCTATTATGGCGGTCATTTACCGGAAGTCGGATGTTTGCTTATTTATTTGTGTCAAATTGTTTTGCTTGTTTTTATTTATTTTCATTTTTATTTTTTATCTTATATATTTGTTTATTTGTCATTGATTAAATCTATTTGTTGAATTTTGGGGTGGGATGTTATGGTTTGTTCTTACTATTATTTTGGTCGGAACAGTTTTTAATTTATCTATTTGGGTTGATTATCATTATTTGTTTTTTCTAAACTGCTAGTTTATCGTAATCGGTTGTTAGTTTATTTATATATTTGGATGTATTTAGATCAATTTATTATACTTGTTATTTATTTGTTACACTATATATTTTTGGCTTTCGATTTTTAAGTAACGTAGTATATTATCTTTTATTAATTTTTTTATTTTTTATCGTTATATAACAGTTATAACTTTCGTCCGTTCTTTTGTTTTGATTTTATTTCGCATATTCTAACAGGTGTGATTTTGTAATTTGTTTGGAGTAATTTATTTTGCTTATTTTATTGTTGATTTGTTTATATAATTATTTATTTTTCTATTTTATGTTACGTAGTAAAAAATTTGTTTTCATGTCTGCATTTTGAGATTAGTTCGGATCTTTTATTTAATAATTTATTTTGATCTGGGAAGGTAATGATAGCTATTTTTCCTCCAAGCAAAGTTTGCAAGTTTTTGATAGGTTGTTGTAGGCTGATGATTTTTTCCTTATTTTCCAAGATATTTTTGGTATGGTGTGTGTTTTGTTTTTTATTTCCCAGATATACTTAGAAAGCATTGTGCTGTTTGAAAACAAAAGAAAAACTTTTGCTCCGTGCATTGGGAACAAAACTTATCACCTGCTTTATACCTGTGACATTTTTTAATATTTCCTCATTTCAAAATCGGGTCTTTATTATCCTCTTGTTTGACCTTCCATACATAAGAGGTCAAGATGGTACCTTGTTTGTAAGTTTCGCTATTGAAACTGTTAAGGTGGTTATAGTATCGTTTTGTGAAATTATTCTGGGTAGGTAAACCTTAGGGTGAAACCTAGGTAGGTTTGCCTGGTTCCGTAGGTTTACCTCATATGTATATATATATATATATATATATATATATATATATATATATATATATATATATATAGAGAGAGAGAGAGAGAGAGAGATATCCACGCGAATACAGGGTAGCTATAGATGGAATAAAATTCCGATAACCAAAACCACTATTTTTTTTTAAAAAGAGCTCAATCCAAAATAGAGCAAATAATGTTTGTTAAAAAAATTATAACATAAGTGTGTGTGTTCTAAGATCACTGCAAATAAATTTATTTTGCAATCAACACGATCACTTGACAAGAGCCCAGAAGTGTTGAAGCAAAATGCGTTTTTTTTATGATCTTATAACATGCTTATGTAATAATTTTTGAATAAATATTATACACAAACCACAAACACGCTCGGGTCTCTCTCGTCGTTTTCGATGTATGGGTGTCAAGCAGCTCAGTCCTTAGAAGCAGAAGCCAGACTACCCGCACATATCATTTGATCATATTGGTGAAGGCTTGTGCAGAAACAACCACACTTTTTGAAAAGTTGAATGCAAAGAACTAGAGAACAGTATGCCACGAGGTCCCCCAAACGACCAACCGCATCTTTTGAATTCAGCGTTGACCTTTTCCTAGACCTTTCACCACCCAAGATGATCGGACCCAATCTGTCCGGCTATTTACTGCCGGTATCATTTACTCCACTGCCTCCATTATATATATATATATATATATATATATATATATATATATATATATATATATATATATGTTATATGTATGTTATACACCGTATCTATGAACACTAATGAATATGCCCCAATCCTCATAAATAAGTCGGACACTATTGTAAGTGTGTGTGTGTGTGTGGTGGGGTAATATGCTGCCTAAGTAGTCCACCACGAGCAATGGTTTACCTATTTCACGCTTCTGACAAGTATTGTATTTGTTGATGTTATAAAGATTACAATTTCATTTCAAACCTCCTTTTTGGTTAGTCCTCATTCTGTAACCTAAGTTACAGCAATATATATATATATATATATATATATATATATATATATATAGTTTATGAAAAACTAGGTAATCCGTATGGGTAGACCCAAGGAGGATAACATCCAGAAAGCTCAATGTAAATCCAGAAAAACAAATAATGAAGTTAATTATATGGCATGAATCAATCTCGCAAACAATATTTAATAATAAAATACAATCAACCTCGAATCCGTTAATGAATCGTATGATCCTTGTTTATAAATTCCGGTTTTATCAGGTCTTATTTTTGCTACTAGCTCGGCTTTCAATCGTTTCATACGACCATCATCAGGTAGAAAATTAGGTAAGTTTTTTAAATCCAGGTAATAATGAGACATCGATATATGTATATGTGTATATGAATATATATATATGTGCATATATGTGTGTGTATATGTATATATATATGTGTCTGTGTGTATATATATGTGTGTATATATGTGTGTATATATGTGTGTATATGTGTGTATGTATGTATGTATGTATGTATGTGTGTATATCTTCATGCGTATGTGTGTATGTATGGGTATATACATATATATATGTGCGTGTGTGTATAGGTGTATGGGTGTTTATATATATGGATATATATGTGTATATATATGTGTGTGCATGTGTACGGATATGTGTGTATGTGTATATATATGGATATATAGAATATTATAAAAGAAGGACTTACAGTTCTGTCATTAATGTTTTACCCCATTTTCTCCTCTAATATTCTCCAATTGGAATTGTGAGTTTAAAATTCTTTAGAATATGGAGGTAAACTTTTTAAATTGATAATTTAATTTAAATTTAAATGTATTACCCTTTAATAATCATTATTGATGATAAAATATCTAAATTAGAAAGATTTTTTGATATTTGAATACTAAAGTCATCACCTAATATTAATTGTGAAATTGTTTTAGGGAAATTCTAAGTACACACACACACACACACACACACACATATATATATATATATATATATATATATATATATATATATATATATATATATATATGTAAGTATGCGTAAACATTTAAAAAGATATATGTATGTATTAATACATGAAATTACCCGTGTATATCGGTACATGTGTACCTGTATGAGTGACAGCAGATGTAAAGGATCGTATGTATATGTGAAACTTGCCTGGGTGTGTATACAATATATGACAGAGCAAGATCTCTAATATTACCTTCAAATATCACTCCATATTAACTTACAAACTAAACTTTAAGTCAAAGAAATTACCCATCTAAAAACAGTCACGAAATAAATTCATGAATAAAATTCAAACTGATAGAGATGTCACCTTAATAATCATTTACAACTAGAAGTAAACTTATATTTCAAAATAAAATTTTATTCTTTTAATGTACATTCTATGAATATTTTTTCTAATCGATTATTTCATATTAAATACCCAAAATTTTTTCAAAAACGCTAACAAACATCAAATTAAATTCCTTGTAGACTATTTAAACATTCAAATTTATTTCAAACATTATAATATTCATGAACCCCCAAAATAAGACTTTCAAATTATAGCAAATCGACAGCGTCTATTTCGAGCCTGTTAATTCCAAAGAAAGTTAGAGACACCTTCTCTCATGACTTCATTCTCTCTTTTTCTTTTGACGTCTTTTTTCTCCTCTTCCCCTTCTATATCAATATATAACTTTCGTTAAGTTAACCGATTAAATGTGTCAATGTCTAGACCTCCTCAAGTAATATTAAGTATGAAAGAATAGAAATATTCAATTACATCTAACTCACTCATGTCTCTCCCCACTCACTTCCTCACTTCCTCACTTCGTTAATTTACATATGTTTAATACTGCCCGTCAAAAATGTGTAAATTTTTTTTCGTTTTTCGTTTCAACCTTTGGAAGTAAAGTCAGATCATCCACAGTCCTTTAAAAGGGCTGTGGTGAAATAATTTATTACATGGAACATTAAAATGGTCTGTTTTTATTTAATATATATATATATATATATATATATATATATATATATATATATATATATATATATATATATATATATATTCATGTTTATGAAGGCTTTTGTGTGGTGATTTCAAAATATTTTTATTATAATCTCTTACAATAAAAATAAAAATAATAATATATTGCTCTACTTTGTATCCAACACTTTTTAAAAAGTAAATGCTACCAACAATGGATTTCCTACATTTGTATATATATATATATATATATATATATATATATATATATATATATATATATATATGTAAGCAAATGTGTGGATGTAGATCCGACGGTATGATGAAAATTTTCATCATATATATATATATATATAAAAGTGAACATAGAAGTCAACACTTAGAGGCGACAGTCTCTTTCATGCTAGATGCAATCATCGTGCTCAATGATTGCATCTAGCATGAAACAGACTGTCGCCTCTTAGTGTTGACTTCTATGTTCACTTTTATATTTACACACTCTCTATCTCTGATATTGAGCACTTTATCCCATAAATATAGCACACTTTAAGACTGTATATATATATATATATATATATATATATATATATATATATATATATATATATATATATGAAGAAATATACTCTTAAGGTGTGCGATATTTATAGGATTAAGTGCTCAATATCAGAGCATGTGTAAATATAAAAGTGAAACAGCCTGTCGCCTCTAAGTGTTGACTTCAATGATCACTTCTCTCTCTCTCTCTCTCTCTCTCTAAATATATATATATATATATATATATATATATATATATATATATATATATATATATATATATATATAAGTGGGTGTTGACCATAAAAGGTTAACCGCCACCAATATTGATGCATGATCTTTTAGTCATATGTTAGGAAGTGGGTCGGGCTGAGAAACTTTCAGCACCCTCTTGTATATAGTTTAATGTCTACATTCAAGATATTGAGTGAATGGCTTTGTGGTCATTTCTGTATGCAAATGGGTATTCAAAAATCGACAAATTTGATGCTCTCCTTAAATCGTCATGGCAATGCATCGGTCTGACGTTTCCCTGTCTTTTAATAGTGCATATGTCTTCCTTGAGTTTGGCCGTCAGACAGCATCGATCGCAGAATTCATGACCTCTTGTGGCGACTCCATTATAGAACGACCGACCATTCCTTACGAGCCGCTCGCAGTGCCTCCGACAATCCCTTATAAATTGGCGCTTGATCCAAAACCATCCGCCTCACCTCACACAACCATCTTAAATTTCTTCTTTGTTGCTTTTTTTTTCTTTCGATTTTGTTAATTTATTTTTAGTTTTGTTTTAACAGTTGATAGTTTTATTTCGCATTCGTGGCCTGGCCTTTGCCTTCAATCCAGCGTTGATTTCTCTCCTTTTAATAATCATTCTAATTTTCTTTCTTTCCTTCCCTCTTTCGTTTGTTCGTCCCGTCGCACGTTTATTTGTTCAGATATTCTATCCTATTCTTCACCGTTTCTTTCTTTCTTTAACATGAGCATGTTTGGTTCTTTATTTTTTCCCATTTACCATCATTATGTTTTCAGTCGCTTCTTCTTTCTTTTTAGGGTTTGACTTTTCTTTCTCTTTCTTTCTTTCTTTCTTATTTGCTATCCTGTATTCATTCGTTTGTTCTTTCATTTTATTTTTTGTGTTTTCTTTCTTTCTTTCTTTCTTTCTTTCATATTTACCATTCTATTTTCTTATTATTATTTCTTTCTTTTTATTTTTTTATTTTCTTCTTTCATTCTTTCTCTCTTGCTAACTTGTTAGCTTATTTTTTCACTTTTACAATCCTGCTTTCATTCGCTGATTTTATCTTTTTAGGTTTTATGTATTCTTCTTTCTTTCTTTCTTTCTTTTTCTTTTTTCTTTTTATCTTTCTTTCTTTCATTCATTCACCTTTACTATCCTGTTTTCATTCGCATATTCTTTCTTTTTATTTTTTATTTATTCACCTTTCTTTCTTTTTTCTTTCTTACTTACTTTCTTTCTTTCTTTCTTTCACCTTTACTATCCTGTTTTCATTCGCTTTCTGTTTATTTTTTATGTAATCTCCTTTCTTTCTTTTTACTTTCTTTCTCTCTTTCTTTCCTTCTCTCTCATTTTCTTCTTGTTTTTCTTCTATCGCCTTTTCTTTCTTATTTATTTCATTTCTTGTATTTTTCATATTTCTCACTCTTTTTTCGTTCTACTATTTTTCTTTCCCATTTGCTCCCTTCTTTCTTTTTTCTCATTCACCATTTTCTTTATTTGTTTTTTAAATGTTATGTTACTTTATCTTATCCTTTTTCATTCGCTTCTTTCTTTCTATTTTCGTAGGTTTCTTTCTTCTTTCATTCATTATCTTTCTAATTTCTCTTTCTCCCCCCCCCCCACCTCCTTTTTCTTTCCACACATCTTGCTTTGAAATTCTTTTTATCGCTTCCATCTTACATGTTAATATTTGCAAGTTATTATCTTTCATACTTATTACCTGATTCCTTCGTCTGCACTTGGTGGAGTTCTTTGCTTATATGTCGTTCTTTCTTTCATTCTTTCAATTATGCTTTCTCTCTTTCCTTCTTTTTGCGTATATAATTTTTATTGTATTTTTCCTTCCGAATCAACTAATTTATTCAGTCATTCATTCATACACTCTTCCTTTTTCTTTCCTTCTTTCTTTCATTCATTCTTTCTTTCTTCCAAATCATCTAATTTATTCAGTCATTCATTCACTTTTCCTTCCTTCTTTCTTTTTTCTTTCCTTCCTTCTTTCTTTCTTTCTTTCTTTCTTCTAACAGTTATGCTTTGTTTCTTTCGTCGATTTTGCGTATATAAAGTTTTTTCTCTATTTTTTCTTCCATATCATCTAATTTATTCTGTCATTCATTCACTCTTCCTTCCTCCTTCCTTCTTTCCTTTTTCTTTCCTTCTTTCATTCACTCTTTCTTTCTTCGTTCGAACAATTATGGTTCCTTTCTTTCTTTTTTTGTATATAAATTTTTCCTTTAATTTTCTTCCATGTCATATAATATAGTCAGTCATTCATTCACTCATTCTTCTTTTCCCCCTTTCTTTCTTTCTTTCTTTCTTTCTTTCTTTCTTTCTTTCTTTCTTTCTTTCTTTCTTTCTGACAGTTATGCTTTCTTTCTTTCGTCGATTTTGCTGACATAAATTTCGGGAACATTTTCTGTATTTTTTCTTTCAAATCATCTAATATATTCATTCATACATTTTTTCTTTCTTTGTTACTTTCTTTATTCCAGCACAAATATATTCTTTTTTTATTTATTTCTTAAATCCAACAGTCATTCTTACTTTCTTTCATCCATTGTGATCACATAAATTTTGCGAATGTTTTCTTTTTCTATTTTATGTATTCTTCCTTCTTTCTTTCTTTCTTTCTTTCTTTCTTTCTTTCTTTCTTTCTTTCACCTTTACTATCCTGTTTTCATTCGCTTAATCTTCCTTTTTATTTTTTATCTATTCTTCTTTCTTTATTTCTTTCTTTCTTTTTTTTCACCTTTACTATCCTGTTTTCATTTGCTTATTCTTTCTTTTTATTTTTTATCTATTCTTCTTTCTTTCTTTCTTTCTATCTTGCTTTCTTTCTTGCTTTCTTTCTTGCTTTCTTTCACCTTTACTATCCTGTTTTCATTTGCTTATTCTTTCTTTTTATTTTTTATCTATTCTTCTTTCTTTCTTTCTTTCTATCTTGCTTTCTTTCTTGCTTTCTTTCTTGCTTTCTTTCACCTTTACTATCCTGTTTTCATTTGCTTATTCTTTCTTTTTATTTTTTATCTATTCTTCTTTCTTTCTTTCTTTTTTTAATCCTCTAATTAATTAATTCACTCATTCCTTCTTTTTTGTTGATGTTCCAACCCGGGGAAAGATTTCCACCAGTAGCCACCCAGCGCAGAAGTCCGACCAAACGCTGCAAACATCGGAGAAATTAATAGTTGTTAAATCCAGTCTTCCGGCATACTGTTGCCCATTTCATAAGATTTCCTTCATGGATGTCCTTTGAATGAGGCCGACTGTTCGATCTCACGGGTTTTGGCATTTGATTTAGGACTTGAAATCTTTTGCTTTTTGACACTCCATGGTTGTCTCAACACCTAACAATTTCATTGAAGATACAAAGACAGAAATTCTTCCTAATGTGCTAGAGCCAGTCGATCACTAATGTAGTTTCCATTGTCGCTTTATTGTTTAAAAACTCCAAAATTGGTACATATTTTTCCCCGACAAATTCTTTTAATATAGAATTTCCAAAAAGTAAAAAAGAAGAATTAGCATTCAGTCTCAAGAAAATTAACCCTTAGGTCACTTTTTCTAGGAATTTCAGAATTACGATCTATTTTCAAGAAAAAAATTCACCTGTAGGATCCATTTTCTACGAATTTCAGCATTACAACCTATTCTTAAGAAAATTCACCCTTAGGTCACCTTTTCTAGGAATTTCAGAATTACGACCCATTCGCAAGAAAATTCACCCTTAGTACTAATTTTCTAGAAATTCCAGCATTACGAACCATTCTCAAGAAAATTAGCCCGTATGACCCATTTTCTTATAATTTCAGTATTACGACCCATTCTCAAGATTTATATGAATATCAGTCTTCCAATCCATTCTGAAGAAAAGTCGCTTCTCGGATCCATTTTCTAGAAAATCACGCTTACGGCCCCTTCTCAAGAAAATTCAACAGTAGCATCCATTTTCTAGGAATTTCAACATTACGACCCATTCACAGGAAAATTCATCCGGAAGATCCATTTTCTATGAATATCAGTCTTCCAATCCATTCTGAAGAAAAGTCACTTTTCGGATCCATTTTCTAGAAGAATCACCCTTACGGCCTCTTCTCAAGACAATTCAACAGTAACATCCATTTTCTAGGAGTTTCAACATTACGACCCATTCACAAGAAAATTCATCCGGAGGATCCATTTTCTGTGAATATCAGTCTTCCAATCCATTCTGAAGAAAAGTCACTTTTCGGATCCATTTTCTAGAAGAATCACCCTTACGGCCTCTTCTCAAGAAAATTCAACAGTAACATCCATTTTCGAGGAGTTTCAACATTACGACACATTCACCAGAAAATTCATCCGGAGGATCCATTTTCTGTGAATATCAGTCTTCCAATCCATTCTGAAGAAAAGTCACTTTTCGGATCCATTTTCTAGAAGAATCACCCTTATGGCCACTTCTTAAGAAAATTCAACAGTAACATCCATTTTCTAGGAGTTTCAACATTACGACCCATTCACAAGAAAATTTATCCGGAGGATCCATTTTCTATGAATATCAGTCTTCCAATCCATTCTGAAGAAAAGTCACTTTTCGGATCCATTTTCTAGAAGAATCACCCTTATGGCCTTTTCTTAAGAAAATTCAACAGTAACATCCATTTTCTAGGAGTTTCAACATTACGACCCATTCACAAGAAAATTCATCCGGAGGATCCATTTTCTGTGAATATCAGTCTTCCAATCCATTCTGAAGAAAAGTCACTTTTCGGATCCAATTTCTAGAAAAATCACCCTTACGGCCTCTTCTTAAGAAAATTAAACAGTAACACCCATTTTCTAGGAGTTTCAACATTACGAACCATTCACAAGAAAATTCATCCGGAGGATCCATTTTCTGTGAATATCAGTCTTCCAATCCATTCTGAAGAAAAGTCACTTTTCGGATCCATTTTCTAGAAGAATCACCCTTATGGCCTCTTCTTAAGAAAATTCAACAGTAACATCCATTTTCTAGGAGTTTCAACATTACGACCCATTCACAAGAAAATTCATCCGGAGGATCCATTTTCTGTGAATATCAGTCTTCCAATCCATTCTGAAGAAAAGTCACTTTTCGGATCCATTTTCTAGAAGAATCACCCTTATGGCCTCTTCTTAAGAAAATTCAACAGTAACATCCATTTTCTAGGAGTTTCAACATTACGACCCATTCACAAGAAAATTCATCCGGAGGATCCATTTTCTGTGAATATCAGTCTTCCAATCCATTCTGAAGAAAAGTCACTTTTCGGATCCATTTTCTAGAAGAATCACCCTTATGGCCTCTTCTTAAGAAAATTCAACAGTAACATCCATTTTCTAGGAGTTTCAACATTACGACCCATTCACAAGAAAATTCATCCGGAGGATCCATTTTCTGTGAATATCAGTCTTCCAATCCATTCTGAAGAAAAGTCACTTTTCGGATCCATTTTCTAGAAGAATCACCCTTATGGCCTCTTCTTAAGAAAATTCAACAGTAACATCCAATTACTAGGAGTTTCAACATTACGACCCATTCACAAGAAAATTCATCCGGAGGATCCATTTTCTGTGAATATCAGTCTTCCAATCCATTCTGAAGAAAAGTCACTTTTCGGATCCAATTTCTAGAAAAATCACCCCTACGGCCTCTTCTCAAGAAAATTCAACAGTAACATCCATTTTCTAGGAGTTTCAACATTACGACCCATTCACAAGAAAATTCATCCGGAGGATCCATTTTCTGTGAATATCAGTCTTCCAATCCATTCTGAAGAAAAGTCACTTTTCGGATCCATTTTCTAGAAGAATCACCCTTATGGCCTCTTCTTAAGAAAATTCAACAGTAACATCCATTTTCTAGGAGTTTCAACATTACGACCCATTCACAAGAAAATTCATCCGGAGGATCCATTTTCTGTGAATATCAGTCTTCCAATCCATTCTGAAGAAAAGTCACTTTTCGGATCCAATTTCTAGAAAAATCACCCTTACGGCCTCTTCTCAAGAAAATTCAACAGTAACATCCATTTTCTAGGAGTTTCAACATTACGACCCATTCACAAGAAAATTCATCCGGAGGATCCATTTTCTGTGAATATCAGTCTTCCAATCCATTGTGAAGAAAAGTCACTTTTCGGATCCATTTTCTAGAAGAATCACCCTTATGGCCTCTTCTTAAGAAAATTCAACAGTAACATCCAATTTCTAGGAGTTTCAACATTACGACCCATTCACAAGAAAATTCATCCGGAGGATCCATTTTCTGTGAATATCAGTCTTCCAATCCATTCTGAAGAAAAGTCACTTTTCGGATCCATTTTCTAGAAGAATCACCCTTATGGCCTCTTCCTAAGAAAATTCAACAGTAACATCCATTTTCTAGGAGTTTCAACATTACGACCCATTCACAAGAAAATTCATCCGGAGGATCCATTTTCTGTGAATATCAGTCTTCCAATCCATTCTGAAGAAAAGTCACTTTTCGGATCCAATTTCTAGAAAAATCACCCCTACGGCCTCTTCTCAAGAAAATTCAACAGTAACATCCATTTTCTAGGAGTTTCAACATTACGACCCATTCACAAGAAAATTCATCCGGAGGATCCATTTTCTGTGAATATCAGTCTTCCAATCCATTCTGAAGAAAAGTCACTTTTCGGATCCATTTTCTAGAAGAATCACCCTTATGGCCTCTTCTTAAGAAAATTCAACAGTAACATCCATTTTCTAGGAGTTTCAACATTACGACCCATTCACAAGAAAATTCATCCGGAGGATCCATTTTCTGTGAATATCAGTCTTCCAATCCATTCTGAAGAAAAGTCACTTTTCGGATCCAATTTCTAGAAAAATCACCCTTACGGCCTCTTCTCAAGAAAATTCAACAGTAACATCCATTTTCTAGGAGTTTCAACATTACGACCCATTCACAAGAAAATTCATCCGGTGGATCCATTTTCTGTGAATATCAGTCTTCCAATCCATTCTGAAGAAAAGTCACTTTTCGGATCCAATTTCTAGAAAAATCACCCTTACGGCCTCTTCTCAAGAAAATTCAACAGTAACATCCATTTTCTAGGAGTTTCAACATTACGACCCATTCACAAGAAAATTCATCCGGAGGATCCATTTTCTGTGAATATCAGTCTTCCAATCCATTCTGAAGAAAAGTCACTTTTCGGATCCATTTTCTAGAAGAATCACCCTTATGGCCTCTTCTTAAGAAAATTCAACAGTAACATCCATTTTCTAGGAGTTTCAACATTACGACCCATTCACAAGAAAATTCATCCGGAGGATCCATTTTCTGTGAATATCAGTCTTCCAATCCATTCTGAAGAAAAGTCACTTTTCGGATCCATTTTCTAGAAGAATCACCCTTATGGCCTCTTCTTAAGAAAATTCAACAGTAACATCCAATTTCTAGGAGTTTCAACATTACGACCCATTCACAAGAAAATTCATCCGGAGGATCCATTTTCTGTGAATATCAGTCTTCCAATCCATTCTGAAGAAAAGTCACTTTTCGGATCCATTTTCTAGAAGAATCACCCTTATGGCCTCTTCTTAAGAAAATTCAACAGTAACATCCATTTTCTAGGAGTTTCAACATTACGACCCATTCACAAGAAAATTCATCCGGAGGATCCATTTTCTGTGAATATCAGTCTTCCAATCCATTCTGAAGAAAAGTCACTTTTCGGATCCAATTTCTAGAAAAATCACCCCTACGGCCTCTTCTCAAGAAAATTCAACAGTAACA
The DNA here is from genome assembly GCA_964036315.1 of Acanthosepion esculentum. NCBI lineage: Eukaryota > Metazoa > Mollusca > Cephalopoda > Sepiida > Sepiidae > Acanthosepion > Acanthosepion esculentum. The sequence goes on from OZ038487.1 coordinate 25,105,610, forward strand.
TCCATTTTCTAGGAGTTTCAACATTACGACCCATTCACAAGAAAATTCATCCGGAGGATCCATTTTCTGTGAATATCAGTCTTCCAATCCATTCTGAAGAAAAGTCACTTTTCGGATCCATTTTCTAGAAGAATCACCCTTATGGCCACTTCTTAAGAAAATTCAACAGTAACATCCATTTTCTAGGAGTTTCAACATTACGACCCATTCACAAGAAAATTCATCCGGAGGATCCATTTTCTGTGAATATCAGTCTTCCAATCCATTCTGAAGAAAAGTCACTTTTCGGATCCAATTTCTAGAAAAATCACCCTTACGGCCTCTTCTCAAGAAAATTCAACAGTAACATCCATTTTCTAGGAGTTTCAACATTACGACCCATTCACAAGAAAATTCATCCGGAGGATCCATTTTCTGTGAATATCAGTCTTCCAATCCATTCTGAAGAAAAGTCACTTTTCGGATCCAATTTCTAGAAAAATCACCCTTACGGCCTCTTCTCAAGAAAATTCAACAGTAACATCCATTTTCTAGGAGTTTCAACATTACGACCCATTCACAAGAAAATTCATCCGGAGGATCCATTTTCTGTGAATATCAGTCTTCCAATCCATTCTGAAGAAAAGTCACTTTTCGGATCCATTTTCTAGAAGAATCACCCTTATGGCCTCTTCTTAAGAAAATTCAACAGTAACATCCATTTTCTAGGAGTTTCAACATTACGACCCATTCACAAGAAAATTCATCCGGAGGATCCATTTTCTGTGAATATCAGTCTTCCAATCCATTGTGAAGAAAAGTCACTTTTCGGATCCATTTTCTAGAAGAATCACCCTTATGGCCTCTTCTTAAGAAAATTCAACAGTAACATCCAATTTCTAGGAGTTTCAACATTACGACCCATTCACAAGAAAATTCATCCGGAGGATCCATTTTCTGTGAATATCAGTCTTCCAATCCATTCTGAAGAAAAGTCACTTTTCGGATCCATTTTCTAGAAGAATCACCCTTATGGCCTCTTCTTAAGAAAATTCAACAGTAACATCCATTTTCTAGGAGTTTCAACATTACGACCCATTCACAAGAAAATTCATCCGGAGGATCCATTTTCTGTGAATATCAGTCTTCCAATCCATTCTGAAGAAAAGTCACTTTTCGGATCCAATTTCTAGAAAAATCACCCCTACGGCGACTTCTCAAGAAAATTCAACAGTAACATCCATTTTCTAGGAGTTTCAACATTACGACCCATTCACAAGAAAATTCATCCGGAGGATCCATTTTCTGTGAATATCAGTCTTCCAATCCATTCTGAAGAAAAGTCACTTTTCGGATCCATTTTCTAGAAGAATCACCCTTATGGCTTCTTCTTAAGAAAATTCAACAGTAACATCCATTTTCTAGGAGTTTCAACATTACGACCCATTCACAAGAAAATTCATCCGGAGGATCCATTTTCTGTGAATATCAGTCTTCCAATCCATTCTGAAGAAAAGTCACTTTTCGGATCCAATTTCTAGAAAAATCACCCTTACGGCCTCTTCTCAAGAAAATTCAACAGTAACATCCATTTTCTAGGAGTTTCAACATTACGACCCATTCACAAGAAAATTCATCCGGAGGATCCATTTTCTGTGAATATCAGTCTTCCAATCCATTCTGAAGAAAAGTCACTTTTCGGATCCAATTTCTAGAAAAATCACCCTTACGGCCTCTTCTCAAGAAAATTCAACAGTAACATCCATTTTCTAGGAGTTTCAACATTACGACCCATTCACAAGAAAATTCATCCGGAGGATCCATTTTCTGTGAATATCAGTCTTCCAATCCATTCTGAAGAAAAGTCACTTTTCGGATCCATTTTCTAGAAGAATCACCCTTATGGCCTCTTCTTAAGAAAATTCAACAGTAACATCCATTTTCTAGGAGTTTCAACATTACGACCCATTCACAAGAAAATTCATCCGGAGGATCCATTTTCTGTGAATATCAGTCTTCCAATCCATTCTGAAGAAAAGTCACTTTTCGGATCCAATTTCTAGAAAAATCACCCTTACGGCCTCATCTCAAGAAAATTCAACAGTAACATCGATTTTCTAGGAGTTTCAACATTACGACCCATTCACAAGAAAATTCATCCGGAGGATCCATTTTCTGTGAATATCAGTCTTCCAATCCATTCTGAAGAAAAGTCACTTTTCGGATGCAATTTCTAGAAAAATCACCCCTACGGCCTCTTCTCAAGAAAATTCAACAGTAACATCCATTTTCTAGGAGTTTCAACATTACGACCCATTCACAAGAAAATTCATCCGGAGGATCCATTTTCTGTGAATATCAGTCTTCCAATCCATTCTGAAGAAAAGTCACTTTTCGGATCCATTTTCTAGAAGAATCACCCTTATGGCCTCTTCTTAAGAAAATTCAACAGTAACATCCATTTTCTAGGAATTTCAACATTACGAACCATTCACAAGAAAATTCATCCGGAGGATCCATTTTCTGTGAATATCAGTCTTCCAATCCATTCTGAAGAAAAGTCACTTTTCGGATCCAATTTCTAGAAAAATCACCCTTACGGCCTCTTCTCAAGAAAATTCAACAGTAACATCCATTTTCTAGGAGTTTCAACATTACGACCCATTCACAAGAAAATTCATCCGGAGGATCCATTTTCTGTGAATATCAGTCTTCCAATCCATTCTGAAGAAAAGTCACTTTTCGGATCCATTTTCTAGAAGAATCACCCTTATGGCCTCTTCTTAAGAAAATTCAACAGTAACATCCATTTTCTAGGAGTTTCAACATTACGACCCATTCACAAGAAAATTCATCCGGAGGATCCATTTTCTGTGAATATCAGTCTTCCAATCCATTCTGAAGAAAAGTCACTTTTCGGATCCATTTTCTAGAAAAATCACCCTTATGGCCTCTTCTTAAGAAAATTCAACAGTAACATCCATTTTCTAGGAGTTTCAACATTACGACCCATTCACAAGAGAATTCATCCGGAGGATCCATTTTCTGTGAATATCCGTCTTCCAATCCATTCTGAAGAAAAGTCACTTTTCGGATCCATTTTCTAGAAGAATCACCCTTACGGCCTCTTCTCAAGAAAATTCAACAGTAACATCCCTTTTCTAGGAGTTTCAACATTACGACCCATTCACAAGAAAATTCATCCGGAGGATCCATTTTCTATGAATATCAGTCTTCCAATCCATTCTGAAGAAAAGTCGCTTCTCGGATCCATTTCCTAGAAAAATCACCCTTACGGCCCCTTCTCAAGAAAATTCAACAGTAGCATTCATTTTCTAGGAATTTCAACATTACGACCCATTCACAAGAAAATTCACACTTAGGACGCTTTTTGTAGAAATTCCAGCTTTTCAATCCATTTTCAAGAAAATTCGTCCGTCGTACACATTTTCTGGGAATTTCAGCATTACGACACATTCTCAAGAAACTTCACCCTTAGTACATTCACTTATGTGTTAATATCCTTGGGAAAGCTATGAATCCTCTTATTCTCACCCTAACTATGGGTAAATAGCAGAGCAGACCGGGTTCTATAGACTTGGATGGCAACTGGTCCACCGCAGAAAAAACGGCAGCCTACTGCGGGAAGAAAATCCGCCTCGTCAGTCATGTATCGAAAGATACATGATCGCCTGAGCGTGTTTCACGCATGGCACATATCGGACTGACCCATTTTTCCTTAGGAATTTCATCATTACAACCAATGTTTAGCCTGAATATCGATTTATCTATTATCTATATAATATATATTTAATAAATAATATAATAATTCATATTAATTCAGGGGATCTTAAAAATAAAGTAATATTTCTAAATCGATATATATTCATGGAATTATTAATTAGTCATCAGATATTTCTACCAGGTGTCTGTGACCGTTAGCGTCTTTTAAATGAATTGCGCATTCGTTCATGTCATAACGATTACTGTTTTGAGTTGATGAATTCGCTGAAAAATTCTTTGTTACAGATTTCATATGAAATTTCACCCGATAAAAGTTTCCAAAGCCCCTCATGATAGAAATGTGTGATATGAATGCAAAAGGAGGTTGAACTAGTCGAAGACTATGAGGATAAGGAGGATATATAAGAATTGGCCTTTGGTTTGAAGAGGTTAATTTTGGGAGTGTTCAAGAAAGCGTCTCCGCGGGATTTTATTCGACGGAATAGCTTTTTACGGGGAAGAAAAATCTTTGAGTGCAACTCCTTCTTTACAAATGAAATAAGGAAGAAATGTGGGTCGACCACGCCACTAATGTTTTTCTATATCAAGCGAGAAGAGAAAGAGATATACATTTTTTTAACACACGTTGTGTTGATAATTTCTTTCTGCATCTTGCCGTAAATTTCAATTCGTTTTTTTTCCTGAAGCTTTTTTTAAAGCTTTCAAACTTTATAATACTGTTGATGATTGTATAAAATACGCTGGATGAATTTTTAAGTTATTTTAAAAAATTCCCGACATTTTAGAAAAAAAAATTATTTCCTGGGTCTCATTCATTTAATGTGATAGAGCGCTCAATGTTTACAGACCGGTTTGAACCGATATATATATATATATATATATATATATATATATATATATATATATATATATATTTATCTATATAAAACTGTCTGTGTGTGCGCGAGTTTATATATATATATATAAAAATATATATATATATATATATATATATATATATATATATATATATATATATATATATATATATATATATATATATATATATATATATATATATATAAAGATTAGTAGGATGTATTTGATTATGGTATGGTAGATTAATATGTTTAGGGTTATTTGAAGGAAGTCATTTTTCGGTGGTTAGGGTTATTTGAAGAAGTATATATATATATATATATATATATATATATATATATATACAGTGCTGTTCGATAAAAGTGTCTCACCTGATTTTTATTACTTAAAATTTTTTTCACCTATTGTTTTTGGGGTCAAAATAATTTTTAATCTTACTAATATAAACGCCCCTTCCTGACCACCTAGGTATTCTATTGATAATTATAAGTTTGGATATAAATGAGATTTAGGGGAAAACTCTGTGCAAAAAAGTGACTTACTTATTTCCTGCAACTGGTAATCAATAGAAACATAACCGAACAGCTTTAAATAAAGAATAATAGAGGAATAATTTATTTATAATAGGTAATATAGTTCGAAATATTTAATAATCTATGGGTCCTCCTTTATTTTGAATAACCTTTTCAACCCTTTTTGGCATTGACTTGATTAGGTTCTGTCAAATCTCATCTCCAAGCATTGAATTCCATTCGGATATGAAATTCACGATCAAATCCTCTTTGTTGCTCAACTGCTTTCTCGAGAGCCTGTACTTCATAATGCGCCATAAGTTTTCTATGGGGTTGAGGTCAGGAGATTGGGGCAGCCATGTCATAACACTCACCTGCTTCTCATCAAAGTATTCCTTCATCAATTTTGATTTGTGACAGGGAGCATTATCCTGCATAAAAATGAGCTTGGTGAGGTCGATTTGCACCCTTTCAGCAGAAGGGTGCAGACAAGACTCTAAAATTCTCTTGTACTGCTCACTCCTGAGGGTCTTTTCAATAAGTTTTAAGAAACCAGTTCCATGAAAGGAAAAGCATCCCCAGAACATTATACTGAACGGATGCTTGACAGTCCTTACTGCTAAATTCAAAGAGCTTTCAAAGCTTCTTCTTCTTCTTCGGATTTTAAATCACTTATTCTTTGAATTTAGCTCAACTTTTGTTTCATCGGAGAAGAGAACATTTAGTAAAAAAAAAATATGGTGAGTCACTTTTATCGAACAGCACTGTATATATATACATTTTACATTACACGTACATGCGGACATTTCTCCATAACTTAATATGTACAAGACTACAGAAAATACACAAACTAAATCCAAGACTAACGTCAAATCTTTATCTTTTTGTAATCTATAGTTCTTCGATTTCTTTTGATTTCCATATTTGTAAGTCGCCTCCACCCTGTCACGCAGTGTATCTCCCTCCATTTAAACGCAGTTATTTCGGATTCTGCCCTCAAACAATACCACCTCCGTCCTGTTTCTCATCTCCGATCTATTAGTCTCCTGTTGATTTCGTTCCCATGGCAACCAGCAAGGCGGCAAATTGCGTGAAACGCAATAAACTCAAGAGAAAGCCCGAGGCGAGTGACGACCATGTTTCAGATTCTGTCAAGTCTAGGGTAAGATGTTTTGCCCCTATGCCAAATGCAAAAATCTGTTCCAGTGGCGCACGCACTTGTCAGGCACCAACTGGATTTTCTCTTCTGAGGAATTTTTTCTCATTTTTTCTTATCTATCTATCTATCTATCTATCTATCTATCTATCTATCTATCTATCTATCTCAGTCTGTTTATATCTATCTATCTCAGTCTGTTCATATCTATCTATCTATCTATCTATCTATCTATCTATCTATCTATCTATCTATATCAGTCTGTTCATATCTATCTATCTATCTATCTATCTATCTATATATGCCTTTTCTTTTCTTTCTTTGTTTCTTTCTTTCTTTTTAACTCGGCTCATATCTATATATATTGCTTTATGTATATCTATGCATTCACAATTACAATTTAATAGTGAGTTTGATCCTCACTGGGTGCCCCAGAATTTCTGCATTGTACCAAATCTAATCTGCTCTTAGAAAATCACCTTTGGGTACTTTGATGTGGTGTAATGGTTAACAAGCTTATCTCGCTAAATCAATTACGACTCAGTAGTGAGTGCGATCCTCACGAAGTGCCTCATATTTCGGCCTTGGTCTTGTGCCAAATCTAAGCAACTCTTAGAAAATCACCAGGGCCACTACGACGTGCTGTAATTGTCCACAAGCTTGTCTAGTTAGATCAATTACTGGGTGCTACATACTTTCGGCCTTGTGTTAAATCTAAGAAATTCATTTTGGGTACTTCTACATGGTGTAAATGTTAGCAATCTTGTCACGCTAGATCAATTACGACTGAGTAGTGGGTACGATTCTCACTGGGTGCCTCATACTTTCGGTTTTGTGCCACATCTAATCTACGCTTAGAAGTTCATTTGGGGCACCTTGAGGTGGCGTAATGTTTACCAAGCTTGTCTCGCCAAAACGGTTTCGACTGAATAGTGAGTTCGCGCCTCACTGGGCGCCCTATACATTTGGCCTTATTTCAGATGTAAGCTACGCATAGAAAATCTCTCTCTCTATATATATATATATATATATATGCACATTTCATTAAAAACGACTGACAAGGTGCATTTATTTAGTTTTTTATATAATTTCTCGTGCGATCTAATAATGTTTTTCTTTTCAGAGGATAAATTATACAAAAATTGTCCGAATGTTCTATTTATTTATTTATTTATTTTTTAACTAAATAAAAGCACCTTTATTTTTTAACTAAATAAAAGCACATATATATATATATATATATATATATATATATATATATATATATATATATGCATTCATCTTATTCTTTAAATCTCCATCCACTCTTTGAGATTTACCCATGATTTATTTTTTAAACGGTTAGTTCAGCCAATTCAAGGCTCAAGAACCACTCAAGGTAGAAGGTTAGAGAGGGCATAGACAAATTAAGAAGTGCAAATTATGATGATGTGTAAGGTACAAGGTTGAGTAAATGGAGGCACGGTAATTGATAGCGGCTCGGATTGAGGAATCAGACAGCTAAGTTCGAATTCCATTCGAATCCATTACATTCATTAACGTGATAATACGCTTTGGAAAAGTATGAATCATCTTTTTTCTTCCCCTAGCTATGGGTAAATAGCAGGACAGACCAGTTTCTATAGCCTTGGCTGGCAACTGGTCTATCGCAGAAAGTAAGAAATGGCAACCTAAAAAAAAAAATTCTGCCTCGTCATCATCACCTAAGCGTGTATCACGCATGACAGAAAACTGAACTGACTATAAGATACATTAGGTTGACCGCGGACTTGAAGAGAGCAAGATTTTATTTGTCAGGAAAGCATTCTCTCGGGAGTTTGTATCTGTCTAAATCGAAATTATTCCTTATTAAAGGAGCACGAAGAAAAGCGGATGATTTGCAACATGCCATCTCGGATCCTTGTTTTGAAGGTCTGAGCTGGTGAACTTCAAGAATGTAACTCATCCGAACATCTGCTATAGTAATAGCGACAAATTAGTGTGAGATTAGGGATAAACGTTGCAGGGTGGAGAATAATCATCACCCACAAGGTTACGTTATCGATTTACGACTCTTTCGAGGATGGTTCAGATACCAGGTATCCATAGTTCAGATATATCTTATACTTGGTCTGATCTGACTCTTGCAAAGATAGATAATGTCACCAGAATTTGGAAATTTGTGAAGCAATTCTAGGAACCCACCATTCTTCTCACATCTTTTGCTATGGCACGATATTACGTGTTCCATTGAGCTTTAGATCCAGCAGCCGTTTAAATCAACCGATCACTTTGAGGTGATGACCCGTAATCAGGATTGGTGAAAGTTTACGAAATACTTGGTGCTGGTGAAATGTTACTAGCTTAGTTTTGGTGGTATTGAATACTACTAGCTAGTATTTCTGTCAGGGCTAAAACAAAGAGGTCTGCTGCATATCTATCTATCTATCTATCTATCTATCTATCTATCTATCTATCTATCTATCTATCTATCTATCTATCTCAGTCTATCTATCTATCTATCTATCTATCTATCTATCTAATTCTCTCTTCATATCAATCTATCTATCTATCTATCTATCTAATTCTCTGTTCCTATCTATCTATCTATATATCTATCTCAGTTTGATTATATCTATCTATCCCATTCTCATTAATATCTATCTATCTATCTATCTATCTATCTATCTATCTATATATATATATATATATATATATATATATATATATATCTCAGTTTGTCTATATTTGTTTATCTATCCCATTCTCATTAATATCTATCTATCTATCTATCTATCTATCTATCTATCTATCTATCTATCTACTATCTATCTATCTATCTCAGTTTATATATATCTATCTATCCAATTCTCATATCTATCTATCTATCTATCTATCTATCTATCTATCTATCTATCTCATTCTCTCATCATATCTATCTATCTATCTATCTATCTATCTATCTATCTCAGTTTGTTTATATCTGTTTATTTATCTATCTCATTCTCATTAATATCTATCTATCTATCTAATTTTCTGTTCATATCTATCTATCTATCTATCTATCTATCTATCTATCTATCTATCTATCTATCTATCTATATATATATCCCATTCTCATTAATATCTATCTATCTATCTATCTATATATCTATCTGTGTATGTGAGTATGTGTTTGTGTGTCTGTGTGTCTGCGATCTACAGACTATCTCCTATCTTCGGACATAGTCTTAAGATCGTGAACGTGAAACTAACAGTCGATATGATAGGTCCTCAGAGTTTCAATCTATAAACGCTCTCTCTCCGGTATTAAGCTCTTCCAGATAACGATGCAAATTTTAAACAAAATGCATATACATCGAAATAGACAAAGATGGATAAACGAGAGACAGATAAATAGATATGAACAGACGCATTTATCAGTCTCCGATTTATCTATCTTTGTCTATATCATGCATACGCATTCTTAATGGGGAAGAGATCAATATCGGATATATATATATATATATATATATATATATATATATATATATATATATACCACGCTATGAATTCCAGTGAAAATAGCGTGAACCAAAACCAGATGAAGCTAAAGATAAGACTATATATGAGGGAAGGGGTAAAAGTCTTTATTTCATTGGCTGATGTTGACTGACGTATGTCAATAAGAACGGTCGGAATCCTAGCCATATCTTAAATCTTTTTTTTTTTTGCAATGTCGAGGTTCGTAGCACAACGCTATCAAGGAGGCGGCCTGAATCTTTTGGAATCAGGTTGGGCTGGCTGTTTGAGCCGATATGATGCAAAACCCGAAATCGGCAATGAAGACAGTGCATCACTGAAGACCTTCCTTGATGCATCTGAAATGTATTACTCTACTATATATATATATATATATATATATATATATATATATATATATATATATATATATATATAAAGTCTATTTTTTTAATCCTTTCAAGTACACGGATTTATGTCGCTGCGATAACTAATAGACAGCAATTTCCTTTTTTGAAGACGCTAAAAATGTAAATTTAAAAACAATTTCTTGTCCGAGTGAACAACAGATTGACGGCTATTTTCATAATACGTTGATAGTGTCACTTTGTCTGACTGTGATTAAGATATGTAAATCGTTGTCATCAACATAAATGAGAAATGATGACATCAAGAATGTTGTTGATGAAGATAAGGAACACAGTAGGTCAAAGGTTATAGAGATGTAACGGGGTTAAATGGTAGGTATGTTAGTGTTACATGAATGCGTATACTCTTTTCTTGATGTTATTTAAAATATTGTTTCCGTGCATGTTAAATTTTCTCAGGGTTATTGTCCCTTTTCTTTCTTTAAATTATGAGCTTACTTGTTTATAACTGTTCCGAAAATTTTGTAGTTACGGGCAGCCTTTGAAACCGTCAACTATGGATTTTCACGGAGCGAAGAACATACGTCTTGTCTGTATTGTCCTTTTTGCTACTGCTACTGTTGCTTGTTGTGAAGATGCCGTTGTTATAATGAATCATAACAAGTAGTTATCATCATTTACATTTGGATAATATCTTCATCTTTGCTGTTGTCATGGCAACGTTTTCGTTGTTATGTATTCTGGCCTTCTTAAGAACTTCTCAGTCAAGATAACCTTCGGGTAATTTCGAACTGAACCCTTTATTTAATCTACGAGAGTATTTTATATATAAGTTGCCCGATATTAACACTTTTAATCATACACGTAGGTGGTGATGCACTATTCATTAAAGAAAAAAAAGGTTAAAAATTCTGGGTAAATTCGAAATAAACCCTTTTAGAGCTGTAACGGAGTTGATGTTGAGTTGTCAGTGTAAGTTGCTCCATGTTACATGTATTAGTTGTTGTTAGAGGATTCCTGTTCTCTTTTTTTATACTGAAAATGAAATGAATAAAACGGACAAGAATAAAACTTTGAGACACGTGTTGAACTTAATGACAAGAATGTGTATTTTATATTCGTGATGTTATTTACAATATTAGTTTTGTGTGAGTTAAATGTTATCAGGATTGTTGTCTCTTTTTGTTTCTTTAAAGTCTGGGCTTACTTGTTTATAATTGTTCCGAAAATTCCGTTGTTAAGGGAAGCTTTTGAAACCGTCAACTCTGGATTTTCACCGAGCGAAGAACATACGTCTTGTCTGTGTTGTTATTTTTACTACTGCTACTACTCTTGCTCGTGGTGGAAGGGTCGTTTTTTATGAGAAAATTTCAGATCTTTATTTCTAGAATGACGCAATATCATCATCGTCATCAATCAGAGTTGGCGGACATATTTATTAATATGAAATAGTCTAGAAACATGGCTATTTGTTAAGAAAGATTGAATCAAATAAAAAATTTGTCCAGAGACTCTATAGACCTTCAGCTTGTGAAGAATACCAGGATGTCGAACCCTGTAAAAGGCTCTTAAAGATATCTGAAGCCACAACCAGAGCTTCGTTGTTCTTAAGACACTTTAAGTAGCAACCGTTACCACATCGGACGTTGACCTAAAGAAGCGAAAGTCAGATTGTTTTTTCTGAAAGAAGATGGTGGGTGGACAAAAAGAGGTACAAAAATAACAATTCAAAGTATCAGGTGGCTCATCCGAGTTCCACAATAAGGGGACTACTGAAGATGAATACCAACAAGCTGGAAATAAAGAAGCAGCATTGTATTTGGTGTAGAGATTAGGGATAAAGGGGTAAATATTTCTTTAGCAAAATTGCAGGGATGCTATGAAGTGCGCATGTCTTGTGGGTGTATGTCGAACCCTCTAAAAGGCTCTTAAAGATATCTGAAGCCACAACCAGAGCTTCGTTGTTCATAAGATAAACAGACACTTTCAGTAGTGTTATGGTCCAATATTCTCGCACCACGGTTATGGTCCAAGGTAGAACCAAGGAAGAACAACACGAACACAAGAGTAGTAAATAACAATGATATATTACAACAGAAATATAATACAAGAAGTTGAAGGTGTTAGTATTAACTGTCAGTCTAGTTTAGAGTGAACTAATATGTCTTGAATCGTTAGGTCTCAACTCATTCCTCTTCCCTCTCTCTCAGAGAGGCGCGGTATTTATAGAGTCAGGGAGAGTCCATTCTCGTTAAAGGTAAGTTCCCATAACACCCCCTTCCAAAGCTTTTGCGTCGAAGGGGTCTTTAGTATATTTTTCTCTTTGGATTTATTACCAAAGGCTCTGTGACTTTTCTTTTCCTAGTCGATGTTCGTGGTTCAGACATTGTTTGCGGCCTTTGCATATCAAAGGTGTCGAATATGGTATCCATCACTTCTTCCTGAGGTGGACCGTTAGAATCATCTAACAGCCTTTTTCTTATTTGATTTACATGTCTTTTTTGTGATAATTTCCGGCGGTGTATTGTGTAAACCATGTTCCCGATTCTTTTTTCAATTGTACCTTGCTCCCAGTAGGATGTATTGTTTTTATACGTTTTGAAAAAAACTTTCTCTGCTGGATAAAATTTTCTTTTAGGTACGTACGACATTGGTATTTATTTTGTTTGTTTTGGTAGCAATTTGTCAAATACTGATCTGATTTTACGGGCGAACATCACTTCTGCGGGTGATAATGCCGATGGCGTAGAAATGTTTGGAGTAATTCGATATACTTGTAAAAATTGTTGCAACGCCTTTTCTGTAGGCACGTCATATGCCTTCTTTAACGCTCTTTTGAGTATGTCTACAAATCTCTCCGCTTTCCCATTTGATCTTGGGTGATATGGCGGGAATTTGATATGTTTAACTTGAAAGGTTTCGCTAAATTCTTGAAAGTCCGCGGATGTGAATTGTGTCCCATTATGAGTGACTAGACAATCACCCACTCCGAAACGAGCAAACAGCTCGAGGAGGCAATTTATGGTAGTTTCAGAAGTTGGTTTTCTGCAACGAAACACTTCCGGCCATTTACTATAACTATCTACTATGATCAAATAGTAGAAACCATCTATTGGACCTGCGAAGTCGACACGGATTCTTGACCACGGACGATCTGTCTCTGGCCAAGGCTTATGGATGATCGGCGGTGCTTTTGCTGCTAAGGAACAACCCTTGCATTTTTCCACCATATGTGTAATGTCCTGATCCATGTTTTGCCAATATACGTAACTACGCATTAACAATTTCATTCTGTTCTTTCCTGGATGGCTCATATGGAAGTCCTTTAGGATTCGTCATTGTAGTGTTTTTGGAATTACTACCCTTTCGTTATATAGTAAAACGTCGTCACATGACGAAAAACTGTCTGATACCTTTTTATTTTTTTCTGCAATTTTTGCTTTGTTTCTTTTATGAATTCATCATTTATTGCTTCATTTCTTATCTCTTGTAGGATGTAGTGGATGTTTCGAACTGTACTACATAGTGATGTCCTGATATCTTCTTCATGTCGTAGCGATGCGATTACGGATTCTTCCAATGGCTTCGTTTTCTTAGGTATTAGTCTCGAGAGACTATCTGCATGCCTAATTTTATTCATTGGCAGATACTCCAATTTGAAATTGTAGTTCAGTAAAATTGTACCCCATCTTAGTAACCCATTTGCTGTGTAAACGGGTAGACCTTTCTTCGATACAAATATTGGTAGTAACGGCTTGTGGTCCGTCTATAAAATAAAAAATTTCCCGTAGATATATCTATGAAATCTTGTAACTGCAAAAATAATCCTCCAGCGTTTCTTTTTCGATTTGTGAGTAATTCTTTTCTGCTAGTAGCAAATTTCTTGAAGCATGCGCGATGGGTTTTATTGTCCCATCCGGCATTTTATGCAGTATACATGCCCTGACTCCATAGGCACTCGCGTCAGTTGCGACTATTATTTCTAATTTTGGGTCATAGTGCGCTAGAAATAGATCCGTGGTTAGCGTCTTAATTATTTTGTCAAACGTTTTCTGGCATTCGTCTGTCCACTCCCAAACTTTTTCCTTCTTTAACAGTTCGTTTAGGGGTGCGTATAATTTATGCCTATTTGGGATGAATTCTTGGTAGTAATTCACTAAGCCTTTGTAATTCGGCTATGTTTTTGGGAGCTGACATATTTTTATTTATTGCCGTTGCCGTTGCCCTTTCTGGGTCTTGTCACCTTCCTTCTTCGTTGATGATATGACCCAGATATTTAATTTCCTTCATAAAGAAATCCCACTTGTTTTCTTTCATCTTGAAACCGTAGTTTTGTATTCTCCTGAAGACCTCTTGAACCTGTTCCCAGGGTTGCTCAATGTTTTTACTATTTATCAGTATGCCATCCAGGTATGGAATCGTGAAATCAAGTCCGCCTAGCATAGTATCCATTATTTGTTGAAATATTGCCGGCGTGGCCTTAATCTCAAATGGTAATCTTTGAAACTTGTATAATCCTTTGTGTGTGTTTATGCACAATAATCTCGAGCTTTCCTCATCTACTGGTATTTGTAGGTACGCTTCGCTCAAGTCTGCTTTTGAGAAAAATTTTCCTCCGTTTAATTTTGTGAACACGTCTTCTGGACTGGGTAGAGAATAGTGGTAATCCATTATCACTGCGTTCAATCCCGTTGAGAAATCAGTGCATACTCGTATCTCACCCGATTTCGTTTTGACTTAAACCGTAGGTGCGGCCCATTGACTGTATTCTGCTTTGTCAATATACCGATTTTTTCGAGTCTATCCAACTCTTGATTTATTTTCTCTATTGAGGCAAAAGGTACGTTCCTTTTCTTCTTGAAAATAGGTTGTACATTTTCTTTTATTTCTATATTTGCTGCCATTTTTTTACACCTCCCGAGGCCGGCTGAAAATACGTCGGGGAAACTCTCTTTAGTTTCTCCTTTAATTTATCTGCCTCGGTCGATAAACTTTTCCCTTTTTGGCAGTACGTACTTATTGGTAGATCCCCGAGGTCGAATTTCTGCATCCAGTCCGTTCCAAATAAATTTTTCTGTGTTTCTTAGCACATATATTTTAAATTTTTTGCTCATTCCATTGAATGTCACATTTGTAATAACTTCAAATATTATTTTTCTCCCAGTTACCGACCTAGCAATTTTATCGGTCCTCAACATGGTTGGTTTGTTCAATTTTCTTCATGTTTGTATGTTAATAATAGTTAAATCCGATCTGACTGTAGTTTGACTTTTCTATTTAACATTTCTACTTGCACGTACTTTCGTATGTTTGTCTCGTCTGCTCGGTCAGTCCTAGTGACTCTTATTCTGCTTTCTTTCAGTAGTCCAACAATGAGAACTTTTATGACCCACTTTTTTGCACGACAGACAAGTCTTAAAGCGGTATGGACACTCTTTATACCAATGCAAAATCCCACAGCGACAGCATGGACTGGGTGGTAGTTTTTTCTGATATTGACTTTTTGAAGTAGAAAAATTTGTTTTACCTGTTTTTGAGGAGGGAAAATCGGTTTGTTTTGTTTTTGAGAAGTGACAAAAACGTGCTTGTCATTGTACTTTATGTATGTGCGCGATGCCAGACACTTCTATATCTTTCGAGTCCTTCTTTGCGCTAATACGATTGCGTTCAGCATGAAACAGCCTGTCGCCTCTGAGTGTTGACTTCAATGTTGGAGATGATAACAAAAACCGAAGTCGGAGTTGTATGTATATTATACAGTAGGGATTCGATTCTAGTTGGAAAATAAGGCAAAGTCCGTCCTGATATGTCGATAGTGAAACTGAAAGGGAATTTATGAATCAAATATTCTGATTTATCAGTAGTATATGGAAAAACCTCCAACTGAATGACGGAAGGAAGTATTGAGTATTTACTCTTGTTTAAGGCACTCTTACAGAGCCGCCAGTAATCACATGAACCAAATTTGTGAGAGACGATCTTTCACTGAATCATCGAACAGCAACTTAGGCTCATTAATGACACATTTACAATTATTACAAACACACATAACTTTATGTTATGATCCGACCTATCACATTGGTACGAATGGAATAAGTAATACCTGTGGGTTATAAAGGCTGAGAACAGGCAAGGGGGAACCAAGTAGAAGATTGTAATTTCACTTGGTATTTCAGAGGTGGCAACAACGCATCGATGGCAGCTGTCACATATGTCACATATGTATTCGATATGGGTAAGCTATGTCTGAATTTTTCAACTGGTGTCTTTGTTAAATATTAAATTTTAAATCTCTAGTTCCAACACTGAATACAGTCTGCCGGCTGAGTTGAATAAAACTGAAGTACTCGTCGTCAGTTGAAATAAACTATACTCATGAGGACATTTTGGATTTCTCTGTTGTCTAATTTATCTGCTCTATTATAACAAATACATTGAGCTCTTTTTTGTATATTGCTAGGATCAACTTGGATTATATACCAACGAATATTTTACCTGTAATATATATATATATATATATATATATATATATATATATATATATATATATATATATATATATATATATATATATATGTATGTAAAGTGAACATTGGATTCAACACTTAGAGGCGACAGGCTGTTTCATGCTAGAGGCCAAGCGCCAGGCCTGGCGATTGCGTCTAGCATGAAACAGACTGTCGATTCTAAGTGTTGACTTCAAAGTTCACTTTTATATTTACACACGCTCTGTCTCTGATATGGAGCACTTTATTCCATAAATATAGCACACCTTAAAAGTATATTTCTTCACACATTCGACGTTCTGTTTATTTGATAAACACTATATTTATTTATTTTCTTTTTAAATAAATATACTGTTAGATAAATAAACAAACGGGGCGTCTACTTAAATATATATCCACTAAAGATAACGTTTAAATTGATAAAATCTGCCAGATTAATAAATATTAAAAAAAAAAATCAATTACTTCTTTAGAAAATTACCTTGTTTATATTCGGATACGAAACTGAGCGAATATGAAAAATTTCGAGAGACTATTATATATATATATATATATATATATATATATATATATATATATATATATATATATATATATACATACATACACACACACATACACACAACACACACACACATATATATATATATATAAATATATATATATATATATATATATATATATATATATATATATATATATATATATATATATATATATATATATATATATATATAAGTATAGGATTGGTGTCTACGGAATAAATTCCAATAACCCACAATTACTATTCTTAAAAGAATGCTCAATACAGAGTATAGCAAATATAATTATTTATTCAAAAATTATAACATAAATAAGTTATAAAATGACTACAAAAATAGCCATTTTGTTTCAACACCTCTGGTGTCTTATCAAATGATGATGTTGAATATAGAATAAAGTGTTTTAAAAGATTCAAATTAATTAACCATCCCTCGCAAGGGAAAACGCTGTTACATAAACTGGAATGACCAATGAAATTCAAGTATACGGGAATTCAAAAGACTTGACAAAGAAGTAAGGTTATAATAACTCTTAAATGCTTTAAAGTTGGGGTAATACCAAAACAGAATCTATTCTAACTAATAAGTATTAAATTATACGATACAATTTGAAATTAAAATTAAAAATTACCCATTTGAAAATCTAAATTTAATCTCTATTAAATTTAAAATTATAAAATTACCGAGGAAAAAAGAAAAAATATATATGTTATTCTATTTATTTAGTTTTTATTGAAAATACGAAATATTAAAAATATATAACATCATATAATACGAAACACTGGCCAAAATACGAAACTTTAGCCAAAAGACGAAACATTTGTAAAAATATGAAACGAGTAAAAATACGTAAAAAATGCAAAAATATTAACCAGAGGCAAAATGAGAAACGCAGGTGAAACAATACAAAACAGTGCACGCAACAATATAAATAATACGAAACAAATTCTCCTTAATTTTTTTACTAACTTGTTACCATATTAAGCTTCCTCATATCGATGTTTCCTTCAAAAGGAAATACAAAACGAAGTATTGTTGTAATTGATTCATTTCTGGTGTTGAATTGAAGACGCCATATTGCTGGCATCCCATACGCCGAAGTAAAAGCATTCTGTTGAAGAATATTTAATTTTGACTGACGTAGAATGAATTCAGTTGCAGGATATTTCTATGTTATTTTTTCTCAAGTATGCCTATTATATTGGGGGCTATCGTCAGTTACGCTTCTAACGAGGTTTTATTCACAGAAGAGGATTTGTAATCTTCCAAGATTATGCAGACACCATGAAACCAAGATTGAAAAAAAATATTTTCCCTAGCTTTATAAAGCGGTTTTTATTTCCTGAGAATTTGTAAAACGATGTGCAATTCTTCCTCTATTCCTCGTCACTTAGAAACAGGGTTGGAAAAAATATGTGCCATTTACATTCATAATTATATATTTTTGTATATTACTTTTTTTTTAGAATTGTGTTTATTATATTCGTGCTATACTCAGCTACGAAGAATATAACAATGTTATATTCACAGGTGATTTTTAAATCATTTTTATCCGGACACCTTGAATTTGTGAAGGTTCTATTCACAGATTATTTTCAAAACTAGGTACAGTGCTCGTCTGATTATCAGGGCACCTTGAAACAGGTACTGGAAAAAATTAGTTCCAGCTACACTGATAACGAGGTTCTATATATAGATGATTTGAAAAACGAGGTACAGTGCTCGTTTGATTATCCGGGAAACTTGAAACAGGTATTGAACAAATATGTTCCCGCTACACTGATAACGAGGTTCTATTCACATATGATTTGCAATACGTGTTCCAGTGCTCGTTTGATTATCCGGACACCTTGAAACACGTATTGAACAAATATGTTCTAGCTACACTGATAACGAGGTTCTATTTACAGATGATTTGCAATACGTGTTCCAGTGCTCGTTTAATTATCCTGACACCTTGAAACAGGTATTGAACAAATATGTTCCCGCTATACTGATAACGAGCTTCTATTCACAGATGATTTGCAAAACGAGGTACAGTGCTTGTTTGATTATCCGGACACCTTCAAACAGGTATTGAACAAATATGTTCCCGCTACACACATAACGAGCTTCTATTCACAGATGATTTGCAAAACGAGGTACAGTGCTCGTTTGATTATCCGGACACCTTGAAACAGGTATTGTACAAATATGTTCCCGCTACACTGATAACGAGCTTCTATTCACAGATGATTTGCAAAAAGTGGTACAATGCTCGATTATCCGGGCACCTTGAAACAGGTATTGAACAAATATGTTCCAGCTACATTTATAACGAGGTTTGATTTACAGATGTTTTGCAAGGTAAACGAGGTACTCTACTTCCCTTATTATCCGGTCACCTTTGAACAGGTGTTGAACAAATATGTTCCAGTTATATTTATAACGAGGTTTTATTCCCCGCATGATTTGTTAAACGAGGTAAAAGTCTTCCTTGATTAAGGGGACATTTGAAAAAGTGGCTGGACAAATCCTTTTCCGGCTACCTTTATAACGAGGTAGAATGCTTCATTGTTTATCCTGACAACTTGAAACAAGGGTTGAAGAAATATTTTCCAGCTACATTTATGACAAGGTTTTATTCATGGATTATTTGAAAAACGAGGTAACGAACTTTCTTGATTATCCAAACACCTTGAAATTGTTCAGGCTATCTTTATAACGAAGTTTTATTCACAGATGATTTGTAAAACGAAGTAATTTGCTTCTTTGATTATACGGACATTTTGAAACTGGAATTGAATAAATATATTTCCGCTACATCAATAACGAAGTTTCTTACACAGATGTTTCACAAAAGGATATACCGTACTTGATTATTCTGACACCACGAAACAGGGGTTGAACTTTTATGTTCTGGCTAGGTTTATAAAGAGACTTTATTTCCACATGATTTGCAAAAGGATTTACAGTGCTTCCTTGTTTATCCGGACACTTTCAAACTGAGGCTGAACAAATATGTTCCGGTTACATTTATATCGAGGTTTTATTAACAGATCATTTGCAATACGACCTACCGTACTTCTTTCGTTATTAGGACACCTTTGCATAGGCGTTGAACAAATGTTCCGGCTACCTTGATAGCAAGTTTTTATTTCCAGATTATTTGCAAAACAAGGTACAGTGTTTCATTTATCTGGACACGTTAAAACAGAGGATGAAAAAATATG
Source organism: Acanthosepion esculentum (assembly GCA_964036315.1). Classification (NCBI taxonomy): domain Eukaryota; kingdom Metazoa; phylum Mollusca; class Cephalopoda; order Sepiida; family Sepiidae; genus Acanthosepion; species Acanthosepion esculentum. The sequence goes on from OZ038487.1 coordinate 25,125,967, forward strand.
TTCCGGCTACCATTATAAGAAGTTTTTATTCACAGATTATTTGCAAAATCCAGTTACAGTGCTTTCTTGATTATCTGAGCACCTTGAAACATGGTTTGAACAAATATGTTCCGGCTACGTTTATAGCGAGGTTTTATTCCCGGACTGTTTGGGACAGTTTTCCGTCTAATACCTGTCACCTTGAAAAAGGGTTTGAAAAAATATGTTACTTTTGTAACGAGGCTTTAATTGTTGGCTGCTTCACTTGTGTCGTAGAGAAAAACAGGAAAGAAATATGACGTAAAATTTCATTTTGACTGTCGTAAATGATGTCATCATTAAGTGACTTTCAAGTCGATGCAAGCAAACTAACTAATAGTAACAAAACAAAAGTCATTGAAACAAAGCAAGTTCAGTCCACCATTGATGACAATTCCAGAACAACGTAACTATAAACAATTTTTTCTATCCTCTGCCAGCCGCTATGATGGACAAAGCATTACCTCTAACCATCGCCAGTGAGACACGCTGCAAGAGCCACTCCGTTTTGCGAGGCTCGTTCCTTAATCGAGACGCAATCGCGCCAATCCTCCGAAGGAACGCCATCGAACGAGGGCCAATAACCCCTGAAGTCTCCCCTGCCACAGGAGTAAAAAAAATCTATCAGCAATAGAAGAATATTTAGCTATTTTTTTATCTCTGCGTCTTGGGCGACGGATCCCGGCTCAACCGCGGACCTGATCAAATTACCGGCCGAAAATGTATCCGCACAGGTCGCATCCCAAATCAACGACTTACACATTTTAAAAGGGAAGATGGTAATGCCATCCGGCCGCTTTACATCACCACGGTCGAAGCCTACGGGTTCGATTTGGGAATGGAACCCAGCTGCATCCAAACTTCTTTTGATGATGTCGTTAATTGCTGCATGTCGTGGAAAGCGGCCAGCAGGAGAGAGGATGCAAACCAAACTCATCGATGGAGGCTCCACATCTGCGTCTGTGACGCTCACATAATTTGAGTCCAAGACGGATCGCGACTCTGACCCGAGTGCACTCATCATCTAGAAGGGTACCGGTAGATGAAGAAGGCACTGCATTGAGTCAGGTGCTACTACTCGGTTGTGAAGCAGATCGTAGACAGGCGTGGCGATGCTGATCCAGAGAGAGCCTCAAATTAGTAAAGTTAGCCTCGCATTTTATCTTATCCCAACTAGGAAACAGTGGAATTAGCCAAAATAAAGTTTATAAAAAATCTAAACGCACAATTTTTATAATTATTCAAGGAACAGTCGAAAGTAGTCGGTTTAAAAAAATAACTTAGGAATGTTTGCCAGTTTTAATTCTGATGTAAAAAAGAACGTGGTCGGAAGTTGGAAAAAAGTTGTAAAAGTTGGATAGACAGACCTTGTTGATATTGTTTAAGAAATCTTGGTTCAAAGCATTCTTGCTGCCTTTGTTTGAGATTTTATATCACATGATCCTTAAAATTTTAATATATTTTCTTCGTTTCTGTTTTGTTTGTTTTGCAGGATGCGAGAAATATGAAGTCGGTGTGATGATGTGGTCGGATTGGCGTACGCTTTGAAATACAGCACTTTCTTCACCCGGGAAAAGAAAGGAAAAAAAAAATTAGACGAAGAAAAAAAAAATAATTAAAATCTTTAAAAAAAAAGAGAAAAGAAAAAGAAAGAAAAAAAGAAATGAAAGAAAGAGATTATAAAATAAATCGAAAGAAAAATGAAAAGAAAAAAAACGAGAAACGAAAAGAAAAAAAACCAAATGAATAAGAGACACATGTGTGCTGAAAAGGTGGAAACGAATTGGCAGCAAAATGAATATTTTACTCGACGAGGGAAAATCAAGATGAAACAAGACATCCCAGGCAAAAAGGTATGGCTGGATTACTTTATTTTTTAATATATAAGAATTGTGTAACTAATTAGTAGGAGAATATTACTGAGTGTTTTTCTTTTTGAATGCATTTAAACTACTAACCTTTATATATATATATATATATATATATATATATATATATATATATATATATATATATATATATATATATATATATATATATATATATATATAAGGTTCAAACACTAATATTCTATAATATTCTAATATTTTATATTATATTATATAATATATTATATTATATTCTTACTCTGTCCTGGACATGAGTTCTACCTGGATTCTATCCTCTTGGGAATATATATATATATATATATATATATATATATGTATACATACATACATATATATATATATATATATATATATATATATTCAAGCATATATTGTTAAATACAACAGATAACCAATGTCTACTATGTTTGACCTTGAACTGTTCAAACTCCGTTTAGTTGCTTTAATTTCGGGAGAAAATAAAGACAAAAAAGATATTTTTTATTATGCTGTTACTTGATCTAAGATTTCGGCTCACATGAGCAATCTTCAGCGTGGTTATTTCAACTTAGTGTTTGCCTATATATGGCGAAATTGCGCCCTGAAGATGAGTTTGAAATTGTGGAATGTTCTTGGCATGTGTCTTCGATCTGACAACAACTCGAATATAAGAATCTTGTTATTCAAGGAATTGAAAGTAAGTTAATGTTTCATTAAGTCTTGTTAGGGAAGTGATTTCGCCATTAATCACATTAACATTGCTATTTAATTCTATGTATAAATTGTTTCTTTATGATATAAAATATAAGCTGCACACTCTAATACACACACACACACACACACACACACACACACACACACACACATATATATATATATATATATATATATATATATATATATATATATGGGGGATAAAAGTTCTACTGCACAGCATCTAAAAAAGATTACTGTCGACCTTCACAATAGTGAAAATACTTGTTGTCAACGGTAATATATTAGACCACGAAAATAAAAATAAAAACTTTTAATTCTCGAATTTATTACGAATATAAAAACATCATATAAGAGCGTATATAACATTTATATACTAATACCTTTTTACTACAAAGGATAATATGTTAAAATTCTAAATTAACGATGGCAGAGCGCGTTCGCGCGTGTTTTTAAATATCACGATAATAATGGAACGCAGATTTTGTCGCACTTACAATTGTTTGTCATTGTAATTTATCCCTGAAGATGATCTTAGAAAAGGTCGAAAGTACTTAGATTAAAAAAAAACAACTACGGCACATTCCTTGATGAATTTCATCTCAAGAAATAAATTAGACGATTGGAAAGGATCAGTATAAAAATAAGCAGACATAATATGTTGATATTATTCAATGAAACCTATTTGTGTATATATATATATATAATTTGAAATTATTAGGAAAAATTGATAATCATATTTAATGATTCATCGAGTCTGAAACCTCAACAGAATGCAGAAAGCACTGGACGGCCGTTTCGTCCTATATTTGGGACTCATCAGCAATGCGCATCCACTACCGAGAATTGAAACCCTGACAGTTAGGTTGTGAAGCAAACACCATACCAACTGCTCCAACGGGCCTCGGTGACGAAGCGGTAGCAAATCATTGATGGATTAATACGACCTTTACTAACTAAATTTGCGATTAACCAAGATGGTAATTTTTTTTCTCCAAAAATGAGTAATTTCAGTACAGCAAAAATGACATGTAAAATTAAGGTCATTTTCGAAATCAGAAACCATCAAATGAGTTAAAAAATGTGTTTTACTCCTTGTCAACAAAATCGTGTTGACCAGTGTTATCTATCAAGGCAATATTGCTAATGATTACATCGCGTTGAAGTGCCAAAGGTGATTTCTACATGTGGCACATAGCCAAAAGTACGAGACACCCGTTAAAGATCGAACACGCTACTCAATTGTAATTTATCTAGAGATCAAACTTGGTAACCACTGAATCACGTCGAAGTGACCATGTACGAATATTTTTGACTAACTGCATCAATGTTTTTAATTCTTAAACAATCGGAATTCCAGTCAGAGTAATACATTTTGCAAGCTCTTCAATTTCTAAAAGCAATTTTCAATAAGTAATAATACGACAAAAGAAAATAAATATTTTTCATCCAATCAAAACCATTATTGGATATTTTTAGCTGATGTTCATCCAAAACAAGACCCCAAATCCACTCATGATAGAATATTACGGAATGATATTTTTGTATAAGCGTAAGTAGAATTTGGTTTGGTTTGGTTTGTTTTACGGCATATCAACCTCAATGGGTTATTTAATGCCGACAAGATTTTTATTGCTGGTAATATTTTTTTCAAATGTACAAATTAATTTTTCTTCAAAATTTATTGCTGACAATATTTTTTAAAAAGGTATTTCTTATAATATTTTTTTCAAAACGTCTTGCTGGTAATAATCTATTACTGGTAAAAAAATTTTAAAAAGTATTGCTGATAATATTTTTTTCCCAAAATGTATTGCTGGTAATATATTTTCTTAAAAAATGTATCGCTTGTAATTTCGTTTTTTTTTTTTCAAAAAAGTATTGCTGGTAATATCTTTTTTTTTCAAAAATGTATTGCTGGTAATAATTTTTTACAAAGTATTTCTGGTATTAAAACCTATTTTTACACTTTCATAGTTTTTTGAGCCCAGTTTGGCGGTTAACTATTTGCCCATAGCTGGGAAACTAACAGGTGCTACCACCCAATGAAGCTGGGAACACCAGCAACTGAGAGGTGGTTCCACGCCCCTCAAAACCTCCTGATCAGAGGCCTTGCTGTCGGATGTAGTTTATCGTCTTACCCAGGACGCGGATGTAGTTTATCGTCTTACCCAGGATGCGGACGTAGTTTATTGTCTTACCAAGGATGCGGATGTAGTTTATCGTCTTACCCAGGACGCGGACGTAGTTTATCGTCTTACCCAGGATGCGGACGTAGTTTATTGTCTTACCCAGGACGCGGATGTAGTTTATCGTCTTACCCAGGATGGGGACGTAGTTTATTGTCTTACCCAGGACGCATATGTAGTTTATCGTCATACCCAGGACGCGGATGTAGTTTATCGCCTTACCCAGGACGCGGATATAGTTTATCGCCTTTCCCCAGGACGCTGATGTAGTTTATCGTTATATCAAGGACGCGGATGTAGTTTATCGTCATACACAGGACGCGGATGTAGTTTATCGTCTTACCCAGGACGCGGATGTAGTTTATCGTCATACCCAGGACGCGGACGTAGTTTATGGTCTTACCCAGGTCGCGGATGTAGAGGAGATGTGAAATACGCATTATAAGATTATGTAGGAGAGATAACGGTCAGCCTGTAACGGGTATATATTCTTTTATGAGAATTTATAGGCTCCTGATACATTTGACCCGCTAACAATTTTTAGTGAACTCGTATAAACCGAAAGGAATAGTAAGACATGGTATTTGAACAAAGAAATATTAACAAATATATTGTCAGGACATCTTACAAAAGAAACGATGAGAAACGAAGTGAAATATGAAAAGTTCAAAGCAACTCTGTCTGTAGCTGATTTCTCACATTTTACAGGAGCAAAAAGAATACGTCCTTTCACTAAGAAAAGTCACCAGAGAAAGTGATTGAGTTTTTCGAATCTCGCACCGCCTGTAAATCTTCAGGGACGGATAATTCCAAAATCTCGCCGTAGTGAGATTTTATTAATCAAGGGGTGGTAATCTAAGAAACCCTAGACTTGAAGAGTTTAAGATTGTAGACATCTAGAAAAAAACCTTTCGTGAGTCCGTTCAGGAAAGCAGCAGTTAAAAGCTCTGGTATATAGAAATGTGCCGCCCATAAATACGAAGGCACTCCAGCGTTCAGTACACAGGTTCACAAAATAAATATTTACATTGACGATGTAATTTAATAGGTTGATCGATAAATAAGGACTGTTTTATGAGATGACCTTATATTCCTTATTATTTGCAATAAAATATGTCCATTATTTATTTAGTCTACGTGTGTTTCGCATGACTGGCTATTATTTTGCACTTTTATTTTACTTTTCTTTCACAGATCATAATTTTTCTGTTTAATGACCCAAGCCTTAATCAGAAAATTGAAAAGTTACGCTTTGGTTTATGACATGAGATGAAACTTGATTATGTTGCTTCATGTCCATTCTATGATAAACGTTTTTATATACAAGGGGTAATAGTGATGGTAAAATTAGCTTTTGCCATGAAGGAACTCTTCGAGCATTTACTGACCAAATAGCGATACTGTCGGTTGAAATTTATAATTTTTTTTTTCTTCTTAAAATAGATTTCCCAAGTTCACTAAATGTTATTGGTTTGTGTTTGTTTTTTTACGGCATATCTCCTCCTCAGTGGGTTATTTAATGCCGACATATTTTTTTAGGATAGGTTCATATGAAAAGAATATGTATTCTTTGTAAGAAATTAGGTTGTATTGACCTATTTTTGCAAAGAGAATTTTTGTGAATAGTCAAATGTATTGCTGGTATATTTAAAAAAAATATATTGCTGATATTTTTATTATAAAATCTTATTTTTACACTTTCATTCTGTTTTGACCCCAATTTGGCTGGGTTAACAAATTACCCATAGCTGGGACCCCAACACGTGCTACCACGTTACCTAACTATTATTGATCATTCTAATAGTGGTTAAAATTTTCTTAATCACTTTTGGTTTTTTGGATGTCTGGAAAGTGTTACCCATGTTATCCTGTTTTTGTTTGTTTTACAGTAAACTTGACACTATACAAGGCCCAGGGGCCACTCGTGGTAGACGGTTACGTTAAGGGGTAGTTTATATGGATAGGAGGGGAAAGTAACGAGTAATCATGGAAATATCCTGTGGGGGGAGTTGGTTCCACCACAAAGCAGTGATTTATGGGAAGAAGCTGTTCGAGTGGAACATTATTCTCGCCGATGGAATACGGAGGGAAAGTGGGTGATTCGCTACTATGTAAGTGGCAGATATTGAGTTGGGTAGGTAGAGATCAACGTCTGGGACCTTCCTTAAATATATATTTCCCTATTTTTTATATATATATAATTCTTTTTTGAATTCGCCATGTAAAATGCCAAAAAATCCACTCTTTGGCGAGTGTCAAATAAAGCACCCTATCAGATTGTTATCCGGGAACAACTTCCATTAAATGTGGTGCAATTGGGTATGTGCAGGGAAATAATCCAGATGCATGAGCGTGTGTTTATGTGTGCGATCTTACACAAACACACACACACACACACACACACACACACACACACACACACACACACACACACACATATATATATATATATATATATTTCTGAGAGGAGGTATTATGTACACTATTTACATTATTCGGACTATTGTCCTCATCTTTGTCGCAAATATTTATTACAACGTTTCGGCCGTTGTACGCTTCGGCCTTTTTCGTGTGGTTGTAATGTTGAACTGACCGCTTTATTTCGCTCACTCTTTTAACGCCTTTATCCACTGTGCCTCAAGGACACATGGCACAGTGGTTAAAGTCGTTAGTTGGATCCAGTGACAGGACCCAAAGAGTTCAATACCTGGTTAAGGCCCTGGAGAACTTGGAGAGGGGAATTAACAGGAGATAACTGACAAGTGACATCCATTAAACATGGCACGTGGAACTAGAACAGTCTACCCAGTGAGCGAAATAAAGGGTTCAGTTCGACATCCCAACCACCTGAAAAAGGCTGGAGTGTACATCTTCCGAAACGTTGTAATAAATATAACGACAAAGATGAGGACAATAGTCCGAATAATGTAAATAGTATATATATATATATTGACATTCATTATCCGTGATGTATACAATTACATATTAAACCTATTATTTTTAAAAACTTATAATTAACATGTACCACTCAAGTACCTTTTCATGGCCCCCTAGGTAATATTTATACTCAAACAGACGGTATTGCGATGGGGTCTCCTTTAGGCTCCCTTTTTTCTAATTAATATATGGCACATTTAGAAAATAAAATACTTAATGACACTAATAAACCCCGTATATATGCAAGATACATATATGACATTTTCGTTTTAGCAAAAAATGTTGATCACAGTTCACAGCGTAAGAAGAATTTGTAAGTCACTCCGTCCTCAAATTTACATTACAATTAAATATTAATAATAAAATTCCATTCTTTCGTGTATTTATTGATTCCAGGACACATGCATTTACTACTTCTCTGTATAGGAAACCCCCTAGCATTAACTCGTGTCTTCTTAATTATAATAGTGAACGCCCCCAACGATATAAGTTAACCATTATTAAAAAAAAAACTTAATCCAACGCACACAAATGATATCTTCTTCCAAAACCATATTCTATAAAAATTACATAACATTACACAAACATTTGTTAATAATGGATTCCCCAATTCCGTCGTTGATCAACAAATTAAAATGTATCTCAAACTTCATAATACCTCTCTAACAAAATTGATAATAATAATAATAATAGTGTACGTCAAATAAATATAACAGTATTAGGTCATACTATTGTAACCAAATGCATAATAATTACAAACATGAGGAAAGAACACTCAAAAACATAATAGGTAGAAATGTTAAACCCATTAATAATGATAAACAAGTTAAGCTCATCATATATTATAAAAAATTTAAAACAATTGACGTCATAGTCTCTAATAACCCTACAACCACACAACTAAATCCTCTACAAAAAAAAAACAAAACAATGTAGTGTATCAATTTACATGCCCGTTCAGAGATTGTTATTCTGAAACTAATAATAAACCCACTAGATATATTGGTTTTGCTACAACCACGCTTTCCCGTGGACTTACCGGTCACCCTTCTGATCTTAGTTCTATTAAGCAACATTTCTTAGAAAAACATAGCCATGTACATAATATTAGACAGCTATTAGTTGATAACAATAATACTCTGTCTATATTTCTGAGATGAGGTATTATGTACAGTATTTACATTAGTCGGGCTATTGCCCTCATCTTTGTCGCCATTTTTGTCACAACGTTTCGGCCGTTGTACGCTCCGGCCTTCTTCAGGTGGGTGGAATTTCGAACCGAACCCTTTATTTCGATCACTGGGGTAGACTGTTCTAGTTCCACGAGCCATGTTTGATGGATGTCAGTTATCAGTTATATCCTGCTAATTTTCTCTCTGAAAGTTCTCCACTGCCTGAACCGGGTATGACACATGGCACAGTGGATAAAGGTGTTGGTTAGATCTAGTGACAGACCCAAAGAGTGTGAGTTCAAAGCTAAGATTAGAGTGTTCACGTTAGAATCAACACACATGGAAGTTTTTTTCGCAAACAGCGCCTTAGGGAAAAGGCTATTGGAGTAAATCTTTCCCTTGCATTTGGAATGCATTAAAGAACGGAACGGAAGGCACGGCCGAGTTAGGGATAGCGTCTCGGATTGAAATATCGTAGAGCCGAGTTCGAATTCCAGTCGAATGGGTAAACAGCAGGACCCCCAACAAGATTGAAACCGTTACATTCAATTACGTGCTAATACCCTTGGGAAAGTTATGAATCCTTCTCGCCCAGCTATGGGTAAATAGCAGGATAGACCGGGTTCTATAGCCTTCGATGGCAACTGGTCTAGGATAAGGACAGATCTGAATGCAAAACCTGGCCCTCCTGGTTACGTTTACGTCGTAGGCTAATAACCTACTCAAAATCTGGTTTGTTATAGAAACCGCAACGATATATCTTGCGGCCCTATGAAATTTAAAGGCATCTGTGGAACTCCCTCCCCATTTCTTGTTTCCCTGAGAGCTATAAACTCCAGCTATTCAAATGTAATGTCAATCGACGTCTTCAGATGCCCTGATTTATCCCTTAACCTTCTCTTCATCCTTTCATCTCTCACTCCTCTTTGCTCTCGCTCCAACTCTCTGTACTGTAACCTCTTGCGTGCCAGTCGCTTCCCGCCTTGTTTGGGGTGGAATGCTTAAAATATATATATATATATATATATATATATATATATATATATATATATATATATATATATATATATATATATATATATAAAGAACTGGATGAATAGTGAAATCAATAAATAATGACATTTAAATCTTGTTTATTTGAACATTAAAACAATTCATCGATTCTTTTTGGCAAATTCATTCGCCAGTTTGTTGCAGATAATATCAATCTCTCTCTACATCGACACCTTCAGCTTCTACTGGTCATTGCGTGGATACTATAGGCAGAACGAAATAAAAGGGTGCCACTTCTTTTTCTTACCTCTTTTTGAACTACTTTCACGTAGTTCTTCCACGTTTCTCTCCGCCTTTGAAAAGAACTAGAACAGAAGCGGTATACAAAAGGAGGACCCTTCTCTTCTTACACCGCTACATTAATGTTGCTTGTACATATTATATCCTAAGAAAAATTATCATGAGAGCAAGAGGATTTTTCAAAAATTATATATATATATATAAAGACATTTATGATATGTTTAACGTTCTTTTTATAGATACAAGGTATTTAAGCAAATACACTGTTTTATAATAAACAATATTAAATAACATTTACCGGCATAAAATTTCTAGGACATTCAGTCCTAGAAATTTTCATAGAAAAGTTTCGTTCTCCGACAGGAATCGAAACTGTATCCTATACGGAACCGTCATTTCGCGTGACGTGCCTTAACCGTTCGGCCACAGAGAAGCGTCCGGTTAGCAAGGTCGATGTTACTATCTTTAAACTTAAATCTTCCAGGAATCTCTTCTATTCATATCTGCTCTATGAAAATTTCTCGGACATTCAGGCCGGTAAATGTTATTTAATACTGTTTATTATAAAACAGAGCATTTTCTTAAATACTTGTATCTATAAAAAGAACGTTAAACATATCATAAATGTCTTTAAATAAATTGTCGGACTTTGTCCAATTCAAATATATATATATATATATATATATATATATATATATATATATATATATATATATATATATATATACTTTATAATAGCACTATATATATCATATATATATATGATAAAACATAGTTTTAAGGTATGCTGTAAGTTAAAGTGCTCAATATCAGGGATAGAGCGTATGTAAATATAAAAGTGGACATTGAAGTTAACACCCAGCGGCAGCACTGTTTCATGTTTAGACGCAATCGTCAGGCCAGCACTGAAGTCATTAACGGCGCAGAAGCTCGAAATTCACGCTTGTTGTACACACTTTGTGGGTATTTTACAAGGCGCTGAAAGGTTAATGTTTTTCATCCGAAGCCGAAGTTAGAATTACTCTTGATCCAAGAAACATGCCATATAGGGTCTGGAGACCCCGCTGTTCGTCTGAAGGAACTCGAAAAAATCCAGAGTTGGATATGCAATGTGATAGGTCCTGATCTGGCATCTCGTTTACAGTCGCTCTCTCACAGACGTGATGTAGCTTCCCTCTGTATTTTCTACAAATATTTTCATGGCAAATGCTCCGACGAGCTACTTTCTCTGGTTCCCTAACAGCATGAATTTAAACATGCTACGAGGTTGGCATCTCAGCCCCACACTTTCACCGTCGAAACGGTTAAATGTAGCCGTTTCTTTTGCATTAGCTTCATGGCTCGCACTTCCTGTCTGTGGAACTCCCTTCATATTACTTGCTTCCCAGATAGCTATAACCTCCAAATATTAAAATGCAATGTCAATCGACATCTTCAGATGCCTTGATCTATTCCCCGTCCTTCTCTTCAGCCTTTCTACTATCACCCCTCTTTACACTTGCTCCCCCTCTTTGTAATCCCTTTCGTGCTAGTGGCACTCCCCCTTGCTTGGGGTGAAATGCTTAAAAAATATAAAGAGATTCTTGAGTAATGGCGCGAGGAAAAGATCATTTAGTATTTCACTAATGGTAACAACGGTTATACTCTGGCTTCCATCTTCAATGTCCATTCAAGAACCATCAAGAGTACGGTGAATAAGTAATAAAAAAGAGGGAACAGTAGAGAGGAAAACCGGACCAGCAAGAGGGACCATC
>OZ038487.1:25140411-25165411 GCA_964036315.1 Acanthosepion esculentum
TAAAGAAAAAATAGTGGAAGAAGTCACCATCAACAACAGCAATAACGATAACGGCGACCAAAACAACAACAAGGAAAGGAAAACTTGAAGAATAGTGCCAAAATAAATGAAATTAGTTCTTTAATTCAATCTAGCGTCCGTGTTTCGCTCGGCTGAAGCCATCCATTGAAGAGTATCGACTACACCGAGCGCCGATCCGAGCGTTCGACATTCTCGTCTTCGCATTGGTTGCGCAGCAATTGTATCAAGCCACGGCTGAGCGCACCATTTCTCACGTCAGCCATATTGGATGAGGTTTCCCGCGCCTGGCATTCACGAGGGTCGTTCTTTCTTCTTCTGCTCTCGGTCGGAAAAACTGGTATCAAAGGAGGTTGTAATTTAAAAAACGGAAGAAAACTGTTCACCAATTGGATTCATTTTGTTCCCTGTAAATACCTTCATAATTGGAATTTTCCGTCTGTATCGATTCCTTCCTTTCGTTTGATTGTTTGTTTTGTTTTTTTCTTTCTCCATTCTCTCTCTCTCCGCCTCTCCCTCTTCCTGCCTCTCTCTTTCCCTCTCTTTATTTCTGGTTCAAAATCTTTTCTCTGGACTTTATTTTATTTCATATTTTAGAAATCCGAATGTGAAGAATGTATCCCTTTTAAGACGAAATATATTGACAATTATTTTCTACAGGTACGGACACACGCATCTGTGTGTCTCCATTCATGCTAGTATTTCTCTCAATATCGATAGAACCGAAGTATATAATTTTCATATCATTTTATGTATTCCTTGAAATGTTGTCTTTAACTGCGTTGTTAACAACACAACGTTTCGGCGAATACATTGTTCGGCCTTCATCAGATCTAATAAAACCCGCTATCTCGAAAAAACCTAGATGAAGACTTTTATCATTCTGCTAATAGCGAGATAGTTAATGGGAATATTCTCTCATAATTTTGGACAGTCCGAGAATAATATGTTATAGTTTCAAATGTTGACATTAAGAAAACTATGCTATGAAGATCGCGCACGCCTACGGACACATTGCGAATTAAAAAGATAGATTCGCAACGCTAACTGACGCCATTTTATTACATCAGTAGAAATGTCGTGTTCTCATCAGACAGTTGCAGTCTCCCAAGCTGTAGTGACTTCCCTAGATATCTATAATTGAATGATATCTTTCCACAGAGTTATATATGTCTTGAGAATACTTCAATACCGATACATTTATCGTCATGAGTGCATAAGGAGGAAATAAGTATCCTATTCTATTTCATCTCTGTCCTGAGCATATACAAGCACATACGTAAAGAGACGGGCACTTATCGTCTAAACATTCCATACCATATTACAAATGAATCTTATAGTAGAAACAAAGTTCCTGCTTTCCCCCACGCCGAGGCCACTGTACTGAAGATGACGGGTGGGGTCTATACTGTTAAGATAGGTATTTATAGTTGGGGTGATCTTGAACAAAAAGGAGGATTTCGTTGGTAACAAAAAAAAAAAAAGAATACTGAACGGCTGCGAGATATCTGTCCTCCTTTACGGCAGCGAATGTTGGACGGCCCCCTCAAAGATGAAGAGACTCGAGGCAACGGAAGTATGGTTCTACAGAAGGATGCTAAGGATATCATGGACCAAGCGTGTGAGCATCGATGAGGTTTTGGAGAGGATGCAAGCAAGTAGGAGGCTTATACTTGACATCAGGAAGATGCAGCAGTAATTTCTGGGACACGTAATGACAAAGGAAGGCTTGGAAAATCTGATACTCACAGGTCGATTAGAGGGAAAGAGAAACAAGGGAAGCAACGCGTGACATACCTAGCGGGTTTAAGCAGGTTGATGACAGAACAGGGTTTGGGAGAAGTAGCAAAGAGCCAAAACTTATTGAGAGTTACAAGGGATATGGAGAAGTGGAGAGCCATAATCACTTACGTACTGAAGGGACACGCCACATAAAATAAGAAGAATAGCATCGGACTTGGTGTCTTCGTGTTGCATAGAACTGATAATGGCGATTATCTTCATTGACTTCCTGTGCTTGTGATTGATGTATTTTTTTTTTCAGTCCGTCTACGTCGCTACCGAATGTGACACAAAGTCGACGTTTAAAGCGGGTTTAACAGCATTAATGCTGAAAAAATTGCTCGTCACTTCGCCACTTCCCCTTTTGGGTATGCCACAGGAGCCGGGTAATAAACCCAACCCCATTCCGAAGGAGAGCTACTTCCTGGGTTAATGACAACCTGGGGTTTGAATTCATATTAATTTCAAACTACCCCAATTGCTGATGGTGAAGTATGCCAGATTTAGTGGAGGTGGCACCAAATACTTTTGTTGCTTTTAAGATTTTCATTCATTTTCTCTAGAATCCTGCCATGTTTAGCAATACAGTTATTATCGTCACACTTCGCTTTGTTTTTTACCTCCAAAGAAATTATTTCGGGAAATATGATAAAGATTTCTAAGATTGTCGACAGTGTTTGAATTCCAGAAAATTGTTACCCCATCTTAAAAACAAAAGAAATATATATAATTATTACAATGGCAATGAACATTTATAAATAATCCCCTAAAAGAAAATATTATAGCAGTCATATAAAAAAAAACAGGAGGAAATAATTTCATTCCGGTCATAGAGCCTGTCATGTGATATGTACTTTAAATAAATAAATGTAACATATGTAACAAATAATGTACATTAAATGTTCATAAGTAATCCCCTGAAAGAAAATATTATGACAGTCATATAAAAAACAAAAACATGAGGAAATAATTTCATTCCGGTCATAGAGCCTGTCATGTGATATGTACTTTAAATAAATAAATGTAACATATGTAACAAATAATGTACATTAAATGTTCATAAGTAATCCCCTGAAAGAAAATATTATGACAGTCATATAAAAAACAAAAACAGGAGGAAATAATTTCATTCCGGTCATAGAGCCTGTCATGTGATATGTACTTTAAATAAATAAATGTAACATATGTAACAAATAATGTACATTAAATGTTCATAAGTAATCCCCTGAAAGAAAATATTATGACAGTCATATAAAAAACAAAAACATGAGGAAATAATTTCATTCCGGTCATAGAGCCTGTCATGTGATATGTACTTTAAATAAATAAATGTAACATATGTAACAAATAATGTACATTAAATGTTCATAAGTAATCCCCTGAAAGAAAATATTATGACAGTCATATAAAAAACAAAAACATGAGGAAATAATTTCATTCCGGTCATAGAGCCTGTCATGTGATATGTACTTTAAATAAATAAATGTAACATATGTAACAAATAATGTACATTAAATGTTCATAAGTAATCCCCTGAAAGAAAATATTATGACAGTCATATAAAAAACAAAAACATGAGGAAATAATTTCATTCCGGTCATAGAGCCTGTCATGTGATATGTACTTTAAATAAATAAATGTAACATATGTAACAAATAATGTACATTAAATGTTCATAAGTAATCCCCTGAAAGAAAATATTATGACAGTCATATAAAAAACAAAAACATGAGGAAATAATTTCATTCCGGTCATAGAGCCTGTCATGTGATATGTACTTTAAATAAATAAATGTAACATATGTAAGAAATAATGTACATTAAATGTTCATAAGTAATCCCCTGAAAGAAAATATTATAGCAGTCATATAAAAAACAAAAACATGAGGAAATAATTTCATTCCGGTCATAGAGCCTGTCATGTGATATGTACTTTAAATAAATAAATGTAACATATGTAACAAATAATGTACATTAAATGTTCATAAGTAATCCCCTGAAAGAAAATATTATGACAGTCTTATAAAAAACAAAAACATGAGGAAATAATTTCATTCCGGTCATAGAGCCTGTCATGTGATATGTACTTTAAATAAATAAATGTAACATATGTAACAAATAATGTACATTAAATGTTCATAAGTAATCCCCTGAAAGAAAATATTATGACAGTCATATAAAAAACAAAAACATGAGGAAATAATTTCATTCCGGTCATAGAGCCTGTCATGTGATATGCACTTTAAATAAATAAATGTAACATATGTAACAAATAATGTACATTAAATGTTCATAAGTAATCCCCTGAAAGAAAATATTATAGCAGTCATATAAAAAACAAAAACAGGAGGAAATAATTTCATTCCGGTCATAGAGCCTGTCATGTGATATGTACTTTAAATAAATAAATGTAACATATGTAACAAATAATGTACATTAAATGTTCATAAGTAATCCCCTGAAAGAAAATATTATGACAGTCATATAAAAAACAAAAACATGAGGAAATAATTTCATTCCGGTCATAGAGCCTGTCATGTGATATGTACTTTAAATAAATAAATGTAACATATGTAACAAATAATGTACATTAAATGTTCATAAGTAATCCCCTGAAAGAAAATATTATAGCAGTCATATAAAAAACAAAAACAGTAGGAAATAATTTCATTCCGGTCATAGAGCCTGTCATGTGATATGTACTTTAAATAAATAAATGTAACATATGTAAGAAATAATGTACATTAAATGTTCATAAGTAATCCCCTGAAAGAAAATATTATGACAGTCATATAAAAAACAAAAACATGAGGAAATAATTTCATTCCGGTCATAGAGCCTGTCATGTGATATGTACTTTAAATAAATAAATGTAACATATGTAAGAAATAATGTACATTAAATGTTCATAAGTAATCCCCTGAAAGAAAATATTATAGCAGTCATATAAAAAACAAAAACAGGAGGAAATAATTTCATTCCGGTCATAGAGCCTGTCATGTGATATGTACTTTAAATAAATAAATGTAACATATGTAACAAATAATGTACATTAAATGTTCATAAGTAATCCCCTGAAAGAAAATATTATAGCAGTCATATAAAAAACAAAAACAGGAGGAAATAATTTCATTCCGGTCATAGAGCCTGTCATGTGATATGTACTTTAAATAAATAAATGTAACATATGTAACAAATAATGTACATTAAATGTTCATAAGTAATCCCCTGAAAGAAAATATTATGACAGTCATATAAAAAACAAAAACATGAGGAAATAATTTCATTCCGGTCATAGAGCCTGTCATGTGATATGTACTTTAAATAAATAAATGTAACATATGTAACAAATAATGTACATTAAATGTTCATAAGTAATCCCCTGAAAGAAAATATTATAGCAGTCATATAAAAAACAAAAACAGGAGGAAATAATTTCATTCCGGTCATAGAGCCTGTCATGTGATATGTACTTTAAATAAATAAATGTAAAATATGTAAGAAATAATGTACATTAAATGTTCATAAGTAATCCCCTGAAAGAAAATATTATGACAGTCATATAAAAAACAAAAACATGAGGAAATAATTTCATTCCGGTCATAGAGCCTGTCATGTGATATGTACTTTAAATAAATAAATGTAACATATGTAAGAAATAATGTACATTAAATGTTCATAAGTAATCCCCTGAAAGAAAATATTATGACAGTCATATAAAAAACAAAAACAGGAGGAAATAATTTCATTCCGGTCATAGAGCCTGTCATGTGATATGTACTTTAAATAAATAAATGTAACATATGTAACAAATAATGTACATTAAATGTTCATAAGTAATCCCCTGAAAGAAAATATTATGACAGTCATATAAAAAACAAAAACAGGAGGAAATAATTTCATTCCGGTCATAGAGCCTGTCATGTGATATGTACTTTAAATAAATAAATGTAACATATGTAACAAATAATGTACATTAAATGTTCATAAGTAATCCCCTGAAAGAAAATATTATGACAGTCATATAAAAAACAAAAACATGAGGAAATAATTTCATTCCGGTCATAGAGCCTGTCATGTGATATGTACTTTAAATAAATAAATGTAACATATGTAACAAATAAGGTACATTAAATGTTCATAAGTAATCCCCTGAAAGAAAATATTATAGCAGTCATATAAAAAACAAAAACAGGAGGAAATAATTTCATTCCGGTCATAGAGCCTGTCATGTGATATGTACTTTAAATAAATAAATGTAACATATGTAACAAATAATGTACATTAAATGTTCATAAGTAATCCCCTGAAAGAAAATATTATAGCAGTCATATAAAAAACAAAAACAGGAGGAAATAATTTCATTCCGGTCATAGAGCCTGTCATGTGATATGTACATTAAATAAATAAATGTAACATATGTAACAAATAATGTACATTAAATGTTCATAAGTAATCCCCTGAAAGAAAATATTATGACAGTCATATAAAAAACAAAAACAGGAGGAAATAATTTCATTCCGGTCATAGAGCCTGTCATGTGATATGTACTTTAAATAAATAAATGTAACATATGTAACAAATAATGTACATTAAATGTTCATAAGTAATCCCCTGAAAGAAAATATTATAGCAGTCATATAAAAAACAAAAACAGGAGGAAATAATTTCATTCCGGTCATAGAGCCTGTCATGTGATATGTACTTTAAATAAATAAATGTAACATATGTAACAAATAATGTACATTAAATGTTCATAAGTAATCCCCTGAAAGAAAATATTATAGCAGTCATATAAAAAACAAAAACAGGAGGAAATAATTTCATTCCGGTCATAGAGCCTGTCATGTGATATGTACTTTAAATAAATAAATGTAACATATGTAACAAATAATGTACATTAAATGTTCATAAGTAATCCCCTGAAAGAAAATATTATGACAGTCATATAAAAAACAAAAACAGGAGGAAATAATTTCATTCCGGTCATAGAGCCTGTCATGTGATATGTACTTTAAATAAATAAATGTAACATATGTAACAAATAATGTACATTAAATGTTCATAAGTAATCCCCTGAAAGAAAATATTATGACAGTCATATAAAAAACAAAAACATGAGGAAATAATTTCATTCCGGTCATAGAGCCTGTCATGTGATATGTACTTTAAATAAATAAATGTAACATATGTAACAAATAATGTACATTAAATGTTCATAAGTAATCCCCTGAAAGAAAATATTATGACAGTCATATAAAAAACAAAAACATGAGGAAATAATTTCATTCCGGTCATAGAGCCTGTCATGTGATATGTACTTTAAATAAATAAATGTAACATATGTAACAAATAATGTACATTAAATGTTCATAAGTAATCCCCTGAAAGAAAATATTATAGCAGTCATATAAAAAACAAAAACAGGAGGAAATAATTTCATTCCGGTCATAGAGCCTGTCATGTGATATGTACTTTAAATAAATAAATGTAACATATGTAACAAATAATGTACATTAAATGTTCATAAGTAATCCCCTGAAAGAAAATATTATGACAGTCATATAAAAAACAAAAACATGAGGAAATAATTTCATTCCGGTCATAGAGCCTGTCATGTGATATGTACTTTAAATAAATAAATGTAACATATGTAACAAATAATGTACATTAAATGTTCATAAGTAATCCCCTGAAAGAAAATATTATAGCAGTCATATAAAAAACAAAAACAGGAGGAAATAATTTCATTCCGGTCATAGAGCCTGTCATGTGATATGTACTTTAAATAAATAAATGTAACATATGTAACAAATAATGTACATTAAATGTTCATAAGTAATCCCCTGAAAGAAAATATTATAGCAGTCATATAAAAAACAAAAACAGGAGGAAATAATTTCGTTCCGGTCATAGAGCCTGTCATGTGATATGTACTTTAAATAAATAAATGTAACATATGTAACAAATAATGTACATTAAATGTTCATAAGTAATCCCCTGAAAGAAAATATTATGACAGTCATATAAAAAACAAAAACATGAGGAAATAATTTCATTCCGGTCATAGAGCCTGTCATGTGATATGTACTTTAAATAAATAAATGTAACATATGTAACAAATAATGTACATTAAATGTTCATAAGTAATCCCCTGAAAGAAAATATTATAGCAGTCATATAAAAAACAAAAACAGGAGGAAATAATTTCATTCCGGTCATAGAGCCTGTCATGTGATATGTACTTTAAATAAATAAATGTAACATATGTAACAAATAATGTACATTAAATGTTCATAAGTAATCCCCTGAAAGAAAATATTATAGCAGTCATATAAAAAACAAAAACAGGAGGAAATAATTTCGTTCCGGTCATAGAGCCTGTCATGTGATATGTACTTTAAATAAATAAATGTAACATATGTAACAAATAATGTACATTAAATGTTCATAAGTAATCCCCTGAAAGAAAATATTATGACAGTCATATAAAAAACAAAAACAGGAGGAAATAATTTCATTCCGGTCATAGAGCCTGTCATGTGATATGTACTTTAAATAAATAAATGTAACATATGTAACAAATAATGTACATTAAATGTTCATAAGTAATCCCCTGAAAGAAAATATTATGACAGTCATATAAAAAACAAAAACAGGAGGAAATAATTTCATTCCGGTCATAGAGCCTGTCATGTGATATGTACTTTAAATAAATAAATGTAACATATGTAAGAAATAATGTACATTAAATGTTCATAAGTAATCCCCTGAAAGAAAATATTATAGCAGTCATATAAAAAACAAAAACAGGAGGAAATAATTTCATTCCGGTCATAGAGCCTGTCATGTGATATGTACTTTAAATAAATAAATGTAACATATGTAACAAATAATGTACATTAAATGTTCATAAGTAATCCCCTGAAAGAAAATATTATAGCAGTCATATA
This sequence comes from Acanthosepion esculentum, assembly GCA_964036315.1. NCBI lineage: Eukaryota > Metazoa > Mollusca > Cephalopoda > Sepiida > Sepiidae > Acanthosepion > Acanthosepion esculentum. Next base: position 25,149,164 of record OZ038487.1, read on the forward strand.
AAAAACAAAAACAGGAGGAAATAATTTCATTCCGGTCATAGAGCCTGTCATGTGATATGTACTTTAAATAAATAAATGTAACATATGTAACAAATAATGTACATTAAATGTTCATAAGTAATCCCCTGAAAGAAAATATTATGACAGTCATATAAAAAACAAAAACAGGAGGAAATAATTTCATTCCGGTCATAGAGCCTGTCATGTGATATGTACTTTAAATAAATAAATGTAACATATGTAACAAATAATGTACATTAAATGTTCATAAGTAATCCCCTGAAAGAAAATATTATGACAGTCATATAAAAAACAAAAACATGAGGAAATAATTTCATTCCGGTCATAGAGCCTGTCATGTGATATGTACTTTAAATAAATAAATGTAACATATGTAACAAATAATGTACATTAAATGTTCATAAGTAATCCCCTGAAAGAAAATATTATGACATCATATAAAAAACAAAAACATGAGGAAATAATTTCATTCCGGTCATAGAGCCTGTCATGTGATATGTACTTTAAATAAATAAATGTAACATATGTAACAAATAATGTACATTAAATGTTCATAAGTAATCCCCTGAAAGAAAATATTATGACAGTCATATAAAAAACAAAAACATGAGGAAATAATTTCATTCCGGTCATAGAGCCTGTCATGTGATATGTACTTTAAATAAATAAATGTAACATATGTAACAAATAATGTACATTAAATGTTCATAAGTAATCCCCTGAAAGAAAATATTATGACAGTCATATAAAAAACAAAAACATGAGGAAATAATTTCATTCCGGTCATAGAGCCAGTCATGTGATATGTACTTTAAATAAATAAATGTAACATATGTAACAAATAATGTACATTAAATGTTCATAAGTAATCCCCTGAAAGAAAATATTATGACAGTCATATAAAAAACAAAAACATGAGGAAATAATTTCATTCCGGTCATAGAGCCTGTCATGTGATATGTACTTTAAATAAATAAATGTAACATATGTAACAAATAATGTACATTAAATGTTCATAAGTAATCCCCTGAAAGAAAATATTATGACAGTCATATAAAAAACAAAAACATGAGGAAATAATTTCATTCCGGTCATAGAGCCTGTCATGTGATATGCACTTTAAATAAATAAATGTAACATATGTAAGAAATAATGTACATTAAATGTTCATAAGTAATCCCCTGAAAGAAAATATTATAGCAGTCATATAAAAAACAAAAACAGGAGGAAATAATTTCATTCCGGTCATAGAGCCTGTCATGTGATATGTACTTTAAATAAATAAATGTAACATATGTAACAAATAATGTACATTAAATGTTCATAAGTAATCCCCTGAAAGAAAATATTATAGCAGTCATATAAAAAACAAAAACAGGAGGAAATAATTTCATTCCGGTCATAGAGCCTGTCATGTGATATGTACTTTAAATAAATAAATGTAACATATGTAAGAAATAATGTACATTAAATGTTCATAAGTAATCCCCTGAAAGAAAATATTATAGCAGTCATATAAAAAACAAAAACAGGAGGAAATAATTTCATTCCGGTCATAGAGCCTGTCATGTGATATGTACTTTAAATAAATAAATGTAACATATGTAACAAATAATGTACATTAAATGTTCATAAGTAATCCCCTGAAAGAAAATATTATAGCAGTCATATAAAAAACAAAAACATGAGGAAATAATTTCATTCCGGTCATAGAGCCTGTCATGTGATATGTACTTTAAATAAATAAATGTAACATATGTAACAAATAATGTACATTAAATGTTCATAAGTAATCCCCTGAAAGAAAATATTATGACAGTCATATAAAAAACAAAAACATGAGGAAATAATTTCATTCCGGTCATAGAGCCTGTCATGTGATATGTACTTTAAATAAATAAATGTAACATATGTAACAAATAATGTACATTAAATGTTCATAAGTAATCCCCTGAAAGAAAATATTATGACAGTCATATAAAAAACAAAAACATGAGGAAATAATTTCATTCCGGTCATAGAGCCTGTCATGTGATATGTACTTTAAATAAATAAATGTAACATATGTAACAAATAATGTACATTAAATGTTCATAAGTAATCCCCTGAAAGAAAATATTATAGCAGTCATATAAAAAACAAAAACAGGAGGAAATAATTTCATTCCGGTCATAGAGCCTGTCATGTGATATGTACTTTAAATAAATAAATGTAACATATGTAACAAATAATGTACATTAAATGTTCATAAGTAATCCCCTGAAAGAAAATATTATAGCAGTCATATAAAAAACAAAAACAGGAGGAAATAATTTCATTCCGGTCATAGAGCCTGTCATGTGATATGTACATTAAATAAATAAATGTAACATATGTAACAAATAATGTACATTAAATGTTCATAAGTAATCCCCTGAAAGAAAATATTATGACAGTCATATAAAAAACAAAAACAGGAGGAAATAATTTCATTCCGGTCATAGAGCCTGTCATGTGATATGTACTTTAAATAAATAAATGTAACATATGTAACAAATAATGTACATTAAATGTTCATAAGTAATCCCCTGAAAGAAAATATTATAGCAGTCATATAAAAAACAAAAACAGGAGGAAATAATTTCATTCCGGTCATAGAGCCTGTCATGTGATATGTACTTTAAATAAATAAATGTAACATATGTAACAAATAATGTACATTAAATGTTCATAAGTAATCCCCTGAAAGAAAATATTATGACAGTCATATAAAAAACAAAAACAGGAGGAAATAATTTCATTCCGGTCATAGAGCCTGTCATGTGATATGTACTTTAAATAAATAAATGTAACATATGTAACAAATAATGTACATTAAATGTTCATAAGTAATCCCCTGAAAGAAAATATTATAGCAGTCATATAAAAAACAAAAACAGGAGGAAATAATTTCATTCCGGTCATAGAGCCTGTCATGTGATATGTACTTTAAATAAATAAATGTAACATATGTAACAAATAATGTACATTAAATGTTCATAAGTAATCCCCTGAAAGAAAATATTATGACAGTCATATAAAAAACAAAAACAGGAGGAAATAATTTCATTCCGGTCATAGAGCCTGTCATGTGATGTGCTTTTCTTTTCATTTAAATAAATAAATGTAAGATATGGAACAAATAACCTACATTACATTAAAATCTTCACCTTTATTTCCTAAAGATGCAATGACTGATAATATATCCCCTTTTAAAAATGAATAGTATTAAAATGGACTGTCTATTAACTTAGAAAAAAAAGACTGAACTATTTCGGAACACCGGTCCTCTGAACGCGTGGGAAGCCCATCTTAGAAAGGATTTGTGTCACACACGAAATATGTGGCTGTTCGCTTAAATATATTTACTTATCAAAACAGAAACTATTGTTTAACTCTGGTCACATAAACACATGTCATCCACACGGTAAAAAAGGCCTTCTGCCATATTTGGAATCTGTGTGTTCTATTAAATATATTAACATCAGAAAAAACAACAACACTGAACTATTTCTAAACACCGGTCCTCTGAACACGTGGGAAGCCCATTTTAGAAAGGATTTCTGGATTTAAAGTGTATTTTTCCGTCCGTCCACGTCGCTACCGAATGTGACACAAAGTCGAGGTTTAAATTAGGTTTAACCCTAGAACACTAACCATGGGTATATAGTACCAAGCGCAAATATTTCTATTTTTAATTACAATTTTCAGTACCTGATTTTTCTTACCTAAATAATGTTTTTCAGTTCCTATTAATGTTAACTCAAAGTACAAAGTTTGAAGTACCTGCATGCAAAATATTTAAAAAAGATTTATGTTTAATGTTTTTTTTGTTGATATTTTCAAAATCGGGTATGATATACCCATGGTTAGTGATATTTTCAAAATCGGGTAGGATATACCCATGGTTAGTGATATTTTCAAAATCGGGTATGATATACCCATGGTTAGTGATATTTTCAAAATCGGATATCATATACCCATAGTTAGTGATATTTTCAAAATCGGATATCATATACCCAGGGTTAGTGATATTTTCAAAATCGGGTATGATTTACTCATGGTTTGTGATATTTTCAAAATCGGGTATGATATACACATGGTTAGTGATATTTTCAAAATCGGGTATGATATACACATGGTTAGTGGTGGTGTAAATTTTAATTGATGGTTAGTGTTCTAGGGTTAACAGCATTAATGCGGAAAAAAATGCTCGTCACCTCGCCACTTCTCATTTTGGGTATGCCTCAGGAGCCGGGTAATAAACCCAACCCCCTTCCGAAGGAGAGCTTCTGGTTGAGAGGAAGATAGTCCTTGGGACTTGTGATAATATTATTTGATACTTCCCTCCAAATGTGATGATTTTCTAAGCATAGCTTTAATGTGGCTGAAGGCCGAATGTGTGTTGCACAAATGAGGATTTAACTCAATATAGTCGTAACTGATCTAGCGAGATTAGTTTGCTAACCACTACACCACGTTGAAGTATCCATCTGACCATGTGGTTGATGGTACCCTAGTTGAACTACTGGACTTGTTGGATATAATCGAACAGACGTAGGACGTCGTCTAACCACTTAGTATGTATTTTTGTCCTATCTATTTTTGAATAATGCGATTCCCAGGCACCGCTAACTCGTTCATGAGCTGGAACCACAGGAATGGTATGGCAGATTTCAAGAAGAACGCTATCGCTTACTCGCTGTAGTTAGTAGCGAATGTACTGAGTACGACGTGTTTTGTCTGTGTGTATGGAAGTTGTCGTGTTAATGATCTCGATACGTATGAAAGATAAATAAGAACATTTAAAAATTAGCGTATGCCGCGTAACATTAGGTTGGGTTATCTTCCATCCACTCAAGTTCTCAAATACCTGACGCACCTGTGTAGTGATTTTCACCGTTGGCATGAAGACATTCTCTGGGGTGGTGTGAACTTTCACGGGTGGGGGATCAGAAAGTGGGTAGTGGAGTTATTATTTTTTTAATTTTTTCTTTTTATTTTTTAGCAATTCACTCCAAGCAAGGCGTGAGTGCCACTAGCCCGCAAGGGGTTACAGAGGATTGAGAACAAAAGCAAAGAGGCGTGTTTGGGGAGAGGATAAAGAGAAGGACGGGGAACAATATCACGGTATCAGAAGATGTCGATAGATATAATACACTTGAATATTTGAAGATTATAGTTATCAGGGAAGCAAGCAAGAGGAAGGGAGTTCCACAGACGGGAAGTGCGAGAGAAGAAGCTGTTGGAGTAGAAGAGACGGTTATGGGCTTTATCCTTTTAATAGATTTATACCGTTGTGTAACCCTATTTTTTCTTATTGCAACAAATCACATTATTTTGTAAAGGTATTTTCTATCACATTTGGGCATATATTTATATATTTTTAGACACATTCTAAATATTTAGATGCAATTGGAATAGGTTTAAAGAGATAAAAGCCTAAAATCTAAAGATCGACAGCTTCTATCGTCTGGTCTGGTGAATACCACTTGACTGTTTCCGCTACAACTCACTTCCGGCGTCCCTGTTGCAATAACTTTGTTCCATTTATAAGTGCAATTTTAACATGGCTGCGACCAGATCAACACGTATGATTATCTGAAAATTGTAGCGACAGAAGAAAAGGTTAAGAACGACTGTTGCAGAAAATATAATGTCTTAGTTCCTATTTCCTTCCTAGTTTGGATTTTATATTCTGGTTAAATTTTCTTCTCTAAGATGGGAACTTGTTTGGAAATCGGTTGTTGCCTTTTTTAAACATTTCGCCCCACGAGAATGCAAAGGGGTTACCGAATGTAAGAAAATATGAGGAAAAAAATACTATTAAGGAGAGAGAACAATAAAAGAACAAAAATTAAGAAGACAGAAGATAACGATTGACATTGCATTTACATTTTCGAAGATCAAAGGCAATAAAGCCACTAGAATGCAAAGTGTTACCAAATGTAAGAAAATATGAGAATAAAAATACTAGTAATAAAGAGAGAGAACAACAAAAGAACGAGAATTAAGAAGACAGAAGATAACGATTGACATTGCATTTACATACTTGACTGGGAAGGAAGAAAGCAGAAGAGAGTTCCACAAGCGAGAAAATAAAATATTAGCATAGAACTTACGGTTAAATCTCGCCATTTCAGCTGTAAAATGAACAGACCGTGACACCGATCGAATAATGCGCTTAAATTCATAAAGTCTAGGTACCATAACGAAAAGCTAATCCAGAAAATTATCACGAAACTATTTATTAAAAAAAAAAGGGCAAAGATAATTTTACGTTATGTCAGTGAGAAAGGGACTATACCCGAAATGATAGTCCGGGACCAATAACTGTGCAGATAAGCTCTCTGGATTTGATCAATAATCTCTAAATATATAGCAGGAATACCAGACGAAAAATGGCAGCAATATTCAAGGCAAGGAGGAATGGCAGACTTATAAATATGTAAGATAGAGAAAAAATGTATATCTCGACATAGTCAACCAATTTTCTTAGCTGCAGACATTGATTTAATATATTCTTTCTACTTCACTATTTGCATTATTCGGTCTATTGTCCTCATCTTTGACGCCATATTTATTACAACGTTTCGTCCGTTGTACGCTCCAGCCTTTTTCAGGTCGTTGGGATGTCGAACTGAACCCCTTATTTCGCTCGCTGGGGTAGACTGTTCTAGTTCCACGTACCATGTCTAATGGATGTCAGTTATCAGTTATCTCCTGTTAATTCCCCTGTCGAAACGCTGTAATAAATATGGCGACAGATGTCCGAATAATGTAAATAGTGTACATAATATCTCATCTCAGAAATATAGACAGATACTGAAGAAGGCAGGAGCGTACAATGACCGAAACGTTGTGATGAACATGGCGACAAAGATGAGGATAAAAGTCCAAATAATGTAAATAGTGTACATAATACCTCATCTCAGAAATATAGACAGATACTAAAGAAGGCAGGGGCGTACAACGACCGAAACGTTGTGATAAACATGGCAACAAAGATGAGGATAATAGTCCGAATAATGTAAATAGTGTACATAATACCTCATCTCAGAAATATAGATAGTTACTTAAGAAGGCGGGAGCGTACAACGACCGAAACATTGTGATGAACATGGCGGCAAAGATGAGGACAATAGTCCAAATAATGTAAATAGTGTACATAATACCTCATCTCAGAAATATAGATATATACTCAAGAAAGCAGGAGCGTACACCGACCGAAACGTTGTGATGAACATGACGACAAAGGTGAGGACAATAGTCCGAATAATGTAAATAGCGTACATAATACCTCATCTCAGATATATAGACAGATTCTTTCGATTTCATGTCAGCCAAAAATGTTACTTCGAGAAAGTTTCAGATTTGGTTGTTTTTACGGTATATCAACCTCAATGGTTTATTTAATGCCGACAAGATTTTAATTGCCGGTTACATTTTGTTTCAAAATATATTGCGACTAATAATGTATTTTTGATAATAATTTTTTATTAAAAGAAAATCATTGCCGGTAATATAACCTATTTTTAGACGTTTTCACCCCAGTTTGGTGGGGTAACTATTTGCCAATAGCTTGGACCCTGACAGGTGCTACCACCCCGGGCCAGGGTGGACCTGAGAACTCCAGCAATTAAGAAGTGGCTCCACGCTTCTCAAGACCTCCTGATCAGAGGCCTTGCTGTTCGATGTTGATTATTGTCATACCCAGGGCGCGGATGTAGTTTATAGTCTTACCCAGGAGAAGGCGCAATAAGTTATTCTCCTGGAGGTTTGCATCAGCCATGCTGATGGAAAGTAAAAAGAATTGCTTATTAAAGTATCATGAATTTAGTATAAAATTCCAAGTTAGAAAGCTAATATTAGTACTAAAACTTAAAAAGGTTCTATGAGTTCAAAAAGAATTAGAAAGCCATGAAACCTTTATCAGTCACAGAAACAGTAAGAAAAGCATTGCCACTAAAAGATTTACAATGCCACTATCAATACTAAAAGTTAGAAAAACCCTACAGGATCTATATACCAAAGGAAGAGAGTGAACGGAGAGTTGCGTACTAAACAATTGTGTCCTTGGACATTTGCGTCCTTAGACAAATGCGTCCCTGGATAATTACTTACCTCTGATAATTTTTTAAGTTAATATTTTTTTAAAGAGTTGATTATTATAGAAATTTGCACACCAATACCTTTAATTACTCTAAACTAGCAGAAATGTAGTTATCATAAAGAAAAAATTTGAGAAAAAATTATTTTTTAAAGCAAAAGAAAATTAAGCTAGGATTTGATGATCACTCCTACGGTGCGTATCACAAACATCTCATAGATTCCTGATTTTATAGATTATATTTTTATTTGGAACCAATGGCGAAGTCCCGAAAATCAAACACTGGTGGAAACATCTTTGTGAACGAGGAAAATTACAGGTACCACAATCATAAGAAAAAAACGCCGATGAAACAAAAGTATACTGGCGATGTGTAGCGTCATCTTGCAACACTGTTAATCTGTTATTGCATTTTAAACAAAAATAAAGTTTTAATTTTTTATTTTATTCATTTTCTTAAAACATTTATGATTACTACCGATGTGTTTTTTTTTCAAAATTTATGTTAATTGCCTTTAAAAGCTTTAAAAAAAATTGATAACGTTTTGAAGCTTTTAAAGGTACGCAATTATCCAGAGGTACGTATTTATCCAAGAACACTTTTGTCTGGTACGCAATTGTCCGGGACGCAAATGTCCCGGGACGCAATTGTCTGGTACGCAATTGTCCGGGACGCAAATGTCCCGGGACGCAATTGTCTGGTACGCAATTGTCCGGGACGTAAATGTCCCGGGACGCAATTGTCTGGTACGCAATTGTCCGGGACGCAAATGTCCCGGGACGCAATTGTCTGGTACGCAATTGTCCGGGACGCAAATGTCCCGGGACGCAATTGTCTGGTACGCAATTGTCCGGGACGTAAATGTCCCGGGACGCAATTGTCTGGTACGCAATTGTCCGGGACGCAAATGTCCCGGGACGCAATTGTCTGGTACGCAATTGTCCGGGACGCAAATGTCCCGGGACGCAATTGTCTGGTACGCAATTGTCCGGGACGCAAATGTCCCGGGACGCAATTGTCTGGTACGCAATTGTCCGGGACGTAAATGTCCCGGGACGCAATTGTCTGGTACGCAATTGTCCGGGACGTAAATGTCCCGGGACGCAATTGTCTGGTACGCAATTGTCCGGGACGCAAATGTCCCGGGACGCAATTGTCTGGTACGCAATTGTCCGGTACGCAAATGTCCCGGGACGCAATTGTCTGGTACGCAATTGTCCGGGACGCAAATGTCCCGGGACGCAATTGTCTGGTACGCAATTGTCCGGTACGCAAATGTCCAGCACACAACTGTTCTAGAACCAAGCTAGAGACCCTAATATTCCCTACAAACCTTGAGGCTGTAAAGATGGATTCATGCTTACCCGAGGAATATATTCGACCGGAGCTTGAAGTCGTCCTGTTGGTGACATTTCCCTTGCAGACATATTACACTACCCGCATATCGATGATCGTGCGATTTACTCAACAGTAATTGATAGATGAGAGCAGTTTGTTAGCTACTGCGCCACGGCAAGACGACCACCAAGAGGGAGAACAGGAAGAAAGCAAAGAAAGATGACGTCATTTATTCTCTTATGAGTAATTTTTTTTCTTTCTCGTAAGCATATTTGTCATTAGCCTGTGTGCAATATTGATGTCTAGATATGCGGAGAACAATGAAGAAATCCTGGCAGTAAGTTGAGAGAAAGAAAAGCCCAAACGCTGAAAGACACCGACAAGAACGCCTACGCGTGCCAGAGCGTGTATGCACACATCTGTATCTTCACAAGGGCAAAGCGCCAGGCCATTCTTCTGTTGACTGTTAACAATAGGATTATAGCCTATTGAAATCTCTCAGATAATCACATTTTTACCGGACAACAAATAACATTTTCTTTCTGTCGAAATTGTATCTGGATTTTTCTTTCTATCCATCAATCTCCAGAGGTGTGAATTTGTAAACAGTGACTATTTAAGCTAATATTGCACGACTCTTCGGCAGAATTGAGTCACTGTCAGTCACTGTATGTTTATCTAAAAATAAACACGCTAAAATTCACCTTCATCCCGTACCGTGCGCTGACGGCTTAGTGGGAGAAGTTCCGACTGACGCAAATTCAGTCGGGTTTCGATCGTAGCTAGTGGTAACCGGACGTCTAGCTAGACTGATGAGCTGCTAAACAGTCTGCTTGTGGATGACAAATATATATATATATATGTGTGTGTGTGTGTGTGTGTGTGTGTGTGTGTGTTTTAAGACATTTTATGTTTATACATTCTTTTTCATAGATACAAATATTTAAGTAAATGCTCAGTTTATAATAAACAGTATTAACAACATTTACCGGCCTGAATATCCGACAAATTGTCATAGAAAATACGCGTCCTCCGACAGGAATCGAACCTGAATCCCACACGGAACCGTCATATAGCCTGACGTTCTTTACCGATTTAGGCATAGATGAGCGTTTCGGTAACACGGTCGATTTTACTGTTTTTAGACTACAATTCTCCATGATTTAAAAACTAATATATATATATATATATATATATATATATATATATATATATATATATATATATATATATATATATATATATATATATATATATATATATATATATATATATATATATATATATATTCTATCCTCTTGGAATTTTTTATATATATGTATGTGTATCATCACGTGGCCTGACGATTGCGTCTATTATGAAACAGCCTGGTGAAGTAATTTCGAATTTCAATGGCCGCTCATCTACTCGACAAGACGAATACATGTTAAGTAAAAAAAGAGCCGGCAAAGTCTCGAGTATCAATTCATATTCACGAGTACAGGGAGTTTGAGCTTCGAAACAAAACTATGATTTTGACCTAAGATCAGACAAAGGTTCAGTAAATACCTACGTAAGAAGATGCATATAAATAATTCATAATATCTATCTATCTATCTATCTCTCTCTCTCTCCCTCCCTCCCTCCCTCCCTCTCTCTTTCTCTCTCTCCCTATATATATATATATATATATATATATATATATATATACATATAAAGTAGCGGTTAATATTAAGAAAGACTAGATCCTCTCATGAACAGAGAGATAATTCATTGTATTAATATACGTAGGCAACATCCGTACGTCAAATACTATTGTTAGCCAGAAAATGCATATAAATAATTCATAATATCTATCTATCTATCCATCTATCTATCTATCTATATACATATATATATATATATATATATATATATATATATATATATATATATATATGATTATTTATTCGAAAATTATAACATAAATATGTTATAAAATCACTACAAAAATAGATTCTATATTCAACACCATCCCTTGATAAGACACCAGAAGTGCTGAAACAAAATGACTATTTTTGTAGTGATTTTGTAACGTTTTTATGTTATACTTTTCGAATAAATAATTATATTTGCTCTACTCTGTATTGAGCGCTTTTTAAGAATAGTATTTGTTGGTTATTGGAATCTATTCCGTATGCACCAATCCTATACTTGTATATATATATATATATATATATATATATATATATATATATATATATATATATATATATATATATATATATATCACTACTTCCTCAGAAAACCTTCATTGATGGAAACCGGTGTAGCGGAAAAGGATTGTGTTTGTAAATTTTTAAATGCCAACGAGTTCTGCACATTCCATTTTTTGAAATGCGTATTGATTACATTTTTAATTTAATTAATATGACAATTTCCTAGATAGAAAAACCTTGTCTGTAAAATCAGTTTTATATATATATATAAAAAAGTGAATATTGAAGCCTGATGATTGCGTCTAGCATGAAACAGCCTGTCGCCTCTGAGTGTTGACTTCAATGTTCACTTTTATACTTACATACATTCTATCTCTGATATTGAGCACTGTATTCCGTAAATATAGCAAAGCTGAAAACTATATATTTTTTTATATATCTATATATATATATATATAATATCACCCTGTACAAGGTCAAAGAGCCATTCGAGGTAGAGGGTTACAGATTAAGAGGTAACAGACACAGTTTATACGGACATATTGGGACTATAACGATTAACTTAAGACATGAACATGTTAAGCATGTAGTGATCTGAGAATCTTCCTCTTGGAAGTCGGTTCCAAGAAGGAGCCGTTCGCGGGAAGAAGCCGTTCGACTGGAACTTACATCTCCCCCATTGAATCTGAAGGAATGAGAATGGTTCGCTGTGGCATGGTGGAAATAAAGAATTTAGTTCGTCTTCAAGCTTTCCCTGGAGAAAGCTATAGAATAGCGAGAAGCTTGCATAGTTTCGTCTGCTGGAAAGAAGTTGAAAATGAAGAATAGTTAGGCCCTGTTCATATACGGCAGCAGTATCCCATGCAGTACCCCATTTTCGACCTGATCGTGCTCTTGAAACGGAAAAGGGGGATAGCAATGGTAAAAAATGGTTGCTGGAGACATTAAGTTTATAATATCCAGAAATTCATACACAGATGTCCTTAAGGACACATGACAGAGGCGTTAGTTAGATCCAGTGACAGAACCCAAAAGAGTGTGAGTTCAATACCCGGTTAAGGCAGTGGAGAATTTGTGAGAGGGGAATTAACAGGAAATAACTAACAACTGACATCCATTAAAACATGGCACGTGGAACTAGAACAGTCTAGCCCAGTGAGCGAAATAAAGGGTTCAGTTTGACAATAGTCCGAATAATGTAAATAATGTACATAATACCTCATCTGAGAAATATAGACAGATACTGAAACGTTGTAAGAAGGAATGGCAGAATTATAAATATGTAAGATAGAAAAAAACTGTCTATCACGACATTGTGAACCAACTTTCTTAGCTGCAGACATAGCAATTGATTTAATATATTCTTTCTACTTCACTATTTGCATTATTCGGTCTATTGTCCTCATCTTTGTCGCCATATTTATTACAACCTTTCGGCCGTTGTACGCTCCGGCCGTCTTCAGGTGGTTGGAATGAAGACTGGGGTAGACTGTTCTAGTTCCACGTGCCATGTCTAATGGATGTCAGTTATCAGTTATCACGTGTTAATTCACCGGCCGAAACGTTGTAATAAATATGGCGACAAAGATGAGGACAATAGTTCGAATAATGTAAATAGTGTACATAATACCTCATCTCAGAAATATACACAGATATTGATTGGTTAATACGTTTTTTATGGCTTATCAACTCTTTGTAAGTTATTTAAAGCCAGAAAATGTATTTAGATTTTATGAATGTTTCTTTTGAGATTGTAATAATTTTTTAACATATATCTTCTGAGGAGAAGAGGGGGATTGACACCTTCCTGAAGCGTATTTACGCGTAAGTCAATATGTCTACCCCAACTGGAATTCGAACTCGGCTCCAGGGTTAATAATTCCAAGCCACCTATTATCTATTGCACCACGCGCACATCCACCCTTACTGCACCTGACATTCCCAAATAGGTCACTCCTTTTGGTACTGACCAGGCTCGACGTTGCTTAACTTCAGTGATCTTGGGGGAACTAGTGTTTCACTGTGATGTGGCCGTAAAGCTTCAAGTTTTGAATCTCATGAGTCAGCATCAGTGTTTGTGTTTGTTTTTGCATGCGTGTACGTGTGTGTGTGTGTGTGTGTGTGTGTGTGTGTGTGTTAGTGTGGAAAATAATATTGACACAATAGCTGTTGGTTTTAACAAAATATATATACGTGTGTATGTGTATGTGTGTGTATGTGTCTTTCCTGTGTGTATTGTTGTGCAATCTCGATAATTTAGCCAAAATCTACGTTGGTAAATGATATTTTTATATAATAAATTAGCAGAGGAATCCGGCGTTGCCAGCTGCAATTGTATAGCCGCATCCCCAGTATACCCGCAGCCCCTGTCTAGAAATGTTTGCCTGCGTCCCCGCTTGCATGCATCATCCTTTGGTAAACTCAGTAAACTCCCCCGCCCTCATCGTTTTTACGGTATGTCCTTCACAAGTGTTCTATTGTTATTAATAAAGGAATTCCTTCGGTAAAACCTTCTTGTGTGGTCGTTGCTCGGTGTTAAATTGTTTCAATGTTTTAGATATTCAGTAAATTTCCTCTGGCAGTAATAATTTTCAAATAGTATGGCAATATCCTCAAATAATAAATAATCAAATAAAAACAGGGATGAAGCGTCTGAGCGGATTCCAAATACAATTGCAAACGCATGAACGCACCCCACCTTCTTCGCACGTTTACTGTAAAGCTGGGGGTTAATAAGAGGTTCTTCGGGAATTTTTTTCCTTTTAACCCTTCAATAATCCTTCTGAAACAATCTTTGCATCAAAAGTTGTCCAAAGGACAATTTAGGATGGACACTATTGGCTAAATGGCAAATGCCGATTTTGGATCTAGTTTGTCGCAGATTTCATTCACTTAACTGAAAGAATCTAAACCAAGACAATTTGTGTGTCATATGTAATTTACATGGTAAATTTGAAATCGGATTAAAATTCAGTGAGTTATCGATGAAAAACGGGGTTTTTTTAAACAGTTTTTCGTAGTTATTCGTTATACGCGGTGAAGCGACTAAAACCAGTCTTATTTCTTGAAAATCTTTTCCGACATGTTTGAAAAAATCGGGTAAACAATGAGGAAGTTATTCAACTTTTTATTTTAGGTAGTACGAAAAACCCGATTTTTTTTCATTTTTTTTTTTACAATTTTTTTTCGTGAAGCCATTGTCACAGGAAAACTATCGAGCATTCTGCATAAACCCAGTGACATGTGCGACGTTTTGTATTAAGTGCAAAGAACATCAGCTCATCCAGTGACATTTTTTATCCACGTGTAACTTTGCCTTGGTTTTTGCAAACCTTCAGTTTTATCGATTTTTCTGTGAAACCCGGGGGGCGGGGGGGGGCGGAGCGGAGATTGAAAAGTTGGTTGTGACCTATATTGGTAAATTTGCAACATGCGTGTACAATTTCAACGAAATCGATCGAGAAATACGCACACAGTACGCATACGCACACACACAGTCATACACACACACATACACACACACACACACACACAGACAGACATCTTCTGTTTAATAGATATAGATTATTAAATATAATTGACAAAAAAGCTCAATAACTGGCCACATCAGAGGTGAACAAAAACTTGGAGAGATGAGTTATAAAGGGAGACAACTGAAACTGAGATATCCAGAAAAGGGCATGGCATGCGGAACTAGAACAAGCTACCCCCGTGGACTAAATAAAGAATTAGGTTCAAAATTCCAACATATCTCACCTGAAGAAAGCCGGAGCGTAGAACGGGTTAAACGTCGTGAATAGGACAATAAAGTCGAGGATAATAATTTGTAAATAGTGTAAATAGGTACAACACCTCATCTCAGAAATATAGACAGAGACAAAAAAGCTGTTGTTTTTAACAACACACACACACACACACACACACACACACACACACACACATATATATATATATATATATATATATATATATATATATATATATATATATATATATATATCAATCCAGACGGGCTTAATCAGAAATTTTACAATATAGATAGAATTAATATATAACCCCGCAAATCAAAACCTACACACATTTCTCACTCACACATGACAGACATGCTTGCGGAGGTGCTTAGGCCTCACACTTATACGCACACCCATACAAATATACACACTTACACACATCATACACACTCACTACCTAATGAGCCAGATAACAACACACCCCATACCAATATATACACACACATCATACTCACTCACTCACTCCCTAAGAAACAAATAGCACACACACTTAACATAGACACACCCCATTTCCAGGAACCAATATAACTGTCAAAATGACCAAGGGAATTCAGAGCAGCATGAATACAACCAGCTCTTATCTTAAATAACAACTTAAAGGGAAATGTTTGACCACACAAGGACTGACCAAAATTCATGTTAAAAAAATTTTTAAAAAACAAATGAAAACTACAGACAAAAGTTCATTTTCTGCATAAAGACATTCATTTCTGTAGTTTACTGTTACTAACATGCAGATTTGTTTTTTCTCCTGATGATGGCCATGTTGGCCGAAACTAGTCGAGGGATCTA
>OZ038487.1:25170411-25175411 GCA_964036315.1 Acanthosepion esculentum
GGAAATTAAAATAAAAATCGGTATTAATTATAGTTTTGTAACTATAAATTATCAATGCCCATCATCGCTGAAGTGGGATCCTGCGCATTAATGGGCCAATGTGAATGGGAAAGAAAAACAGTTTCAAATGGAACAGTGCCATATCCTGTTCGTTTATGTCAAACTCTCTGCCTTGAGCAGAGAGGAACCCGGACGAGGCTTTGCCGAAGGGCAAAGTTTTGTCCGGGGTGGTAGACAGACCAGGACCCGCTTCTGCGCGTTAAACGGGAAAATTTTTGGCCGTGCCTATCGGGCTCGGAGAACCCACGGTAAACTCGGCCTTGTGCGACATATATCCCTCGTGGTGGGGGGAAGCTGTTGGATATTAACGGTGCTCCACACTGTTCAACTGTCTAACTTTCTGCCTTGAGCATAGAGGAACTCGGACGAGGCTTTGCCGAAGGGCAAAGTTTTGTCCGGGGAGGTAGACTGACACGGAACCGCTTATGCGCGTTCTACGGGAATATTTTTGGACGTCCCTACGGGCTCGGAGAACCCACGGTAAACTCGTCCTTGTGCCACATACATCCCTCGTGGTGGGGCTGTTAAATATTAACGGTGTTCCAAACTGTTCAGCTGTCGAGCTCTCTGCCTTGAGCAGAGAGGAAACCGAACCAGGCTTTGTCGAAGGGCAAAGTTTCGTCCGGAGAGGTATACAGACCCTGACCCGCTTATGCGGGTTCTACGGGAATATTTTTGGTCGAGCCTACGCGCTCGGAGAAACCACGGTAAACTCGGCTTTGTGCCACATACATTCCTCGTGGTAGGCGGTGGGGCCTGTTAAATATTAACAGTTTCAAGTATTTCGTAAGTGATTGCTCGGATTAAAACTTTTCAAACGTTTTCGGGTTCTTTAATATCCAATTTTATATAATTGAGGATTTAATTTCCTAGTCCAGCCTCACCAATGTTGCCTATTAAACTATGGTAGTTGATGACAACACATTTTACACCTTTGTTCGGTTATTTCATTTTTAATTTTGTATGGAACACCTAGTAAGGATTGAACTCACTAATCTGCAATAATGTAAAAGCAGATTGCCCAAGGCATCTATTTAACTATATTGGTAGCCTAACACTTGTTGGGTTATATCATGTTCAATTTTGTATGGGTAGCTAGTGAGGCTCGAAACAACTTTTCAGTAATAATGGTCAGCCAGACCAGCTTTTCTATCAATGAACACACACCAATTCACCTATTAAGCTTTGTTGGTTGGGTCTGTGATATATCAACACTTCTTCGGCTATTTTATGTAGAGTTTTGTATAGGAAAACCAGATCTGCTTCACTAACCATAACCCTAAACAAAGTCGCCTATAAAGTTTTGTTGGTTGGATCCGTGACATATCAACACTTCTTGGACTATTTCATGGAGAGTTTTGTATAGTACAACCAGATATTGTTCACTAACCGTGACCCCAAACAAAGTGGCCTATTAAGCCATGTTTGTCGGTGCTGTTATATACATCAACTCTTGTCAGATTATTTGCATGGTGCACTAAGTAAGAATCAAATCCACTATTCAATAGTAATGGTCTATCAGACCTTCTTCACTATGACCCCTACACCAAGGCCTCTATTAAAATGTGTTGATACTTTTTGTCATATCAAATATTATTGGGTTATTTAATGTTGATAAGGTTATTACATTTTAAGGGTAAAGTTGTTTAATGTTTTCATGTCGTACTTAATGAGGACTGAGCATACTATTCTGTAGTAATGGTTAACCAAACCAGTCTAACTAACCATGACCCCACGTCAAGCCGCATATTAAGCTATGTTGGTCGATTCAGTGATACACGGTCGGGCTTCCCACATTAAACCGACCTTGTGTCCAAACCTGACCTTCTAGGGGAAGTGGGGGGTAAATACAAAATTAGTTACTTTTGCTGAATCCTACGAAAGTAAATAGGATTTTTTTTTTGTTTTTTTTTCCCTCGTTAGCATTTGGTACTGATGTAGTTGATTGATTCGTCTGTAAAAATAGGAAACATTTGGGTGGAGAGCATTTTTATAGACTCTCACTACGACATGATATTTTGACATTTTAGAAATCTTTTTAATATTATCTGTTCATTGTTTGTATTTACTAATGTTAAGTTCGAAAAACTGTTCACGTCATTGGTAACTGAAAACTACAGATGTTTTCCTTTTCACCTATTCGTTTTGTTTTACTTACCGAGAATACCTGTTTATGGTAAAATTACCAAGAATAACTATGCATGGTAAAATTACCATGAGCGCCAATTTATGCTAAAATTACCAAGAATATCTATTTATGGTAAAATTACCGAGAATACAAATTTATGGTAAAATTACCAAGAATACCTGTTTATGATAAAATTGCCAAGAATACATGTTTATGGCAAAATTACCAAGAATACCTGTTTATGGTAATATTACCGAGAATACTAATTTATGGTAAAATTACCAAGAATATATATTTATGGTAAAATTACCAAGAATACATCAATCCACATGAATGAACTCTTTCATGACTTTCATCCAGATAATGTCCTACACATTCTTAAATCAAATTGTATTACAGAATATAAATTTCAGAAAACTGCAACATAAAACACGCCTCTAGTAATTACACTCTTGTTCAAATTAATTGAAACAAAATGAATAATTCCGTTATTATTTAAATGTTTTCATATTTTCCAATGAAACATGACCAAGTAAACATATTAGTACTTCGTATGCCCATTCCCCGAAATCGTTCCTTGACGATTGACCACAGCTTCTCGATTGGATTTAAATCAGGAGAGTTTCTGGGCCAATCTATAGTACTTTGATTTTTTTAACTGTTAAGGCTTGCCAGTGTGTTCGTACAGTGTTACAATTTTCGTACACTTCCTTGGAGTAACGTCCATCGCAGACAATTTCCGTAGGACAACTAATCAACAGTCGAGACAATAATGTCTGAGCGTGATGAAAATTTGATGCAATCATGGATGACGCAATATTTTTCAAGGCCTAACAAATTACATCATACGCCCCGAAAATATTTCATATTTCATCACATCACTGCAAACGAACTAATCTGAGGAAAAAACAGAACTCAATTGCACCATGTCCCTCTAGTGGGTCTAAACCTGACCGAATGGTAAATGAAAGGAAACTCAAGCGGTTGATTTAATTAATTTGCACTAGTACCCATGTTCACACAAACATCTATATGCACAAAAGCTGAGTATCATCTACCATGTATTCAATTGTGAAAGCAGAATAACATATCTCATATTTTAATTGCTTGAAATCTCTGCATTAAATCAGCCATAAGGAGTTGATATGTCGTTAAACAAATAAACAACAAATCGGTAAGAATATTTTTCCGTGTATCACATATCTTGCATGAAAGCCTTCTTAATCATTCTAATAATTTCACGGGATCAATGTTCACGTTTTCACCTGAAACTAGATGTTTGTATATTCTCTACAAAGGAGAAATCTGCAACATTGGATTGATAATATAATACCAGAATATGGCATAGGCGATGCGAAAATTTAGTAGGCAATTGTCATATCGGAGTTCATCGCTTTACTGGAGAGTTTCAAAAAGAGAAGAGCATCACATTGAGTAGAGTCTTGTTAAAACAATGTGCTTTATCGTGATGAAAGGCTTAAAAAATATACTTAACGATCATGAAAACTGACCAGAACTAAGAGCTTTTATTCATAATCTTTCATTATAAATTATTCATATATTCTAGTTTTATATATTTTAATGAATTTTGAATGTTTTAAATGTATAAAAAAAATATTTAAACGCTTAAAAAGACAAATGTTTAGAAAGAAAGCTATTTTCTTTTTCTTTTTTTTTTTTTTTCAATTTCTCCCAAAGAATATTTCTCGGGATTCTGGTCTTTAAATTTCGGGATTTTCAGGATTTCGACATTCGGGATTTTAAGATTCGGTATTAAAATCACATGGATTTTTTTTTATGGATTCAAGGAATGTGCCATAAAAGCATTTATTTCCAATTCCAGCTTATTTTTGTTTTGAAAAGTTTATCTTGATTCCTATTTCTTGGAAATTTGGTAGACGATGTTGAGGGGTTTTTTTTTTGAAGATCATTCTTATCCCAACTGTGTCATCGACATATCCAGTCATCATTAGTGCACTGATCTCTTAAGGGACATCAGAAACATAAACTTCTAGCAAATAGATTCGTTTAGGATGTGCTATAGAAGACATAAAGGACAAGTAAAATCAATTTTAACTAAGTGACACTGAAAAAGAATATTTGCTTACGTACACACAATAATGTCATACTAAGGTCACAGAACCGGCTTTCAAAATACTCATAATAGCTGGATATTCTTTGCACGGACCTCGTCTATGGAAGTGTCTCCATACAAATCAATATTTGGGAAGATATTCTTTTAGATTTCATGAAAAAGAGAAAATTCTTTCCACATCCTTGCATCAAATAGATTCTTTCCTGCTGACTTTTAAATAATTCTGTAATCGTTATCGTGGTGGGTTCTGTCTAAGCGAAATAACAATGACAAACAAATCCATATATATATATATATATATATATATATATATATATATATATATATATATATATATATATATATATATATGGATATATGTATGTATGTCTGTATATATATATATACATAATTATATATATATAATTATATATATATATATATACAAACATACATACATACATACATATATACATATATATATATATGTATATATATATATATATAAGTATATACATATATATATATATATATATATATATATATATATATATATATATATATATATATATATATATATATATATATACATACGTACATACGTATATATATATATATATATATATATATATGTATATATATATATATATGTATATGTATATATATAATATTTTCCTGGGAATTTGCACATTCCACGTTCGACCCGAAAGAATGGCAAGCCTGTTTTCCACTCCCAAT
>OZ038487.1:25185411-25190411 GCA_964036315.1 Acanthosepion esculentum
AGTAAAGTTTCGTATTCGTTAAATGAAAAAGGAAGTAAAGTTTCGTATTCGTTAAATGAAAAAGGAAGTAAAGATTCTCATTCGTTAAATGAAAAAAGGATTAAAATTTCGTATTCATTAAATGAAAAAATGAAATAAATTTTCGTATACGTTAAATGAAAAAAGAAAGTAAAGTCTCACTTTCGTTTAAGGAAGTAAAGTTTCCTATTCGTTAAATGAAAGTAAAAAAAAAATGACCGAAGTATTTTTAAAAAAAATAATAAGTTTAATTTCGCTTCTTGATAGCGGCGTATTATTGATTTTTTTTTCTGTTTCTATTTTGGAAAATCTAAAGTTGTCGAATGTGTGACAATGAAGAACTATCCAAAACGTAAGACTTCTTAAATTAATGGGTCCACTCGTAAACCCCCCACCGAAAAACCAACAAAAAATCAGAAAGAATTTTTAACGATTGTTCTACATTAACATCATTATAATTTTCTCTACCAACCAAATTTGTCAGAAACGAAAATATTGATATATTTTTTAATCATTTTAGAATGAATGACCCGCGTAATACCATCGTTATCCATTTTCTCGATCCGTAATAATCCGCAATTATCTAATAGTTTAAAACTAGATATTTGTAAACTAGCAGCATGGCCCGGCGTTGCCCGTGCCTGATTCAAAAATCGTACAACTCATACAGCAATCGCTATCACTTGACTTAAAATAGTTTTGCCCTTCCTTGCCTTTAAAGGAGTACCCTTTGCCGTGCTGATGTTGCTACATGCCTTACTTCTTGCCTATCTCACACTGCGAATTTTTTCTAAGCTCTATACTAAACATTAAATCTGTTACTAAAAAGAACTAAACAAAATGAAAACAAAACGATCAGCTTTAAAAAAGGGCTTGTAACTGGAAAAACCGAATGAAAAAAGAATGTTAACAACTAAAGATTTTCACACCCAATCCAGTTCTGCGGAATCAGAATCAACGTTGAGTTTAAGCAAGCGAATGAGCCAATTGGAGTAAAGTGCCATGCAGATTTAAATCTTTCCCACTTGTGACCAATGCAGCTATCGATTTTGTTTTGCATTCTAGCATGCTAGTTAACATTCGTGTCAGTCAGCTGTTGGCTCTCAAGCTGGCCAATAGAATCTTCCTGCCTATTCGTGGCAGCCAGCTATAGGCTCTCACTCTGGCCAGTAGAAAATGGCGGGAAACTACATGAAAACTGCCGTAGAAGCATGAAAAAATCGATTAATTCCACTATGGATGGGAGTTGGGAAATGCAACGTCGGTCTTGGCCTTTTCGCTATCATGGAGCATGTGCATGTCAATTTTGGTACAAATCCGTCGAAAATTGCGGCCGTGCATTCGTTACACACACACACACACACACACACATCCTGCCTTTTATAGATAGAGATTAAATCAATCTAAGTTCAGTTATATGCCATGCGTAATACACCCTTAGGCGATCATGTATTTTTCGATACACGAATGACGAGGCAGATTTTTCACGCAATAGGTTGCCATTTCTTTCTGCGGAAGACTAGTTGCTATCCAAGGCTTTACAATCCTGCCTGTGCTGCTATTTACCCATAGCTGGGGGAGAAGTAGAGGATTCATACCTTTCCCAATGGTCAGTCAGTCAGTTATGTGCCATGCGTGATACACATTTAGGCGATCATGTAACTTTCGATACACTTCTGACGAGGCAGATTTTTTTTCCGCAGTAGGTTTTCATTTCCTTCTACGGTAGACCAGTTGCCATCCAAAGCTATAGAACCTGTCTGTCCTGCTATTTACCCATAGCTTGGTGCGGGGGAGAAGAGGAGGATTCATGCCTTTCCCAAGGGTATTAGTACGTAAGTGAATATAATGGATTCGGCTGGTTTCGGCTCTCCGATGTTTTTGAATGGATGTCCTTCGTAATACCGTCGTTATCAATTTTCCCAATCCGTTATAACCCGCAGTTATCTAATTCGTATACGTAGTTTAAAACTTGATATTTGTAAATTAAATCAAAATATGTTTAGTTACGTGCCATGTGTGATTAACGCTTAAGCGATCATGTATCTTTCGATTTCATGACTGACGAGGGAGATTTTTTGCCGCAGTAGGTTGCCATTTCTTTCTGTGGTAGACCAGTTGCCATCCAAGGCTATAGAACCCTGCCTGCTATTTACCCATAGCTGGGGGGGAGAAGAGGAGGATTCAATCCTTTCCCAGGCGTATTAGCATGTAATGGATCTGACTGGAATTCGAACTCGGCTCTCCAAGCCTCTATCCATTACTGCACCGTGCCTCCAATCAAAGTAAATATAACTCTTTAAGATGCCAGGGATCGATATGAAACTCTATATTAAGAACGCGATCAGTTTTCTAAAATGATTAAAAAAATCAATATTTTCGATTCTGAGAAATGTTGTTTGTAAAGGACGATATAATGAATGCTAATCTACAAAAATTGTTAAAAAATAATTCTTTCCTTTTTACGAGCGGACGAGTTAATTTAATTTGTGCCTGAAACATAAATATTAACACAAAACTGTGATTTATCGGCAATAAATTATGAGCTTTTATTGACCTAATTTCTATCGAATGAGTCAGAAAAAATGTGACTTTGACCTCCGCACAAGAGACCCATAATAAATCATTGATGTCAGATAAAAATCAAGGGTCAAACTTATGCACAACTTGAAAAAAAATTGCTGATCCCTTATTTCTGGAAAGAAAAATGATGAGAAAAGAAGAAAGGACATAAATTCATACGATTCAAAATGTATCCACGGATTATGTCACATCTAATCGGCTCCGAATAATTCATCATCAACAAACATCAAAGAAACTTCCATGAAAAGCAGGATTTTATTTTTATCTATCTGATATCTATTTCCACGGATGTGCTTATCAGGAGATTTCTACGTAGATATGTATCATTTTCAAGTACTTTCTATCTATGGGATTACTGAATATATATATATGTATATATATATATATATATATATATATATATATATATATATATATATATATATATATTTTGTGTGTGTGTATATTCAGAGAGAAGAAATAAGTTAAGAAAATTTGATAGAATCTCTTTCAACTGATATGAATAAGTGTGTGTGTGTATATATATATATATATATATATACATATATATATATATATATATATATATATATATATATATATATATATATATATATATATATATATATATATATAAATATATATATATATAGGCAGAGAGAGAGAGATAGATATGTTTATGAGTGTGCTTGTATATCACTTTCTCTGTCACTCTTTCCCTACACAGACACGCGCGCACGCACGCAACTTTCATACATACATACATTCATATATATATATATATATATATATATATATATATATATATATATATATATCAGAACCGCCCGCAGTCATTTTAAGTGAGTCTGAGAAAAGGCAAATCCAAACTATGGTCGAATGTCCCGGGTGTTCTGGAAGATCTCCAACAAAATACTGAATAGAGGCAAAGTTTATATTTTCTGATTAACAATTATATATATATATATATATATATATATATATATATATATATATATATATATATATATATATATATATATATATATATATATATATATATATATATAAGTTTTACCAGTTTTTGACTGGAAGGGATAATTCCGAGGAGGATCTAAATCCAGAAAGCTTAACGTAGGCTACAGAGCATTATAATGATAATAAGAAGATGGAAACTTTATTTATCCATTTTGTTTATAATTTTAATTTTGTCAACACTCAGATCTCGGTGTTCACGAAATAAATATTATAAACGACATGGATAATTAATGTTTCCATCTTCTCTGTTCAATATCTATCTGTATATATATATATATATATATATATATATATATATATATATATATATATATATATTAAAGAAAAACAGACCACTTTAAGGTTCCATGTAATAATTTATTTCACCATAGCCCTTTTAATGTTTAAAGGACGTTGGATCATCTCACTACACTTCCAAAAGATGAAACGAAAAATGAAAAATGAAATGAACATTTACACTTTTGACGGGTAGTATTAAGTTTATGTTATTTATCAGAGAGGGGTAATGAGGGGTGGTGTGAGAGACATGATAGAGTTTAGAGAGGGTTTATTTTAATATTTCTATCTATCATACATAGTATTAAGGGAAGTGGGAGAAGAGAGAAAAATAATAAAAAGAAAGAAGGGGGAATATAAAGAGAAAGATGCTGTCATTAGGCTTTACTAAGAGACAGGAAGAGTGGTAATTTTTAGCAATTTATGTAAAGAAAGATTTTAATGTTTGATAGTAATTTAATTTTTTTAAATCACCGAAGAAATTAATTTGATGTTTGCTAGCAATTTAAATTTTTAACTCTTTTACAAATAATTTAAGGCATTTAATATGAGTTAAATAGTATATTTAAAAACACATTCATAGAAAGTACATTTTTATTTAAAGTATAATAGTTTACTGATATTAATCTATCAATATTGTAAATGATTGTTAAGGTAACATCTCTATCAGTTTGAATCTAATTCATGAATGTAATTTGTGACTATTTTTAGATGGGTAATCTTTTTCACTTAAAGTTTAGGTTTTAAATTAAGATGGTGTAATATTTGAAGGCAATATTAAAGATTTTATTGTATAATATACATATACAACACATACACTTATGTAAATCACATATATACATACGTTCATTTACATGTGCAATTACACACATAGGCACATACACATGTATCGATATACACAGGTACCTATGTATATTCATATATCAACTCTTACATATATATTTTCAAATCTTTACACATATTTATATTTATATCTATTTAAATTTTTCCATAAATTTCACAGTTAATGTTTAATGTTAGGTGATGACTTAAGTGTTTATATATCAAAACAAATATTTCTAATTTTAACATTTTACTATCAATATTGACAGTTAAAGAGTAATATATTTAAATTTAAATTAATTTAT
>OZ038487.1:25195411-25220411 GCA_964036315.1 Acanthosepion esculentum
AGTCTGTAAAGGAAGTAAATAGGCCAACGGAAGTACCCCGCAGTGGTTTTACTAAAAATTATGGCAGTAATGGCGGACGAATGACGGACAAGAAGTCCGATTTTTTCTTGTCGATAACTCCAAAACGGTAGTTTTTTTTTCATAATTTAATTGTTAATTTGAGTTCAGCATGTGTATTTACACGAAAATATGACGAATTTGAGAAACATTTAATATACATTTGGGGCGTGGCTTAAAAAGCAAATTTACCTGTGTAGGAATGTTAGATGGTTTGACATTCGTCCCGGCTTCAGGGGGGACATTTCTATTGGATTCACAATTCTTTCTGTCAAGTCACTGGATTTATTCAACCAATGATTTTATCCACTCTGCCATGTGTCCTTGAGGGCATCAGTGTATGAATTTTTTGAACTTATAAACCTAATGTCTTAGTAAACCTTTTTTTTACTAGAGCTCATGTTGCAAATTATTGTTACTGCTTTTGCTAGCACTCTCTATGACTGGTTCCCGTATGGTATTCATGTCTATGTTTGGCCGGCTTTAGAGAGTTGTGAGTTCAATACCTGGCCGAGGTGAACAAAAACTTGAAAAGTTGAGTTAAAGGGAAATAACTGAAACTGTGATATTTGGAAAAGGCATGGCACGTGGAACTAGAACTATCTACAGCGGTGGACGAAATAATGGGTTTAGTTAGAGATTTGAATCACCTGAAGAAGGCTGGCGCGTACAACGACCGAAATGTCAATATGACAAGAGAGATGTGGACAATTCTCCGAACGATGTAAAAAGTGCAAATAGTCAATCGGAAATATATAGACAAAATTAAAAATTAATTCTAAAATCGGACATTATTTCCTTACCACCTAATAGAATAGATATCACGCCGTAGTTTGGCACTCTTGTATTTGTCTTTAATCAGATATTCCCTCTTAATACGTGGCTTTTGGAAGTCCTACCGGGATTCGTCATTGGCGGCCACAATCTTAACAACATAAGATTCGCAGATGACACATTAGTGATAACGGACACGGAGAATAAATTAAAAAACAGAAGGTAGCGAAGGAGAGCGAGAAGAAGGGACTAAGCATAAACTACAACAAGACAGAAGGCATCACCACCAGCAAAAAAGATGAGCCCGAAATGCAATTTTCAGGTCGGCGGCGTTAAAATAGAGCAGGTGCGGGAATTTAAATGTCTGGAAATTGTATTGACAGAGGACGGTAAGTGCCTCGTTGAGATCCAAAGACACATTGGGATGGCCAAAGAAGCGTTCCAAAATCTGGGTAGACTATTGTGAGACAAGAGGATTTCAGAGAAAAGAGTACTGAGATGCTACGTGACATCTGTCCTCCATTACGGCAGCGAATGTTGGACGGTCTCCTCAAAGATGAAGAAAAGACTCGAGGCAGCGGAGAAGTTGTTCTACAGAAGGATGCTAAGGATATTATGAATCGAGCGAGTGAGCAACGATGAGGTTTAGAAGAGGATGCAAACAAGGAGGAAGCATATACTTAACATCAGGAAGAGGTAGCTGAAATCTCTGGGACACGTAATGAAAAAGGAGGGCTTGGAGAATCTGATACTCACGGGTCGAATAGAGGGAAAGAGAGACAAAGGAAAGCAATGCGGTACACATCTCGCGGGCTTAAGTGAATGGCAGAACATGGCCTGGCAAGGGACAAAACTTATTGAGAGTTACAAGTGATAGTAGGAAGAGGGGAGCCATCATCGCCCACGTCTTGAATGAACACGGCACAAAAAAGAAAAAAAGAATATATTATTTCCTGGCCGATCTGATCTATTCTCAACATCTATCATCTCTTGACACACATACCTCTCAACCGAAACGATTTCACTTATATCTTCTTTTCCGTCCGATTCTGTTTCCTTCTATATATCTATCTATTCCAATATATAGGTATATATATACATTAATAAAAGAAATGACATGAGAAAAATATTTATGCCGAGGCGTATCGTTCCTTTATGAAAGCAAATGTAGAATATTTTTTTTTGAATCTGTATTTATAAACACAGTAAAAAATATACATTTTCCTCAATATTTCTTTGTCTTGAGGAATTTCCTCAAAGAAGGAAAAGCATCGGCATCAAATATTTGTCTTTTATCAATTCTTTTATTAATACTGTTTTAGCATATGCAGTTATTTATATCAGCTTACGGCCACATCACATTGAAACACCGGTCCCTATAAAAACATTGAAGTTAAGCAACGTCAAGTTTGGTTAGTATCTAGATGGGTGACCACTTAGGAATACCAGTTGCTTGAATATGCGGGCAGTGTAATGGATAATGGCTTGGAATTGTTGACCGGAGATCCGAGTTCCAATCCTCGTTGGCTTCCTTATATTCACTTACGCACAAATAGCCTTGAGAAAGGTATGAATCTACCACATCTCCTTCCCACAGCTATGGGTTAATCAGTAATTAGTTTTAATTATCACTAAACCATTATTATGTTTAAAACAAAAAGTCTTACAATCTAAAAATATTTTATGATATTAAATAGCCTGGAAGGGGGTTATAAGCCGTAAAAAAATTATCAACTGAAGAACGGAATGACCCACGCATATTTTGATTACAGCAGTAAAGGTGTGTGTAGATTCAACCAGATATTTTTGGAGAACTGGCAAAAGACAACTGGGGCACAATGTAACATGAAGTTTCCAAATAGCACTCCTCAGTTCCTTGGTATGACGATAAACTACATCCAGTCGCAAGGCCTCTAATCTATAGTAAAATGACCAACAATATATATTTATAGTAAAATGACCAACAATACATATTTATAGTAAAATGACCAACAATATATATTTATGGTTAAATGACTAACAATACATATAGTAAAATGACCATCAATACATATTTATAGTAAAATGACCAACAATACATATTTATAGTAAAATGACCAACAATATATAATTAATGTAAAATGACCAGCAATACATATTTATAGTAAAATGACCAAAAATACATATTTATAGTAAAATGACCAATAATACATATTTAGATTAAAATGACCAACAATATATATTTATAATAAAATGACCAACAATACATATTTATAGTAAAATGACCAACAATATATATTTATAATAAAATGACCAACAATATATATTTATAGTAAAATGACCAACAATACATAATTCATAGTAAAATGACCAACAATACATATTTAGAGTAAAATGACCAACAATACATATTTATAGTAAAATGACCAAAAATACATATTTACAGTAAAATGACCAACAATTTATATTTATGGTAAAATGACCAACAATACATATTTATAGTAAAATGACCAACAATACATATTTATAATAAAATGACCATCAATATATATTTATAATAAAATGACCAACAATGCATATTTATAGTAAAATGACCAACAATGCATATTTATAATAAAATGACGCACACACTTACTAGCACATACGCATTTTCTCTTTCTCTCGCCACTCTCTCTCTATTTCTCTTTCTCTTTATATATATCTATATACACACACACACATATATATATATATATATGTGTGTGTGTGTGTGTGTGTGTGTGTGTGTGTACCGAGTTTGACAACATAATTGTCTATTCTACAAAATCCTTAATATCTAAAAAAAAACATTATTCTAATTGAGATTTCCTTTTCCAGGTTTTCAGATAAGACGATTAGCCTTCTTGGTGGCATTTGTCGTAAGGATCACTGAAAAACTCTTTGAGTTATTCAGCTCGGAAGAGAACAGTTTCAAATCGTTTTCCGTCGCACCCACTCTTTCCGTCAGACCTACTTTCTTCCCAAATGAGAAATAGTGAGAGGAAAACGATTATTCAGGCCTCCAGTAATTATTCCAACATTCATATTCTGACTTCCGTCTTCAAATTCAAGAACCATCAAGTGAACGGTAAATAAATTTACAAAAGAGGGAACAGTAGAGAGGAAAAATGGATTAGGAGGTCACAACAGGGAGACGCATCATCATTTTAACTTAGAGCTAAAAATAAATTAGAAACGATCCAACTCAATCAATAAGAAGACGTTTGGCACGTGAGAGAGGAGTTTCAGCTATGACAGTCGAAAGAGCGGTGAAAAATGAACATGAAACCTGTGAGGCAACTTGATACTTCAGGACAGAAAGTTAGAAGTTTAGAGCGGGCGGAGATGATCTTGAATAAGTTTGAAAATGATCCTAGAATCATATATATGTTTATATGAACTGTATTTCAATCCTTAATGAGCTTCCGATCCTTAGCTATAATTAATTAATGATGAACATGTTCTTTTCGTTTTTGATCGATCTCATCACGATTCTTCTGTTAAGGTTGGTGAGAAAATATACATTCTTATTGCTCAATGTAGAGTCCAATAGTGTTATAAAAACCTCGGAGAATTCCAATAAGATATCTTTAATCATTTCTAAGATACAACAGTCCATTGCTTAATCTAATAAATGCTTTTACACCATTTGGACAATTTTGCTGTTACACCCGATGTATATATATATATATGTGTGTGTGTGTATATATATGTATATATATATATATATATATATATATATATATATATAAGTTCTATAAACTTATATAACTTTTGCCTGAAATGTGTAGATATCTGTATTTATGCTGTTTTTATTTGTGTGCATGCGTGTTTGTGTGTGTATGCGTGTATGTGTGTGTATGTGAGTGTATGTGCGAGTGAGAGAAGGCGGGGGCGAATGTTTGACTTCCTGGTTTTCCTAACTTGGCACTCAAAACATTGCGACCTCCGTTGACCTTTTGCGATTTCCCGCCTAAATGTCATCGTCCTCCCCCCACCGAAAATAAAAAAAACGACGTCTCAATCCTTCCAAATCAGATTGTCCTTCTCTTCACTCCATGCAACCCAGCTCGTTCGTCACACCCTCTTTCATTCCAATTCCCCGCCAGAAAACATTTTCAGGGAATGACTTCTTACTAAAAACTCTTTTGTCTCCGTTGGCCTTTTTACCTCGCTTCATTGTTTTTTGTTTTTTTTTTGTTAATTGAATTTTTTTTTTATTTTCTTGCCCATTTTTTCAATAATATGATTTCTTTCGTTTCTATTTTAATGTATTTATTTTCATTTTTATTCTTTCGTTTTTCTTTTTCATTGTTTTTTTTTTTTTCATTTTTGTGTCGTATTTTCGGTCGTATCTTATGTAATTTTCTTTGCGTTTGTTTTTTTCTTTCTTTTTTGTTCCTTTCTTTTGTTCTATCTTTTTCTTTCCTTTTTTATGTGCCCTCCCCCCCTCACGCTCATCTTCATTTTCTCTTATTTCTTTTTTCTAACATTCATTAAATTCCTCATTTTCTTTCTTCTTACTTTTGTTCGTTCTTTTTTAAAAGAATTTCTTTTTTGCTTTGATTTCTATCTAAGTTTATTTATTTTCTTTTTTTAAAGAATTTATGCTCTACTCTCTTTTGTCTTTCTTTCTCAAGGCATGTTGAAATATATGAAGTCTTAATATATATATATATATATTTATATATATGTGTGTGTGGGTGTGTGTGCGTGTGTGTGTTTATCCAAGTAATAGGAAAGAGCATTCAGATTTATAGATACAAAGTTCTTTTGTATTTTGGTTTTATTTAAGAAAAAACATTACTCGATACAAAATAGTGCATAATATTATAATTATTTTGTTAAAAATGTGTATCTACGCTACACACAAATTTCTATGTTTCAATACAGAAACTCAGATCCTAAAGTTCAATTTCAAAATTATACTTAAAATTTAGAGCACGGTTTAATTCTCAAGCGATGTCAAGAATAACTTGAGTTTCGGTTTCGAAACATAGAAATTTCTGTGTCGCGATAGAGACATATTTTTAAAAATATAATTATACTATATATATATATATAACTCCTAATTGATACAATAATAGTTAATAAAAATGAGCACGCTACCGCCCCTGTCTAAATGATTGGATTTCTCTGTATACTTAAAACAAAAAAATGAATTGTATGTGCGTTTAAAACTCAGTAAATTTAAAAATAAGTTATTCCAAAATTCGCTTGAAGATGAAACAGAACTAATGCTTTTCATTTAATTATATAATTAAATTTGAAGTTTATAGCTTAGGTTTTGAAACAAGGTAATTTATATTTATGCTCTGTATATTTAAATTTCCATTGAGCACTGTTTTGTAAAAATAAAAATATCAATAAGAACACCGGATTATAAAATATTAAATATATATATATGTGTGTGTGTATATGTGTGTGTGTGTATGCCTGTTTGTGTGTGTATAATATGTATGTATTTATATATATATATATATATATATATATATATATATATATATATATATATATATATATATATATATATCTGTGTGTAATTTCAATATATATTATTTATATATTATATATGAGCAGTACTTATAGGATAGGGCTCAATATCAGTGATAGAGCAAACATACTTAGTTGGATTGATATGAGTTTGTGACCCTGGGTTTCACGCTATTTGCAATCGTCGGACAAAATGTTCGATCTGATGAGTTAAAACTGAAGTTTGACTGACGATCGCAAGAGCGTAAAACCTAGGGTCACAAAATCATAATATATATATATATGTATATATATATATATATATATATATATACATATATACATACATATATATATATATATACATATATATAATAGGATATTACACCAAACAAGTCAATTTCTACACAATTGTGTAGCAATTTTGACATGTTATCCTTGTAAAATCCTAGCATAAATAATATTAGTCTACTTTGTATTGAGCCATCTTTATATTAAATGTTACGAACGTTGGAATTGTCTTCTATTCTTTCTCATATTACATATACATGTATATATATATATATATATATATATATATATATATATATATATATATATATATATATATATATATATATATATAATAAATAGATTTGAACGCTAATATTTCATGGTTACTGTCAAGGTGGATATGATTTTTATTATATACTTACTCTGTCCTGGACATTGAGTTCTACCTGGATCATATCGTCTTGGAATTATTTTTATACATATATGTATGTGTATATATAATTGCATATGTATGTGTATATTTACCACTAATATTGTCTATATATATATATATATATATATATATATATATATATATATATATATATATATATAATCTTTTTATACGTGATTTCATATACACAATTTATTTAATTAAATGCTCTGTTTTTAATTAAACTAATTAATTATTAATTACATTTACTAGTAAAATTACTGTTTATTTAAGAATTTTGACTTTGCTAACCCGACGCTTCTCTATAGCTAAACGGTATAGCCCGTCTGATCAAATGTCGGTTTCCGTATAGGAATAAATGTTCTATTCCTGACGGAGCTCGCATATTTTCTACAACCGGTAAATGAAACTAATACTGTTTGATTAAGGGCAAACCATTTTCTTAAATAAATTGTATCTATAAAAATCATGTCTGCGTGTATTTGGGCAGCCACCTTTATTTGAAACATCCTTCGTTAAATATGGCAGTTAAGGGAAATTTTATTAAATTTTTTCCAGTGTTCTTACATTTTCCCTTTTATTGGGTGTGAGCGAGTAAAAAATTGTTTCGCTGACTAATTGAGCCATTTTTAAGGTAGGGGGGTGGTTGCGAGTTTATTTTCAGATTTTGACAATGTGAGATGTATTATTTATGAATTCAAGCAGGAGCGTTAATCCCGAGCCCTCGTGTGTTGGGCATGGCTCGCATTCGAGTTGGCGACTTACTATCGTTAAAAGATTTTCAGCACTCCATTACCATTGTTAAACAAGGTACGGTTGATTGTGGGGGAGAGCTGTTTGATGTACATGGCCTCCCCTATAATGAGCTTTTTTTTCTGAAATTTGGTTTACAAAGGATTCTGATACGTTTGACCATTATCTTTCTTACATGTTCTTGTAAATTATGTTGATAGATGTTTTTCTGGCGCATTGATCTAATACTTGACGTTTATATATCTATATATTTAAATATATATTTAAATATACATATCAATCTCTCTACCAATTACACACACACACACACACACACACACACACACACACGCACACACACAATATATATAAAGTGAAAGAAAAATAAGATTTATAATCCGGTGTTCTTATTAATTGTTTTTATTTTTAAAAGACAGTGCCCAAAACAATTCTGCAGCGCATAAATATTATAAATTTACTAATTTAAAAATATAGTTCCATCGCTACACTGGGATTACCATGTTTCAATAACTAACAACTTCAAATTTATTTATAGAATTTAATTAAAATCCCTATTAGTGTTTCAGTAATAGGGATTTTAATATAATTCTATAATTAAATTTGAAGTTATTAGTTTCTGTTTTTGAAACATGGTAATTCCTTTGTAGCGATGAAAGATCTTTCAATTTCGCTTTTAATGATCGTTATCTTAAAAGGGTTAATTAACTTTTATCTTACTTTTAAATACGAATTTAAATAATTAGGTGCTACTTTTTACCCAAATATACTCAAATATTTTTAAAAACACTCATTTCGATACACAAATATTGAAATAAGAAATCTTTTAACTTTAAATTTAGATTTAGTAATTTAATCACTTAAAATTCATTGGTAATTATTAGTCCTATTCTCCCTTATAATACTGCTAATTAAAATACTTAAAATATTACTTACTATTTTTACTTGTACTTTTTAAGTTTAATCTCCGTCGGGCAAATGTCCATTCAACCACATCTCTCTCGACCAAATGAAAAAAGTAGTTATTTTTATTAAATTTCGGTGAGTCCAGTTTCCTAAATTCCAAATATAACAAGTATAACAATGAAAAAAATGACTAAAAATGAAGTTGGAGATTATACCAAGGCTGCAAATTGGCTAGTTTAATTTTTCTAAATATTGGTTATGGATTTTTTGAATTCTTGAAGTTTACGTGATTTATATAATTTTAGACGGGCACTATATATAATTATTCGTATCTGTCAATCACAATATCCTATTTTTCGATCTATCTACTGGAGTCTGTCAATATCTATCTATCTATCTATCTATCTATCTATCTATCTATCTATCTATCTATCTAACCAGGTATTTTCAATATCTATCTATCTATCTATCTATCTATCTATCTATCTATCTATCTATCTCAGTCTGTTCATAACTATCTATCTATCTCAGTCTGTTCATATCTATCTATCTATCTATCTATCTATCTATCTATCTATCTATCTATCTATCTATCTATCTATCTCAGTCTGTTCATAACTATCTATCTATCTCAGTCTGTTCATATCTATCTATCTATCTATCTATCTATCTATCTATCTATCTATCTATCTCAGTCTGTTCATATCTATCTATCTATCTAATCAGGTCTGTTCAATATCTATCTATCTATCTATCTATCTATCTATCTATCTATCTATCTATCTATCTATCTATCTCAGTCTGTTCATATCTATCTATCTATCTATCTATCTATCTATCTATCTATCTATCTATCTAATCAGGTCTGTTCAATATCTAACTATCTATCTATCTATCTATCTCAGTCTGTTCATATCTATCTATCTATCTATCTATCTATCTATCTATCTATTTATCTGGTCTGTTCAATATCTATCGGGTCTGTTCAATATCTATCTGTATATATATATACATACATATATATATATATATATACATATATATGTATATATATATATGTATGTATGTATGTATGTATGTTGTTTGTATGTATATATATATAAAACTGCTCCTGCCAATCTATCCCCGTCTGTTCATATCTATCTATCTATCTATCTATCTATCTATCTATCTATCTATCTATCTATCTATCTATCTCAGTCTGTTCATATCTATCTATCTATCTATCTATCTATCTATCTATCTATCTAGCTATCTATCTATCTATCTATCTATCTATCTATCTATCTAACCAGGTATTTTCAATATCTATCTATCTATCTATCTATCTATCTATCTATCTATCTATCTATCTATCTATCTATCTATCCCAGTCTGTTCATAACTATCTATCTCAGTCTGTTCATATCTATCTATCTATCTATCTATCTATCTATCTATCTATCTATCTATCTATCTATCTATCTATCTATCTATCTATCTACCTATCTATCTAATCAGGTCTGTTCAATATCTATCTATCTATCTATCTATCTATCTATCTATCTATCTATCTATCTATCTATCTATCTATCTTATATAATGTAATAAACGAAATAAAAAACTGCTCCTGCCAACATAATATTTAGAATTATCTACAACAATCAACCCCCAAGTTGAATAAATAGCTTTAATTATCTTACCAAACCAAAACAAAACTATTGAATACGCGATATAAACAATTTTTTTCTACGTTAATAGAACATTGATTAAAATAAAAATAAACAAATAAATATATAAGATAAAAAATAAAAATAAAAGTAATAAATAAAAATAAATAAAAACAGGCAAAATAATTTAACCCAAATAAATAAATAAACAAAATCTATCTATCTATCTATCTATCTATCTATCTATCTATCTATCTATCTATCTATCTATCTATCTATCTATCTATCTAATCAGGTCTGTTCAATATCTATCTATCTATCTATCTATCTATCTCCGTCTGTTCATATCTATCTATCTATCTATCTATCTATCTATCTATCTATCTCAGTCTGTTCATATCTATCTATCTATCTATCTATCTATCTATCTATCTATCTATCTATCTATCTATCTATCTATCTAGCCAGGACTCTTCAATATCTATCTATCTATCTATCTATCTATGTTTATACCCCTCCCTCTCTCTGTCTTTGTCAATATCTCCATTTCTTTCTTTCTCTCTTTCTTTCTTTTCTCAAGATCTGTTGGTAAATGAAGTGAAATCACCTGAAGTTAATATTCAGTTTCGATGCCCCAAAAGAAAAGATGCAAACAAACAAACAAACCAAAAAGAACATTTCAATGGAATCGAAGATGAACGGCTGCGGTGGGGGCACGCATTTATGCCATTGTCATGAGTGTCCAAGCGGTGCAATGGTTAGGGGCTCAGAGTGAAATATCTGCTCGCCGAGTTCGTTCCTCTTCCCTTTCTCACGAATGCCCTTAGATTAAATAGCCTAAGACTGAGTTCCCTAGTCTTGGAGGAGGACATATCAGATATCAAACCAGTATGTAGCCCTGCCGTAGCATGTTCTATGCAGCCATCGACAGATTCATATTTACTTTGATTTCTGGTGTATACGCATTTCTTTTCCGGTGCCAGCCAGAGATCGAAACTCGGAAATGGCTTCATGACATTTTAAGCTGATCATTGTTTTGTAAAAAGATCCCTAAGATCACACACATTTTACATAGATAAAGCTCTTTTTCAACCAATCCGTGGGCTCCAACAACGACTGGTATTACTCATATCCTTATGTGCCACATGTTTAATATTTCCACATCTATATGCTTGTATTTGGATAGTTTATTGGAGATCTTCAAAGATACATTACAATCTGAAAGGACTGCCATTTGAATAAGAAAGCACATTCTGTTTTTGTGGTCTTTGATCACGATGTCTTGGCGATTAGTTTTGTTTGTTCTCTGGTTGTGTATTGTAAAAGCCCATGAAACTGTTACGGTTTGTATGTCTGTAGCCGGGCCTGGGTGATGTTCATACCAGTTTCTTGCCGTTTCCCTCTTGTAAAAGTTGCATATTTTTCAGTGCAGATATTAGCCTTCTCTGTCAAGCCGAGTTTCATATGCAGTGGCAAAGAACATTGTGAAATCTGATGGTCAATTGCTTCTGTATATTTTTCACAGAATCTGTAATTTGGGTTCACAATTTTTTTATATCATATTATTATTATTGGTATTATTATTATTATTAGTAGTAATAGTATTTTATTTTAATTTTATTCAATACTAGCAGCATGGCCCGGCGTTGCCCGTGCTTGATTCAAAAATCGTACGACTCATACAGCAATCGCTATCAATTGACTTAAAATATTTTGCCCTTCCTTGCATTTAAAGGAGTGCCCTTTGCTGTGCTGATGTTGCTAGCATGCTAGTTAAAATTCGTGTCAGTCAGCCGTTGGCTCTCACGCTGGCCAATAGAATCTTCCTGACTATTCGTGGCAGCCAGCTATAGGCTCTCACTCTGGCCAGTAGAAAATGGCCACAAACTACATGATAACTGCCGTAGAAGCATGAAAAAATCGATTGTTTCCACTATCGATGGGAGTTGGGAAATGCAACGTCGGTCTTGGCCTTGTTACTAACTTGGAGCATGTGCATGTAAATTTTGGTGCAAATCCGTCGAAAATTGCGGCCGTGCATTCGTCACACACACACACACACACACACACACACACACACACACACACACACACACACACACACATCCTGCTTTTTTTATAGATAGAGAGATGCATATATATATACATATATATTTATTTATTTATTTAAAAATATTTTTTATCGCAGCACGGAAATATCGGGGTTTTGGAACCATAAATTTGTTCCATTATCAAGCGATATTCAAAAACTTTTTGAAGAAAATGACTTACATTTTACTTTTTAAAGCGGAGTGGTATTATATTGAAGAGTTTATGTAAGCAGGGGTGGGGAAACAAGATTTCAAAATTTTCTGGGTATGTATGTATTTGACGAATCAAAAATCAGCTGTAAGCTAAAGCAGAAAAGTTAAAAAGAACTTAAGTTAATCTTTAGCTGTGTTCATACTTGTCTAGATTAGCCGTCATGTAAAGACGTGTCACCATTGTACCTGTTAAGAGTAGATTCATAAGATACAATGAAATAAAACAGAGAGGTATATGTATCCAACAATGGGTTAATTTAGGGATTTTATTTTTTTAAATTATTTTTTAATATACTTTAAGACTGTCTTAAAGAGACCTCTAGTATGATTAAATCATTTTTATATATTTAATTGTTTTGATCTAAAATAAAACAAATTTAATGTTCCGAAACAGAAATTTCCGTGTCGCAATGAAAAATATTTTTTATGGTTTACTTTGTATCGAGCTAAAGAACTGGGGATTATTAATCTGACTGTTTCTTCTTTTTATTTTGGTATATATATATATATATATATATATATATATATATATATATATATAAAATAAAAAAATAAAAAAATTAAAATTATTAGGAGAATTTGATAATTATATTTAAGTGATTCATCAAGTCTGAAACCTCAAAAGAATGCAGAAAGCACTAGACGTCCGTTTCGTCCTATATTTAGGACTCATCAGCAGTTCGCATCCATTACCGAGAACCGAAACCATGACAGTTAGGTTGTTAAGCAAACACCATGCCAACTGTTCCAACTGGACTCGGTGACGTAGATGCAGCAAATCAGACTCAATATAGCGCCGCACACTCACATATTCCGTGTGGAACAGAGCGACCTTAGTGAGACTCAGTGCACAAGAGATCTCAGGGATAATATACCGAAATGCCACTTTGATTAACATATGATACCAGGGCTCCCCAAATAATGAAATACGATAACAGAGTACTTCAAAAGTGACATACATTCCCAGATATCATCCAAGAATAAAATCTCGGTGCTATTCCTGGATTAACGTACCGTACCAGGGCTTCCCATACAATAAAATACGACAACAGAGCACCTATGGTTAAAGAGAATCTATACTGAGATTCACTTTAACCATAGGACTGTGTCCCCTGGAGCCACGACTACTATCACCAAGCCGCTCACTCCAGAGCATTAGAAGCCGGTTCAAGCAATGATATATATATACCACGTGTAACACCAAAATTGTTCATCACACAAAATGCTTAATATCTAAAAAAAAAGATAAGACGTTTAGCCAACTTAACAGCATTTGTCGTAAAAATCACTGAAAAACTCTTAGCGTTATTTAGCTACAAAGAGAACAGGGTAAAATTGTTTTGTTTCAACCCCACCATGTCTTCCCAAGTTAGCAATTGTGAGATGAAAAAGATCATTTCGGCATTCAGTAATGGTACCAGCATTTATAATCTGGCTTTAATCTTCAAAGTCCATTCAAGTGCCACCAAGAGAACGGTGAATATGTTTTAAAAAGTGGGAACATTTGAGAGAAAAACTGGATCTGGAAGCCACAAGAGGAAAAATGTTCGTCATTTCAACTTAGTGCTAAATAAATTCTTATTGTTCAATGTAGACTTCAGTAGCGTCATAAAAACCTCTGGGAATTCCAGTAAGAGATCTTTAATCATTTCTAAGTTACAACATTTCAAACCATAATCTAATAATTGGACAATTTTGCTGTTACACCCGGTACACACACACACACACACACACACACACACACACACACACACACACACACACACACACATATATATATGTGTGTGTGTGTGTGTGTTAGGTATTTGTAGCTTAATCTACGCATAAATTATTTTCATCGGGACTTGCAGTAGGGAAGTGCACATGTGAATTATACATCAAGGTAAGTTATATATCAGGCGAATAGCGGGTAAAAGAATAAGAAAATGGAAAACCTGTGATCCATTTGGTACTGAGAAGGAACCACTTCAGGCAAATAATGTTTTTATTGCGGAAATTAATCTTTTACACACACACACACACACACACACACACACACATATATATATATATATATATATATATATATATATATATATATGTGGGTGTGGGTGTGTGTGTGTGTGTGAAAAGAGGTCTGAATGATACTAAATTAGCCAGTTACAGTTCACCTGAAGATGCTAAAGTTCCTTAAAGAAAATGTCAAAATTACGAATTTCTTCAATAAGCCTATTGTCTGAAGAGGTTCTTTGTGTCATTGATAAGGTTTCCCAATCTGCTTATATATATATATATATATATATATATATATTATATATATATATATATATATATATATATATATATATATATAATATAAAAGGCTCAAACACTAATATTACATGGTTATAATTTATTACATTGGAATCGTAATCACGATCCAAATCATCAGACCGACAAATTCAAAAGGAAATCGGAAAACAGGTCTGATGAATTGGATCGTGATTCCGATTCCAATGTAATAAATTATAACCATGGAATATTATTGTTTGAGCCTTTTATATTATATATATATATATATATATATATATATATATATATATATATAAACACACACACACAACACACACACACACATATATATATATATATATATATATATATATATATATATATATACCCGCGTGTGTTTGTGTAAGCCTTTATGTGTGCGTTTGTGTGAGTGTGTGTGTAAATTGAAGCTACAGATTAAATCCACCAAAATTATTTTATAAAGAAATATCTATATTATATATATATATATATATATATATATATGTGTGTGTGTGTGTGTGTGTGTGTGTGTGTGTGTGTGTGTGTGTGTGTGTGTGTGTTATAGATTTTGGTGGTACTTCGGATGAACCAAGGAAATGCTATCAGAAAGGCCGCCACGTGGAGTGATAAGTGTTGGTAGCTCGTTTTCCATTGACCACTCTCTAGAGACTGCGGCACAATACAATCGTTAACACGTCATAACTGAATGATATATGACGCCACCATGTTCACATCGACGTAGAATTAATCCTGCCATCATTTCATCAAAACTCAAACACAGAAGTATCATTGAAAGTGGAAATCGATTGAAGGGAACAAATCTTTTGAAAAACTGCAAATGTAATTGTTTCCGACAGAATCTAACAGCTAAAAAGCAAAGAACGCCATTCGTGACAGATTGTAGAATATGGCGAGTCGTCTCGCATCCCAAACAAAAGTTTATGTTTAGTGAGTCTTGATCATTCGATTCAAATCTGACATGATTTCTGGACTCTCGAGTATTGATTACAATGCGAGAAGAATATCTGTTAATCTTGGAGCACATTGCTATCGGAGATTATTCTTGGACCACTCTGGTACCGTTTGTTATTTTCAGAACTGCTTTGGTATCGTATGTTACTCCAGGAGGTACGCTAGTATGTCATTCTCGAGAGAACTCTGACATTGTATGTCTAATAAAAAAATAGTAATATTAGGTGTTTTCTTACATTGACCGAGCTGCCAGTCCTTCCCTACGTTTTTGTTTTTTTTCACTCACGGTGCTCTGCTGTCGTATTTTATTGTATGGGGAGCCCTGGTATGGTACGTTAATCCAGGAATCGCTCCGAGATGTTATTCTTGGGTGATATCTGGGAATGTATGGCACTTTTGGAGTACTCTGTTATCGTATTTCATTATTTTGGGAGCCCTGGTATCATATGTTAATCAAAGTGGCATTCCGGTATATTATCCCTGAGATCGCTTGAGCACTGTGTCACACGTAGGCCGCTCTGTTATTGCATTTTATTGTTTGGGGAGCCCCGTATCGTATGTTAATCGAGGTAGCATTCCGGTATATTATCCCTGAGATCGTATTCCAATATGCTATTCCTCAGATCACTCATGTACGATATGTCTCACTTAGGGTGCTCTGTTATCGTATTTTATTGTTTTCTAATGCCCCCGATGTCGAACCTGGTCAACGGCAACTAAATGTATAACATACCTGTTTTCGGCCCTAGAGAGCGGTAACCAGTTATGTCACCCATTGGTCGGTTCTCAAGTTTCTTCAGGCCGCCGTGGTTACCATTTAGCTGACTCTTCACTCGTTAGCGCGCGACTCATTTCGTTGCTGATATCGTGTTGCTGGTACAGTTGCGTTCGACTTAGCTTGCGTTTGTCTGTTCAAAAGCATCCAAACCATCTGCCACGTTGTGTATTTGATCTCAGACGGTGAAAAGATCGTTGATGAAGCAAACTTGGAGTGAAGACAGTTCGATCAATTGGTAGCCACACACACACACACACACACACACACACATACACACACACACAAAACCCCAAGAATCCTTTGGATTAACTCGGATTAAAAATGCAACAACGTTTTTGTTTATATTTGATTTGTTGTATCTGTCTACATTTCTGAGATGAGGTATTATGTATACTATTTACATTGTTCGGACTATCCTCCTCATCACAACGTTTCGGCCGTTGTACTCTTCGGCCTTCTTCAGGTGGTTGGAATATCGAACAGAACCCTTTATTTCGCTCACTGGGGTAGATGGATGGATGTCAGTTGACAGTTATCTCATGTTAATTCCCCTCTCCAATTTCTCCAGTGCCTTAACCAGGTATTGAACTCACACTCTTTGGGTCCTGTCACTGGATCTAACTAACGCCTTTATCCAGTGGAACTAGAACAGTCTACCCTAGCGATGGAAATAAAGGTTTCAGTTCGACATTCCAACCACCTAAATAAGGCCGGAGCTTACAACGACCGAAACGTTGTGATAAATATGGCAACAATAAAGAGGACGATAGTCCGAACAATGTAAATAAGAATTTGTTGTAAAATTGTTTTTAACCCTTCCCATTTGGTATAATCAAATGACACTGGGACCCCCTTCGGAGTCCGCAGTTTGTTTTAGTAGTAAATTAAATTGTTTTCATGTCCGGCACAACATCATTGGCCAGGAGGTCTCGGCGAACAATGCGTACTCTGGTGTGTGTCTCTCTTGGTGTGTCTCCTATTCTGTGATCTTTACTTTTAATTGTCCAAAATCTCCAGCTTATATTGAATCCTGCGTCCAGTAGGGGTGGGATTGACTAGGGTCTGGATTCAGTTATCGTCTACTCTAAGTATCAACGTTTCTCAATTTGCATATCCAAAAATACATTTTCTTATGTGGTTATCCAGCCCCTTTTTGGGAGTGGCCCGAGGAATCAAGTCACCCCCTTAACTTCTCTCTTTACACATTGACTCTTACCATCGCTCTATATAGTCGGCACCAACCTCTCTCTATCTCCATTCTCTTTCTTTTTCCTGGTCTTCTTTCCTTTTCTCTTCCTTCTCCCTTCTCTTCCGT
Source organism: Acanthosepion esculentum (assembly GCA_964036315.1). Classification (NCBI taxonomy): domain Eukaryota; kingdom Metazoa; phylum Mollusca; class Cephalopoda; order Sepiida; family Sepiidae; genus Acanthosepion; species Acanthosepion esculentum. Next base: position 25,213,362 of record OZ038487.1, read on the forward strand.
CTCCTCCTCTTCCTTCTCTTTCTCCCACTTTCTTCTTGGGGCTGGAGAGATAAATCCAACTTCCAGATAGAGCAGCGAAAACAAACGGGGATTTTCAGTTATTAGTCCTTGTCTATTAAATTGTGTAAACTACTCCTGAGTAGTTTGTAACAGATTATTTACCATATCTCAGTTGTATCTCCGTCTTTGGGCAGAGTGCACTCAAAGGCGACTCCGTCAAAGGACAGAGTCGCAACTGACGAAAATTATACTGAGAGACGTCCTGTGGAACAGCTGCCCGCTGGCCGCGCCCTCTCATTGTACCAAAGAGGGGAATCGGTGCTCGCACCGTGGCAAGCGCAACCGACAGATGCGGCGGTTGCGGGCAATTTTTGTTCCTAGCCCGGGTGTACGCGCTCGGATTCCCACCTTAAAACCTGACCTTGTGTCACAACTCGTGTTAGTGAGTAAATACCTCGTCCTTGTCTATCAGTTTGCCCCATGCTGGGGGATGTCTCGATCGACCAGACTACTCAAGAGTTGCAGAAAGAAAAAATCTATTTCCACGCTCCTTTCAAACGAAAGATTCTTTTTTTTCTATTTTACAATCGGACAGATCACCCAGCATTTATTTTGTTCATGGTCACTTCAAAAGAGTAATTAATTTTTCTTACCACTTGTATCCAAGAGGATTAGAATTAATGTTTGGTTTCGTTTGGTTTGGTTTAGGTTTAACGACCCATCAACCATTATGGTCATTTAAGGGTCAGTTTTTGAATTTTGGGATCACACTTTTTTAATGTAGTTTATTTGTTTTGAAGTTGATGCACATGTTAGAATGGTTGTATGCATTAGATTGGCTGTACACATTTTTATTTTTATTAGATTTTGTTGTATAGTCCTATTTTCTTTAAATATCACATTAAATGATCTATCTTGGTGTGTTCAAATAGGTCTTTCATTGTTTTTGTATTGTAGTACTTTTTCTGTACAGATGAAAAGTCAGCGCAGTCTACAATGAAGTGCCTTACAGTGTATGGGGCATGGCAGGCTGTGCACCATGGCGGTACCTTTTTTTCAAGTAGGAATAGATGAGTTATTTTAGTATTAATGTTCGGATATAAAATTTTATCTGAACGAATGTCGCCGAAATTATAATGAGGAACGCGTGGGGCTCTTATCTTTTGGATGGGCGACTTGAAACATTTTTATTTTATTTGATTCACGGGAATCGTGAATACAATTTCGCTGACCACCTGGATTTCTTTATCGACAATATATATTTTTTTTTAGTTTTATCTGACATCTTCGCGGATACCTTAATGCTCTCCCTCTTATTGGGGGTTGGATGGAGAAGAACGACCACCGTCTTGGATTTGTTCAATTTTACTGAATTTCGTAACTGGTTTCAAATCTCGGAATTATCTCAAAACATAATTTTTTATGGCATTTAATTTTTTATTTTCTTCTCAACTTTTCAATCCTGCAATTTCAACAATTTTCATTCAGTTTGTAGACTCTCCTATTCTTTCTTTCTTTCTTTTTTTGTTTGATCAACCTCCAGAGATTCCACTGTCAGAATTTGGGGAGCCATGGCATCGTATGTTACTCCGGGGAGTGGGGCGTACTAGTACGCTGTTCTTGGGGGCGTACTGGTACGTTATGCCGGAGGGCGGTCTAGCACTGTATGTCACTCTTGGGACGCTCTGTTGTATTTTATTTTTTGGGTATCCTAGTATCGTATGTTACCCCAGGGGCGGACTGGTACATTATTCCTGAGCGAGGTCTAGCACTCTATGTCACTCTTGGGGCGCTCCGTTATCGTATGTTATTGTTTGGCTAGCCCTGGTATCATATGTTACTCCAGGGGGTACCCTGGTATGTTATTCATTAGGGAGATCTGGTACTGTCTTTCACACTTTGGTTGATTCAGTGACTGGTGTTATTCTTGGAAGCGCTCTGGTATAGGTTACACTTTGTATCACTTCGGTATTGTATATTACTCCAAGAGCTGTTTTGTTTTGTATGATACTCTAAACGGTGCTCTAATATATTTTAGTCCAAGGTGGGTTCTGGGACTGTAGGTTCCTCACGAGAACGATCTCTTATTGTGGATTATAGTGGAACCTCGGTTCACGAATTTAATTCGTTCCTGAAGGTCGTTCGTAACCCGAAATGTTCGTAAACTGAAACCATTTTCCAATAGGAATCAATGTAGGGAAAAAGTCACAGTACAATAAAATCGGAAAAAAGAGCACGACACAACACACGATTGTATATAACACGGCGGTCGACTCAGAAATGATTCCGTTCGGGTTAACTCAGTTCGGCAATAATGTTCGAGAACCGAAATTTTGTTCGATAACCGAGGCATTTTCATCTCGAATTTTCTGTTCGAAAACCCATTTGTTCGACATGTGAGACGTTCGATAACCGAGGTTCCTCTGTACTTCAGTGAGCGCTCTGGAACTGTACGTTCTGCTATATTTTATTGCAGCAGGCAATTTTGTATCACACGTTAACTAGGGCGTGGTCTGGTATTTTATGTTGCCCCGGGAGTGGAGGTCTGGAATCGTATGTAACACGAGGGGCACGCTCATATACCGTAGATTACGTCTGGGTGCTTTCTGATATTCTATATACCTCTAGTGGGTGGCTAGGATACCGTATGTTTTCCCAGAGGGCACTCTTGTATCGTATTTTAGACCAACGGAGATTTTTGGTAGCGTATGTTTTCTCCAAGGGTACCCTTTTTAATTTTACCTGATTGTTTGTTAATCCTGGTGGTGTCTTGTATCTTACTCCTAGACTGGCAGATATCGTATGTGGGGCAAACGTGGATATAAGTGCCTGCAGTAAGGCGTAGATTAGAAAGGATGTTTTTTCCCATTACATTGCTTTTTTAATTACTTTATAATTGTAATAAAATTTAATCCTATGAAAGTGAATTTATACATTTTCTTTGTTCTTGAGAAATGACAAAAAATGATAAACACTATTATATTGTTTATCTACAATATTACTGCCATATCTGGTTTGGTGCCGGTGTTATATATTTCTAGACTGTTGACAAAATCTAAAGAATGGACTCTGATGTTATTGGTCATAACCTGGCATTCTCGATTTCAGTCGCTTTCTCACCCCTGTGACTGTTTTATCTGTAAATATTTTCATGCCATTTGTTTTGATAAGCTCTCCTTGGTACCTGAACTGCATGGCAACTAGATCTCATCGCTGACTGTTGCATGATGTAACCCTAAGTTTTATTCTGATAGTTTATTTTTTCGTTCTGGAGATCTCTTACGGTTTTTAGCTTTCCCTACTACATAAAATTAAAATGCAACGTCAAGTGTCATTTTTATTCTTCCTCGACCGTGTTCCTTTATTGTCCTATCTCGTCACTAAAGTATTTTCATTATTTTTCAGTCTCAGTAACCTCTGCCCTCTTAGTGGCATTATCACAAACTTTACCGTAAACATTCTTTAAATTTAATAACTCAAAAACGAAGGATATGCGGACACACGTTTATATGAACTTTGTCCTTGTTTTGGTGTGAAGAACCCCCCACAAAGTTTATAAAAGAATTTCTGATATACTATATATATATATATATATATATATATATATATATATATATACAAATATATGAATATATATAAATAAATATATATATCTATATAGTTTATCAGAAATACTTTCATATATATATATATATATATATATATATATATATATATATATTAACCATTAACTTTATTACACACACACACACACACACACACACACACACACACACACACACACATATATATATATATATATATATATATATATATATATATATATGTATGAAGAGTCAAAGAGCGACAGGGAGAGAGAGATCGAGAGAGACTTTGACGGAAATTATCGAGATATATATCCAAATTTTCGTCTTTGGTCCCGTTTTTCTTCTGTCTACTTTCCGTCAACGCCTTTCTCTATCTCTCTCACCCTGTCGCTCTTTCACTCTTCATACATATATATATATACATATATACATACATACATACATATATATATATATATATATATATATATATATATATATATATATATATATATATATATATATATATATATATATATATAATAAAGTTAATGGTTTAAGTTGAATTAGACCACGAAACTCTGATATTATATATATATATATATATATATATATATATATATATATATATATATATTGTCAGCAACCTTTCTTTTAAAAATCTTTTATTGAATACAGCCAACAAGGAAGATTGAATTAATCTTTTATTAAGCATTTCCAATATCCTAATTTTTTTCCGTTTGGTAAGAGTTAACGAATATAAAAATTGGCCATAATTTTTATTGTCCGAAGTATGTATGTTTGTAAGTATGTATGTACGCATCTATGTATCAATATATGTGGGGGGAGGTATATATATGTGCTGAAAATCAAAGTTGTTATAAACCTTACCCCCTAGCAAAATCATTTTAGTCACTTACTTTTCTCAAAGCTCTGCTACACTTTTGTGTCGCGCGACATTCCTTCATTAAAAGACGAACCGTAAGCAATTTTTCCTCGACTTTTCATTTCAATCTCTTATTCTTGGCCTGACATTCACTTTTAAAGGACGAAAGAGAGAACGAAAAAGAAGAACGAAAGAAAGTCAGATGACTGACAGAAGTGACAACACAAAAGTAAGAAGGAAGGAAAGAAAGATATGGGCAGCAGTAACGAAAGAAATATCGTAAGCTAGTGAAAGAAAGAATAAGATAACTAAAATACGAAATATCGAACGAAAGAAGATATACGTTGAAAAATATCTTCAATGAGAATAAAAAAAAAACTTATAACGAAGCTCTCCATAAGAGTAATGTCGTATCCTTAAAAAGTTACAAACAGACTCGAGTGAAAAGAAAAGCAACACGAGCGTAGATGGAAGAAAGAGAGGTTTATTGGAAAAGAGAATACACTACTGAAAGACAAAGAGTCGACTAACACTTTCCAAAGCCAATCAGTGAGACAGACAGACAGTCAAACTCTGGTATGTCCTGTGCATATTACATATATTATTTATACAGTCATTCTACTGTTACAGGAAGTGTGGAACATTCAATTACAAAAAGTAACTTCAAACAAACATTGTTTTATAAGGAATATTTGAAAAGCAATAAAACTAATGGAACCTATATGGTTTAACCCACCTTTCTGCAAACTGTCTAATGTAAATATTAGCAGATATTTTTTCTAAATTTAATCGCTAAATATTTTAATCACAACAACCCTCTACCAAAAAGTTTCAATAGAAAAACTCTAAAAATTAGATATTCCTGCACTAACAACATACATAATATCATTGACTCACATAAACAAATATAAAAATCATTTTATGACGGCAACATACCAAAAAACAAGCCATCTTGTAATTGTGGTACCGAAACCAACTACCCAGTTGGGGCCATCTGTAATTCAGAAAATGTTGTATACCAAGCTATCATCTTTCCAAAATAAATATTAATGATAAAATATTATACATCGGTATATCCACTGGGTTGGAAACACAGATTCCACGATCACCGACATTCTTTCTCCAATGCTTCTTTAAAACACCACACTGCTCTATCTAAGCATTATTGGGGACAAAAAGATAGCGGCTTTACCCCACAAATTAAATGGGATATCATCTGTCGGTCTCAAACTCCCAACAACTTCCAGAACAGATGCAATGTATCCATATAGGAGAAAATGATAATAATTAAATGTAAAAATGGTGGCCAATTGCTGAATCAAAGAAATGAACTAATTTTCAAATGTCGTCATAAAAACAAATTTAAAATTCCTGAAAAACATTGACTGGGGGATGTACACTTAAAATGTTGATTCTTATTTTATACAGGTACAAACATATATGTGGACGTGTATTCATATGTATGTATGTGTATATGTAGTTATATTGCTTGTCACACTGTTTATATATATATATAAATTTATAGATATATTTAAATTATTTTTGTGATTATTTTGCTGAAGCCTACATCATTTATATTTTTTTAATTTCTATCTAAGCCTATAAGTCTGTTGCTTCCTATCTAACTTTTTTATTTAATATGCCACCTCCTTTCAGAATGTGAGCACCTATGGTCATCCAGAACGTCCTATCTCTTTACCGTTTACCAAACCTCTTTGTTTCTGTATGTAATCTCTTCACGCGAAATCGTTAAGTAGTTTAATCGCGGTCCGTCCTGCTAATCTCGTCTTCAAAATGCCCTGTAAGTGTTGGATTTTCCTTGCCTTCTATCCTAACGAAGGTCCAACATTCCCTGATAGCAACTATAAATATAACAAATTATTACCGCAGATATTGGCCCACTCTGTCATGTCCGGTTTTATGTTCAGTCGGTGCCAATATCGTGCAACCTGATAGCAGATGATCAATGATTTCTGGATATTTATTATTATTATTATTATTATTATTATTATTATTATTATTATTATTATTACTAATATTACCATTATTATTATTGTTACCATTATTATTATTATTGTCATTATTATTATTATTATTATTGTTATTATTATTATTATTACTATTATTATTATTATTACTATTATTATCATTATTATTATTATCATTATTATTATTATTATTATTATTATTATTATTATTATTATCATTATTATTATTATTATTTTATCCTTATTATTATCCATATCATTATTATTATCATTATTATTATTATTATTATTATTATTATTTTATTATTATTATTATTATTATTATTATTATTATTATTATTATCATTATTATTATCATTATTATTATTATTATTATTATTATTATCATTCTTCTTCTTCTTAATATTATTATTATTTTATTATTATTATTATAATCATTATCATCATCATTATTATTATTATTATTATTATTATTATTATTATCGTAACATTAATACAGAAAATAGGTAAATACGTAATATGTAAGAGAGGAAAAAGAAAATTAATGAAAAGAAATGGAACGGAAATGGAGATAAAACAAGAGGCATCTCAAATCTTGATAACTCCTGAG
>OZ038487.1:25225411-25232911 GCA_964036315.1 Acanthosepion esculentum
CACATAATAATCAAGGGTGTGGCAGTCTGGGGAGTTGCCTGGCCAGATGTAAAAGGTTATGTGGTCGCAGTAATTGTCTGACAGCCATGACTGGGTTCTCCTGCTTATGTGGCACCGTGCAGAACCTTGTTGCCAGATATAGGAGCTTCCAGAAGCCGCCTTCTTGACACAGGGTAGCGCTAGCTCCGTGTTGAGTCTGAAGCTGCTTCAGGAAGATGAATGGAGGCATTACGTTGCCATCACTAGTGATCACACCAAACACCTACGTAATCACCATTAGACTCAACCTACTCTTTCAGAATCCTATGCACCATCCTCAGAATGATACCCAAACTCTCTGAAATGTTTGTAATGAAGCTTCCGGTACGAATGCCACACAGTACTGCTTGCCGTTTTCAAATTTCTGGAGGAGCAAATTGCGTCATGGTGCTCTTTTTCTCATAGACATCGCCCAACCTACCCGACTATAATTTCCAGTCGGCAAAATCAAAAACAAGCAACGCGCATGCGTGAAAAAATAAAAATATATAAAATGGCGCCAATTTACTCATCGCGATCTATCTATCTATCTATCTATTTATCTATCTATCTATCTATCTATCTATCTATATATATATATATATATATAATGAAATTATACCACAAATTTGATATAAAAAAATGAGCACAAAAGTCACTCTCTCTCTCTCTCTGCATATATATATATATAAATATATATATATATATATATATATATATATATATATATATATATATATATATATATATATATATATATATGTTTCTTTTCCTTAACCATATAGAAAATTTTCGTCTTTGCGATAAAAAATATGGGCCGTAACAAAAGCGAATGGCACATTACTTCAGTTTGTCCATAGCAAAAATTAACTGACTGTGAAAGACAAATGTAATCGTCTTTTCCCATTGCTTGGCGTCAAATCACTGCGTTCTTTTGTAATGTTTTTTTTTCTTTCAAAGAATGAATATCTACTTGCCATTTCTCCCCCACCCCGATTTGTGTTTCGCAGCCACAATATCTTCCGTAGAGGACATCTCACCAAATTTACCCCATAAAAGAAAATAAAACAAAACCTATTTGATTAAAAAAAAAAATAATCAAAATATATATTGTTTTATATGTCAGACATTTTCCTCGCTAAAATATAAATATAATCATGACGAACATTCCTATAAGTTTGTCTTCAAACTTTTGCTACCAGTTCACTTGTCTGAGTTATCTTTACCAAAATGTTTCAGTCTGTTTCTGTTTTAACCTTTTTCGCTATAAGAACTTTTCTGGATAAAATATTGTTACTATTATACATTTAATTTTTCAAGTTATTCTTCTTTTCTTTTGTTTCTTTTGTTAAATATTAGCCTCCATGTTTCCTTTTCTTTAAATCCATCAAATGAGATGCCATAACTATTATATTAGTTTGACCAAAGATTTTGTTCGGCTTATTAAGTAAATCTTCGATTTAACAACGCGAACAAACTTTTTTTTTGCCAACCCAATAAATTGACACGCTGTCGGCTGGGGCTGTCGAATACGCCCACTGAGCCTCTGCAGAGGGGTAATACCCCCCCCAATGGGGCGTCCCGGGTATGACGATAAACTACATCCGCATCCAGGGTAAGACAATAAACTACGTCCAACAGCAAGGCCTCTGGTAAGGAGGTTTTGAGGAGTGTTGAACCACTTCTTAATTACTGGTGTTCCCAGGTCCACCCTGACCCGGGGTGGTAGCGCCTGTTAGGGTTCCAGCTACGGGCAAATATTTAACCCCGAAACTGAGGTAAAAAGCATAAAAGTGTAAAAATAGGTTTTAATACCAGAAATATCTTGAAAATAATTATTAACAGAAATTAGTTTTTGAAAAAAAAAAAAACTATTACCAGCAATACGTTTTTGAAAAAAAAATATTACCAGCAATACATACACCTTTTACATACACAATACACACCTTTTTTTACCAAACTATCGCTATGTATCTATTTCAAAAATTTTGTTGGCATTAAATGACCCACTGAGGTTTTGATATGCCATAAAACAAAACACCAACCTAACAACCAATAAATTGATTATTTTGGTCTTGAAATTTAGGGCCTCTCTTTTTTTGGTATGTTTTTAAAAAAAAACAAAAAACTTTAAAATCACCTTGTCCTTTGTGCACTTCTTGAGACGAAGTGTTGCTATTATACAGGGTGACCCCCCAAAAACGGGAATTTTTGAAGTGCGTATTACCAGACATGAGCAAGTGGCAACACTGCGAGACAATGACCTTGAGCAAGTAAACATTTCGCCATTTTAGTAACGAGAAAGAAATTCACAGTATCCCAGCTGAGATGTTGCAGCAGTCAATGAGGAATCTCAACAGCAGATTTCAAGAATGCATTCGTACAGGAGGACGCCATCTACAGGACGTAATTTAAAAAAAATGAAAATTCCATCATTGTTTCTTAAATGGCATGTTTTAAGGTTTCAATTACTATGAATTAAATATTTTTCTTCTATCACTCTTGGTTTTATTGGATTCTTAAAATGTTCTCGTTTTTTTGGGGTCACCCTATACATTGATCCATTCTTACTGGAAGTTAACGTTATGCTGTTTTATTAAATCCTTTCCGCGGCTTGACTCTATAATTGATTCCCTTCTGGATCTATACGGCAAGTTAATGTTACTATTGCATACTGATTCATTTTTAGACTGCGGTCACCATCTTTGGCCTTTTAGGGACTTTGAATAAATTCTGAATTTGATTCACAATTGTACGAGGTTTGTTAGGGGGACTCTTCCTTTTCAACAGCGCATTTTCCTTTAAACTAGTTGCAAGATAATTTACGCGTGCTTACAGATCTGTGTGATGCGACCTGATGCGCGAATGACTCAGTAGACGTAAACACTAATAAACTGCAAAGATATTCAATATGGCTGGATAGTATCCGGACAACGTGTGGCATCCCCAGAACTTTCTCTAATACACGCACTGCCAGTTGTCGGCTCCCTTTGATTGCAGACCTCTGTAAAGATATTTATTTTTCTAGGCATCTATCAAAGTAGAACTTACTTTTTCTATCTTTCTCTCTTTCTCTCAATATATTTTTTGCCGACATTGTCAATAATTTTCCTTAAATAATATTTAAAAAAAATAAAATAAAATAAAAAAAACATGGTAGCTGGTAATATACATACTTATATTTGATATGTAATAATAATTTTTAGATAATTTAAGTAATTCTGCTACATTTAGTTGATTTAAAAAGAAATATAGTCTAATAGACTATATTTCTTTTTAAATCAAGTAAATGTAATAGAATATATTAATTAAGAGTAAACATAATATTTTAAAATTGTAGTTAAATATAACGTATTCTAACCCAAACATCCCTTTTAGAAAGAATCTTTAAGTATACAAGTACGAATTTAACGGAAAGAATAACAAAAAAGAGGACCATAAAAATGTTTACATTAATGTGATAATATCGAAACCGAAAATGAATTTAAAAATATCAAAATGCAACTTAAATGGTTTAGCGATCCTCTTTCATTCCATCTCGTTCAATGACAAAAAAACAGTGTATAGTGATTAAAACGGAAAAAACGAAATACAGAATATTATATGATAAATATATAAACATCAAAGGCAAATTATTGTTAAGCATACAATCACTCCTTTTGGTTACAGAGGAACGGCTGGCAAAACAATGTATATTGACTCTAAAAAGCTTCAGATGAAAATCCGACTCAGCCTTCTTCTGTGTCGAGGTGATATTGTTGTTGCAAGACACATTGCCATATTTATTGTTGTTTAATAAATGCTCTGCTACCACCGGACTGGACGTATTAACGCATCAATGCAAACTGTTCAAATCGCCCTTCTGGATATTGCTGGTACGTGTTGATTGTCCCCATGCTTCCAACTTCAGACCCTTTCTACCTATGGAGTCAGCGTCTTAAAATATGAATGCGTGGATTGACAAACAAATAACAGATTTTCCGCATTCACTCTTGGTTTGCAACCGGTCTAGGGGAAAGAAAAACGCTGAATTCAAACCAGCTTGACATTTTTTTCACTAATGCAAGATTTCAAGAGGGTCATTTGCTCTCTGCACCACCAGATATAGATAAATAGCAGGAGAGGTTGGATATTATACTCTTGCTTGGCAACCGGTCGAAGAAACGAAAATCTCTGAATTCTAACCAGCCTGACATTTTTTTTCCTGAATGCTAGCTTTCAAGAGGGTCATTTGCTTTCTCCCCCACCAGTCATGGGTAAATAGCAAGACAAACTGGATGCTATAATCTTGGCCGTTAACCGGTCTAGGAGACGGAAAACTCTGAATTGAAGCCAGCCTGACATTTTGTTCATGAATGCAAACATTCAAGAACATTTATTTGCTCTCTCCACACCCAGAAATAGCAGGATAGACTGGCTACTATAGTCTTGTTTGGCAACCTGTCTAGGAGAAGCAAAACACTGAATTCAAACCAGCTTGACATTTTTTCACTAATGCAAGCCTTCAAGAGGGTCATTTGCTCTCTCCGCCCCAGCAACGGCTAAATAGCAGGGCAGACTGAATACTATAATCTTGGCAACCAGTCTAGAAGAAGAAAATGAATTCAAACCAGGAAAGGGCTGGGCTCTGTCAAGCTATGTTATTCCCCAGAAAAAAAAAACGGCGAAGCTGCAGCTGCAGTGCATTTGGTGCCCCGGGATTCCCGAAACTTCACAATACCAAGCGAGTATCCATTTTCAATGCAAAACTTAATAAATTCACACTAGGAATTTAAATACATCTGCTGCGGGCTGTTGTATGAGGTCAATGGCAGAATTGAACTGCAATCGTGTCATGCAAATCCTTCATACTTGACAATAGATGGCACCTAATTATTCCGAGTCAGATAGAAACGGTGGGAACACAAAACAGCAGGTTGTGTCTCTTAAGATATACGCAAACTCCCTTGTGTGAACACACTAGTAATCTATTACTTTTATAATAGATAAAAAAAAACTAAGCAGGACATTCGTGTTCTATTGTATTCCATCATATATGTTCGTTAATAAAGAAAATAGCGGGAATGAGGTGAAAAACATTTAAAGCCTTATGACGTGCGCTGTGTGATGAAATAAATAACAGGCCGGAATGAGAAATCGGAGAGCCGAGTTCGAGTTCCAGTCAGGTTCGTTATATTCACTCCCGCACAAATACCCGTGGGAAAGGTGTGAACGCATCTCTTCATCCTAGAGCAAAGGATTCAAATGCAGGACAAACTTGTCCAATAGGTCCTATAGCATTGGTTGGCAGCCGGTCTACAGCCGAAAGAACGGCATACTACTTCGGGAAATCATTTGCCTTGTCAGTTATGAATCGAGAGGTACGTGATCACCCAAACGTGTATCGTGGGACATCCGACAGATTGCGCAGTATGACACGTAACTGGCAGATTTCGCAGAATGAAAATTAACTGACAGATTGCGCAGTATGACACATAACTGGCAGATTGCGCAGAATTAAACTTAACTGAGACTGCGCAGTATGACAATTTTATATAGGAATAAAATGTCGCTGCCGACACTTGAGTTTGAGCAAACACAGGCGATCCCATTATTCAATCTAGATCATTTGACCCTGGTAGAAACGCGTAAGTAGGTAGTAGCGTGACGTTTAATAGATCACTATTTCTAGTCTATCCTCTATTATTATACGAATCGCTATTTCTACTCTATCCTCTACCGCTATTCTCTATACTATTCACTATACTATTTCTCTATACTGATCACTATACGGATTACTATTTGAGCGAGTATTATCGAGCCAATACTACTAGTGCGAGTGTTATTCGAAGGCGTCTGACACCAGTATTGTTTAACGGCGTTAATATAGTTGTATCGGCGATTACAAAGTCTTTACTACAACGAGCATTACGAAAGTGACAACGAGTATTCGTTGGCATCACAAAAGTGGCAACGAGTGTTCGTTGACATCACAAAAGACACGTAACTGACAGATTGCGCGGAATGAAACTAAACTGACAGTTTGCGCAACGTAATGAGAATGAATATCATTGCAAAGCGTTAAATTATGGTATAATCGAAGCCGAAATTGTATATCAACAGAAAATTGTTGTGCTTTGCTTAATGCACAGATTATTTACTTTGTTCTTCTTTTACTACCTATGTCCATTCAGGACGTGGGCGGATCATGGCAATGCAAATCTCCCCGTTCTTTGTAACTGTAAGCAAAGTTGGTTCGTTTTCAATCCCTCTTAGATCTCGCAGTTGTGTAATTCGTTTACATAAACTGTTTATGTGGGTTACTCGCTGTTTCGTCTGCCCCATTTTCCTTTCAATGCTTTCTTTGAGTGTCAGATTCTCCAAGCCTCCTTCCTAATTTTGCGCCTCAGAAATTTCATCAGTCACTTGAAAAGTAATATGAGTAAATAAAAACATGTACAAAGTCATTCTGTTACAAGTCTTACTCGTTGTTGTCGCATCTGCGTGTGAAATAAAGGAAAGAAAATCTTAACAGTCAATAGAAAAAGGAAAACGAAGAATATTCAAAAGAATGAATAAATTAAGAAAAGCCTGAAGGCCGCACCATTGAGAATCTGCAGCAACGGAGGTGACCCACTTTTTTTCACTAACATCACTATCGCTACACCGGAAATGCGTTACTGAATATTTAACTGTGATTACATTCACTGTTTGGTCTCCGTAAACTTCAAGAAATCAATGATGAATGTCAAGGAAGGGTCTTTTTTATTTAACGAATTTCTGATTCGTTCGCATTTTCATGTCAGACGTCATTTTGCTTGACCCCTCCACCGTTCAACGGCTAGTTGTAACAAGCCAAAAATAACCACGGTTTTTTGACGCGAGGTTTCAAGTTCTACAACATACATCCCTGATGTCGTGATAAAATTTAAAATAAGAGGTATTACTTTTGGCACTATCGTCGCGTGTATACATACATACATACATACATACATATATATATATATATATATATATATATATATATATATATATATATATATATATGTAGTTTTAAGATGTGCTATATTTATGGGATAAAGTGTTCAATATCAGAGAGAGAGCGTATGTAAATATAAATATAAAAGTGAACATTGATGTCAACACTCAGAGGCGACAGGCTGTTTCGTCAGGCCGATTGCGTCTAGCATAAAACACCCTGTCACCTCTGAGTGTTGACTTCAATGTTCACTTTTATATATATATATATATATATATATATATATATATATATATATATATATATATATATATATATATATATATGTGTATATATATATATATATATATATGTGTGTGTGTGTGTGTGTGTGTGTGTGTGTGTGTGTGTGTGTGGTCTAGTTGCTACAAAGATCGCTTTATGATCATGAGACCAGTATACGGATCTAACCATGGTCGATGTGCCAGACTGATGTTATCGGTCTGGAGTGGGTCGATCCTAGCTTGTAGCACATTTGAAAAGTG
>OZ038487.1:25240411-25245411 GCA_964036315.1 Acanthosepion esculentum
TTCAACCGCTCGTCAACAAGAATCAGCTCAGATTTCCCTCCAAACCAGAGAGCGCGCCTCATCATTACTCCAATCCCTCCATGTTTCACGGCCACTTGCAAACATTCAGTGTTCGAAGTCTCATTCTGATTTCTCCAAACATAAACCTGTCTCAAATTCGAATATTTGCAGAATTTACTTTCATCTGTCCAAATTACAGACTGCCAAAATTCATAATCTTTGCTCTCAAATTCTCTCGCCCAGTCCTTACGCCGTTTCTTGTTAACCTCTGAAATCAAGGGCTTCTTTCTTGCAACTCTTCTTTGATAGCCTCGCTCTTTCAGAGTCTTTCTCCCAGCTTATGACGATATTTCCATGCTATTGGCGATATCTTTGACGCTCTGACAACGGTTTCTGATGACTTCCTTCTTAAGCTCCCTTTACCTTCGCTCAGACACCATGCTTGGTCTTCCTGATAATTGTTCAACAAAATAATGGCCTTATTTATTAAATTTCTCGATAATATTATTAATCGTTTGATGATTAACCTGGAAAAACCTAGCAATTTCTCTATTTGACTTGCCACACTGATGCCATCTTATTATTTGCCATCATCGAAATTCACCAATTTCCTTACTTCCAAGAACTTTCATTGCAAAATATAAGTCAACTATCGTTCCTAGATGAGAGTAGCTTGACACTAACTGACAAATAGAAGCGACGTTATTACACAAGCCAAAATTGCTGTAGTCAAGGGTGGCTAAAAACTTATCATAGCCCCACTGTATACTTATGAACAAATAACGGATACAAGCCAAATATTTTAAGAAAGAATTATGAATTATGAAAATAAATATGTACAAGGATGCTGAAAGGTTTTCGGCCCGACACACTTCCCTGAATTCTAACCTATTGACGAAACACATTTTTATATTTTGTGAAGGGCCTCTTCGGTGAATCGAGACATTTATTCACTTGCCTCGTCTGTACAAGCAAACAGATATATAATGATATAGCATCAGCTTTTTATGGGTATGATGATAAACTACATTCGGCAGCAAAGCCTCTTGGAGGTTTTGAAGAGCGTTTTGAACCACTTAAAAACTGTTGTTCCCACGTCCACCCTGTCCGGAGGTGGGAACACCTGTCAGTGTCTCAGCTATGGGTAAATAGTGAATCTCCACCTAAAAAAAAATAGGGAAAACCCTGTGAAAGTATAAAAACACATTTTGATAGTAAAAATACCAAAAATACATTTTTATGTATAAAAATTAAAAACAGTAACTATTTATACTAAAATTGCCATATATATTTATAGGTGAATTACTATTAATACATTTTATACCAAATGATCAACAATAATTTTTATCTATTCTGTTGAAGGCTTGAAACTGCGTTCAAAATATTTTTAGTTGAAGCCATAAAGTTATATTCCCAAAAACTACATAGAAGTGTTGATATGCCGTTATACAAAATCAAACAACCAATCAATATAGCATTATTAGATACAGATTTATAAATCGATTAAATAGCTTAATCACGTTAAAATCCACGGTAAACTAGAATTTGGGTTTATATATATATATATATATATATATATATATATATATATATATATATATATATATATATATAAGGATTGAGGTAAAAAACAATCCATGAATTATTTTTCGTGTCCTTATAAAATAACACAATATTTTTGCAGCAATCGCTGGTTGGATAGAATGAACAACCTTCAAAAACAAGACGTTGAAATATCTTAACCTTCACTATTTTCGGTAAGAAAAATAACCATGATTAATTTAAATTTAATTCGGTTAACATTTTTATAAATAACTTTGTTGAAATACGATTTAATTAATAAAAATTTGCAGTCTACAAAATTTCAGATTCTTATGCTTTGGCCTACATGGAACATACGTACACACACACACACACACACGCACACACACACACACACACACACACACACACACACACAAACATATCTATCTATCTATCTATCTATCTATCTATATATATATATATATATATATATATATATATATATATATATATATATATATATATATATGTATATATATTCATATATATATATTCATACATGGTTTATTTAATAATGTAGACAAGTGTTGTCTATTTATTTTATGTAAGTTCTTTTCATATCGTCTGATAAGCTTAACAACATTATCATTAAACGAAGAAAGAAAATCATAATATTGATACATATTCTTTAATCCAATCTAAGCTTTCGGCTTACATAAGCCATTATCAAAGATGACAATTAGAGTACAATATATTAAGCAATACACGGACGAGAATGTGATGATAGTCTGTCTCTGTTTATATATATATATTGAGGAGGCATATCTTCATTCAGGCGTATATGGTTTAATAATGTAGACATATTATGTCTATTTTATCAAATACTTTCAAATTCACAGATCAAATTCAAGTAACGCGTCGTATTTTTTCTCATTCCTTTTATTTTCCCAAGTACGTTCAGTCTCATCTAAGATCATCTTCATAAGTGAACTACTAAGACAAACATTGTCGAGGAGGCTTACATTACACATGGCAGGTTCAAGTTCCATAGACCAACACTTAAAGGGACATTACTGTTTATAGTCACGATTTTGACATATATTAATTAGCTATATAAGTATACTCCACCATGAAAATAAAAACAAACACTTCAAATTCTTGAAGATCCCTATATAAGAAAATTACAACTGACATTAAATAAGATTATTTACGAGTATAGTAACAATACATTTAAAAAATATCTGTAACAAGCAATGTTTTTAAATACCTGAATTGTAATTTTTAAAATAATTACAATTATAACAGCAATTTTTAAAAATACGTAAATTGTAATTCTTTAAAAAATTACCAAATATGAATTGATAACTTTAATTTTTTTTAATCAACAGAGAGCGTTTCATGCGCATTTACAAAAAAATCACAACTATCAATTACATTAGTTTTTGTCTCAGCAACTCACCCGCGAAGATGAATTTGGATGAGAATGAAAGTACTTGGGAAAATAAAAGGAATGAGAAAAACTACGGCGCCTTCCTTAATGGGTTTAATGGCAACTTTAAGAAATTGACCCGTGATTTTGAGAGGATTAAAATAAAAGTAGATAGACATAATATGACAGGATTATTCAACCAAACATACTTGAATCTAACTGAAATAATAATAAAAACGAAAGAATATTAATATACAACCCAGTGTATCTGAAGATTTTAATTTTTAATATTTTTTGTTCAAAACACACACACACACACACACACACACACACACACACACACACACATATATATATATATATATATAGATATAGATATAGATATAGATATATATATTATTAATAAACAAACAAAAAATTACCTCATATAGGGTTGGTTTTGATTATTGTATTTTAATTTTTCTTCTAAACATAAATTCTACCATCTAAGACAATTAGGAGTACATGTGGAACCTATAAGTTCTATCTCTAAGACAATTAGGAGTACTTGTGGAACCTATAAGTTTCAAAACTATCTGTGAGCTCAAAACGTTCTCTTTTAGTTCCCCAAATTTTTTGAAAAGAGCTGTTTGGTGTTTTAGCTTTGGGTTAGAAAATGAGTACCTATGGGTATAAAATCTCTGTTTCCATTCCCCCGCGGAAAATCCAATGTAAACATTATTATTTTTCATATTTTCTTTGGCGGAAATGGTCCCTTGATATATAACCCTGGTAGATTTGCATTGCACTTTACTGGACAATTCTCTTTAGATCTACAACTACAGGAGGGTTCAATATCAGGTTTGTTTTTTGTCCCGTAGAAATTTCTTTAAATATGTTTATTGCGTAAGTTAATAATTTTATACATGTTGTTGGTACAGGAGTAGCTAATCTTAATCGTTATCCTATTGAAGATCTTATTTAGATGGTCATTTTTTTAAGTGTGTATTTACTATCTTCAGAAAATATTGTCTGATATTAATAATTTAATATTTTATATTACTATGATCCACTTCGATTATATACCAATGGATTTTTTAACTTTAATATATATATATATATATATATATATATATATATATATATGTGTGTGTGTTTTCTAAAAAACCTATACATACGCAATGAGACCGAATGCATAGCTTTTAGCAAAATAACAAGAACTCAACATGGAAATATAAAAATTGGAGAAACCAAAATCAAGCAAGTACAACAATATAAATATCTGGGAAGATTTTTAACTCAAATCCGAAGACTCATTGGCATAGCTAAAGATACATTCCTAAAGCTAAGTAAAGTATTAAGAAACAGAAAACTTTCATTAGAAACAAAGAGAAAAGTACTGAACTGTTATATAATATTAGTCCTCCTATATTGTATGCTGGGCAATCTTCTCACAGATAAAGAAATGATTTGAAGCAACAGAAATGTGGTTCTACAGACGGATAAAATTGGCCCGAAACTGTGAGCAAAAACTATGTTTTAGAAAAAAATGGAAGCGGAAAGGTTACTTATACATAACATCAGGAAGAGACAGTTGAAATTTCTAAGGCACATAACGAGGAAAGAGGGCTTGGAAAATTTGATAATCAAAGGACGGATTTAAGGCAAGAGAGGCAGAGGATAATTGGATAACAGAGCAAGGTTTAGTAGAGATAAAGAGACAAAATTTATTAAGAGCTACAAAGGAAAAGAAATTGTGGAGAGCCGTGATCACACACGTTCTAAATGGACACGGCACATATAAGAAGAATATGTATATGCATATACATTAATATCTGTATAATTCATAATATACATGCAGTGAAGATTTCTATCAGTGTATCTACTAATCGAACACTCAGTCCGTGAATACATACATCTCCAGATGGCCTGTTTGCTTATGAAATTCAGCGACCTCTAAAGTGTCAGTCCTCACATAAAGGGTTACGGTGAAATCCATACTATATAAGGTACACGGGCACTGTTTAGATTGCTCGAAATATTGGTTAACGTAATGTACAGAAACGAT
>OZ038487.1:25257911-25262911 GCA_964036315.1 Acanthosepion esculentum
TTATATTATCTTTTTTTTTGAAAATGATATCGAAATGAATATTGTCCGTACGATAACCTAGTACTTTCGAACATCATCGTTCATCTTCAGGGTCATAATTTTTTAGTCAAAATTTTTTAAAAACCTTATATATATATGTGTGTGTGTGTTTGTGTGTGTATGTGTGCGTATGTGTGAGTGTGTTTACATGTGTATATGTAGGATACAAATTTAAAACACTTAGAGGCGACAGTCTGTTTCATGCTAGACCCAATTGTCAGGCCTGACGATTGTGTCTAGCATGAAACAGACAGTCGCCTCTAAGTGTTGACTTATATGTGCACTTTTAAATTTATATAAATATATATATATGTGTGTGTGTGTGTATATACATATATATATGTATGTATGTATAGACTTCATATATGTATATTTATGTATAGTGGAGACAGAAGAAGCAGTAGTTAGTGATTATTTTGATAGTTTTATCATTTTAAATGTGTTAGGTATAGTTTTGTGTGTGTTGTATGCGTGTTTGTGTCTGTATGATTATCTGTGAGTGTGTGTGTGTGTGTGCGTCTGAATGGTGGAAAGTTCTCATCCAGACACTATTCATCGTTATACTTCTATAACACACACACACACACGCACGTACACACACACACACACGCACGTACACACACACACATATATATATATATACATAGATATATATATATATAATATATATATATATATATTTATATATATATATATATGTAGATAGATAGATAGACAGATAAACAGAGAGAGAGAGCGATATATATATGTGTGTATATATATATATATATATATATATATGTGTGTGTGTGTGTGTGTGTGTGTGTGGATGTATGCGTGTGTGTATATGTATAGATTAATACAGACGGACATCGCATCATATGAAGCATTTTATAAAATATGATCTTTTTTCATTAACTAATATATGCTGCCTCTTTATCTGTCTCTCGCTCTCTCGCTCTCTGTGTAGTGTGTGTGTGTGTGTGTGTGTGGTGATAATGCCAGAAGACGCAAGGTGTTACTGGTAGTGAAAGAGAATGCTGAGTCATTAGAAGGAGCCAGAAACACAATCCTGATCAGGAAACAACAAATAAATCTCTATTTCTATTAAAAAGACCGGGAGGAGTGTGAACCGGACGATAAAGCCTATATATATATATATATATATATATATATATATATATATATATATATATATATATATACAAGTATAGGATTGGTGTATACGGAATAAATTCCAATAGCCAAAAAATACTATTCTTAATAGTATGCCCAGTACAGAGTAGAGGAAATATAATTATCTATTCGAAAATTATAACAAAAATATGTTATAAAATCACTACAAAAATAGCCATTTTGTTTCAACACTTCTGGTGTCCTATCAAGTGATGGTGTTGAATGTAAAATAAAGTATTAAAAGGAAAACTGTTTATTCTACATTTAACTAAAGGGAAAACTCTTCATTCTACATTCAACACCATCACTTGACAAGACACTAGAAGTGTTGAAACAAAATGGCTATTTCTGTAGTGATTTTATAACATATTTATGATGTAATTTTCGAAAAAATCATATATATATATATGTATATATATGTTGGGGGCGGGTACATAAAGTGAGAGATAGAGACAGGAGGTGAGTTATAGAAAGCGTTATTGAGAGGCATTTCTTTACATAAACATTTCTGTATAAATATTTATATCTAACTTAGTTATATATTTGTTCTGATGTCTATGTTTTTTTGTTTTTAGAAGTAGAATTTTTTTTTTCAATGCGAGGTTTCTCTAATTTTACAAAGAAGCAGGGTTAAAATTTGATTTAGTCTGCCTGTTCCTGATATAATGGGTTTCATCGGGCACTAACCATGACCAAAAATACTTCAACTGGGCATCACGATGAGACCCTTTTTCTTTTTATCAGAAACAGTCCGCGACACTTAAACTAGCCGTCACAGTAACCAAAATTGTAACAGCAATTCTCGGTACAATTAGCTGCTCGCATATAAAAACACAGGTGATAATTTAATTAAATTAAAAAGACATAGCCACTAAAACAAATATATGATTAATTTAGATTAATTAAAAATTATACCCACACACGCATCAACACACACACACACACACACACACACACACACACACACACACACACACACACATATATATATATATATTAAATTAACTGATTTAAAAAAATGTTTTCTCGCTACACAGTAATAACCATGTTTCAAAAACTGAAGCTAAAGACTTCAAATTTAATTATATAATTAAATAATTAAATTTGAAGTATTTAGCTTCAGATTTTGAAACCGGTTTATTACTATGTAGCGAAAAAAACATATTTTAAATCAGTTAATTTATAATATTTATGCTCTGTTAATTTAGATTGAGCACTGTTTTGTAAAAATAAAAATAAAAAATATAAATAAGAACACCGGATTATATATCTTACGGTCCCTTCGTTTCATTTACAAACACACACACACACACACACACACACACACACACACACACACACACACACACACACACACACACAATCAGTATTGCATTTCATAGTAAATTAATCCGCGATTAGGTATATTTGCAAATATATTAGTTTATGTCAGAAAGTTTAGGTGTATATATCGCTATATGAAAGATACACACACACACGTACACATAAAATCTGAACTTTCTTTGAAAATATTAGTGGTCACTGAATTGTAGTAAGCTTTTCCAATTATGATTAGTAAATATAAGTTTTATTTAATAACAATATCACCTAAATGGTATGAATTAACACAGGATATTAGATAGATAGATAGATAGATAGATAGATAGATATGAAAAGATGAGATAGATATGAACAGATTGAGATAGATATGAACAGATTGAGAGAGAAAGGAACAGATTGAGATAGATAGATAGATAGATAGATCGATATATAGATAGATAGATAGATATGAACAGATTGAGATAGGAAAAGATTGATATATATATATATATATATATATATATATATATATATATATATATATAAATTAAATATATATATATATATATATATATATATATATATATATATATATATGAACAGATTGAGATAGGAAAAATTGAGACAGATAGATAGATAGATAGATAGATCCATACTTAATGATATGCATACAATAAGTATTGCATTCCATTGTAAATTCATACACGATTGCATTTGTATATTTATTAGTACATGTCAAGAAGCTTGCGTATACCGATATATAAATGTTATTGATCTTCACAAATACCTTAGATTTATCATCTATTATAAAAAAAATCAAACTACCAATCTAAATCTATGAAATAATTAATCATATCAAATATTTACTCTATGTAAAAATAATGTTCTTATATCCTTTGGTACATTGTATATCCAACTCTAAAATTCATCAAACAAGATTAAATATATACATTGGCCACATATGCACCACGATCTCTCGTGGGTGAACTTGACAAAATTTACTGTAATTCACGCACACAGAGATCGACATATAACAAATTAATATTAAAATATGACAAATTTTAGTAGGAAAGTTATATATAGGACACAGTGCAAAGAATAACTCAACATTCTTGAGGGTATTGTGATGAAAGACAAGCGTCCAAAATTAAATAAGATATATTTCACCATAGGGAATCGTATACTGAAAAAAAAATAGACATAAAAAGTGTAGTTTGATAGTTTAAATGACGTTAGATTGAGTGAAAAATTTAATAAAAAATTTGATAGACAAAACTAGTCGATGTTATTCAAGCAAGTATGAAAGAATTATTGCTGACGAATATGCTATCTATCTATCTACCTATCTATCTTTTTGTATATATATGTGTGTGTGTGTGTGTGTGAGTGTGTGTGTGAGAGAAAGAATTTTTTTAATATTTCCCACACGGGTAAAACATACAGAGGAAAAAGAACTGACGTCTTTAAGAATATCTATTTGCAATATCTTTACCAGCTTATAATATATAAATATATATATATATATATATATATATATATATATATATATATATATATATATATAAAAGTGGACATGGAAGTCAGCACTTAGAGGCGACAGTCTGTTTCATGCTAGTGCAATCGTCAGGCGACTAGTGCTGTTATTTTTCTCGGCTATTTATATTTACACACGCTCTATCTCTGATATTGAGCACTTTACCCCATAAATATAGCACACTTTAAGACTATATTTCTGTATATATATATATATATATATATATATATATATATATATATATATATATATATATATATATATATATATATATAAGTGACCGGGTGTATCAGAAATTTTACGACATGACGTTTGTGAGACAACAACTTCAACCTCTGATATATATATATATATATATATATATATATATATTATGAAATGGACAATTATTTTAAGAGATTTATTTTGTTTAAACGTTCTTTTTTATGTATAAAAAGAACGTGTAAACATAACAAATGTCTCAATATATATATATATATATATATATATATATATATATATATATATATATGTATGTATAATGTATGCATGTATGTATGTATGTATGTATAGAATCCTTAAATATCCATCCAGGTGATATTTTATTTCATGTACACATAAGTGGCTGGACTTCTGATTCCACGAAATAAAATATCACCGAAATTAATTTTTAAAGTTTTTGTATTCATTAAAATATTTGCTCTTTTCTTACATTGAGCTTACATTGGAATTATATCGTTCTTGGATTTATCTATACTAATTATCAAATGGTACATATAATAACATATATATATATATATATATATATATATATATATATATATATATATATATATGTATGTGTGTGTGTGTGTGTATGTGTGTGTGTGTGTGTGTGGTATTTCGACAGCAATAATACTTTAAGGCATATTTGGTTGAATAATATCGAGTTCCGTATATGAGATTTTTTATTCAAATTTTATCTCACGGTGATGTCATTTAAACGATTAATCGG
>OZ038487.1:25270411-25277911 GCA_964036315.1 Acanthosepion esculentum
ATATATATATATATATATATATATATATATATATATATATATTATAACAGATTATAATAGAAACATTTTGAAATCGTTTCACAAGAGCTTTCATGTTTCAATATTTTGATTGTACTTCTTCAGTCGAAGGTATGTCACTGATGATTGAATGATATTGAAGTAAATTTAAAAACAAAGTGTTACCACTTTTTCAAAAGTTAAAACGGAGACATAAAGTGGTAAAACTTTGTGTTTAAATTTCCATAAGAAATCATTTAATCATCAGTTACTTACCATCACCTGAAGAAGAACAATGATAGTATTGAAACATGAAAACTCTTGTGTAGTGATTTCAACATTTTTTTATTATAAACTTTTATAATAAAAATAATAATAATATATTGCTCTACTTTGTACTGGGCACTTTTCAAAAGTAAATGATACGAACAATGGAAATCTGCTCCATCTGTTCTTTCTCTAATTTGTGTGTATATATATATATATATATATATATATATATATATATATATATATACCTTTCTCTAATTTATATATATATATATATATATATATATATATACATATATATAAAGACAGAGAGACAGACAGATATAAAAACCTACAGATATAATCAATTAATTAGTGATGTAATTATTCCTGAAGGATTATTATTAATGAAGGAGAAAAAATAAATGAAACAAAATTCAAATTATGTTTAAAGCTTGTTTCGACATTTGATTAATCCGTCATTTAGAAAAATTGATAAAAATATGGCATTGCTTGTCCGCCATACAAACCGGTTTATATATGCATATAATGTATATATATATATATATATATATATATATATATATATATATATATATATATATATATATATACATATATACATATATATTTATATATATATATATATATATATATATATATATATATATATATATATTTAAATATATATATATATATATATATATATATATATATATATATATATATATATATATATATATGCATGTATGTATGTCTGGTGTAAAATTTGATATATTAATTGAGAGATCACAATATGAGAGATATAGTGTTTGGAGATATAGACCTTGTGTACAGATAGATCAAGACTGAATGATGACTGCTAGTTTCACACGACTCGAGCCACCGTATGTATTCGCATACACACACATACGCACAGGCAAACATGCGTACACACACACCCATACACACATACACACACATATCTATACCTATATATATATATATATATATATATATATATATATATATATATATATATATATATATCTAAACGATTGACAAGGTACTCTGGTTATGTCTTTCATTTAATATTTCATGAGTCCTTATAATTTTCGTCTTTTCTGTACATAAATTAGTAGAAATTTTAGCAATTATCAAAGATGATTTTATTTTCAATTTTGACTGCATTTATGGATTGTTTATGTATGTCAATCGATTCGAATTAAACCTCTATAAAGGAATGATTGCTACCCATCTATCTATCTATCTATCTTAATATATTCAAATCTATCTATCTTTCTTCGTCTGCTAAAATCTATCTATCTATCTATTTATCTATCTATCTATCTATCTATCTATCTCTCTCTATCTCTCTCTCTCTCTCTCTCTCTATATATATATATATATATATATATATATATATATATGTATAATATATATATTTAAATTTATAGCATATGCATATTATAAGATCACTACAACAGTTGCATTTTTCCGCACTTGGGTTGTCTTATCAAATGATAAATATATATATATATATATATATATATATATATATATGCATAAACATACATATATATATACATCTATATATACACACACACACATATATACACACACATATATATATATATACATATATATGCATATATATACGCACATATATATATGCATATATATATATATATTCACATATATATATATACTTGTATATATATACATACATATATACATACATACATATATATATATATATATATATATATTTCGAAAACAGAACCAAGAATATTTCAGTATACCTTTAGTATATATATATATATATATATATATATATATATATATATATATATATATATATATATATATATATGTACTAAAGGTATGCTGAAATCTTCTTGGTTCTGTTTTTGATATCTGAATACATGACCAAATTCGGATAAGTCCCTTTCTTAATAACTCGATATATATATATATATATATATATATATATATATATATATATATATATATATATATACGTATGTGTAAATTCTCATATGATATGTATGTGCGATAGATAGATAGATAGATAGATAGAGAGAGAGAGAGAGAGAGAGAGAGAGAGAGAGAGAGAGAGAGAGAGAGAGATATAGAATGTGTGGAGCAGTGAAGCTAAGAGTGACATTCTGTTCCTGAGAACGAGAAGAATCTCATGATTAATTGTGGAGAGTGAGTCGAAGAGAATAAGAAAAATAAAGAGTAATTGACAGTAAAAGAATGAATGTGAGAAAACGTGAATAAAAGTGTGAGAGAGTAAAGAAGAGAAAATAAGAGAGTTTGCAAGAAAATACTGTAAGACATTGTGGGGAAAAAGAAAGATTTGGGTCGAAACAGAGGACATGTATGAGTGAGCGAGAAAGATTAATAAAGAGGAAGAACATGATAGAGAGGGTAGGTCGTGTGTACCGAGATTTTCAGATGACTAAGAGAGAAAGAGCGAGATAAATAAGAAATTGAAATATGAGTCAGAAAGAATACATACTGTTTGTCGGGAAATAGACAGACAGACAATAGGAAAGAGACAGAAGTACGGAAAGTGTGCCTTAAGTAGAAGAAAAAGAGAGAAGGCTGATAAGACAAGAGAAAGCTAGAGAGAGTAAGTGTGAGAGAATCGGTGAGAATGAGAATGGTTTGAGAGCGAATTACTAACTAGAGGGAGAGGATGCACTAAAGAGAGCTTCATGTTGGAGGACGTAGGGGAAAAGTAGGAGGCATAATTTTCGATGCGGTGGGAGGAGAGTGTTTAGCACATGACAGGAAATGAAATCACATATGTGAACACACAGACACAATGCACACCCGCACGCACATTCGATGTTTGCAAAAACTGCTTAAGTCAAACGTTACGAAATAATGCACCTATACACGGCCAAAGACATATACAAGAACGCATCTACACGCATACACACACAGACTTATATATCACTCACACGTACAGAGACAATTATTTAAATTTTTTAAAATCATTTTACCCCAAGCAAGGCGAGAATGCCACTGGAACGCAGAGAGTGAAGGTGGGAGAATAAGACTATTTTTCGCGGGAACCGAGGAAAGAAGAAAACAGAACGGGATTCAAGAAGATAGAAGATGGCGAGTGACGTTGCCTTTAAATCTTTGAAGATTTTATTTATCAGGGAAGTAATTAAACGGAAGGGAGTTCCACATGCGGGACGTGCGATAAAATAAACTGTTGGAGTAGTAATGGGGGTTACATTTAACTAATTCAACAATAAATGGGTGGGACCTAAATGCCAATCCAGTAGCGCGCTTAAATTCACGAAGTCGGGGCACCAAGAAAAAAAGCTTCTCAAAGCAGTTACCATGAAACTATTTGTAGAAAAGCCCGAGGGAAGCCACATCACATCGGTGAGAAAGTGATTGAAGCCGAGATGTCAAGTCAGGATCTGTTACATTGCAGATGTTTCTTTGGGTGTTGTCAAGTACCCCAAGATGAATAGCAGGAGTACCAGACACGATATGGGAGCAGCATTCAATGCACGGATGAATGGCAGAGTTGTAAATGTGTCATATGGATTCTGGCAAGAAAAAAAACTACTGGCACGACACAGTGAGCCAACTTTCCTTGCAGTAGATTCAGCTATTGATTCGATGTAGTAGTTCCACTTCAAGTCAGTTGAAAACATGAGTCCAAGAAAGTGAAGTGTGTTGTTTTCCATAAGTCTAACATCAGTCATGCTGATGGTGAGAAGGAAAGTTTCTCTATGGCGGTTAAATAAAAGCAGTTTCATTTTGGAGGTATTACAATTTACGAGCCATTTCCTGCTCCAATTAAACACTAATTGGGGGTCCTTTTCAAAAGCAATGGCCAGGTTAACTTTGTCAGCTCTGATGGATTTGCTATTGAAACAGGAGTAAATGGTAGTGTCATCAGCATAAATGCCTATTTGGGAACTGATGACACAGGGGAGATCATTGATGATCAAAAAAGTGTTGGGCCCAGGGTAGAGCCTTGGGGGACAGCTGCATTCATGTGAAAGGATCAGGAAGTGAGCCGATTCAAAATGACCTTCATTTCACAATTTGATAGGAATGATTGGATTAAATCACACAATCAGCCAATAATACCGTAGCCTTGGATCTTACATAGACGACCGGCGTGACAAACCGTGTCAAACACCTTTGAGATATCTAGAGCCACAGCTCAAGATTTGACGTTATTATCAAGACCTACAGATACATATTCAGTGATGGATGTTAGCATATTGGCAGTAGACCTGACAAAATGGAAACCATATTGTTTTTCAGAGAGTAGGTCGTGAGCAGTAAGATGCTTAACCACTATAGCATTGATTAAAGCCTCAAATACTTTGCCGAAAAGCAGTAGGAGATGAATAGAAGGGGCACCAGACCAAATATGGTATTCAATTCACAGACGAATGATAGATTTGTAAATGTGCAAGATAGACTCTGACAAGAAAAACCTTCTGGCACGACACAGTGACCCTACTTTCCTTGCAGTAGATACAGCTATTGATTCGATGTAGTCGTTCCACTTCAAGTCAATGGAAAACACGAGGTCAAGAAGGTGCAGTGTGTTGTTCTCATTGAGTCTAGCATCAACCATGCTGAGATTTTCTGTATGGAGGTTAAATAAGAGTAGTTTCGTTTGGGCGGCATTAGAATTTATGAGCCTTTTCCTGTCCCAGTTAACCACAGATTGGAGGTTTTGAAGAGTAGAGGCCAGGTTAACTTTGTCAACTCGGATTTGCTATTAAAATAGGTGTATGTATGTTTACGCCTAATGAAACTGCACTTAATTAAAAAGAGCCACTTTTTATATTTTTTTTAATATAAGCTTAGTCGTATCATATACAAAGGTAAAACTAGGTGAGAGAAGATTGTGTTGCGTCAAGATTTTCATTTGAGAGATCCACCTTTGTTTTCTGGAGCCCAAAATTTACATGTGAGAGATTTTTATTAATTTTATCTTTATTGGGTACAATACAGAAGTTGGTGGCATTCAGGGAAGGTCATGTAACGTATGTTCATGTTTTTTTTTTACTAACGTTTACTCAATATAAGGCCCAAGAGTAGTTCAAGGTAGAGGTTAAAAAATTATATTGATGTATGTCCGTAAGATGTATCGGTAGGAAATGCAGATTATTTAGGTTATACAACTGAAATAATGGTTAACCCGAAACTTGAATAGGTTAAAATTATAGTGATCGAGAAAGCAACATTTCTGGATCCTGTTCCACAAAGTAGCAGTCCTTGGGAAGATGCTGACTAAGTGGAGCTGAATTCTTATTAATGGAATACGAAGGGAATAAGCACGATTCGTAAAGTTGTATGTGGCAATGGGTGTCTTAGTTACAACAAATACCCCCGTGTGCAACGTTTTTATTTTTATCAATACACCTCCAGCAAGGCGATCATGTCACAAAAGGGCAAGGGGTCTAATGTGATTGAAAGAGCATGAGAGGAATTTAGAAGGAACCGAAAACCCAATCCTAAATAGGAAACAAGACAGGGGAGAAGTCTGAACCGGACGTTGGGCGGCAATACTTCTTGCAAGTAATGTCATATTTTTATCAATTTTTTCCTTGAACAAAACTAACAAGGTTCATTTGTTTATATTTTATTATAATTCTTATAGGCACAAATTGATTTCTTTTTGGTATTTAATGAAGAAAAGAATTAACCATCTTTTTTTAGATCCCGAACGCTTTCGGCTAGTCTGTTAGTCATTTTCAAGGATTTTTGTTTGTTTGTTATACTTCTATAATACATGATGTATATCCATGTTCAGAACTGATTTTATTAAGGGTTAGATTCTTTTATATATATATATATATATATATATATATATAAATATATATATATATATATATATATATATATATTTGTGTATATAGGCAGCAATCCTTCTTTCATGCACATTTCATTGAATACGACAGACAAGGTGCTTTGATTTAGTTTGTTTATACAATTTCTCATACGATCTAATAAGTTTATTCTTTTCTGATGATAAATTATATAAAATTGTCCGAATGAAAAATGGCTAAATGTATAGCCGAAACCACTCGGAAAATAAAGAACATTCGGACAGTTTATATAAAATATCATCTGAAAAGAAAGAAACTATTAGATCGCGTGAGAAAAATAATAAAACTAAATCAAAACACCTTGTCTGTCGTATTCAATGAAATGTGCATATATATATTGTTGAGTCTTGACTCATTGTTGAATCTCGACTAATGCATGGAATAATAATGCAACACAAAATGTACTTAGAACAAGAATGTATTATAACAAGAAAGTGTACACAATATTTACATCTAGTATTTCTGTATATTTCTGGGAAGACCGTTCCTGGAGAATGTGTTGACTAAGTCGCAGTCGGGCAGAGTCTCTAGCTGGATCTCTGTATTCGCTCCCCTGTCTTCCGGTACCAACCATTATTTATATAGTCGGTAGTCACCTATGCAGATTAGGTGGATCCTACCACAACATATATATATATATATATATATATATATATATATATATATATATATATATATATATATATAATGTATTCCATCAATTTTAAATTCCTTATTGCATTTGGCGATACGGATCAAATTATCGGCGAGTATGTTGCACACTGAGGTTGATTCGATTCCATGATTGTTGAAATATGTCCGTATTGAGCTCTGGTCAGAAAGGTATATAGTCAGTCGTCTTAACGGGCGAATAATGGTGTGCCCATCATAATTATTTATGAGTTGGCTATCCACGGGAGGAAGTTAATTCCGAGGCATTTTATATCCTCTACAATAAAGCGTTCACACTATTTATTATATGAGTATATATATTGTTTTTTAATTCTTGAAAAGGGCTAATACTTTACACGAAATCGCCCGGAATCAAACATATTTTTTTAATAATTTATATATTCTTTAAATCCAGGAAGGAAAACACTTTTCTTCTTCTTTATGTGTTGCGGACTTTCAGGACGTAGGTGAGCATGGCATTCCACAATAAATTTTATATTTTTCTTATTTTCATAAACCATGTTCCGACATATACTCATGCTCACTATGTATGTTATGCGTTGTTTTCCTCTGTCCCTCTTGTCTTCAATCTGCCCTGTGGGTATCAATTTTCCAAGCCCTCTTTCCGCATTATGTGCCCTAGAAATTTCAACTGTCTCTTCCTGATATTAAATATATGTTTTCTTATTTGCATTTTCTCTAGAATTCCGTCGTTGTTCACATGTTCGGTTCAGAG
>OZ038487.1:25282911-25297911 GCA_964036315.1 Acanthosepion esculentum
ATGCCCTAAGAATAGGGCGTGAATCCGTTTCATCTCTTCCCATCCCTGCCTATGTAAAATAGGGACGGGCGGATAATAAAAAAGGCAGGCAATGTTAAGAACTATCAATGGTAAGGAAGTTGGGGAGAGTCATGACCGCTAAGTTCCTGGAAGGTTGCATAAAAGAAAAAGTATGTCTATATTTCTGAGATGAGGTATTATGTACACTATTTACGTTATTCGGACTATTGTCCTCATCTTTGTCGCCATATTTATTACAACGTTTCCGCCGTTGTACGCTCCGGCCTTCTTCAGATGGTTGGAATGTCGAACTGAACCCTTTCTTTCGCTCACTGGGGTAGATTGTTCTAGTTCCACGTACCATGTTTGATGGATGTCAGTTATCAGTCCACTGTGACATGTGTCCTCAAGGACGCATGGCACAGTGGATAAAGGCGTTGGTTAGATCCAGTGACAGGACCCAATGAGTGTGAGTTCAATACCCGGTTAAGTCAGTGGACAACTTTCAGAGGGAAAAATTAACAGGAGATAACTGACATCCATGGCACGTGGAACTAGAACAGTTTACCCCAGTGAGCGAAATAAAGGGTTCGGTTCGACATTCCAACCACCCGAGGAAGGCCGTAGCGTACAACGGCCGAATCGTTGTAATAAATATGGCGACAAAGATGAGGACAATAGTCCGAATAATGTAAATAATGTGAAAGAAAAAGATTCCAAAAAACGTGTTCCAATAACTCTTCTAGCGACGGTACCTTCGTTTCACGAAATGTAGATCTTAACAAAGGGAGTACTTTGAACGTGACAGCAGTAAACATCGAACAAAATTTTGCTTTCACTGTATTTCCGGGAATTAAATTGTCACGATTATAACCACTACGTCCGTGATACGTATAAATCAGTGAAGGGGGTATTGGTACAGCGATGCGGGGGTCTTGGGTAAGACGGTAAACTACATCCAACAGCAACGGCTCTGATCAGGAGGTTTTGAGGAGCTTGGAACCACATCTTAATTGCTGGTGTTCCCAAGTCCACCATGACCCGGGGTGGTAGCACCTGCTAGGGTCCCAACTATGGGTAAATAGTTAACCCGCAAACACCATGAAAGTGTAAAAATAAGCTTTAATACCACCAATAACTATTTGAGGAAAAAATATTACTAGACATACATTGAAAAAAAATATTACCAGCAATACATTTTTGTAAATAATTATTACCAGCAATACCTTTTTGTTAATAATTATTACCAGCAATACATTATTACCAGCAATACCTTTTTGTTCATAATTATTACCAGCAATACCTTTTTTGTTAATAATTATTACCAGCAATACATTATTACCAGCAATACCTTTTTGTTCATAATTATTACCAGCAATACATTATTACCAGCAATACCTTTTTGTTCATAATTATTACCAGCAATACATTATTACCAGCAATACCTTTTTGTTCATAATTATTACCAGCAATACCTTTTTGTTCATAATTATTACCAGCAATACCTTTTTGTTCATAATTATTACCAGCAATACATTATTACCAGCAATACCTTTTTGTTAATAATTATTACCAGCAATACATTTTTGTTAATAATTATTACCAGCAATACCTTTTTGTTCATAATTATTACCAGCAATACATTATTACCAGCAATACCTTTTTGTTCATAATTATTACCAGCAACACCTTTTTGTTCATAATTATTACCAGCAATACCTTTTTGTTAATAATTATTACCAGCAATACATTATTACCAGCAATACCTTTTTGTTCATAATTATTACCAGCAATACCTTTTTTGTTAATAATTATTACCAGCAATACATTATTACCAGCAATACCTTTTTGTTAATAATTATTACCAGCAATACATTATTACCAGCAATATCTTTTTGTTAATAATTATTACCAGCAATACCTTTTTGTTCATAATTATTACCAGCAATACCTTTTTGTTAATAATTATTACCAGCAATACATTATTACCAGCAATACCTTTTTGTTAATAATTATTACCAGCAATATATTATTACCAGCAATACCTTTTTGTTAATAATTATTACCAGCAATACATTATTACCAGCAATACATTATTACCAGCCATACCTTTTTGTTCATAATTATTAACAGCAATACATTATTACCAGCAATACCTTTTTGTTCATAATTATTACCAGCAATACATTATTACCAGCAATACCTTTTTGTTCATAATTATTACCAGCAATACCTTTTTGTTCATAATTATTACCAGCAATACCTTTTTGTTCATAATTATTACCAGCAATACCTTTTTGTTCATAATTATTACCAGCAATACATTATTACCAGCAATACCTTTTTGTTAATAATTATTACCAGCAATACATTTTTGTTAATAATTATTACCAGCAATACCTTTTTGTTCATAATTATTACCAGCAATACATTATTACCAGCAATACCTTTTTGTTAATAATTATTACCAGCAATACATTATTACCAGCAATACCTTTTTGTTAATAATTATTACCAGCAATACCTTTTTGTTCATAATTATTACCAGCAATACCTTTTTGTTAATAATTATTACCAGCAATACATTATTACCAGCAATACCTTTTTGTTCATAATTATTACCAGCAATACCTTTTTGTTCATAATTATTACCAGCAATACCTTTTTGTTAATAATTATTACCAGCAATACCTTTTTGTTAATAATTATTACCAGCAATACCTTTTTGTTCATAATTATTACCAGCAATACCTTTTTGTTAATAATTATTACCAGCAATACATTATTACCAGCAATAACTTTTTGTTAATAATTATTACCAGCAATACATTATTACCAGCAATACCTTTTTGTTAATAATTATTACCAGCAATACATTATTACCAGCCATACCTTTTTGTTCATAATTATTAACAGCAATACATTATTACCAGCAATACCTTTTTGTTCATAATTATTACCAGCAATACATTATTACCAGCAATACCTTTTGTTCATAATTATTACCAGCAATACATTATTACCTGCAATACATTTTTGAAGAAAAAAATATTACCAACCATACATTTTTGAAAATAATATATTACCAAAAATATATTTTCGGAAAAAATATTACCAGCAATAAAAAACTTACCGGCAATAAATAACCCATTGAGGTTGATATGCCGTAAAACAAACTAAACCAGAAATGCGGCCAAATAGAATGAGGTTTCATTCGATAAGGGTTGATTGATTTGATTTTACAGCATATCAACTCTTTATGGGTTGTTTAATGTCGAAATTTAATTTGCTTCAGAACACTGAAGTAATAAAAATATTATATATATTATTCTGCTTTCACAATTGAAAACATGGTAGATGATACTCAGCTTTAGTGCATATATAGATCTGTGTGGGCATAATTACTGGACGCAGTCATATGTGTGTTTTATGTTGTAGTTTTGTTGAAGTTCTATTTTGGAATACATTTTCATTTCTTAAGGAATTTGTAGAACGTTATATTGACTAATGTCATGAAAGAGTTCTTTCATGGCTGCTTGCTTGGTTGATTTTCTTTGGCGGCATATCAACACCTCTATGGGTTATTTAATGCCGAAATCTAAATATTTTGTGCGTAATTTTATGCTTTTAACTACAGATATTTTGTACAAAATTTTATACTTTCAGAGTAAAGGTACGTTTCTTTCCAATATATCGGTCGCAGATCAGAAAAT
This sequence comes from Acanthosepion esculentum, assembly GCA_964036315.1. Taxonomy (NCBI): domain Eukaryota; kingdom Metazoa; phylum Mollusca; class Cephalopoda; order Sepiida; family Sepiidae; genus Acanthosepion; species Acanthosepion esculentum. The sequence goes on from OZ038487.1 coordinate 25,286,625, forward strand.
GTATTGTTGGTAAGTTTACTATAAAAATGTACTGATATAATTTTTTAGTGTTGCATTGATTTTCATTTTGCTATATAAAATGTACTATTGGTCATTTTATTATAAAAATGTACTGTTGATTTTTGTTGGTGGGCGGGGTCAATATTTGACCATAGAAGGGACACTAACATGTGCTACCACCCTAGGTTGGAGTGGACCTGGGTACAACAGCAGTTAAGAGGTGCTCATCAAAACCTCCACTCTTCCGATCAGATGCCTTGCTGCCGAATGTAGTTTATCATCTTACCCAGGACGAATTCAGTAAGGTTTTGCGAAACCTTACGAGGACACTAACAATGAATGGAAAGCAAATGGTTAGAAAGGGGAGAATATATTTACATCACGATAATGCAAAGCGAATTGCAGTGAGGAAAATCTAAAATAAAAACGCCGCAAACAACGAGAAACCTTAAATTCGCAGTCGTTGCCTAATCACCGGAGAATCCTGATTTTGGTACCACTCCCTTATGGTTGTTTCTGGAACTGAAAACCACATTGAAAAATCAACATTTACATCAGGTGCCGCAGTTGAAGTTGTGTGCAATTTGACCAAAAAAAGCCTTTTCCGTTGACGGAATGATAAAGTGTCTGGAAAATTTGTAAAAATATCTCGCATTAAATATTGACTAGGTTTAAAAATATATTTCCAATTTTAAAGAGAAACACATTTATTTATGATGAGAGGAGCGTCTGTTAATGCCACTTCGGAGGTCCTTTTAAAGCCATTTTTATTTTTTATGTTTCTTTAAAATACAGTAATGTACATAGTCAAATTATAATAATTAATATTTGTGACAGTGTAGTTATGTGATTCTTGACATTATTATTACTTTTTTATTCTATATCCTTTGATTTCTGGTCTGCGTACTTGTGGCATTCCCGCCTTGCTTGGGGTGAAATGATTCAAAAATAGTAAAGACTCGACTGCCTTTTTATAAAAGCTTAATACACAATCATAACTGAACGTTTTAACATACAGCCATCCTGAGCTCCTTACAATAACATTTAGAGGTCATGCCATACAATTTGTGTTTGCAGACCTGAATATAAATATAGCTGGTAGACATAATAAACATCATTGAGATTTATACGACACGGCTCTACTTGATGACCATCGTGCACATGGTTTATTATAGGTTCTGAATACTTGAAGGCCTTGGTATATAATCTATATTTGAATAGTACTATAAACACATCGTTTAGATTTCTAGAGTACAACTATAATTGAAGGCCTTCCTATACAGCTCTACTTGAAGGGCTTAAATTACATTCAAATAATTATGGCTTTATTAAACAGTCATTCTTGAAAACCTTGCAATAAAGTCTATATTCGAAAGCGTTTCTATAGTTATAATTCTAGGCTGTTCCATAATATCATGCATGTATGCTTAATTATAATCTTAACTGGTTGACAGTACAGCTATACTTGAAGGCCTTATACATTAATAAATGTTAGCCTTATTGTGTGGTGATAAAGCAATAATTCATCAATAAATGAACAAAAATAAATAACAAAAAAAAAAATTGAAAAATTCACCATCTGTAAAAATAGATGAATAAGAAAAATCACCAGGCAAACAAAACCATAGTTCAACCAGTTAATCAGAAAGCTTTAACGGGCTACTGAGAAGTGAACGGTTTTTCAAAGAGGATATATAAATATGAATGTAAACGGATGGAACATCAACTAAAACAAGAATTGATAAATTATTGTTTCTCTTTTCCGATGCTGTGGTCATCGTAACATACTTTGATTTCTTGTGTGTACTCATTTCTTTCCGGGTCCCAATCAGAGACCTAAGGCATTATGACATTTCCCACGGAGCATTCTTGAAGAAAAAAAAATAATAAAAAAAAATAAGATCACGAACATTTTACAAGATAAAGCCTTTCGTAAGGTCTAAGCTGTCCTTGTGAGTACAATTTTTTAAAATTTCTTTAAGACACGGGCTACCAGGAATCCGTTCATTAAGTCTATGGCAATCTTTTCCAATCAATTCGAGGGCTTCAACTACAACTGTAATTACTGATGTCCTCATGTAGCACATTTTTTAAAATTTCCACTTCATAATCCTTGTATTTTAATAGTTTTTTTTTTTTTTTTTTTTTTTGAAGATCTTCAAAAATACGTTTAGAACATTCAGGGACTGCCATGTTTATTGACAGATTATGAAAGCAGATTATCCTTTTTGCGGTCTTTGATTACGACGTATGGGCGATTTGCTTTGATTGTTCTGTCTGTGTATATTGTAAATTCCCATAAACTCTTACAAGTCCTACTGGGTGATGTTCATATCATTTTTTAAAAAAGTTTCATTTTCACTTAAAAGCTGCATATTTTCCAGTGCATATATTGGTTGAGTTTTATATTCACTGGGTGGTGACACCTTGCAACTTGATCCAAGATGGTCAACTGTTTCTGGATATTTGTCACAGAATCTGCAGTTAGGATTAACACAGTTTTCCCGTGTGTGTTCTTGGTAATTTCTAGTTAGTAAGCGTTGGTCCTGTGCAGCAAGAATAAAACTTTCAGTTTCAGCTTTTAACCCTGCACTACGTGACCACTGACGGGGTTTGTCAACATCAGCTTGTCTGGTACGGGCAGAGTATTTACCACGAAGAGGCTTATCTTGTCAACGTTTGTGCATTTGGTACATTGCAGCACAGGACTGACTCTTCACGTGTCACGCTTTTTGCGGTTCTCAAGGGAGTTATATTTCTCATTCTTCGGTTAACTTCTTCTCGTTATTTTCCTTGATTCTATCAGATCCTCTCTTCTTCCCGGGAGTGTGCGGTCAGTTTGATTGTAAAAATCGCATATTATTATTATTATTATTATTATTATTATTATTAACATATTTTGTTGTTTACAAGGCGAATTTTGTCCCTATAAAAGGTCTCCACCCTGCTTCTTTAAATCTAAGGTCAGTGACAGGAGTTAAATTATCTTATAATTATTACATCCTAAATATTTATATTGGTACTTCTCGGTCTGTGATGAATTTGTCATGATTCGTCAGGTTTTCAGGCTCAAATATGTGGGTAAAATTGGGGATAGTGGGGAGGGCTATGAATTATGAGAGAAAAACTACGATTTCTTCCTTCAAAGTTTTTTTTTTCTTGGTGGCGTTTATGCTTCGGAGCGATTTATTAGCAAGGAAATAGGTTATTATTATTATTATTATTATTATTATTATTATTATTATTATTATTATTTTATTTCCTGTGATTTCTGTTGGGCTTGGCCAGAGACCTTAGTTTAGAAATGGCATCATTTTCCACTGACCATTTAAAACACACACACACACACACACACACATACACACACACACACACACACACATATATATACATATATATATATATATATATATATATATATATATATATATATATATATAGATATATATATATATATATATATATTTATATTCCCTCTTTTCTTGATATCCTTTAAAAGACAGATTTTTCTCTGAAAGCATTGACAAATGACTGGGAAGGAATATGTCGCTTTCTTCAACTGCCGTGCTTAGTTTACTAGATTTTATATGTCTGTCAGTTCCAGTCGCAAGAAATGTTTTCATGACGATCTTTGACTGGTGCATTGTGATGTTCATCTCATTGTTCAGGATGTGGCATGTGGATATAACAGAAATACTTAGTCTTTTCCAAGTTTATAAATATATAAAGAAACTCTCTGTGAAATATTCTAATAAAAGGAGACGACGTTTTTCTCCTTGATACGGGAACGTTGATTCGGCCAGGAGTTTTGCATCAACACAATTTAGAATTTACTCCATTTTGCCATTCAAGTGATAGCAATAGGAAATTGGATAAAAATAAATATTGAAATAAAATTACTAAGCAAAATCAACATATGCACATAGTGAGACACTTACATAAAGATATAGCAATACTCGGCTAAATCTGCACCTATCTCTTTCTATTTCTTTCTCTCTCTCTCTCACGCTATATATATATATATATATATATATATATATATATATATATATATATATATATATATATATATATATATATATATATATATATATATATATGTCAGTCTTTTCATGTCTGTCTATTTATCTCAGTCTGTTCATATCTATCTATCTATCTATCTATCTATCTATCTATCTATCTCAGTCTGTTCATGTCTATCTATCTATCTATCTATCTATCTATCTATCTATCTCAGTCTGTTCATGTCTATCTATCTATCTATCTCAGTCTGTTCATGTGTATCTATCTATCTATCTATCTATCTATCTATCTCAGTCTGTTCATGTCTATCTATCTATCTATCTATCTATCACAGTCTGTTCGTCTATCTATCTATCTATCTATCTATCTCAGTCTGTTCATGTCTATCTATCTATCTATCTATCTATCTATCTATCTATCTATCTATCTCAGTCTGTTCATGTCTGTCTATCTATATATCCATCCATCTATCTATCTATCTATCTATCTATCTATCTATGTATCTATCTATCTATCTATCTATCTATCTATCTCAGTATGTCCATAAGATATCTACCTAGGTTCATTTTGCTATTTAATTTCTTTCATGCTTTATGGCTACTTGTTTTCTTCTGTCTATCTATCTATCTATCTATCTATCTATCTATCTATCTATCTATCTATCTATCTATCTATCTATCTATCTATCTCAGTCTGTTCATATCTATCTATCTATCTATCTATCTATCTATCTATCTATCTATCTCAGTCTGTTCATGTCTATCTATCTATCTATCTATCTATCTATCTATCTATCTATCTATCTATCTATCTCAGTCTGTTCATGTCTATCTATCTATCTATCTCAGTCTGTTCATGTGTATCTATCTATCTATCTATCTATCTATCTATCTATCTATCTATCTATCTATCTATCTCAGTCTGTTCATGTCTATCTATCTATCTATCTATCTATCTATCTATCTATCTATCTATCACAGTCTGTTCGTCTATCTATCTATCTATCTATCTATCTATCTATCTATCTATCTATCTCAGTCTGTTCATGTCTATCTATCTATCTATCTATCTATCTATCTATCTATCTATCTATCTATCTATCTCAGTCTGTTCATGTCTGTCTATCTATATATCCATCCATCTATCTATCTATCTATCTATCTATCTATCTATCTATCTATCTATCTCAGTATGTCCATAAGATATCTACCTAGGTTCATTTTGCTATTTAATTTCTTTCATGGCTACTTGTTTTCTTCTGTCTATCTATCTATCTATCTATCTATCTATCTATCTATCTATCTATCTATCTATCTATCTATCTATCTATCTCAGTCTGTTCATATCTATCTATCTATCTATCTATCTATCTATCTATCTATCTATCTATCTATCTATCTCAGTCTGTTCATGTCTGTCTATCTATCTATCTATCTATCTATCTATCTATCTATCTATCTATCTATCTATCTATCTATCTCCGTAAAAGCTCCAAAAGGCTTCTGATTTATAAAAATTAAATTTAATTATTTCCTCTCAAGTTTTCTAAATGAACGTTCTGTTCTTCTCTCATAAACTTCTATTTCACACGCAGATGAGAAAAATAGATAAATAAATTCGTGACGTTTACACCCTGAAGCAATACAAATTGGTGTCAAGTCGGAAAATCGATTTTTCACTTCATACCTACTCCCACTCTACATAAACAGCTGCTCAAAATAGATTGTAAACATTTCAGATTAATGTTTTTAAATTTACCTAGAGTTGCTAAATAAAGCAGTACTTTACAGTATCTGAGTTGAATTTTTAATTTTAAAAGATGGCATAACGTTACTGATAAATAATTTGAAAAAAAATACAAAAATAACGCGACTTTTTGTCTATATCTTTGAGATTATAATTATTTGCATTATTTACATTTTTTCGGACTGTTATCCTTATCTTCACTCCCATATTCACAACGTTTCGGCCGTTGTACACTCCGGTCTTCTTCAGGTGATTGGAATTTCGAACGGAACCCTTTATTTCGTCCACCCGGGGTAGATTGTTCTAGTTCCACAGGGACACATATCCCAGTGAATAAAAAACGTTGGTTAGATCCAGTGACTAGACCTAAAGAGTTGTGAGTTCAGTACCAGGCCACAGCAGTGGTTAACCAAAAATCTTGGAGACTTAAAAGGAAATAAATGAGAAATCCTGAAGAAGCATGGCACGTGGAATTAGAACAATCTATCCCGATAGATGAAATAAAGAGTTCGGTTCGAAATTCTAATCACCCGAAGAAGGCCGGAGCGTACAACGGTCGAAACGTTGCGTATGTGGCCATGAAGATGAGCATAACAAGTCCGAATAATGTAAATAGTGTAAATAAATAACGTGAATATTCAGTCTTTATCTTTGTTAAAGATCTAAGTCATCCCATCTCGATTTTAGTGTTTTTTTGCAGTTGTGCCGAGTGTGCCTAGTATTAAGTGCGGGACTGACCTTCACTTGTCACTCTTTTTGCTGTTCTCAGAAGAGTTCCTGTTATATTTCTAATTTTTCGGTTACCTTCCTTTCGTTATTTTCCTTATTTCTATCAGATTCTCTCTTCTTCCCGGGAGTGCGCGGTCAGTTTGATTGTAAAAATCACATATTGTCATTATTATTATTATTATTATTATTATTATTATTATTATTTTATTTTATTTCTGGTGTGTATACATTTCTTCCTGGGTCCTGCCCAGAGACCTAAGTTTAGAAATAGCATCATGACATTTTCCACTGACCAATTAAAACAGACACACACACAAACATTTTACATAGATAAAGCTCTTCGTAAGGTGTGGGCTGTATTAGTGTGAACTATTTTTTGTATTTCTTTAAGGTATTGCTTCCAGGAATCCCTTCAATTAGTCTACTGCAATCTTTTCCAACCAATCCGAGGGCTCCAACTACAACGGGGATTGTTGATGTTCTCATGTGCCACATTTTTGAGATTATTATTATTCATTTTAGCATATCATAAACGAATTTTTTTACTAAATGTTCATATTAAATAGTCTAAAATCCACGACTAGTAAAATGTTACTGACTTAAGTTGTTGTTTGGACGTAAGAGGAGGAAGCAAGTGCAAATTATGAAGATTATGTAGGGTAGATTCCTGTTGATGCTAATCTTAAATACGTTAAGATCGTAATGATCGGAAATCAGTTCCACAAAGTAGCTGGAAGGAGGCACGCTGGAGTAATGGATAGCGGCTCGGATTGAGGAATCGGAGAGCGGAGTTCGAATTCCAGTCGAATCCATTACATTCACTTACGTGCTAATAACCTTTGGAAAGATATGAATCCTGCTCTTCTCTCCCCAGCTATGGATAAATAGCAGGACAGACCAGGTTCTATAGCCTTGGATGGCAACTGGTCTACCGCAAAAAAAGAAAAAATGCCAAGCTACTGCAGAAAAAAAAATCTGCCTCTTCAGTCATGTATCGAAAGATACATGATCGCCTAAGCGTGTATCACGCATGACACATAACTGACTGAGAGTAGCTGTTCTTGGATAGAAGATGTCCGAGTGAAACTACTTTGTTTCTAATGGAATACAAAGGAAACATGGATGATTCGAACCTGCGAATGAAGCATAACATTCCGAAATATCTGAAATTAGCATATTTTTCAAGAAATAAAACAAAAAAGCTGATAAAATAATTAGTACTTAAAGTTTTGCAGCTGGAGTTTTAATTTCAAGAAGAAATGTGTCGTGAATAAAAAAACAAACATTAACCATATAAAACAAATTTTAATATATATATGTTATATGTTTAAAATGTTTCAAAACCATGAAGCACATGAAACAAATTTTGATATATGGTTTAAATGTTTTAAAAGCATTATGCACATAAAACAAATTTTATATATTTATGTTATATGTTTTAAAAAACATTATGCACATAAAACAAATTTTATAAATTATAACCACGGAATATTAGTATTTGAGCCTTTTATATTATATTCTTGCTGTATATAGAGCCCTACCTATATATATATATATATATATATATATATATATATATATATATATATATATATATATATATATATATATATTGCTCTATATTTCGGTAGCAATTCCTCTTTTATACATGTATCATTAAAGATGACTGAAAAGGTAATGCAATTAAAAAACTTAAAACAATTTTATCCTCAAAATCGTCATGTGAATATTAAAATAAAAGATCCAAGGATTTTTTGATCATTAAAATATTTTTTTAATCCTTTTTAGAAGATTCAAAATTTTGGTATTTTTTCCTGCTTTAGCGCGTGACCACAGATGTATAGGAAATTCTAGCGTTTTGGGTGGGGAAAAACATATTGATTAATTCACAAATTAAAAATTCATTTTAGAAAAATTTATTTTCTAGAAAATATTGGTAAAAATATTTTTATGAAATTTCGAGAAATTAATTTTTGTATGGCTTAAAGCTTATATTAAGTCTTGCCAGATGTCCTTGGAGATTATAAATCATCAATATTTTATTGTAAAACAGGACCCCCAGTTACCGAAAATCTTCTCTGAAACGTTATGTAAAATATCCAATAAAATTAACCTATTATTTAATTAGAAGATTTCTTAATTCCTTTTATGAAAAAAGATATATTAGCGACACAATTGTCTATGAATAATGAATTTTGTTAAATGTTGTCTACATTTAAAACATTAATTAGAATAAATTATACAGCTTTAAATATTTTCAAATTCTGTGTTAATTTGTACCCATTAGGCGACATTGCTATTAAGAAAAAAACGATATTACTAATCATAAATGGAAAATCTTACAACAATTCAGCGATCGCCAGTATTTTAAAAAATGAATTATATATGATATGAACGTAGATAAGAAGTGGAATTTATAAGGATGTCGAGTATAGCTGTCGGTTGAATCTGAGCATGAAGATGTTAGGATTGTAATGTTCCCAAATGTCTTTTTTTGAGCAGGTAAAATTGGTCACTATCATTTGCAATGTTCTTATATATATATATATATATATATATATATATATATATATATATATATATATATATATATATATATATATATATCCAAATAAGTTTTTTATGATACAAAATTTAACGATAGCTAGGAATAAACAAAATTTATATGGCATTTTAAAAAGCTAAAAATGTAGAACCGATTTGTCCCAGCCTTATCAAGTTTATTTTCTGGGATATAAAAAATATGTTTGAATGCCATTGGGCTCTAATTTTCTTGAAATTCATTTTTTTTTCTTTGTTTCCATTCGTTATATTAATTAAATTTAAACGCTTATATATTTTTTTATATCCCAGAAAATAAACTTGATAAGGCTGGGACAAATCGGTTGTTCTTTTTTAGCTTTTTAAAAATGCCATATTAACTTTGCTTATTCCTATATATATATATATATATATATATATATATATATATATATATATATATATATGATAGAAATTAGGAGGATTTGAGATAATTATAATTAATTCATCGAGTCTAGAAGAAACCTCAACAGCATGCAGAAAGCACTGGACGGCCGTTTCGTACTATATTTGGGACTCATCAGCAGTGTGCATCCACTACAGAGAAATGAAACCCGGATAGTTACGTTATCAGGCAAACGTCATTCCAACTGTTCTAATGAGCCTATGTGACGTCGCATAGGCCCGTTAGAACAGTTGGTATGACGTTTGACTGATAACATAACTGTCTGGGTTTCAATTCCCGGTGGTGGATGAGCACTGCTGATGAGTCCCAAATATTGGACGAAACGGCCGTTTAGTGATTTCTGCTTGCTGTTGAGGTTTCTTCTAGACTCGATGAATTACTTTTTTTATATATATATATATATCGATAGAGAGAGGTTACGATAGATAAATTGCCATCTAAATTGTGCCACAATGAAAATAGCAGCAACATTCCATTTTTACAGATAAATTTACCGAAATTACACAAAAATATCTTGAAATAGTAAACAGTACGTTTATTCAATAAAATCGCCATTGGCTAAAACAACGTCCTCCAGACGACTTCGAAATCACCTGCAACTCTTCTGCACTGTCTCCTTGTTTAAGTTGGTGAATGCTGCCATAATCCTTGCCTTCAGTTCATCTTTGGTCTTACAAAATGTCTTTTTGGTCTCTCGCTTAACTACGCCCCACACATAATAATCAAAGGGGTTGCAGTCTGGAGAGTTAGGTGGACAGATGTAAGGGGTGATTTGGTCGCAGAAATTATCTGACAGCTATGAGTCCTGTTGTCAGAAGCCCTGTGGGAAAATGAATGTGGCCATAACGTCGCCACTACTAGTTATCACTCCAAACACCTTCGTAATCACCATTAGACTCATCCAACTCTTTCCAAATCCTTCTGACTGACACCGGACCACACTGAAATGTTCGTATTGGAGCTTCTGGAGCGAATGCTAAGCAGTTAAGCATACCGTTTCCAAATTTCTGGCAGAGTGAATTGTGTCATGGTGATCTTTTTCTTACAGACGATGCCGAACTGACTCTAATGTACTGCGCAGTCGACAAAATCAAAAAGCAAACAACGCGCATGCTCGGAAAGTAAAAATAATAAATGGTGACAATTTACCAATTTCACCATATATATATATATATATATATATATATATATATATATATATATATATATATATATATATATATAAAAGTGAACATAGAAGTCAACACTTAGAGGCGACAGTCTGTTTCATGCTAGATGCAATCGTCAGGCCACACGCTCTATCTCTGATATTGAGCACTTTATCCCATAAATATACCACATTTTAAGATTATATTTCTTCATGTATATATATATATATATATATATATATATAAAAGACTCAAACACTAATATTCCATGGTTATAATTTATTACGTTGAAATTGTAATCAATATCCAATTCATCAGACCTACAAATTATATATATATATATATATATATATATATATATATATATATATATATATATATATATATATATATATATTAGGTTGGTGCAAAAATAATGTCGTTTTCTCACATGAAGTTGAACGTCAAAAAACGACATTATTTTTGCACCAACCTAATACATATATATATATATATATATATAAATATATATATATATTAGAATAATGTTTTATTATAAAGCGCTTGGCGAAGGGATCTACACGAAACTCAGTTGTGGAAAATAAGTAAATATTGAATTATATTTATTATATAAACTCTTTTTTTCCCTAACATCGAGCACTTTCATTAAAAAAAC
>OZ038487.1:25302911-25305411 GCA_964036315.1 Acanthosepion esculentum
TATATATATATATATATATATATATATATATATATATGAAGAAATATAGCCTTTGATGTGCTATATTTATGGGATAAAGTGCTCAATATCAGAGATAGAGCGTGTGTAAATATAAAAGTGAACATAGAAGTCAACACTTAGAGGCGACAGTCTATTTCATGCTAAATACAATCGCCAGGCCATGAGTGCTGTTATTTTTCTCGGCTATTTATATATACGGGTCTGTGGTGCATTGTGGGTGGTCGATTTTGTCGGTTATTTTACCGGAAGTCGTTTATTTGTTTATTTATATATTTGGGTTAAATTATTTTGCTTATTTATATTTATTTTTTATTTTTATTTCTTATCTTATATATTTATTTATTTATTTTATTTTTATTTTGATCGGTGTTTTTATTAACGTAGTAAAAATGTGTTTATATAGCTTGTTTTGTTTTTGTTTGGGAAGATTGGGAAGATAATTAAGTAATAAACAAATTAAAAACTGACCCCGCCAAAATAATAGTCAGAACAAAGTACAGCAATCAACCCCAAAATTGAACAAATAGCTTTAATTATCTTCGCAAACAAAAAAAAACCCTATTAAATAAGCTATATAAACAAATTTTTACTACGTTAATAAAAACACCGATCAAAATAAAAATAAAATAAATAAATAAATATATAAGATAAGAAATAAAAATAGAAAATAAAAATAAATAAAAACAAGCAAAATAATTCAACCCAAATAAATAAATAAACAAATAAACAACTTCCGGTACAAAAAAACATCAAAACGCCAAAAAGACTACCCACAATGCACCACTGACCCGTATATATAAATAGCCGAGAAAAATAACAGCACAAATGGCCTGACGATTGCATCTAGCATAAAACAGACTGTCGCCTCTAAGTCTGTGTGTACTTAGGCAGCATCTTTTCTTTTAAACACGTTGTATGAAACGCCAAAGATAACTTAGTCCTACCGATTTCCTGTTGTATTTTCTCATATTTTCGAATGAGACTTTTTATTTCAAAATTATATTGGTATATATATTTTCCAAAAGACAACCGAGTACTTTCGAACGAACATTGTTCATCATCAGGGTCAAATTCCCTTGCAGCGTATGGTTCGTATAAATGTAGCAATACGTTTCCGCTGCAAGGCAATTGGGTAAAGTTAAAAAAATTGACCCTGATGATGAACGAATGTTGTGTCTGTGTTTGTGTGTATTGTTAGTTTAATGTTATTATTAGTTGATATTTGAGTAGTAGATGGTCTGTTTATTTATTAACCTGTATATTTAGTAATTTCGTCTACCGGTCTGAATGTTCGAGAAATATTATTAGAGCAAGATTACAGCGTTCAGAGCAAACAATCGTTAGATGCGATACGCTATAGAACTCTTGCCCACTAAAGATAACATTCAGGTAATGAAATGTGTCGTATTAATAAATAAAACTCCGTAAGTATATATATATATATATATATATATATATATATATATATATATATATATATATATATATATATATGTAAGTAAACCTAAAGAGCCAGTTAAGGTAAAATCTGAAATCTTTAGTATGTGTAGACATAGGAAACGCTGGTTATTAGAATAGTTTTATTTTTAAAGAACGTAACCCATACCCCACCCCCGTTGTTGAGTGTTTACTGTTTTATGTGTTTTTTTTTGGGGGGGGGTAGTCACGTGGTCATGGTTGTTTTTGGTTTAAACTCAATATTCTGCTCCATTTTTTACCTCTTTGGTCAGTTTACCCTGCCGATCCATGTAGGTTAAACTTGGTAGGTTTGCCTGCCTTTTTACGTTTATATTAGGTTTGCTCTACTGTATTGAGCATTTTACGTAGTTGCTTTTACTCGTTTTACTCGGAGGTTTTTTTTTCTTTGTTCTCTGAACTTGGATTCTGGACGATTGTTTTCGGATCAATTTCATGTTCTTAGTTCATTTTTTTTAATTCCTTATTTTTCCTTGGGCATTGGTTTGTTCATTCACAAGCCAAAACTGACGTGAATAATTACATCTTATGAAGGGCTTTATCTATGTAATATATATATATATATATATATATATATATATATATATGTGTGTGTGTGTGTGTGTGTGTGTGTGTGTGTGTGTGTGTGTGTGTGTGTGTGTGTAATGCTTCAATAATGATTCATAGTAATTTTTCCCTATTTTGTCGAGAATTAAAAAAATGGGGTAGACCAAAAAGGATAAAAATATTTTAATTTCAACCTAATCTGGATGGTTGCGTATGGATTTAACTAGGATTCCTTTTGAATTTTAGAATTTCTTGCTTTCTTGACATTCGGAAAATGAGTTCAGGTTTTGCCTTTAATTCGATAAAAAAAAACTGCGAAAATATATTAACAACTTTCGACATATACGAGAGAATTGTAACGAAAAGTCACAGAATAAAAATTAAAAAGTCACTTTCTTTCTTCTTCAGTCACGGGAAACGCCAGATTATGAAAAAAGTACTATGATTCAAGTGTCAA
>OZ038487.1:25312911-25317911 GCA_964036315.1 Acanthosepion esculentum
TACATTGGAATCGTAATCACGATCCAATTCATTAGACCTATAAATTCAAAAAGAAAAAAATATATATATATAAGTTAGACATTTGGGAGGCAGAAAGAATAATATAGATATTTATATATATATATATGTATATATATATATATATATATATATATATATATATATATATATACATACACACACACACACACACACACACACACACACACACACACACACATATATATATATATATATATATATATATATATATATATATATATATATATATATATATATATATCTGTTGTATGGATGTGAGATCTGACCCTGGGCTTCACGCTTTTGCGATCATCAGACAAACTGGTATATTTTTTTAAAATTGAATGTATTTATGCCTGTTTGTATTTCGATTATGTTTCGTGGGACGAGGCGGAAAATACCCCCCTGTGTATTTATAAAATGACGTTTAAGTAAATAAGTGAAAAATCTGTCGAATTTAATCCATTCTTCTTATTTACATTAGGATACAAAACAGACCAGGTCATGGATATTTCGAGAATCGGGTTGTGTGGTCAAAAACACTATTCGGAGGTTGTTTGATCAGTAGATCCTACGTGGCCGAACTGGTCTAAGGCACGTCAGATCTAATGACGATTTCCCTTAGGGGACACAGGTTCGAATCTTGCGACAGTACATATATTTTTCTAACAAGATTTCTAGTAATATTCAGTCCGGCAGATGTAAATAAATAAACATACTGTTTAAGAAATAGATAAAAACAGAGCATCTACTCAAAATATGAGTAGACATTTATAAAATAACGTTCAAAAATAAATAAATATATATATATATATATATATATATATATATATATATATATATATATATATATATATATATCGGTATATGTGTGTGTGCGATTTAATACATATGAAGTCTCACTCTCTCTCTATATATATATATAGATATATATATACATATGTATGTATGTATATCTGTATGTGTGTCTGTGCGATTTCATACATATGAAGTCTATATACATATATACATATATATGTATATATATCGGTATGTGTGTGTGCGATTTCATACATATGAAGTTTATATATATATGTAATCTAATCTAATCTAATATAATATAATGTAAAAGGCTCAAACACTAATATTCCATGTTTATAATGTATTACATTAGAATCGTAATCAGGATCCAATTCATCAGACCTAAGAAAATTCAGAAAATATACATATATATATATATATATATATAAATATATATATATATATGTATGTTTGCGTGTGCGTGCGTTTATGTCAGTGCAAATATGCAAGAAGAGATGCAATAATATCAGCGCATGGAATGCATGTACAGAGTGAGACGCAAAAAGACGCACCCTCATCGTTGCGCCTCCGTCACAAGGCACGTGCTTCTGCACACACGCACTCGCACGCACACACACACGCAGATACAGCGCCGCCGACGTCTCTGGTCCTTTTCAAAGGTGTGTCACACGTGTGTGCGCACACACACATTTCACTCACTCACACACGCACAAATCCGGTCTTTTTCAATGAGAATGGCGCTCACGCACACACACACACACACACACACACACACACACACACACACACACACAACACACAACACACAGGTGCACGCGCGCACTCAAGCACACACACACGCACACCCGGGCAAATTTGCACAGTATGTTTACGACGAAGAAATCATATTCACGTGCACACACACAGAAAATACACGCACATACATATACAGACACAGACAAACGCACACACGGACACACAAATGTTTTTCGAAAATGTATGGAGTGGCACGACAATTCATGCACGAACACACAGACACAAATTTAGTTTGTGAACATACCTATGTGTGTATGTGTGTGTGTATGCGTGTGTGTGCGCGCACGCGCGTGTGTGTGTGTACGTGTGTGTGTGAGTGTGAGTGTGTGTGTGTGTGTGTATGCGTGTGTGCGCGCGCGCGCGCGTGTGTGTACGTGTGTGTGCGCGCGCGCGCGTGTGTGTGTACGTGTGTGTGTGAGTGTCTGTATGTGTGAGTGTGTATGCGTGTGCGTGTGTGCGTGTGTGTGTGTGTATGCGTGTGTGTGCGCGCGCGCGTGTGTGTACGTGTGTGTGTGTGTGTGTGTGTGAGTGTGTATGCGTGTGCGTGTGTGCGTGTGTGTGTGCGTGTGTGTATGTGTGTGTGTATGCGTGTGTGTGTGTGCGCGCGTGTGTGTGTGTACGTGTGTGTGTATGTGTGAGTGTGTATGCGTGTGTGTGTGTACGTGTGTGTGTGTGTGTGTGTGCGCGCGCGTGTGTTATAAATGTATCACTATATACGTTCATAAGCAAAGGATATCTTTATTATGTCTATATGCGTTTTGCTTATGTGTGGATGCTTTGTAAAGGATAATGGCTCAGAAGAAAAATCGTAGTTCTGATTTCGAATTAACGTCAAGTTCGTTACATTCGGTTACACTAAAATACTATGCGGTATTTATTGGGTTAAAAAGCAGTGCATTCTCCATCCTTAATTCATCATTGATCTAGAATGGAAACTCGTTATTCAGAAACGTACGCGACCGTCACACTGTTACCTTAATTAAAAGCTGTATTCGGTTTTGACCAATGTAATTTACCAGAAAGAAAAAAAAGCATCTCATTGAACAATTCCAGAAATCTACTTCGAATTGTAAAATAACAAATGCATTAAAACTAGGATATTATTTAATAAAAAAAGACTTTAATTGCTTTTATGTACAAAATCTATCATGGACACTATTGTCTTAAGTAAAGAAATTCGATGAATATTGAATTTTACAAGAATTACTTTATTTTTTTTAAGAATAATTTATAAACTTTAAATATTTCAAACCTCTTTATTAATTTCTATCGGTCAAGTGATATTGTTATTAACTTAAAACCGTATCGACTAATCATAAATGGAAAATCTCACTACAATTCAACGCTCCCCAGTATTTTAAAATTAATTTTGAATTTATTTTATGTCTGCATAAGCGTGTCGATTTTTGTAAATACCGATGTCCAGACGTAACATTATCAGAAAGCAAGAGCGATAATTATAGAAAAATTAAAATTTATTCGGAATTTTTAACATTTCTTCAAAAAGCGTCTTCGTAAGTTAAACTATAAGGCAAAAAAAAAAAAAAATAAATTCAATAAAATATTAAATTACTTATAATATTTTCTTAAATTTATAAGTTTACTATGTAGTTAAAAATATATTAAAAAAATTGTGTTCATGTTATATTCGTTAAGTAAGTGTTATAGTTATGTCCCCGTTAGAAAAATTCCCAAATAAAATCTATCGAGATAGTTGTTAACATCTCACGAAAAAACTACTTCAGTGTTAAAAAAAAGCTTTTCTGCTATTTTAAAAAATAAAAGTAATATTTGCTCCAAATCAAATTAATTAAACTTTCAAACAGCTAATTTCCCTCTAATAAAGTTTCAGAAAATTACTTTTTATTTTTTGAAAGATTTTTAGTAATGAGAAATACGTTGTCTTGACAGATTTGTCAATATGGACGATTTTAGTGTTTATTGATGATTAAAAAAAAAATAATAATTCCAATCAATTTAAATTCGGTTTGAAATACAACAATGTATACTGATTATCGGAAATATTAAATTTTATTAGCTTGGACTTAAAATTAAAATAAATGCTTAAAGAAAGAATTTTCATTTTTAAAAATGCATTTTGAACTCTTAGATATGGCTTTTCTTTGGAGGTACATATATATGTCTGTGTGCGGGCGTGTATGTATCCTTGAGATTGATTTGATTTTACGAAATGTTAACCGTAGAGGGTGCTTTTTAAAGTCGACTTTAGTATGATGTACACTACACACTGCACAATAATACTCAGTCAGTTATGTGCCATGCGTGATACACGAAAGAAACAGGTCTGTGATGCAATTTATCCATAGCTTGGTGGGGACAAGACGAGCATTCATGACTTGCGCAACGATATTAGCAAGTAAGTGAATGTAATGGATCTGACTGGAATTCGAACTCGGCTCTCCGATTCCTAGGAGGCACGGTGGAGTAATTGATAGCGCCACGGATTAAAGAATCAGAGATCAGAGTTCAAATTCCAATACAATCCATTGCATTCATTTACGTGCTAATAGCCTTGGGAAAGGTGTGGATCCTGTTCTCTCCCCCCAGCTGTAGGTAAATAGTAGGACAGATCGGGTTCTATAGCCTAGGGTGATCGCCTAAGCGTGTATCACGCATGGCACATAACTGACAAAAATAGTAGTCAACCATAGTAACTTCGCTGACAAGTAGCCAAACATAAGTTACATGTACAGAAATGGTTAATTTTTACCAGTTTATATATATATATGTGTGTGTGTATGTATGTATGTGTGTGTGTGTGTGTGTGTGTGTGTGTGTGTGTGTGTGTGTGTGTGTGTGTGACTATACTCGCGTCGAAAAACCTTCAAATTCTTGATTTACCAATAGTTAAATCAATCTCGAAAGGAAAAAAAAGGTTTTAAAAAAGAAAGAGCCAGGAACATGAAAGTCTGTCGAAAATAATCGCACAGATACAGGTTCAAGGGCCAAAGAAAAAAAACCTGACACGAGTAAACAACTAACTAAGCTGACCCTGACGATCTACCTAAGTGAAACCTTGTTAGGTTTGTCTGCCTCATTAGGTTCGGCTATATATATATATATATATATATATATATATATATATATATATATATATATATATATATATATATATATATATATATATATATATATGGTGGACTCTCCTAGGAACAGACAGCCTAGTGATTATAGTGGTGAAAACTTTCTACAGAATCAACCACACTTTTTGAAGGGCCGAATACAGAGACCTGATGCCACAACGTCCCCAAACGAGTTGTCCTTCTCCTAGACTAGTTACCATCCAAGGCTACAGAACCCAAGATGGAAGGAGTGTAAGTGAAAGTGATGGATTCGACTGGAATTCGAACTCGGCTCTCCGA
>OZ038487.1:25322911-25402911 GCA_964036315.1 Acanthosepion esculentum
GTCTCTATGGTAGACAGAAAATTTTTCTCTGTCGTGGTGTTCTTTGGAAGGTTTAACATTTGAAATACATACACACACACACACACACGCAAACACATACATACACACATGCATATATATATATATATATATATATATATATATATATATATATATATATATGTATATAATATAATGTAAAGGCTCAAACACTAATATTCCATGTATATATTTATATATATATATATATATATAATATATATTTATTTGCATATGATATATATGCATGATACACACATACATATATATGTACATACCACTCACATATATGTGTATCGTGTATATGATTTACATAAGAGTAAAATACACATATATATATATATGCATATATGTGTGTGTGTATCATACACACATATATATATATACACATAATAACACACTCACATATATACACACATAATAAAAGCCTCATACATATATATATATATATATATTGATACATGCATATATTTATAATTATATATATGTGTGTGTGTGTTCGTGTGCGTGCATTTCTGTAATATATATATGTGTGTGTAATATGTGTCTTTATGTATGTGTGTCTGTTTATACGTGCATGCGCGCCTGTGTGTATTTGGACATTAATTTGTTCGACCGGGTCACCAGTGTCATAGTTGTTACCCGTGCCCCGTTACCGAGCCTATACGCCCTTTCCCAACAGCTCCGATGGCTTGGAGAGTGTACCTCGTATACCGGATGGGAGGATTCCGAAGGTCCTTTTGTACGGGGAAATGGCCACCGGCAAGAGGAAACCAGGGCGACCTCATCTTCGCGTCAAGGACATCTGCTAAAGGGGACATGCGGGCGATTCACATGGACACAGACGTCGAGAGGTGGGAAACGTCGCCAACGCCGAGGACGCGATTTAGGCCGACGGTTAGAGCGAGGAGAGGAGAAACGAAGGCTTGCCGCAGGGAGAAGAGTGCTCGACGGAAAGAAGACATCGGTGGAGAAAGTTTTCACATACATTCGTTGCAGTCGAGACTGTCACACCCGCGTGGGTCTGTACAGCCACAACAGATGACGCGTCACTACCATACTGAGGCATAACACATGGTCTCTCGAGATCGACGAATGCCACATATAATATACAAGGAGAGAAACACACAAATACATATATATATATATATATATATATATATATATATATATATATATATATATATATATATATATATATATATATATATATATATATATATATATATATATATATATATACTGACGCCAATTCAGTCGGGTTTCGATCCTAGGTTATCTCCTCAAGGACAGTGGATAAAGGCGTTGGTTAGATCCAGTGACAGGACCCAAAGAGTGTGAGTTCAATACTCAGTTAAGGCAGTGGAGAACTTTCAGAGGGAAAAATTAGCTGGAGCTAACTGATAACTGACAATCCATTAAACATGGCGCGTGGAACTAGAACAGTCTACCCGAGTGAGCGAAATAAAGAGTTCAGTTCGACATTCCAAACACCTGAAGAAGGCCGAAGCGTACAAAGGCCGAAACGTTGTAATAAATATGGCGACAAAGTTGAGAACAATAACCGAAATAATGTATATAATATATATATATATATATATATGTGTGAGTGTGTGTGTATGTGTGTGCTTGCGTGGGTGTGTATGTGTGTGTGAACATGTGAGCAATGAGGAAGTTTTAAATAATTGAAACTATATTTAAAATCATAATGTGAATAGAATAATGAGGAAAGTGCACCTGGAGAGTTTAACACTCACGGAATGTAAGGATAGTACAGAGAAAAATTGAATAAAGCTCTATAATGTGTTTGTATTTATGTAACACTAGAGCAGGAAGAAAGAGGGATGATAAAGATTCAATGGATGCTTAATGCTACAAGAGACAGAAGGTTATGGAATTCCATGACCTTACATCGCATTTACTTTGCTTTGCGATCGAGAATTTAAGAAAGGAACCTCCACGTATATCGCCAACTCTCCTGTGCTCTGGACAAGATAAATTTTGAGCTAGAAAATTCGCCAAGTTTATGGCGGTGATTCCCAACACCGCCCTGCGTCTGTGGAATGATTTAATGAGGCCGGTAGACTTGAAAAAAATGTTTCACTAAAAAGACCTGTCAGCAACCATTGTTAATGTAGTAGTTGGTACCGCATGAGACAAGGGTCCATTTTATGGAATCTTTGTATTTCTGTATTGGTGGTCATCTGTTGCGCTACTTGGAAGTCAGCACGCCGAATAGCAGATTGTTTGAAGTCGAAAGTTTTCCATCCTTCACATATATCTAGCCCATTGCAGACGTGATTTTGTAGCAATGTTTCAATGCTGAAAACTGTGATACACTTGAGTATTTCCGCGTTTGTCATGAACTCATTCAAGTGCTCTTTGAGAATAGGTTGTAAAGAGGGCAGAGGGAAGAGATTGAGCAGGTGCAGGTGCTTCTGGTATAAGACTTAAATCTATGAAAATTATTAATAACGTGAATCAAAACTAAGTTTATTGAATATATAATTTTCTCACTTACACCGTCTTTGCCTCCCCCTTTTTAAAATTTCTCTCTGTTAAATTTTAATCCCCCCTTCATCTTTAGACATTCCTATTCTTCTCTCGTCTGTTACCCCTCCCTTTGGCTTTCATTCACTCTAGCATTCGCTCCACACTCTCATACATACACTCTCACTAAATTTTATTTTTTATTCCCGGAGATGTTTTTTCTGTTTTCTTTTTGAATTTGTAGGTCTGATGAATTGGATCGTATTTATGATTTCAATGGAATAAATTATGACCATGGAATATTAGTGTTTAAGTCTTTATATATATATATATATATATATATATATATATATATATATATATATACATATATATATGATATAATATAATTGTACTTAATTTTGAATTATCTAAATATGTGTTAATATTAATTTATTTAGATCTATCTTATTTTTAAATATAACTTGTCTTTGGAAGAGTATTTTTAAGAATGATTTTGTATTTTTAAACATAACTTTATATAATTTATTTTTAACCCCCTTTTTGTTCCGCTCTTAGTTTCAAATTAGCACATCATTCTTCATCTAAACCTAATTTAATGTCATAAGGTCAATATCCGGGTTTTTTTTTAAAACCTCTTCCCTTTAAAACAAATACCTTCCACTCTCATCTGATCACTTCCTTGTGCCTTTCGTCTGACTGAAACATTGAAATGGATGAAATTTTGTCTTTTGTAGATATCACAGTTAAATTTCTAATTTCGACACGAAGTCAGTCTATACCGGGTTTGAACAAGACTGAAGCCTATTCTCAGAACGGTGAAAATGCGTAAATAATTATATAGGCCACACTACGACATGTTTGACACGCAGACTCACTGTACACCATTCTGACAATAGCTCAATTACATCTCATTTAAATATCCACGGAGACCTACCGGACACTATTCGGAAGATACGTGTTGACAACACAAATATAATAGCATCATCCACATGCAAAAAACAAGGCTAAAAATAATGGAAGCCTTATTAATAAAAACAAACAAACCAACACTTAATAATATTAACTTTGAACATGGACATAATATCTGAAATGAAAGTATTTTATAAAACTAAATAAAAACTGTCTGATTGTTCTTTTTATCCGAGGGCTTTCGGCTATTTAGTCATTTTCAAGGATTATATTTTAACTGTTTAAATAAGAAATAGTTTGTTGTATGTATGTTTTATAAAATGTTTTCATATATATATATGTATGTTTTATAAAATGTATATATATATATATATGTATGTTTTATAAAATGTTTTCATATATATATATATATATAGATATATATATATAATTTACCATCCACATGAGAAATTGTATAAAAAAACTGAATAAAAGGACATGATATATATATATATATGTACATTTAATTATTGTCATCCACATCCATTCTGTCATATAGTTAATAATTAATGTATGTTTATCTTACTGATTATATTTGTACCCTTTCGTTTTCCCTTGTTTTATTTACTAACTTATCTATTATATATATATATATATATATATATATATATATATATATATATATATATATATATATATATATATATATATATGTCATCCACTTTCGCTGTATTACATCTCTTCAGTGTGGCTAGACGTCCGGTTGCCTCTAGCTAGGATTGAAACCTGACTGAATTGGCGTCAGTCGGGAATTCTACCACTAAGCCGTCGACGCACGGCAGGGATGATGGTGAATTTTAGCGTATTTATTTTTTTGATAACCACACAGTGACCGACAGGACTCAATTCGCTTTTACCGAAGAGTCTTGCTATATCAGCCTTAATAGTCACTGTTTATAACCCACACTTCCTCCCCAGATAGCTCAACCGAAATTAATTTTTCAGGAGCCTATATTATTGTCATTCATAGACAGACTGTTTCGCATATATATATATATATATATATATATATATATATATATATATATATATAAAGAAATATAGTATTAAAGTGTGCTATATTTATGCCATAAAGTGCTCAGTATCAGAGATAGAGCGAGTGTAAATATAAAAGTGTATATAGAAGTCAACACTTAGAGGCCACAGTCTGTTTCATGCTAGATGCAATTGTCAGGCCACGAGTGCTGTTAGTTTTCTCGGATATTTATATATACGAGTGAGTGGTGCATTGTGAGTAGACTATTTTAGCGTTTATTTTACCGGATGTCGTTTATTTGTTTATTTATTTATTTGTGTCAAATTATTTTGCTTGTTTTTATTTATTTTTTATCTTATATATTTATTTATTTTTTATTTTGATCGGTGTTTTTATTAACGTCGTAAAAATGTGTTTATATAGCTTATTGTGGGTAGTCTATTTTGGCTGTTATTTTACCGGAAGTCGTTTATTTGTTTATTTATTTATTTGGATCAAATTATTTTCTTGTTTTTATTTATTTTTATTTTTATTTTTTATCTTATATATTTATTTTTTAAAATTTTATTTTGATTGGTGTTTTTATTAACCTAATAAAAATTTGTTTATATAGCTTATTTAATAGTTTTGGCAAGATAATTAAAGCTATTTGTTCAATTTTGGGGTTGATTGTTGTAGTTTGTTCTAACTATTATTTTGGTGGGAACAGTTTTTAATTTATTTATTTGGGTTGATTATCTTCATTTGTTTTTTCTAAACGGCTAGTTTATCAGTATCGGTTGTTAATTTATTTATATATTTGGATGAATTTAGAACAATTTATTTTACTTGTTGTTATTTATTTGTTACACGGTATATTTTCTCTTCTTGGTTTTCGATTTTTAAGTAACGCAGTATATTATTTTTTATTTTTTATTCAGTTTTTTATCGTTATATAAGAGTTATAGCTATTTTTCATCTGATTTTTGTTTCTATTTCGTCTATTCTAACAGGTGTGATTTGGTAATTTGTTTGGATTAATTTATTTTGCTTATTTTATCGTCCTGGGCAAGACGATAAACTATATCCACTTCCTGGGTAAGATGAAAATCTACATCGATGTCCTGAGTAAGATGATAATCTACATCCACGTCCTGTGCAAGACGATAAACTATATCCACGTCCTGTGTAAGACGATAAACTATATCCACGTCCTGGGTAAGACGAAAATCTACATCCACGTCCTGGGCAAGACGGTAAACTACATCCACGTCCTGGGTAAGACGGTAAACTACATCCACTTCCTGGGCAAGACGATAAACTATATTCACGTCCTGGGTAAGATGATAAACTGCATCCACGTCCTGGGTAAGACGATAAACTACATCTACGTCTTGGGTAAGATGATAAACTACATCTACGTCTTGGGTAAGACGATAAACTACATCTACGTCCTGGGCAAAACGATAAACTACATCGAACAACCAGGCCTCTGATCAGGAGGTTTTGGGGAGCATGGAATCACCTTTTAATTGCTGGTGTTCCCTGGTCCACTCTGATTCGGGGTGGTAGCACTTGTTAGGGCCGCAGCTATGGGCAAATCGTTAACACCCAAACTAGGGTCAAAATACTATGAAAGTGTAAAAGGTTTTTAATACTAGCAATAAAATTTTTGAGGAAAAATTAATACCAGAAATAAATATTACCAGCAATACACTTTTAAGAAAATCAAAGATAGATAGATAGATAGAGAGATAGATAGATAGATAGATAGATAGATAGATAGATAGATAGATAAAAAAATATTACCAGCAATAAAAATTTTGTCGGCATTAAATAACCCATTGAGGTTGATATGCCTTAAAACAAAACAAACCAATATATACTGAGATAGATAGATAGATAGATAGATAGATAGATAGAAAGAAAATATTACCAGCAATAAACATTTCGTCGGCATTAAATAACCCATTGAGGTTGATATGCCGTAAAACAAACCAAAACAAACCAGTTTTTTCTAAAGAACAAGAAAAGATTTTTGTATACGGGGACTGATCAAAAATTATCAGAACTTGTTCAATAAAAGAAAAAGAATCTACAACATATATCAATTCGGCATCCTTCGAAGTAGTCATGCACTTTATCCAGCGTCGATTTCATTAATGGACGTAATCCTGGAATTGCTTTTTTGGGATAGCGAACAGCGGCCACGTCATATTCTCTTGGATTGCTTTGAAACATTGAAATAATATTCCTTTCAAACGTAATTTGAGTTTTGAAGACGAAATGTTGAAAGTAGGAAGATCTGGGGAATATGGTGGTTGTCGGACTACTGCACAAGCCATGGTCACTGATGGAACCACTGTGGTGTGGTGAGATGACCACACTATAGAACCTTTCCTTCCGCTCACCGCTATAAGCAACGGATGTGAGCAATCACGTTATAACTTAGTTTGTATGCGTGACATAGTGCGACGTCGATCTGCGCCAAGAGGCTTCACCCTGCATACTTTATCTCCGTTACCATAACAACAGTCCCGATATTTTGTCATCCAACACGTATATACCTAGCCCACATGAAAAATGTATGTACATAAATCTCTCTCTCTCTCTCTCTCTCTCTCTCTCTCTCTCTCTCTCTCTATATATATATATATATATATATATATATATATATATATATATATATATACGAGGGTCATTCAATAAATAAGTTGAATTTTTCGGTATAAGGACTTCTAATATAGATAGAATCTTACTCTTTTTTTCTTTTTTTTTGTTTTACTTCTTTTTCACATGGATTTAATTTCTTTTGCAGATTTAAAAAAAACTTTGAGAGTTTTGGCGATTAACAAAGAGGCCGACCATGAAGCATGCTCCAGGATTGAACAGCGGTCAGTTATCAAGTTTTTGGTTGCTGAAGGGTGCAAACCAGTTGAAATTCATAGGAGAATGTCAACTGTGTATGGTGCCACATGTTTCAGCAAAAAAATGTCTACAAGTGGGCTAAATTGTTTAATGAAGGACGGGGCAGTGTTGAGGATGAAGACAGGCCTGGGAGGCCTACAGAAGTGAGGTATCCTGAGGTGATCGAATCAGTCAATGACCTCATTCAGTTTGACAGAAGGGTGACAGTGGATGACATTGCAAGGACTTTGAGCTCATATGTTGGGACAAACGCAGGGGTCATCAGCCAGAAGGAGTCAACTTGCATCATCACAACGCAAGGCCTCACACAGCAGCCCAAACGGTGCAGACCATCAACGTGCTGGGCTGGGAACTGCTCCCTCATTCCCCTTACAGCCCAGACCTTGCCCCTTCAGACTTTCACCTGTTTGGTCCCTTGAAAGCGTTCACGAGAGGCACGAAGTTTAAAAGTGACGATGAAGTCAAAGGCGTTGTGAGCGACTGGCTGAGACATCAGTCCAATGATTTTTTACGCTGAGGGAATACGGAAGCTGGTGCACAGATGGGAAAAGTGTGTGACAGTGCTGGGAGACTACGTTGAAAAAAAAGTAAGCTTCTATCGGTATTAGAAATCCCTATACTGAAACATTCACCTTATTTATTGAATGACCCTCGTATATATATATATATATATATATATATATATATATATATATATATATATATATATATATATATATATACGAATGTAATGGGAACGAAAATAATATATAAATTCTAACGTTCACAGCGGTAATTCGAAAAAAATTTCGGGTTGAGCCATCACCTTAACAGCTCAACAATCCTTCACCAAACTGCTAGCAACAAGCACAAGTAATATACAAACAGGAAAAAGGAAGTGACGTTCTACAAGCGGCCTGCTTGCAAATAGAATGTTTCATAACCATTTTGATTCTCACCAGTCGAGGTGCAACTAAATGCACCGAAACAAGTTTGCATCTTTGTAGTGAGTAAATTGTTTTTGTATGAAAAAAATTATAATATATATATATATATATATATATATATATATATATATATATATATATATATATATTGTGTATTTGGGCAGTAGATCATTATTCAAATATATTGTTAAATATAATAGACAACGAATGCTTATTATGTTTGATCATGAGCCGTTCTAAACTTTGTATAGTGACTTTAGATTCAGAAAACACAAAGTGTCCAACATTTGGATAATGTTTATTATGCTCTTCCTCGATCTAAGCATTAGGCTCACACGAGCCAGCTTCAGAATGGTTATCTGGACATTACAGCAGAGATGTTCACTATCAAAGATGGCATCCTGTTATGTTTACATTGAAGTTTCTTAGATCGAAGAAGAGCATGATAAAAAAATATCCAAAGTTTGGGCAGTTTTTGTCTTTATTTTCTCCTGAAACTAAAACCACTATCCGAAGCGTAGAACGGCTCATGACCAAACATATCAGACATGCGTTGTCTGTTATATATATATATATATATATATAATTCACAGACGGTAATGTTTCGCTGTATCATCTCAGTGAGACGAGACATCCGAATGCCTCTAGCCCGGATCGAAACACAACCGATGTGGTGTCAGTCAGACCTTCTACCACTGGGCCATCTTCACTCGACAGGCATGCGATCTGTGCGCGACTCCATGCCAACATACAGCCCCACAGTCGATATTTCATATTTTGTTGTCGTTTTCATGGGTGCTATCCATCGTACAGAACCAGGAATCCTGAAATTCTATCCTCATTTGGTTCATAGTTCAGACGTTATGGCCTTAGGATTTAATATTGCTAGTCAGCAGCATGATTTGCCAATGTTTGCCATTGCATAGGTTTGCGTTCCGAGGAGATTTTTAAAAAAATAATTTCACCCCAAGCAAGACAATAAAATCCCTAAGAAACAATGGGGGTTACTCAGTGTGAATAAATAAGAAAAAGAAACATTGAGGATCAAGAACAATAACGGGACAGGAATTATGAAGGCAGAAAATAACGACTCGTATTGCATTTCAATTTTTGAAGATCAAAGTTGGTCGGAAAGAAAGAAGCCGAAAGAGAGTTCCACAAGCAAGAAGTGCGAGAGAAGAACCTGTTAGCATAGAACTTGCGATTACATCTAGCCATTTCAACTGAAAAATGATGAGACCTTATTACTAAATTAATACAACTCTTGAACTCATAAACTATTGATAGCCAAACTGAGCGTTAACCAAAACAATTCCCGCGAAATTATTTTTAGAAAAAGCCCAAGGGAGAGAAATTGTGGTGGTAGGAAAGCGACTGAAGCCACGGTGCCAGGTCAGGACTAATCATATTGCTGATTCTTTTTTGTATTTTATCAAGAACCTCTAAGTATATAATAGGAGGACTGCAGCAAGATTAAAAGCATGGACGAATGGTAGACTTATAAATATGTAAGATAGATTCTGGAGAGAAAAAAAATTCTAGAACGACACAGTGAACCAACCATCTTAGCAGCAGGCCTAGTAATGGATTCAATATAATCTTTCCACTTCATATCAGCCGAGGATGTTAGAATGAGAAGGCACAATGTGTTATTCTCAAGGAGATTATCCTCAGCCATGATGATAAGAGACAGGAAGGGTCTCTCATGTGTTTAATAGAGAGAAGTTTTATTTTGGAGGTGTTAAATTTAACAACCCATTCCTTGCCACAATTAACAACAGATTGAAGGTCATTTTTAAGATCATCTGCCAATTTGACCCTATTGAACTGATTAGAGTTATTGTTAAGGCAGGAGTAAATTGTTGTGTTTTCAGCAACTTGAGAACTGGTGTCATCAGGAAGGCTATTGATGAAAATTAAGAACAAAGCATGTCCAAGAATAGAGCTCTGGAGGACACCTTCATTAATATGAAAAGACCTAGATGATTGGCCATTCAGGACAACTTTCATTTCTCAATTTGATAGAAAGACTGAATCAGTTCAAAAATTTTTTTCGAAATACCATCGCTTTTCAAAATGTGAAGAAGGCTGGTATGCCAAACCTTGTTGAATGCTTTTAAAGACGTTCTTCTTTGGATTTTATCAAGAATCTCAAAATATAAAGTAGGGCCACCGGACCATACGTGGCAGCAATATTCAAAGCATGGACGAATGGTAGACTTATAAATATGTAAGATAGATTCTTGAGAGAAAAAAAAATATTATAGAACGACACAGTGAACCAACCATCTTAGCAGCAGACCTAGTAATGGATTCAATATATTTTTTTCACTTCATTTCAGCCGAGAATGTTAGCCTGAGAAGGCGCAATCAATCTATCACCTGGAGGTTAGCATTAGCCACGCTGATCGAAAGTAGAAAAAGGTCACTCAGATTATTAATAGAGATCAGTTTTATGTTGGGGGCGTTCAACTTAACAAGCCATTCCTTGCTTCAGTTAACAACAGACTGTATGTAATTTTTTAGATTTCCATGAAAAAATAGTGAATCCTGTTAAATACCTTAGTTCCCACAACTCTAACCCACCCATCTATGACCCGCCACACCGCGTACATTTAGCCGAATCACCCTCATCCCCTTCGTATTCCATTAGTAAGGAGTAAGTTCCACTTGATTAGCTTCTTCCCAAGAACTGTTGCTTTGTGGAACCAGCTCCCAAGAGGATGCTTCCTCGATCGCTACAATCTTAACCTCTTCAAGTCTAATATTAACCATTATCTTTCTCACATAGCTACATTATCTGCGTTCCTTACACAAAAAAAGACACCTTTAGTAACCCTCCGCCTTGAGTGGTCCTTTGGACTTTTAGAGGGTGAATATCATGACGAAAAAAGCCTTTTCTTCCATTTTCCATATACTTCACAAGAAGTTTATTTAATACAAAACAGTTGACAAACATGCATATCTTCAATTCGCTTTTTTATTTTTTTATCCTGTAAAAGGTCCGGGAGGCACTCGAGGTAGAGGGTTAATTTTAAGGGCTAGTTAATATGGATATGAGGGGAGATAAGGGTTAACTCTAGACTTGAACAGGTTAAGATTGTAGTGATATAATATTTCCACTTCATTCCAGCCGAGAAAGTTAGACCGAGAAGACGGAACGAGTCAATCACCTGGAGGTTAGCATTAGCCATGCTGATCGATATAGAAAAGTGTCTCTCAGATTATTGATAGAGATCATTTTTGTTTTGGATATGTTCAAATTAACAAGCCATTCCTTGCTCCTGTTAACAACAGACATTTTTGAGATTTCCATTGAAAATTTTCAAACCAGTTACATTCCTTACTTCCCTCAACTCTAATCCGCTCAGCCACACCGCGTTCATTTCATTTCGCGATTTGATTAGAAAGACTGAACCAGTTCAAAAATTTGTCTGGAAATTCAATAGCCTTTCAATATGTGAAGAAGACCGGTATGACAAACCGTGTCGAACGCTTTTGAAGAGGTTCTTCTTTGAATTTTATCAAGAATCTCTAAATACACGAATCTCCAACGGTTTAAGTGTAGCGTCAATCGACATCTCCAGTTGCCTTGATCTATCCACTTCCCTTCTCCACATCCTTTCATTTTTCATTCCTATCTGCTCTTGCTCCGGATCTTTTGTGCCCCCCTTGCCTTGATCGACCTACGGTCTTTCTCTTTCTCCACATCCTCTCCTTTCCCACTCCTATCTGCTCTTCCTCCAACCCTTCTTTAACCCCTTGCGTGATAGTGGCTTCCAGCCTTGCTTGGGGTGATACGCTTTAAAAAAAAAAAAAAAAGAAAAAAAAGAAGAAGGTGCACCGGACCATAAGTGACATCAATATTCACACCATGGAGGAAAGATAGATTCTGGAGAGAAAAATTGTCTAGAATGACACAGTGAACCAGCTTGAGGAATTAATTCAATATAATCTTTCCATTTTATGTCAGCGGGAAATGTTAGCCAGGGAACACGCAACAAGTCACTCTCCTGGAGTTTAGCATTGGCCATCCTCATGAAAGGCAGAAAGTTTACTGACATCTGGTGTTCCCGTAGTTTGATACATAAAATTATGGCTTCATTTATGGCCGCTAAAGAGCGCACTGTATATGATAGGGTCTTTATTAAAACGCTGGAAAGCACTGACCGGTAGATGTCACACCGCTGTTAAACCAACAGGAGGGAAAAAAATGAATGTTCTGATGGCATTAGGGCCCTTAGAAGGTCTTTTACGTTTGGTTTCTTTTCTTTTTATGTGCCGTGTCCTTTCAGGGCGTAGACGATCATGGCTCTCCACTTCCACCTATCCCTTGTGGCTCTCCAAGTTTCGTCCTTCTGCCACCTCTCCCAGACCACGTTCTGCCATTCACTTGCTTAAGTTCCGCCAGAGATACCATGCGTTGCTTTCCCTTGCCTCTCTTTCCCTCTATTCAACCAGTGAGTATCAGATTTTCCAGGCCCACCTTCCTCATTATGTTTTCCAGAAACTTCAGCTGCCTCTTCCTGATGTTAAGTATAAGACTTCTCAATGTTTGCATCCTCTCCAAGACCTCATCGCTGCTCACAAGCTCGGTCCATGATATCCTCAGCATCCTTCTGTAGAACTACATCTCCGTCGCCTCGAGTCTCTTCGTCTTTCAGGAGAGCGTCCAACATTCGCTGCCGTAAAGGAGGACAGATGTCAAGTAACAGCTCAGAACTCATTTCTTTGTTACCAAAATAATCCTCGTGTCTCGCAATACTCTGCCCAGCTTTTGGAATGCGCCCTTGGCCATCCCAAGACGTCTACGGATCTCACTGGTGCATTTACCGTCCTCTGTCAAAAGACGTCCCAGGT
Organism: Acanthosepion esculentum; assembly: GCA_964036315.1. NCBI lineage: Eukaryota > Metazoa > Mollusca > Cephalopoda > Sepiida > Sepiidae > Acanthosepion > Acanthosepion esculentum. The sequence goes on from OZ038487.1 coordinate 25,336,040, forward strand.
ATTTAAACTTCTTCACCTGCTTAACTTTAGTGTCTCCGATCTGAAAATCTCATTTTGGGCTACTTTTTTTTTTTTTTACTGATGATCTTGCATTTTGTCTTCTCGTAGTTTATGCGTAGTCCCTTCTTCTCGCTCTCTTTCGCCTCCTTCTGCAGGAGGACTTTTGTTTATTGCTGTAGAAATCTCCGTCAGCGGCTTCTAGCTCTTTGCGAACTTTGACAACAAACGACCGCAAAGCGAGAAATCTCTGAATCACTATGCTCTGCGTTTCAGGGAATGATCGCAGCATGCCTTTTCATTTAATATGATAGCTTGATGCTTGTCATCATTTATCTGAAAAGAAATGTGTTGTGGTAGGATCCACCTAATTTGCATAGTAGAGTACCGACTATATAAATATGGTTGGTACCGGGAAGACAGGGAGGCGAATCAAGAGATTCAACAAGAGACTCTGCCCGACTGCGACTTAGTCAACACATTCTCCAGGAACGGTCTTCCCAGGAATATACAAAAGACTATATGTAAATATTGTGTACACTTTCTTGTTTCAATACATTTTGTTCTAAGTACATTTTGTGTTGCATTATTATTCCATGCATTAGTCAAGTTTCAACAAAATGATAATCAGAACAAGTTTTAAAAAGTCAAACCTATTAAAAGACTTGTCCTCAAAGAACTGAACAACCTTACACAATTCCTAATGAAATGGAGCCACTACACTAAATTCACTAATATACTGTACTGTATATAGTCTTTAATAACAGATTCGCTGGCCCGTACAGTTTGATTCTTTTAATATCACACAACGAGTTCATTAAGTCGAAGATTGTCAAATCAATTAAGCGATATCTGTGCGGCAACGAAGCACTTAAAATCTCATACAAAACAATCTGGTTTTGTTAGAAAAATTATTGTTGATAACACAGTCATTCTAAAAATATCTAATTATAAAAGACGTCTAATGATAATTGAAGCACTTTATATAAATCAGTTTAGGTTTGGTTTATTTTGTTTTACGGCATATCAACCTCAATGGGTTATTTAATGCCGACAAAATTTGTATTGCTGGTAATATGCTTTTCTTCAAAAATCCATTTCTGGGAATATTCCTCCTTGAAGAAATCCACAGCTGGTCATATTCCTTTCAAAGAACGCACAACTGCTTGTATTGCTGTTTTTTTTTTAATTTATTGCTAACAATTTTTCCTTCAAAAATTATTGTTGTAATAATTTTTTTTTATTACAAAGCATTTCCGGTATTAAAACCTATTCTTACACAAGTTTGGGTGTTAATTATTTGCCCATAGCTGGGACACTAACAGGTGCTACCACCCCGGGTCGGGGTGGATCCGGGAACACCAGCAATTAAGAAATGGTTCCACGCTCCTCAAAACCTCCTGATCGGAGGCCTTGTTGTTGGACGTAGTTTATCGTCTTACCTTGGACGCGGATGTAGTTTAACGTCATACCCAGGACGTTAATACAGTTTAATATTCAATCTTATCCTGTTTGAGAACGAAAAGAACGTGCTGATGCGTTTTTAAATACACCCAGGGAAGGGTTTTACTTCCACTTTCATCCAGCACGGCGTAGAATTACTACTAATTTTATATAATACAACAGCTAAGGAATTGGCCAAGAACGCAATGGACAGCTTCTCTACTCATTCTTAATAAAAGAAAAGAAGCACGAAACTGAATAAAAATAAAAATAAAAATAAATCTTTTCCTTGTCTCTCACATTCAATAAGATATGTATAACAGAACGATTGATACACAAATATAAAACATTTAATCTCATACTGGATATATGGGTTTTGTTACTGTTATCAGTGCGGATATGGAATCAGGGAGGCGAATTCAAATTCCAGACTTGTATGTTGTCAGCTTCCTTAATGTTCTTGGGAAAACAGGAATTTGTTTCCTTTCTCAACAGTCGAATAGCGTGGGATGTCTAGTTTTATTTTATGGCAACTGCTTTAAGAGAAGGAAAACTTTGAATCCAAAACTGTGAGGAAGAAAATGGAAACATCATTCCACTATCTTTCACAAGATTACTTAGAAAATTCAAAAAAAGAATTAAAAATGTTGAAGTCCTTATCGCTTACGTCTTGAAAGGATTTGGGATTACTGTGGAGGAATTGACTGTTGGTCAGGCGCGAAAGGAGCAGTGTTTTTGAAATGCTTACTAAACAAAAAAGATCGTTATTTCTTTTCTAACCCTTTGTAGTTAGTCGTTCCGTGACATGATTAACACATGACCCCTGAACTTGGATAAAAGGAGAGGAAATCTATCTCTTTTTATTATTAAAATTACCTTCCATATTATCAGACGGATTTATGTCGCGAACAAGTGGCAATATATTAAGGTGAGTGCTATTGCGTTTTTTCCCTTGCCCTGACCACTCTCTATCCGTTTTGGGGATCGGGAAGATTTTCTCGGTGTTATAAAGAATTTAAATGACACAGTAAGAATCAGAAGGCGAAAAACAAGTTAAGAATGAGTAAGATCTCCCCGAAAGAAGGGTATCCTTTTCGGCAATTAACTCTTAGAGCCCTGAGTTCCTGAACAATTTCAACCCTTCTGCCAGAGCTAAAAATTCGCAAATAGTTGATATGTAATGTTTCACGTTAGTTATAAAAATACTTCCAAGTGTTTACTTAATGTTCAACCGGTGGCTGGACATTAAGTCATTTTTCTCAACCACTGTCGCAACCGGGGCTGGATATTACCTCATTTTTCTCTACCACTGTCGCAACCGGGGCTGGATATTACCTCATTTTTCTCTACCACCAGTAAAGTGATGGCCAGGGCTAGAAGAGTTAAACTTCCAATGTTTTTGAACAGAGCAAACCGTAAATCTGAGGTCACGTGGAGACGATCTAAATAGTTTTCATGATGCATATTGTCAAAAATCCTGTGTCGCGTAAAGGACAATGAATGAGATCAGAAAATGTCAAAGCTCTTTCTAAAATGCTCGGGTCTATATCACTTTTTATATCGAACAAGAACGCAGATATTTTAATGTCATATTTTACGAAATGTTTTTAAATTAGTAAACACAGCACAAAGATCTTGACGATAAAACTCACTTTTACAAGTTATTTTTAAAATATTTTTCTTCCACAAGTGTCGATACATTGATCCTTCAGAAGGTGAGCATTTATGGCTCTATACAGCTTAGAGACGTATCTGCAATAATCTAGATCACCAAAATCTACCACCTGATCTCGCATCTCACCCGGTGGTTCAATGGGGGAAAGAACTGGCTTGTAAAATTGAGTAGGGTCTAAACAAAACTAATACCTCTCCTCAATCACCGAGCAGAACCCGACTTTTCAATCATAATGGACTCTCCTTACTTTGAACACTTATTGGGACTCAAGCTCACCACAGACCTCAAGTGGAATGCATCTTTCCGATATATTGCTGAAGATGCTTGAAAAATGGTCAGTTCATTGTACCACTCCAGTAAGTATCTGACTTCCCCTGCTATACACTTTCTTTTCAAGATACAGATCACACCAGAAGTGGAATAATATAAGCAATCATGGCTCTCTACTGTTTAGACTCAGATCGCCAAAAATATCTATCACCAAGATCTAGTACCTGTTCCCTCATGTCAACTGAGGGTTCAATGGGTAAAGGACTGGCTTGTAAAAATCAGTAGTGCCAAAGCCAAACTACTTACGCTCCACCATCGCCGAGCAACCCCTGAACTTTCACCTAACATAATGGACTCTCCTTACTTTGAACACTTATTGGGACTCAAGCTCACCGCAGCCTTCAAGTGGAATGCATATTTCCGATATCTTGATTAAGATGCTGGAAAAATGTTCAGTTTATTTTATCATTCCAGTAAGTATCTGACATCCTGTTTTTTTTACTCTGTCTTTTCAAGATACAGATCAGACCAGACGTGGAGTAAGGTAAGCAATCATGACTATCCACAGCTTAGAAACACATCTTCAAAAATCTGGATCCCCATGATCTAAAACCTGACCTTTCGCCTATCATACTGGACTCTCTTTACTTTGAACAGTTATTGGGATTCAAGCTCACCGCAGCCTTCAAGTGGAATGCATATTTCCGATATATTGCTGAAGATGCAGGAAAAATGGTTAGTTCATTGTACCATTCCAATTAGTATGTGATTTCCCCTGCTATACTCTTTCTTTTCAAGATACAGATCAGAACAGAAGTTAGGTAAGCAATCATGGCTCTCCATATCTTAGAGACACATCGCCAAAAATCTGGATCACCAAGATCTAGTACCTGATCTCTCATCTCAACTGGTGGTTCAATGGGTAAAGGATTGGCTTGTAAAATTCAGTACGGCCAATGCCAAACTAGTACGGCTCCTCCATCGCCGAGCAACCCCTGAACATTCGCATATCATAATGGATTCTCCTACTTTGAACACTTATTGGGACTCAAGCTCACCCCAGCCCTCAAGAGGAACGCATATCTCAGATATATTGCTGAAGATGCTGGAAAAATGGTCAGTTCATTGTACCACTCCAGTAAGTATCTGACTTCCCCTCCTATACTCTATCTTTACAAGAGCCGGGTCAGAGCAGAAGTGGAGCAAATTATGGCTCTTCGGAGCTTAGAGACGCATCTCCAAAAATCTAGATCACCAAAATATAGTACCTGATCTCTCATCTCAACTGGTGGTTCAATGGAGAATGGATTGGCTTGTAGAATTCAGTAGAGCCTAATAAAATCTAATACCTATACTCCATCACCGAGCAGACCCTGAACTTTCACCTATCATAATGGACTCTCCTTACTTTGTGCACTTATTCGGATTCAACCTCACCCCAGACCTCAAGTGGAATGCCTATATCAGATCTAATGGTAATGATGCTGAAAAAATGGTCGTTTCATTGTACCGTTCCAGTAAGTGTCTGGCATCACTTATTATTCTCTATCTTTACAAGATCCGGATCTGACCAGAAGTGGAGCCAGATATGACTCTCTAGAGCTTAGAGACGCATTTCCAAAAATCTGGATCACCCAAATCTAGCACCTGATCTCTCCTCTCTCCTGGTCGTTCAATGGGGATAGGACTGGCTTGTAAAATTCCGTAGAGCCAAAGCCAAACTAGAGCCGTTCCTCCATCGCCGAGTAACCCCTGAACTTTCGCCTATCATAATAAACACTCCTTACTGGGACTCAAGCTCAACCAGGACCTCATGTGGAATGCATATTTCCGATATATTGGGGAAGATGCTGGAAAAACGGTCGGTTCATTGTACTGCCCCGGTACGTTTCTGACACCGTCTGCTATACTCTATCTTTACTAGAGCAAGATTATATATATAAAAATAAAAAAAAATATTGCGACCTCATTTCGTTGGGAGTTGGCCACTCCTCATTTTCAAAATCAAAAACGGTTTACGTAGCATTATGGTGTTGGGGATGAATTATTTTTCGCACTACAAAGCCTTTCCCCCAGGAAACGTCGCAAGCCTCTCGCTGCTCTATCGATATTTCCGTAGCCAGTGTTCTGATGAGCCACGCACCATGGTTCTACCAGCCATGACATTTTGTAGCTGGGATGCGCCATGCCACATACATGCGGCATCCGGTAGGTTCATTTCCAGGTCATTTCAAATCTAGATTAACCGTTATCTTTCCGACATAAATTCTGGAACCGCACGTTTTTTCTTACGCTAATATAACGCTAAACAGTAGCCCTCTGCCTTGAGTGGCTCTTAGGCTTTATATTCGATTAACTTTAATAAAAACATAAATTTCCGTTTCTTATCGCTCTAAGCAACATTTTAAATCATTATTATTCCTTTTTACCCTTATATAAATTTCTATCAACCTCACCTGCCATTCCACATAATCTGTTCTGATTATTTCCAGAAATTTTCGGTTATAACTAAAATGCATTCATTATCCAACTCAAAACAAATTTCTTTTCCGAAATTTTTATGGTTATCAGGATGTATCACTAGATACTTTAAATACCTCGATGTGTGGATCAGTTGTAAGAAATTTAGTATAAGAGATAAGGAAAATGTGTATTGTCTGTGCCAGAGATAGTTTCATGCAACACCACAAGTAGCCTCAAAACCAAATCATGAAACTACAACTCGAATCATGGCATGCATGATGATAAACTCGTTCAAACTGTCAACGACTTCTTTTTCAGATCAAATTTTAAAGGCAGCTTCAAGCGAAGATAACCGGTGGGGAGGCTTAACAAGGACCTCCCTTCTTCGAACATCCGAACTGGCGCTACATAATCACAAACAAGAGCTGTACTAAATAAGAGAAACCATATTACTTGAGGACTTTCAGCAACAGCAACAGCTAAAACGTATATGGCATGTAAGTTGAAGGGAAAATAACATAATCAAGATGTTGATGTTCCCCACCACTTCAAACAAAAGGGCAGGAAGGAAACCCCCATCAATACTTGAAAGAGCGATAACAGTTACTGGATTTGGGAAACCTATTTTTCTGAATTTTTGTGTCGCTGCTCCGTTAATGAATGTTAATGAATGCTTCCTCATAAAGAGCCGGCCAATATTAATATTACCAATCTCATTACCCAGAGTTGCTCTAAGCCAGGTACGGGCAATGTTTTTCGAACACTGGGTCGTATGAGGCACAGTTCATCAGAAGGTGGGCCGCACTACTAAAATATAAAAACAACATTTTTCATTAAACATACCGACGCCATTTTCCCAACAAAATAGCATGCGCATAAGTATCTGGCTTAGAAATGGGGAAAAGTCGTTTTTTTTATCTTTAGAAAAAGATTCATGCTATAAGTATTTTATATGGGAATAAAATGTCGCTGCCGACACTTGAGTTTGAACATAGATCGTCAGTGAGCAAACACAGGCGATCCCATTATTGAATTAAGTAGACCACGTGACCATAGAGGAAACGCATATATGAAAAGTCGCGTGACGTCTAAGGGATCGTTATATTCTACTGTATCCTCTATTACTATTCGGATCGCCATTCCTAGTCTATCCTCTATTACTATATGAAACCGCTATTCTCTACTCTATTCTCTGTACTATTTCCCTATTCGGATCACTATACGGATTACTGGTCGAGAAGTATTATCGAGCAAGTATTGGCATCACTAAAGGGGCGACATGGATTAGCAAGAATTCCTCGAACTTACAGGATTCGTTCATCTTAAACGAAGATTCGTTCAGCAGAATACAGCAAAATGGATTAATTAAAAGCTATCATGGTTCAAATGTTGACCATAGAGGAAACACATTAGAGACGTCTAATTGATCTCCGTTTTTAGTCTATCCTCTATACTATGCGGATCACTATTTCTATTCTATCCTCTATTACTATACGGGCCACTATTCTATACTCTATTCACTATACTATTTCTCTATAATGATTACTATTCGAGTGAGTATTATCAAGCTAGTACTATTAGTGCGAGTGTTATTTGAAGGCATCTGACACCAGTATTGTTCAACGGCGTACTATAAGTTGTATCTGCAATTACAAAGTCTCTACTACAACGAGCATTACGAAAATAACAACGATTAATCGTTGGCATTAGAAAAGTGGCAACGAGTGTTCGTTGATATCCCAGAATTTAGTTAAACATTTGTTTGGCAATGGACATTTGACATATAGAAATCAGCGAGGCGTCTAAATCACCAATATACAGATTATTATTCGGATCACTATTCGGTGGTTACTTTTCGAGTGAGTATTATCGAGCAAGTACTATTAATACGAGTTTTATTCGAAGGCGTCTGACAGTATTATTCAACAGCATACTATAGTTGTATCTGCGATTGCAAAGTCTCTACTACAAGTAGCATTTACTAAAGTAACAACGACTATTCGTTGACATTGCAAAAGTGGCAACGCGTGTTCGTTAATATCACGAAAAACAACACCTGAAGTCTGTATAATATTATCCTTAATGACAGAGGGATTAAGTTATGCTATAGATATCTCTTTCTAGTTTTTACTAGTACTGCAGTTATTACTATTTATTGCTTGATCCAATAGTGTGGCCTTGTGCCAATCTAAGTGGGGGGTTGTGAAGATACGCTTTAATTATGATTACAAATTCTCTGTGTTATTTTTTTTTTCGTTTAAATTTTGTCTTTCCTTTGTTTCTCTTTCATTCTCGTTCTTTTCAGTCTTTTGTTTTTGTTTTTTCTTTCCAACAGCCATTTTCATTTTCTTTCTCGATGTCCCAGTTCATGGTTAAAAAATGTTCGCACATCTTTTCTTCCATAATGGATTTTTGATGTAATTTTGAAATCAACAACAAGAAAAAGTGCGGTTCAGCCTATGATTGCTTCATTTTGTATAGGTCATCAGTCTAGCGAATTGGGGCTGGGATCGCATTCAATTAAAATTCATTTCAAAGCGTAATTAAGAGAAAAACATCATATTTCATTCTTTCTTTCTTTCTTTCTTTCTTTCTTTCTTTCTTTCTTTACATCTTAAATTTTGATCTTCTTTCATTCGTTCACTAAGTTGTCACAGTTTACGCCTTTTCTTTCGTCCTTTCTTTTTGTCTTCCATCAAATGAATTACCTATCTTTCTTTATTGCTTTCCCTATTTATTTCTTCTATCAAAACAGTTAACTCTCTTTCTTTCTTTCTTTCTTTCTTTCTTTCTTTCTTTCTTTCTTTCTTTCATCATTACAATGACCTTTCTTTCCTTCTTTCTTTATCCTCTTTCCATGTATTACCTTGTTCTTTTTTCTTCTTCCATTCTTTCTTTCTTTTTCATGCCGTATCTTTGTTTCTTTCCTACATTTGCCATAATCTTATTTGTCTCTTTCTTTTTTATCGATTGTTTTTTTTTGCTTTCCAAAATAAATTTATATTATTCTTGGAATATTCTATTTTTTTCTTTCTTCCTTTCTTTCTTTCTTTTTCTCTTTCTTTTTTTCTTTCTTTTATTTTATTTTATGCTCTCAATTTTCTATCACTCCATCAATTTTATCGTCTTCATTTTTCTCAACAATTAATTTTTAATGTTTTCTTTATTTTTTCTTTATATGTTTATCTTTCTTTCTTTCTTTCTTTCTTTCTTTTTTACAGTTTTTCTTTCTTTCCTTTTTCTATCTTTTCCCGTCAATTATATATATATATCTTTCTTTCTTTCTTTCTTTCTTTCTTTCTTTCTTTCTGTTCCCATCAATTATATTTATATCTTTTTGTAGTACTTTTTCTTTCTTATTTTTCTTTCTTTCGACCATCTTTTTCATATTCTTCTTGTTTTTTATCCTTCATTTTCTCATGGATCATTTTCTCTATAATCAAATCTTGATTCCATTCCTTACGTTGTTTTGTTTTAATTTTATGATTCCTTTCGCCGCTATAGTTATTTCACAGATCCTTCCTTCCTTCCTTCCTTCCTTCCTTCCTTCCTTCCTTCCTTCCTTCCTTCACACCTTTCTTCGTAAGTTTCTTTCACTTCTTGCGTTTTCCTTCCTCCATTGCATTCTCCTCACAATCCCCTTCCTTCTTCCCCTGGCACCATCGTCCACTACCATTCTCTTTGACCCATTCCCGGGATATTTCAGTTAATTAAATTAGAACCTAGCGTCCTGCCAGTCGTCCACTGTATATACAAAATGACCAGAAAAGAAATTGCAAATCAACACTTTGATTACTCGTCGCTTAATCAACCTAATTAGCTTTGCTGCCGTCAGACCGACATTTCGTTTTGGGTTTTTTCTTCTTCTTCTTTTGCTTCCTTTTATCTCCTCTCTGTTCGTTTTCTTTGTTTACTCGCCGATTCCAAGGTAACAACTTAATTAGTCACGAAAAGAATGGCGTTTCGATTGCACACAGGCTAAAAATGAAATTTCAAAAACATGCGCATGAAAATAAGAAACTAATGAAATTGAATGACGAAACGAAAGAACCGAAAAATTATTTAGTCATTATGCATGAAAAAATGGCGATTTAATTCAAAAGTCTTTGGCATCCCTGACTAACAAGAGTCATGCTAGTTTTAAGAATTCTATCAATGTTCGATGAGGCCCAAATGAATTACGTATCCTTCTTTCTTGCTTGCTTTCGTCTTTTATTTCTTCTGTCAAACCAATTAACTTTCTTTCTTTCTTTCTATCTTTCTTTCTTTCTTCATAACAATGACCTTTCCTTCTTTCTTACTTTCTTTTTCTTTCTTTCTACCATCATAAAAATGACCTTTACTTCTTTCTTTCTTTCTTTCTTTCTTCTTTATTTTCTTTCTTTTTTCTTTCATCATAACAATGACCTTTCCTTCTTTTCTTTCTTTCTTTCATCATAACAATGACCTTTCTTTCTTTCTTTCTTTCTTTCTTTCTTCATAACAATGACCTTTCTTTCTTTATTTCTTTCTTCCCTTTTCTTTCTTTCTTCCATTTTAACAATGTCTTTCCTTCTTTTCTTTCTTTCTTTATATTCTTTCTTTTTTCTTTCATCATATTAATGACCTTTCCTTCTTCTTTCTTTCTTCTTTCTTTCTTTCTTTCTTTCTTTCTTTCTTTCTTCCATCATAACAATGACCTTTTCTTCTTTCTTTTTTCTGTCCTTCTCTTTCTTTCCTTCTTTATTCGCTTTCCATGTATTATCTTTTCCATTACGCATGAAAAAATGGCGATTTAATTCAAAAGCGTTTCGCATCTTTGGCTAACAAGAGTCTTGCTAGTTTTAAGAATACTATCAATGTTGCATGGTGCTCTGAATGCGGGTCCATTAGTGAGCTTTTTAATGCTTAGCTTTGTCCTATACGAGTTAAAATGGCAGCAACTATGGCATCAGAATACTTTGTCAAATCATCCTTCGATGTGTGCAAGGCATTTCTGTCTTGAAAAATAATCCTTCAAATTCTATTTGCAATATGTCAGTAGAAGAATCGAGCCCAAAGAGATCGGATATGATTATCTATTTAGCAGACTAATTTGATGTCGTTGAAAAAAGCTAGGCATACTAGTTTTACTGAGGTAAGCTAAAATTGCAACGCGCTGGAGAAGGAAGCAGATTTTGACCTTTCTGCTTTATGTGCAAACAGGATTTATCAAGGCATTCATTCCAAGTTTTTAACTTTCTTGTGACATCGTAACAACGGCTGTGTCGTGTCTTCATTTGACATCTTAATATTCACATCAGTGCAAAGTATGTCTCTGATCTTCCTTTGACGATGTAACTGTCATTCCACTGCACTGTCTGCGTCTGACCATCCTGTGGCGTCGTAATAATCGTGTGAATGCAAAGTATGTGTCTGACCTTCCTGTGATGTCGTAACACTCATACCACAGAACAGTGTGTCTGACCATGGTGTGGCGTCATAATTATTGTTTGAGTGCAAAGTATGTGTCTGACCTTCCTAGGACGTTGTAACACACATACCACTGCGCCGTGTGTGTCTGACCATCTTGTGGTGTCGTAAAAATCGTGTGTGTGTAAAGTATGTGTCTGACCTTCCTGTGACGTCGTAACACTCATACTACTGCACCGTCTGTGTCTAAACATGCTTTGTTGTCATAATTGTTGTGTGAGTGCAAATTACCTGTCTGACCTTCCTGTGATGTCGTAAACCATGTGTGTCTGAACATGGTGTGGCGTCATAATTATTGTTAGAGTGAAAAGTATTTCTGACCTTCCTGTAACGTCGTAACACTCATACCACTGCGCCGTGTGTGTCTGACCATCTTGTGGCGTCGTAATAATCGTGGGGGGGGGCAAAAATGTGTCTGACTTTCCTGTGACGTCGTAACACTCATACTACTGGGCCGTCTGTGTCTGACCATCTTGTGGCGTCGTAATAATCGTGAGGGGGCAAAAATGTGTCTGACTTTCCTGTGACGTCGTAACACTCATACTACTGGGCCGTCTGTGTCTAAACATGCTTTGGCGTCATAATTATTGTGCTAGAGCAAATTAAGTGTCTGACCTACCTGTGATGTCGTAACACTCATCCCACAGAACCAAGTGTGTCTGACTATGGTGTGGCGTCATAATTATTGTTTGAGTGCAAAGTATGTGTCTGACCTTCCTGTGACTTCGTAACACTGCGCCGTGTGTGTCTGATCATCTTGTGGCGTCGTAATAATCGTGTGAGGGTAAAGTATGTGTCTTAACTTCCTGCAACTTCGTAACACTGATCCTACTGCACCGTCTGTGTCTGAACTCCTAATGGTGGCGCAACGATACACATCAGTGTGGTGGAAGAATCAAAGGCTTAAACTGAATAGATGCACACAGCGTGCTCATCTTCTGTAATTCCTCTTTTGAGAGAAGTAGTTCTATGTGCTCCCAAGACGTTGGCTGATCATTTCGGAGAATTACTGCGTATCGTGGTCGTCGTACATGAATGACTCTTCGATATAAGCATTCCTCCAACTTCAGACCAGGTTCTGGATGCCCACATAATACAGACATCCGTCAAGACAAATACACACTTGTTCAAATTAATTGAAACAAAATGAATAATTCCGTTATTACTTCTTTTTCTTCGTATTTTTTCAATGAAACTTGACCACAGATTCTCGATTGGATTTAAACCAGGGGAGTTTTCAGGCCAGTGAGTTTTGCCAGCGTGTTCGTGGAGCGTTACAATTTTTGTACACTTCCTTGGAGCAACAGTCGTCGTAGGACAAATAATCAACATCTGAGACAATAGTGTCTGGGCGTGATAAAAATCTGATTTAATCATGGATGACGCAGTGATTTTAAACTGCTAAAAAATTTCATCATACACCACGAAAATAGAATCATATTAATGTACGTCGCTGCAAATGACCTAATCTGAGGAATAAATAGAAATCTATAAAAACCCTGTTATTCCAGTGGGTCTAAAATTGTAATATATATATATATATATATATATATATTATGAAATGGACAAAGTCGACAATTATTTTAAGACATTTTTAGGTTTATACATTTTTTTTATAGATACAAATATTTAAGTAAATGCTCTGTTTTATAATAAACAGTATTAAACAACATTTACCGGCCTGAATGTCCGCAAATTTTTAAAATGTGTGACATCATTTGTTTACATTTGGATAGTCTTTGAGCAGATATGAATGTACGTGAGAGATTTATGGAAGATTGTATTTTAAAAACTTTAAAATCGACCTTTCTAATCAAACGATCCTGCGTGGCTCCATCGGTTAAGGCACATCAGGTTATGACGGTTCAGTATACGATACAGGTTCGATTCTTGTCGGAGGACGAATATTTTCTATGAAAATTTCTCGGACATTCAGGCCGGTAAATGTTACTAATACTGTTTATTATAAAACCCCTAATGGAAAAGAATTTGCACAAGTCCGAGTTTAAAAATTAGATGTCTTAAAATTGTTCAAGGGACAATTCAGGCCCTAGGTATTAAGCGTAGACCCTCTCGAAGAAGAGATGGTTCAGTGTTTGGGATTCCTATTTATTTTTTAAGACATTTTTATGTTTATACATTCTTTTTATAGATACAAATATTTAAGTAAATGTTCTGTTTATAATAAACAGTATTAAACAACATTTACCGGCCTGAATGTCCGAGACATTTTCATACAAAATATTCGTCCTCCGACAGGAATCGAACCTGTATCCTATAATTTCTCAGGCCGGTAAATGTTGTTTAATACAGTTTATTATAAACAGAACATTTACTTAAATATTTGAATCTATAAAAAATTTATAAACATAAAAATGTCTTAAAATAATTGTCGGACTTTGTCCATTTCATAATTTGTGACGTCATTTGTTTACTTTTGGAAACGTTTTGAGCAAATATGAATGGACGTGAGAGATTCATGGAAGATTGAAGTTTAAAGACAGCAAAATCGACCAAGCTAACCGAACGTTTCTCTTTGGTCAAATCGGTTAAAGGCACGTCAAGCTATGTGACGGTTCCGTATAGGATACAGTTTCGATTCCTGTCAGAGCACGAACATTTTCTACGAAAGTTTCTCGGGCATTCAGGCAGGTAAATGTTGTTCATTATAAACAGAGCATTTATTTAAATATTTGTATCTATAAAAAAAATGTAAAAATGTCTTAATATATATATATATATAATTTTAAAAAACGACATTATTTCTCATGAATATAAACGTAATTTTCAGTGGGTACACGTCTTTGAATTGTCATTTGGTTTTTAAATTTTCTTACTAAGTGAAATTAATGTCAACCGACGTAGAACGAAGAAAAATCAGTCACCTGACCAGAATAGAACATATATATTCCCTTTTTCAGTCATGGGAATCAAAGCGTGTCATTGCCAAAGGGGTACATTTTTCTTTAGTAAGCAGGTTGACATTTTCATGAAAGAAAAATAAGACAGAGATGGCAAATCCAACAGGTGTCACCAGTGAAAATAAATATATAGTAATGCGATATATATATATATTGGGTGATTTTTAATTTTTTACTTTTAATTTTAATTTCAAATTTTGTAAATCTTTTAATATCTATGATGGCCTTTCTTGGTTGTCGGTTTTTTCGAGTTGCCTATACTTGTGTTTTGGTTGGTCATTCTGGCTTATGTAACAGCGTTTACTCCTAGCTAAGGATCGTTTGGGACTTTTAAGGCCATTTATTCTGTGTTCTGCATCATCGCTTGATGGGACACCGGGGGTGTTGAGGCAGATTGGCTATTTTTGTCGTGATTTTGTAACATATTTGTGTTGTAATATTCAAATAAATAATTATATATATATATATATATATATATATATATATATATACACACACACACACACACACACACACACACACACACACACACACACACACACACACACACACACACACACAAGAGTTATTCAATAAATAAGGTGAATTTTTTGGTATAAGGTCTTCTAATACAGACAGAAGCTTACTTTTTTTCAACGTAGTCTCCCAGCACTATCACACACTTTTCACATCTGTGCACAAGGTTCCGTATTCCCTCAGTGTAGAAATCTTTGGACTGATGTCTCAGCCAGTCGCTCACAACACTCTTGACTTCATCGTCACTTTTAAACTTCGTGCCTCTCGTGAACGCTTTCAAGGGACCAAACAGGTGAAAGTCTGAAGGGGCAAGGTCTGAGCTGTTAGGGAGCAGTTCCCAGCCCAGCTCGTTGATGGTCTGCACCGTTTGGGCTGCTGTGCTGTTTCTGCTCTTCAGTAAGCATCTTTGGCACACACCGGCAGCTGACCTTGTGTGCTCTCCCAACAGATAAGCTCAAAGTCCTTGCAATGTCATCCACTGTCACCCTTCTGTCAGACTGAATGAGGTCATTGACTGATTCGATCACCTCAGGAGACCTCACTTCTGTAGGCCTCCCAGGCCTGTCTTCATCCTCAACACTGTTCCGTCCTTCTTTAAACAATTTAGCCCACCTGTAGACATTTTTTTTGCTGAAACATGTGGCACCATACACAGTTGACATTCTCCTATGAATTTCAACTGGTTTGCACCCTTCAGCAACCAAAAACTTGATAACTGACCGCTGTTCAATCCTGGAGCATGCTTCTTGGTCGGCTATCTTTGCTAATCGGCAAAACTCTGAAAGTTTTTTTTAATATGCAAAAGAAATTAAATCCATGTGAAAAAGAAGTTAAAAACAAGTAAGCTTCTATCTGTATTAGAAGTCCTCATACCGAAAAATTCACCTTATTTATTGAATAACCCTCGTACATACATACACATATATATATATATGTGTATATATATATATATATATATATATATATATATATATATATATATATATATATATGTATACATATGAAGAAATATAGTCTTAAGATGTGCTATATTTATGGGATAAAGTGCTCAATATCAGAGATAGAGCGTTTGTAAATATAAAAGTGAACATAGAAGTCAACACTTACAGGCGACAAACTGTTTCATGCTAGATGCAATCGTCAGACTACACGTGATCACATGTGGTCTGACGATTGCATCTTGCATGAAACAGACTGTCGCTTCTAAGTGCTGACTTCTATGTTCACTTTTATATATATATATATATATATATATATATATATATATATATATATATATATATGACAAAGTGCAGAAGTTTTTGTGTGACGCATTTCATCGGACTAGGTTTGTTTAGGTTTATAAGACCACACAAGCGCACAAGCGACAGAAAAATTTGCATCTAGGTCTTATAACGTTTCCCCGTTCTTGGCAGATGTTCTGTGATCACGTGTAGGATATTTAATAATAAAGATGATGAGAAACTGTTTAAAATTCCCACTTCCTTCCTATCATGCCCAGTTGGTCGTAACAACGTCTTCAGGGACGAAACGCGTCAAAGAAAAAAGCTTTTCCCTCTTTGTCATATACCTTTCTTCCAAAACTTCGTGATGCAGAAATATATACATATCTTTATCCCATATATATATAGTCATAAACAGACAGACTGTTTCACACTTCTTCAGTGTCGCTAGATGTCCGGTTGCCTCTAGCTAAGATCGAAACCCGCCTGAATTGGCGTCAGTCGGAGATTCTACTGCTAAGCCGTCGGCGCACGGCAAATGTGAATTTTAGCACATTTGTTTTTAGATCAACACAGTAACTGCGCGGACTCGATTCGCTTTACGGAAGAGTCTTGCTATATATATATATATACGTTATTTTAAACAAATATTATTAAATTTGCAGGCCATTTTTGACGATCATAATAAATTTAAAAAGTTAGCCAATAACACCACCTCCCAACTTAAAAAACATATCAATAAACTTATTACAGCTAACAATGCTGAAATAAGATTTTATAAACTTCAAAATATTATAGGTGACTATCAACTTGGCTACATTTATGGAAATCTAAAAATCCATTAAAAAGGTCACCCCTTCCAACCTATCATTTCACAAATACCTACACCAGTATATTACCTTTCAAAAATCCTTAACAAATTAATTACTCTTTACCTCCCAAGTAAATACTGTATTAACTCCACAAATGAAGTTATACAAATTCTTAATACTGTAAAACCAAACCACCAAATAATCGCATTTTTTTTATGTACAAAATGTATTTACTAATGTCCTCATTCATGATACGATTGACATGATTATCCGTGATATATACAATCACACTTCTCTCGAATGCATAAATATTAAACCCACTATATTAAAAAATATATTATTAGCATGTTTTACTCAAGTACATTTTCAAAACCCACTAGGTAATATTTATACTCAAATAGACGGTATTGCGATGGGATCTCCTCTAGGCCCACTTTGTATTGATTATTATATGACACATTTAGAAAATGAAAGATTTAATGCAATTAATAAACTCTCTATATATGTAAGATGGATAGATGACATTTTCGGTTTGGCTAAAAATATTGATCAAATTATACAACTTAAAAACAAATTTGAAATTCACTCCGTCCTCAAATTTACATTGGCACGTAATATTAATAATAAAATTCCGTCCCTTGACGTATTTATTGATTCCACTAGACATAAATTTACTACTTCCTTATATAGGAAACCGACAAGCATTAACTCGTGTCTTAATTACAATAGTGAATGCCCCCAACGATATAAGTTAACCGTTATAAAAAAAAAAAAACTGAATTCAACGCACACAAAGGATATCTTCTTTCAAAATATATCTCAATAAACTTAATAATACCTCTAATAAAATTGATAATATTAATAATAATTGTAACAATAATAGTGAATACCCCCAACGATATAAGTTAGCATACAAAGGATATATTCTTTCAAAACGATATTCTATAAAGAATTACATAACATGAAATACACGTTAATAATGGATTTCCTAATTCCGTCATTGATCAACAAATTAAAATATATCTCAATAAACTTAATAATACCTCTAATAAAATTGATAATATTAATAATAATAGTGTACGTCAAATAAATATAACACTATTAACTTATAATATTGTAACCAAATGCATAATAATTACAAACATGAGGAAAGAACATTCAAAAACATAATAGGTAGAAATGTTAAACCCATTAATAATAATAAACAAGTTAGGCTCATCATATATTAGAAAAAAAATTTAAAACAATTGACCTGATAGTTTCTAATAACCCTACAACCACACAAGTAAATCCTCTACAAAAAATCAATGTAGTGTATCTGTCTCCATGCTCGTTCAGAGATCCTAATAAAAACAAACTACGACATATATTGGTTTTTCTACAACTGCGCTCTCCGTAGACTTACCTCTCACCTTTGACACAACGACTAAAAGACAAATTTATTAATGAAAATGAGGGATATATATATATATATATATATATATATATATATATATATATATATATATGCAGAAATATAGTCTTAAAGTGTGCTATATTTATGGGGTAAAGTGCTCAATATCAGAGATAGAGCGTGTGTAAATATAAAAGTGGACATGAAAATTAACGTAACTCTATTAACTTATACTATTGTTACCAAATACATGACAATTACAAAAATGATGAAACAGCACTCTCAACATATTAGGTAGAAATGTTACTTTAATAATATTAAACAAGTTAAGCTTACCATATATTATAAAATATTAAAACAATTAACCTCATAATATCTAATAGCCTTAAAACCACACAACTAAATTCTCTACAAAACCCAATGTAGTGTGGCAATTTACATGCCTAATAATAAACCCAGTACATATATTGGTTTTACTACAACCACGCTCTCCCGTAGGACTTACCTGACACTTTTCTGATCTTAGTTCCATTAAATATTTCTTAGAAAAATATAGCCATGTGCATAATATTTGACAGATATAAGTTGATAACAACAATACACACGCATACACAGAATAAAAAAGAACCTTCAGATATTGGAGGCCATCTACATTAAAAACGAAGCAAGCCACACTCAACAAAATTACTTTTCAAACTAGTTGCATCACATTATACTTCATCTAAAGATATGGTACTGTTGTTAATATTTCATGCCTTCTCCTGGTGTGACGTCATAGAAAGGCATCGTTGCATAGCAATCTTCTATGTCAACATAACAGAATATCATCTTTGATGGTGAATATCTTTGTTTAAATGTCTGTATAACCACTCTGAAGATGGCTCAGGTGAGCCGAAAGCTTAGTACAAGGAACAGCATCATGATAAAAAAATATCCAAATGTTGGATAGTTTTTATCCTTATTTTGTCCTGAAATTAAAGCAACTAAACATAATAGACATTCGTTGTCTCTTATATTTAACAATATATATATATATATATATATATATATATATATATATATATATATATATATATATATATATATATGCACATTTCATTAAAAAAGACTGACAAGGTGCTTTTATTTGGCTTTTTATATAATTTCTCGTGCGATCTAATAATGTTTTTCTTTTCAGATGATAAATTATATAAAAACTGTCCGAATGTTCTTTTTATCCGCGCGCTTTCGGCTATACATTTAGCCATTTTCTTTCGTAAATAATTATATAGGCCAGAGTACAAATTGTTTAACACGCAGACTAACTCTACACCTTTCTGACAATAGCTCAATTAGATCTCATTTAAATATTCATGGAGACCTACCGGACACTATTCGGAATATACTTGTCAACAACACTAATATAATAGCATCATCCACATGCAAAAAAGGATAAAAATAATGGAAGCCTTATTAATAAAAACAAACAAACCAACACTTAATAATATTAACTTTGAACATGGACATAATATCTTGACCGTGTTTTGAAACAAAAAAATGAAACATTTTATAAAACATACATATAAAAAACTATTTCTAATTGTAACAGTTGAAATATAATCCTTGAAAATGGCTAAATGTATAACCGAAAGCGCTCGGATAAAAAGAACATTCGGACAGTTTTTATATAATTTATCATCTGCAAAGAAAAACATTATTAGATCGCACGAGAAATTATATAAAAAACTAAATAAAAGCAGATTGTCAGTCGTTTTTAATGAAATGTGCATGAAAGAAGGATTGCTGCCTAAATACACACACAGACACACACGCACACATATATATATATATATCTTCTAAATTACGCAAAAATAAAAATAACTCTGACATCTCATTTTAGCAGATACATTTTCAAAAATACACAGAAATATCTTGAAATACTAAAGAATAATTTCATGCCATAAAATCACCATTGGTTTCAAACACAGTATCAAGACGACGTCGGAATCGCCTGCAACTCTTCTTGACGGCTTCCTTGTTAAGTTGGTGAATGCTGTCATAATCCTTGCCTTCAGTTCATCTTTGGTGTGACAGAGAGTTTTGTTCGTCTTTAATTCAACTGCGCCGCACACATAATAATTAAGAGGATTGCAGTTAGGTAACCAGATGAAAGGAGTGATGCGATCGCAGAAATTGTCTGACAGCCATGACAGGGTTCTCTTGCTTTTGCGGCATCGTACAGAGTCCTTTTGCCAGATATAGGGTCTTCCAGAAGCCACCCTCTTGACCAAGAGCAGAACTATCTCCTCAAAATCCTTGATGTAGGCCTCCGTGTTGAGTTGGGACCTTGTGGTATGATGAATGGAGACATAACATTACCATCACCAGTGATCACTCCAAACACCGTCGTATCACCATTTGACGCATCCAACTCTTTCCTAATCCTCTGCACTGTCTTCAGATTAACACCCACTCTGAAATGTTCGTATTGTAGCTTCTGGTGCGAATGCCAAACAGTATAGCATGACGTTTCCAAATTTCTTGATGAGTGAATTGGGTCATGCTGCTCTTTTTCTCACAGACGGTACCCAACTGACGGGGATTTCAGCAATATAAAAAATAAACAACGTGCATGCGCGTAATTAAAAATATTAAATCATGACAACTTACCCATCGCATCCTGTATACTTTGAATGGCGTTGTCGTGAGAGAAACAAGTTCACGTGCCGTTTTATCTATAGAAAAACTAACCAAAGTCTCTTGAATTACGTTGCCCTCAATAAAGTAATGATGCATTTGGGAAAAAAAAAAGCAGAATTTTACGTGTATAAAGTGTAAGATGTTTCCCCTTAGTTTATATATAAGATGTAATTATAATGTAATTAATAAGTATTCAGGATGTTCCCTGGAATTAGATCTGTTTGTTCCCTGAAGTGATTATATACTGTTTTTCCTTCCCATTTTCGACCTATTATTTAGAATTTTCTTTCATGTCTGTTAATCCTTTGTTAACTTATCCCTGTCGGCTGGGGCGGTAGAATACGCTGACTGCATCTCTGCAGAGGTGTACGAACCCCCCCCCCCCGGCACAATGGGGCGTCCTGGGTATGATGATAAACTACATCCGCGTCCAGGGTAAGACGATAAACTACGTCCAACAGCAAGGCCTCTGATCAGGAGGCTTTGAAGAGCGTGGAACCACTTCTTAATTGCTGGTGTTCCCAGGTCCACCCTGACTCGAGGCGGTAGCACCTGTTAGCGTCCCAGCTATGGGCAAATAGTTAAAAAAAAAACTATCATCAGCAATAAGTTTTTGAAAAATAATATCACCGGCTATACATTTTTGAGGAAAAAAAATATTAACAGAAAGAGATTTTTGACAAAACAATAATATTACCAGAAAAAAGAAAAGTTGTCGTCATTAAATGACCCATTGAGGTTGATATGCCGTAAAACAAACCAAACCTGTGTTAACTATACTTTCCTTCATTAATTTCCTGTCATTCGTAGCTCTTAATAAATGTTGTATTTTCTTCCATCCATTTTACACATGCCCGCTAGGTTGTTTTTCTCTATCCTTCTTGCCTTCAATCTGTCCTGTGAGTATCAAATCTTCCAAACCCTCTTTCCTCAGTATGTGCCCTAGAATTTTCAACGCTTTTTGATATTAATTGTGTCATTTTTATTTCTGTTTTCTCTAAAACCTCATCGTTGCTCACATGTTCGATACAAGCTATCCTCAGTATCCTTCTGTAGAACCACATTTCTCTTGCTTCAAGTTTCTACTTCATCTGTAAGGTGATTGTCCAGCATTCACTGACATACAGGAGGACTGATAATATATAAGAGTTCATTACTATTTTCTTTTGTTTTTTTCGAGAAAATCTCCCTCCCCCACCAAAAAAATGTCCAGAGACGGTGCAGGCCGGAGAAACGAGCAAAAGTACCTACGTTAAATCGCGAAAAAATATTTCCTTCTACGACGTGGCTTAATCGTTTGATAACTTGTATCGTGTTACAAGAAAGGCCAAAAAAAAAAGGGGAGGAAAAACATTTCAGGGATCACGTGGTAACAAGTCACAAGACCCTGTAACTATAAAAAAAAAATAGTAAAAATGTAACAGATTTTAGTCGACAAGAACCAACAACCCAGGTAAGTACATTACTCCTTTCCCCGTCTGAACCGTCAATTTCTCCACTTAGGTTTTTTAAAAGAATTTCTGCAAGTTTCTCCAGTGTATTATGATGAGTATTTCTGGCAATTTATTTTATATCTACCCGCTTCAGAATTATTATTGCTATGGGTATTTTTGGTACTGATAATATTCAAAATAGTTTTGGATGTGATTGTCATTATTTTGATATAGTTAAGATAAACTATTTTGGATAATAGAAGCTATTAGGTACTATTATATGTTTGTTTTTATCTACTTTATTGTGATTATCTTTTTTGAAGTTGTATATATTTTGTATGCCATTCTCTTAGCATTGTGGATAAATTGGAGTTTTTTTAAAAGTGTTTTCTATATATTTCTTCTTCAGGTAAGTATTGGGGGCTGCAGATTCTTAATGCTCTTAAATGGAGCCCTATAATTATTCCAGATTTTATCCGGTTACAGTGATGGGAATAAAAATTGATATGGTCATTCTTGTTGGTAGATTTTCTGTAAACCTTGTACTATTGGTCGTTATTAGTTCTATGTCGCATGATATCTAAGAAGTGTTGTTAGACTTAGATTCAAAGGTAAAATCTATTGTGGGTTTAGTGTTATTAAGTTTTTTGACAAGATCAGGTAATACTATATTTTGTGGATATATTAATAGAGAATCATCTTTGTATCTAAAATAAAAATGTTTTGGTAAAATATTTTTAAAAGGACCACTTTCTAGAAATTCCAAAAATAAACAGACCAAATCACCACTAAGTCTAGTTGCAATGTAATGTGTTGTGACTAGTTTGAAATATAATTTTGTTGAGTGTGGGTTGCTTCGTTTTAATGTAGATGGCCTCCAATATCTGAAGGTTCTTTTTACTGTCTATTATGTCTGATCATGAGCCAATCTAATGTTTGAATGTTTGCTTTAATTTTTGGTGAAAATAAAGACAAGAATTGTCCAACATTTGGATATTTTTTTTATTAAGTTGGCCCTAAGTTTTCAGAGTGATTATACAGACATGAAATAAAGATATCCATCGTCAAAGAAGACATCTTGTTATTTTGACATAGAAAATTGCTATGCGACAATAACAGTCACGGAATGGCAGACGCAGATCGTAAGTTCAAGAAGCGGTTCTATGACATCATACCATGCAATAGACCGAAGTATTACAACTGAACCACTCTCTAGATGCAATCTAATGTGTTGTGACTAGTTTGAAATGTAATTTTGTTGAATGTGAGTTGCTTCGTTTTAATGTAGATGGCTTCCAGTATCTGAAGGCTTTTTTTATTGTGTGTATGTGTGATTATTATTGTGTTATCAACTAATATCTGTCTAATATTATGTACATGGCTATGATTTTTTATATACATATATAACATAGATGTGTATAATCAAATCTCTTGATAAGTGGATGTAATCTCTGTGAAAGAGCAAAGATAAGTGAACATTTAATTTTATTTATTACTATTAATGCTCTTGATATTGAACATTATAATTACAAAGACTGCATACTTTAAAAACTTTACTATCTAGAAATATCCTGGTCAGCAGTTGTATTATGAAGAACCGTTCTCACAGTTTATACCTGCTTCAAAAATATTATTGTTATGGGTATTTTTGGTTCTGATCCTATCCAAAATAGTTTTGGATGTGGTTGTCATTATTTTGTCAAAGTTAAGATAAGATAAACTATTTTGGATAATAGATGACTAGAAGCTATTAGGTAATATTATATGGTTGTTTTTATCTACTTTATTGTCTTTATCTTTTTGAAGTTGTATATTTTGTATGCCTTTTTCTCACACACACACACACACACACACACACACACACACACACACACACATATATATATATATATATATATATAACAGCTACATTTTAAAAGCCCACAGCATTTAGACAACAAGAACCAACAACACAGTTAAGTAAATTACGCCTTCCCCCGTCTGAAGCGTCAATTTCTCCACAGTTTCTAACGAATTTTTCCTGTTTCTTAATACTTTGCTTGGTTTTCGGAAAGCATTTTTCGCTATTCCAATTTCAGTGTCGCACATTCCGCCCTCTTTTCAAAGTCTTTCCAGGTATTTCAAATGTTATACTTGTTTGATTTTGGTATCACCAATTATTAATTTGCATATTGTATTTCACTTGACAACCATGCGTTTTGTCTTCTTACAAATAATGTTTAGTTCTTTCTTTTCGCTTTTTTTCACTGCTTTCTGTAGGATTTCTTGTAGTTTCCTTTCTGTCTGCTATCAACACTGTTTCATCTGCATATTTTATGTTGTTAAGATTGTGGCCGCAAATAACAAATCCTGGTATACGCTGAATGCGTGCTGCCAAAAGACACACACTTGTTTTACAATCCTATCTATTTATATATATTTACTGAATTAATTTTTTATCCGCATGCAGAGCAATGATGTGAGCAAATGATCATTCATATCTTCAGTAATGGTACTACTATTCATACCCTGGCTTCTATCTTGAAATTCCATTCAAGAACCATCAAGGAAACGGTGAATAAGTTTAAAAATTTGCACATAAGGGAGTAGTTGCAGCGATGTAGGGTGTGACAAGACGTCTTACACTAGACATGTTTGACTATTCGTCCATTGCGAGACATCTACACAACATTCCTGTCCATATTCACAATATAAAAAATTACTGATCGACAACACAACTATCCGACACCAAGAAAATAACAAATTCAAGCTACAGATCCTAGAAGAAATCTATATTAAAAAATTAAAGCCGACACTGAACAGAATCAACTATGAATACTGCAGTAATGTTCTGAAATGATAATAACATTATAACACAGGGGAAAAAATCCATAATGGATAATTTTTTCACGTTCTAATGAACGCTCGGCACATTGTCAACCGTTTTGCATGTAAAAGCACAGTGAAAAAGAAATGACGGTAATGGATAGCAACGCACAGCTTTGTATAAATACTTGTACCAATGAACAACATATTTTTGTACTGCTTGCACTCCTGAAGAATGTACTTGGGAAATTAAATTTAAAAAAATTAAACAGCTACAGCACATTTCTCTCATCCTTTAATATCAATACGCAGAACGTTATTCGTGAGTATGAACGGATTTTGTTAAAAATTAGCAGACATAATCTCTGTAATTTATATAATCAGACATGCCTAAAACAGAATTTGCTGCATAAATAGACACCCACACGCACGCACGCGCGCACACACACACGCAAGCGCGCATGCACACACACACACACACACACATGTGTCTAGTCACACTGATGAGCTGTGATACAGCGAAACAGTCTGTCTGTGAATGATATGATCTTCTTCTTCTTCTTCTTCTTCTTCTTCTTCTTCTTCTTCTTCTTCTTCTTCTTCTTCTTCTTGTGCCCAATATTAGTTACAATGTTATTAAATTATCTTTGTTTAATTCGATATTTTTGCACACCGGAGATGTATTTTGCCTCTTCGATTACACTGGTCAACGCGATTTTTGGCGCCAAGAAACAAAAGACATTTTTCTGTCAATTTCACGGTGCTGATTCCCAAAATGAGCTTAGATTTTCATGGTTAACTACCGTTTTTGTTGTACTAAAATTTCTCATTTTTGAAAAAAAAGATCATTTTACAACATTGACTGATCGCAAAATCTACTTAATAATGGTCGTAGAAACCCATCAATTTTCAGGTAGGTCGAGCAATTTATGTCCGCCAAATGAAATAAAATATTTTTATAAGAAAAAAGTGTTTTTGAGTCAAACATTTTAAAATAAAATACCGATTTTTCCAATTTTTCGCCAAAATTCCAAGTAACTCGTAAACTTTATCAGTAATCTAATTTAGTAAACCTGATAATTAAGGTGGCATCAAAAAAAGTGAAACCGTAAAATCTTGTTTGATATTCATAAATTTATCCCATCACTTTTATCTCTTCACTACGGAAGGAAACCAAGCACATTGAGAGCATTTTGTTTTCACAGTTGGAAAGAAACTCCAACTAAAGAAATCGTAATTGAATGCATCTATTCCATTGTACATGATACTGCTGGAGTATCAAAAGGGACTTAAATAAAATTGAAAATAACAGACAATCAAAAAAGAGAAAACATTTTCTCATCTTCACGGAGGTTTTATTTCTGCTGTTAATTTATTAAATGATTTGATGAAAATATTTGGTCTTGGTATATTCAATCGTGTTAATTCTAAAGTCTTACGGTCTGATTGTTATTGCAAAAATAGTATTTCTCAATAAGCAGACCAATATTTGTTGGTTTAAATACGAATTGAGAGGTTTCTATGATTTTATTTTGAGAAATATTGCCATCGGTCAATATCATATATACAGAAAACAAATGAAAAAAAATGATTTTCCCCCCATAAATAAGGCATTTCTGTACAGTAAAAACGTTAGCTAACCAAAAAAAGTAAGGTCACTTTCAGGTTCAGCACCCTCAGATTAGTTAAAAAAATGTTTGGTGCCTCGACACCATTTAAAATTTTTTTTAATTTTATTTTACCAGTGTTATTTACGTGACTATTACCGGACAAACCGCCAACAAAAATATTTCTTTGAATTTATTTTCATCCATTTTTTACCGTTTCATTCCCTATTATTTTCTATTTTCATATATTAACTGAATTCATTTTCTGCTGAAAAAAGTTTCTGGATTATTCTAATGCCCTTCCCATTATGTCAAAGTTACTTAGATTTTCCAACATTTCTTTGTGATATATTTTATGAAATGCTTTTGTATCATCTAGAAAACATGGGTGTAAATCATTTTGCATATTTATTGCGCTTTCTGATATCATTCTGAACATCGCCGATCTGACCCCGAACGAACTACGACCAGTAAAGATGAATGTATATCCCCTCAGTGAGGTTCCATGCCTTGAGAGACTATTAGGCCTTAATATCACCCCGACATCAAGCGGAACTCATACATACAATTCATCGCTAAAGATGCAGGAAAAAGGGTCGGTTTCCTGTACCGCTCTAGTAAGTACTTGACCCTCGTGCTATCCGTTACATGTACAAGTGTCGGAAAAAAGGAGTAACGAACATACATTCACGGCTACTCTTAGAGAAGAGAGGATGGGAAGAAACGAAAAAAAAAAGAACACCTGCCTTCCTTGTTTTTATTTTACTGATCATGCAAATTTGTGGCATCATGTGACTTAAGAGAGTCACATGACACATTTTGCTATCTTATTAAAAGCAGCATTTTTGCTGCATTTTTTTTTTAATATGCGTTTTCCATTGGAGTCACTACTTCTGCTTATACAGTGTTTTTTTCTAACTGGGAAAATTTCACCAAACCTTAGACGCAAAATAATACCCTAGGACTCAACCGGAAATCTGTTACAATTTTCTAATCTCTTGAACCTTTAAGATAGTATACTATCTTTCGTCCTCTGTCGATTCCTGTTGTTGGGACGAAGTAATTGATTGTTTCTTCTTGGGTTCGTTACTTGTTTATCTACTCAGGTCTTATTCCATTTTCTTCTCTTCGCCTTCCCGCTGAGGGATTTCGCGAAACAAGACGCAAATCAGGCCTACAATTGAGTACTGTTGTCATATTTGGCAGGAGCTGCCCACTCCTAACTTTCCAGTCCCAATATTGTTCAAAAGAATCCCCGAGTTCTTGTGGGTGACAAATTATTTTTTCACCCTCCGATCTCTCTCCTACAGGCCGGGGTGTGGCAAGCCTCTCACTGCTCTATGGCTACTTCCATGAAAAGTACTCGGACGAACTAAATTCCTTGTTTCCGCCAGTTCTGACCTACACGGCGAGGACCCGCCACGCCCCTTACATTGTAGCAAAGCACCCACATTCCCTCTGTATTCCATCGGTGAGAAGTAAGTTCCACTCGAACAGCTTCTTCCCGCGAACAACTGCCCTGTGGAACCGACTCCCAAAAGGATGTTTCCCTAATCACTACAAACTTAACCTGTTCAAGTCTAGGGTTAACCGTTATCATCCTCTCCTGTCTGCATAAACTGTCTCGCACTCTGTAACTCTCTACCTCGAGTGGCTCTCGGGCCATGTGCAGAGTGAAACTCACTGAAAAATAAATAAATAAATATCGCATTCATTGTTCCAGTGTCTTTAGCAAATCTATACTGTTTTTGTCTCAGCTCTTGCAACTCAACATTCATGGCTCCTGTTATGTAGTTAATATACATTATCATTATTTTATTTTTATTACGTTACATACGCATACACACAAACACGTACACATACACACAAAGACAAAGACACGCACGAACGCAAACACACACACACACACACACACAAAGAGGAAAATCTGGATATCTATCTCGATACCAATATATATATATATATATATATATATATATATATATATATATATATATATTTATTATGAAATAGACAAAGTCCGACAATTATTTAAAGACATATTTACTTAAATATTATTTGTATCTATAAAAAGAATGTGTAAACATAAAAATGACTTAATATATATCTATATATATATATATATATCAATATATATATATATATATGAAAGTATTTCTGATACACTATATATATATATATATATATATATATATATATATATATATATATATATATATATATATGTATGTATGTATATATAGAGAGAGAGACAGAGAGAAAGAGACAGACAGACAGATAAGGAGAGATATGTTCACATATGATTTTTAACTAAGGAAAAACTAGCGAAAGTCTCTTACATGGTTCGCAATAAAGAAATGTTTAAACTTGATAATCTAATATAAATGAATTTATGAGAAGAAAGAGAAAATTGATTTTTTCCCCTCTTAGATTATATATGTTGCTTTGTAATTATTACTCCTACGAGATGTTTTATTAATGGCTGATGTCCGGACGAGGTATTGGAGAAATAAATAATTTCTTTTAATGTAAGGCCAAAGATTTAGGCTTAATGTTGGTTTCAAGTCTTTATGAAAGATATTGAAGCATAGAAAATATCGTTGATTCAAATACGCTGAAATTATCTAGCTAGAATATATATATATATATATATATATATATATATATATATATATATATATATATATATATATATATATATATATATATATGTTTGTGTGTGTGTGCCTGTGTATATATATATATATAAATATATAATTATATATATATATATATATATATATATATATATATATGTGTGTGTGTGTGTGTGTGTGTGTGTGCCTGTGTATATATATATATATAAATATATAATTTTATATATATATATATATATATATCTGTGTGTGTGCTTGTGCATATATATATATATATATATATATATATATATATATACATGTCTGTGTGTGTATATATATATATGTGTGTGTGTAGAGAGACAGAGAGAGGAGAGAGAGACAGAGACAGAGAGTTGGATCAGAGAGAAAAAGATGGAAAAATGTGAGAGAGAAAGAGATATAGCTGCAAGAGAGAAACAGAAAGAGGGAGAGAGCGTTGGAAGAGAGACACAAATGGAAGAGTGAAAAAGAAAGAGATAGAGCTGCAAGAGAGAAAGAGAAATAGCGAGAGCTGGTAGAGTGAGAGAGGGGAAAAGAGAACTTCAAAAGAGAGAGAGAAAGCTATATACAGAGAGAGAGCAGGAAGAGAGTGAGCTAGAATAGTAGGAGAGAGAGAGAAAGAGAGAGAGAGCTAGAAGAGTGTGAGAGAGAAAGCGAGAGCGTCAAGAGAGAAAGAGAAAGATATATACGGAGAGAGGGAGCTGGAAGAGACTGATTCTGGAAGAGAGAGAGAGTACTGGAAAAGAGAGAGAGAGCTGGAAGAGTGAGAGAATGAAAGAGAGAGAGCAGGAAGAGAATGAACTGGAAGAGAGAGAGATCGATAAGCGAGAGAGAGAGCTGGAAGAGTGAGAGAGAGAGAAATAGAGAGAAAGAGAAAGGGAGAGATATAGGAGATAGAGAAAGCAAGGTAGAGTGTTGGAAGAGCGAGAAATAGAGAGGGAGTTAGAAAGAGTGGGAAAAAGCGGGAAGAGAACGAGAGGGAGCTGGAAGAGAGAAAGAAAGAGATAGAGAGCGGGAACTGGAAGAGAAAGAGAAAGAAAGAAAGTGAAAGATCTGACAGAAAGAGAGAGAGAGAGAGATACCTAGATTTTGCAGTTAGTGTAAGATTAGTAGCTTGGAACGATAAATCGTCGACGTGAGTTCGAAGAGCAGTCGAATTCGTCAGATTTGTCTACATAGAAATATACTTAAAGGAATTATGAATCTCCACTCCACCATCATCAGCTATGGGTTAAATAGCAGTGTAGTCAGGCACTGTAGTATTGGTTGGCAACCAACTATGATCAACTATGAAATCAAAATCGTAACAGCCAACTGAATCGTTACAAATGTGGATAACCACGTGGCCCAGATATTATGCTTACAAAACAAAAACACAATAGATGTCAATAAGTATGGATATTTGCACAGAGTTGAGTCGTCATCAGTAGGTATTTGGCCCAATGATGGCATCATTGTCATATACACACATACGAGCGCGCGGTTAGAATGTCCACATTCCGACCATGGAACCTGGGCACTGATTACCTCGACGTGGTGTAATGGTTAACAAGTTGATCACGCTAGAACGATTACGAGTGAGCATTGCGTTCGATTCTCACTGGGTTCCTCGTACTTTCGGCCTTGGGCCACATCTCAAGATGCTCGATTTATAGCTATAGATATTAAACGAACTCAAACCTGTAGCAATAAAACAAAACCCCAAACTGCGTCGAAGGCCAACGATCAAAATCATAACTCCAGATTGCACGGTATAGCATGAAATTTACATTCTTCCAACTGTCATGTTCACGACGTATTGGCCGTTGTATGCTTCAGCCTTCTTCAGGTGGTTGGAATTTTGAACTGTAACCTTTATTTAGTGCAGCATGGGAGATTGTTATAGTTCTACGTGCCATGCCTCTTCTGGATGTCTTAGTTATCTCTCTAAGTCAACTTTAAGTCAAGTTTTTGTTCACTACTGCCAGGTATTGAACCGACAACTCTTCAGGTCTAGTCACTGGAAACTACCAACGCTTTTATTCACTTGGCCATGTGTCCTTGAGGACATTAGTGTATGAATTTGGCTACGGCACAATTAAAAAATGAGAGAAATATTTTAATTTTAAAATTTTATTTTAAAATTTATAAATTTGGATTTTTTTACTGTAACTATAACAACAAAAATATTTCGATTTCATTTTTGCCTTGAAAATGTCGGAAGACGAAATGCCTCGGCAAAAACTTTCAGTTTTCATCTTATACAAATTTTTCTTATCCACAGAAATGATCTGAGAATTAAATAAATTTTAATATAGTAATATATAGTATATATATTTAGTATATATTAAAATTGAAACAGTGAAATATCTTCTTTGCGTTGTAGTAGTTATTGGTTTGGAATTCGTGATGTCATTTGCGACCATTGGAAATTGCTTGGTGTGCAACGTGTAGCACGCGTGCCGTAGGTGGCCGATCCCTGCTGTAGAGTATTTTTGTATTAAGCAATAATACTTTATTTGATAACAACAAAATACTCTACAGGACTGAATGCAAGGAAAAGCTCCAAACCCTAGAAGTTATTATTATACAAAACTAGCAGCATGGCCCGATTTTGCCCGTGCTTAATTCAAAAATCGTACGACTCATACAGCAGTCGCTATCACTTGACGTAAAATATTTTTGCCCTTCCTTGCCTTTAAAGGAGTGCCCTTTGTCGTGCTGATGTTGCTATATGCCTTACTTCTTGCATATCTCACACTGCGAATTTTTTCTAAGCTCTATACTAAACATTAAATCTGTTACGAAAAAAGAACTAAAGAAAATGAACACAAAACGATCAGCTTTAAAAAGGACTCGTAACTGGAAAAAGTGAATGAAAGAAGAATGTTAACAACAAATACTTTTTCACACCCAACCCAGTTCTGCGGAATCAGAATCAACGTTGAGTTTAAGCAAGCGAATGAGCCAATTGGAGTAAAGCGCCATGCAGATTTAAATTTTTCACACTTGTGACGAATGCAGCTATCGATTTTTTTGCATGCTAGCATGCTAGTTAACATTCGTGTCAGTCAGCTGTTGGCTCTCACGCTGGCCAATAGAATCTTCCTGCCTATTCGTGGCAGTCAGCTATATAGGCTCTCACTCTGGCCAGTAGAAAATGGCCGCAAACTACATGAAAACTACCGCATAAGCATGAAAAAATCGATTACTTCCACTATCGATGGGAGTTGGGAAATGCAAAGTCGGTCTTGAGCATGTAAATTTTGGTGCATTATCCGTCGCAAATTGCGGCTGTGCATTCGTTACACACACACACACAAACACACAATTTTTGAAGATTGTAGTTAACAGGGAAGCAGGTAAAGGGAAGGGAGTTCCACAGGCGGGAAGTTCGAGAAGAGAAACTGTTGGGGTAGAAGTGGCAATTACATTAAAGTATTTCAACAGAAAATAGGTGGGATCTAGTTGTCAATCTAAGAGAAACCTTAAATTCACGTAATCATGACACCAAGGAAAAACGCTCGTCGCATCAATTGCCGTGAAAATATTTGTAGAAAGGTCAGAGGGAGCCACGTCACGTCGGTGAGAAAGTGACTGAAGTTGAGATGTCAAGTCAGGATCGATTACATAGTGGATCCTTCTTTGGATTTTGTCAAGAAATTTGTCAAGAATTTTAATGCCTCCAAAACGAAACTGCTCTCATTTAACCACCATAGATAAACCTTCCTGCCCGCCATCAGCATTTTCGTGGCTTCACGTTCTCAATTGACTTGATATGGAGCGACTACATCGAATCAATAGCTGCGTCTACTGCAAGGAAAGTTGGGTCACTGTATCGTGTCAGAAGCTTTTTCTCGTCATTTACACATTTACAAATCTACCATTCGTCTGTGCACTGAATACATTTGCTATATTTGGTCTGGTGTTCCTGCTAATCATGTCTGGATTTTGAGATGAGCTTGGATCTTTTATTTAATAATTTATTTTGGTCTGGGAAGGTAATGATAACTATTTTTTCCTCCAAGCAAAGTTTGCAAGTTTTTGATTGGTTATTGTAGGCTGATGATCTTTTCCTTATTTTCCAAGATATTTTTGGTGTGGTGTGTGTTTTGTTTTTAATTTCCCTGATATACTTAGAAAGCATTGTGCTGTTTGCATATTTACTATTTGTGAAGGATGTTTTGTGTACATAATTTCTTTGTTTCCAGGGTCCTTCAGTTACTCCTATGTATACTTTTTCTTCATTATCTGGTGATTTTATCCTGGCTTGGTATATTTCGTTGTTTTGGAAACAATTACCGTTTAAAGGATATTCGTTCTTTATTCTGAAGTCAGTCAACCAAAAAAAAAAAGGTAAAAATCAGCTACAGTTGCACCGATAACATGGCACAAATAATAAAAAAGCACAACAGGAAAATTATCAACAAACCACACGAACAAATTAAACGCACGTGCAAGTACAGAATAAAGAACGAATGAATTGAAAAGCAAAAAGAGAAAATATACAGTATAACAAATAAATACTAAGAATTAAAATAAATTGATCTAAATGCATCCAAATATATAAATAAACTAACAACCGATACCGATAAACTAGCCGTTAGAAAAAAAGCAAATAAAGATAATCAATCCAAATAAATACATGAAGTAATAAACAAATTAAAAACTGTTCCCCCCAAAATCATAGTTAGAACAAACTACAACAATCAACCCCAAAATTGAACAAATAGCTTTAATTATCTTCCCAAAACAAAAACAAAACTATTAAATAAGCTATATAAACAAATTTTTACTACGTTAATAAAAACACCGATCGAAATATAAAATTTTAAAAAAATATATAAGATAAGAAATAAAATTAAAAAATAAAAATAAATAAAAACAAGCAAAATGATTTAACCCAAATATATAAATAAACAAATAAATGACTTCCGGTAAAATAACCGCCAAAATAGAGTACCCACAATGTACCACTGACACGTATATATAAATAGCCGAGAAAAATAAAGGCACTCGTGGCCTGGCGATTGCATATAGCATGAAACAGACTGTCGCCTATAAGTGTTGACTTCTATGTTCACTTTTATATTTACACACGCTCTATCTCTGATATTGAGCACTTTATCCCATAAATATAGCACATCTTAAGAATATATTTCTTTATATATATATATATATATATATATATATATATATATATATATATATATATTTGTAATGTCATCGAACGCTCGTTGCCACTTTGTGATGCAAACGAATACTCGTTGCCACTCGTTGTAGTAGAGACTTTGTAATCGCAGATACAACTATAGTTACGCCGTTGGACAATACTGGTGTCTGACGCCTTCGAATATCACTCGCTCTAATAGTACGTGATCAATAATACTTGCTCGAATAGTCATCATCGCATAGTGATCCGAATAATAGTGAATAGAGTAGAGAATAGCGGTCCGTATAGTAATATAGGATAGAGTAGAAATAGAGATCGTTTCTGCGTTTCCTCTGTGGTCACGTCGTCTACGTAATTCAATTATGGGATCGTCAGTGTTTGCTCACTGGCGATCTATGTTCAAAGTGAAGTGTCGGCAGCGACACTTAATTTCTATATATATATATATATACACACTTTTATATATATATATATGTTAAGTCTTGACTCAATGTTGAATCTCGCCTAATGCATGGAATAATAATGCAACACAAAATGTACTTAGAACAAGAATGTATTATAACAAAAAAGTGTACACAATAAGTACATATAGTATTTCTGTATATTTCTGGGAAGACGTTCCTGGAGAATGTGTTGACTAGTCGCAGTCGATCAGAGTCTCTAGTTGGATCTCGTGATCCCTTCCCCCTCGTCTTCCGGTACCAACCATTATTTATATAGTTGGTAGTCACCTATGCAGATTAGGTGGATCCTACACAACAATATATATATATATATATATATATATATATATATATATATATATATATATATATATATATGCCAAGGTTAATTATTATATTGTGTAACACATGCTTTACACCTTAAATATGGAGAACTTGTAGATTTTATTTATTTACCGTTAGGACGGAAGAAAATGTCATCCGGGACCCATATTTTTATTAAATATTTTTTGGCATGCAAACATTGTCTCCTAATTTCCGCTCCCTTAGTCAATAGCGAAATTGGCTCGGAAACATAGTAATATACTAATATATGCAATATATTAGTATATATTTATTTATACTATTTACATTATTCGTACTATTGTCTGCATCTTTGTCGCCACACTTATTACAACGTTTCGGCCGTTGTAGGCTCCGACCTTCTTCAGGTGTTTGGAATGTCGAACTGAACCCTTTATTTCGCTCACTGGGGTAGACTGTTCTAGTTCCACGTGCCATATTTAATGGATGTCAGTTGTCAATTATCTCCTGTTAATTCCCCTTTCCAAGTTCTCCACTCCCTTAACCGGGTATTGAACTCACACTCTTTTGGGTCCTGTCACTGGATATAACTAACGCCTTTATCCACTGCGTCATGTGTCCCTGACCGTCATCAGGCAAAGGGTAGATATTTCTACATATTAAAAATAATTCTTTTTTTTCTTTTGTGTTTTCGATGTTAAATATTCTCGATATGAGACATTCTCTTTTTTTGTGTTAGTGACCCAAATGTCTTCCTTGAACTGGCCATATATTATGATTAGCATTTAATTTACTTCAATTCATGAGCAAAACAGCCAATTTCTCTTTCATATATATTCAGAAAGCTCTTCTTCAACACACAAAGGGAAAAATTTCTCTAATATTAGATGAGAAGTGAAAGGTCCGACTTACCTAACAAGATTTATGTTCACGTAAAAAAGCGTTTTTGATATTGGCTTACGAAAGCCAAAACGGCCCAGAAGATACTAGAAACATTTGTGTAGACTCACCCCAGAAAACAGAAAATATGTCCCAAGCTATATAAACGTCGAAGAACATTTTAAGCAATGGCCTTCCGTTAATCTTCAGACAAATCTGCATGAATGAAAATTGCCTCTTTTATAATATAGATATAGTTTGACGCATGGCCGTGTTTTTACAATGTTAACATTCTGACCATGCCACCCAAGTTCGACTCTTTCTCGACTTGTCATGGAGGTGATTCTTCATAATATCGGATTGGGAGACGATACCAGCGTGCGACAATGGTGGGAAGTTCCTTAAAACCATACCGTACGGATTGACCCAAGACTTGTGAGTGAAACGACTTAGGTGAAACCGATCGGAAGACATCTAACGATTGTGACCAATATATTAGCTTTGCTCAAACTGGTGACCCTGTGAAATTATGCACTCTCTTCCAGAAATTGTAACTAAGGTCCGTTCAGTAGTATTACCGTATGAACGGCACGTTAGTTCTTCGGATGTTGAAGAAATGTAACTGAGCAATTGTCTGCAGCAGGGATTAGCTAGCTACCCTAGCAGACCAGAGACCAGCTATACTATAAATGTGTATTAAAATATTTAAGAGGGCATTTATTTGCTTATTTACACCATTAAGCCAGTGTTGGTAGATGTGTGTTTGCATGATTGCTGTTCGAGATTTCAGTGTTGGCTTTGCCAGCTGACCCTTTCTCTGGCTTTCTGGTTTTGCCCTGGGTGCCGTTATGTCGCTTTCCATCCAGATTTTCTGTCTATGAATCCTGTGAAGCTAAGAAATAGACCGTGAAATACTGAACCAATATTTCTTATTCCCGGGACGGCAAAACAAAGAGAAAGCAAAACCACTTCCTCTCCCATCACAGATGCCATTACCGATGAATATCGACCCCCATCAAAGTAAACATTATCCTCTTCAAGTTTTACAAATACTCTGATATTAATAAGCAACATAACAAGCATAATTAGATTCATAACAACTGTAATAATAATAATGATTTTTATAATGATGATGATAATAATAATAATAATAATAATAATAATGATAATAATAATAACGATAATAATAATAATGATGATGATGATGATGATGACGATGATGATAATAATAATATGTCCTGGGTAAGACGTTAAACTATATCCAGCAGCAAGGCCTCTGATCAGGAGGTTTTGAGGAGCGTGGAACCACTTCTTAATTGCTAGTCTTCCCAGGTCTACCCTGACCCGGGGTGGTAGCACCTGTTAGGGTCCCAGCTATGGGCAAATAGTTAACTATTACCAGCAATACGTTTTTGAAAAAAATATTACCAGCAATATAATTTTGAAGGAAATATATTACCAGAAACAGATTTTTGACAAAACAAAATATTACCAGCAATAAAAAATTTTGTCGGCATTAAATAACCCATTGAGGTTGATATGCCGTAAAACAAAATCAACCAAACCAATAATAATAATAATAATAATAATAATAATAATAATAATAATAATAATAATGTATCTTTGAAGATCTTCAAAAAGCTACCAAAATACAACGACATTGAAAACGAAATCTCAAAAAATGTGGCACATGGGAACATCAACAATTCCTGTTGTAGTTTTTAAATAATTTTATCACGTCGATATGGTCGCCATTAGTTGCACGATGCACATAAAGTCGGTACTTGATTTCTTGCCATGTTCACTGCAGCATAGCCTCATCAATGGTGACAATGGCATCGGTGAGTTTTGCCTTTAGATCAGTGATTTCTTCTCTTATTTTGCGATAAACAATATCTTTAAAAATAACCTCATCGAAAGAAGAATGATATCTGGTGAACGAGGTGGTCAGGGAATTGGGCCATCCCTTCCAAATTACCGGTCTGCAAATGTTTGAAATAAGAACACCTGAGCTTGCAATCTCCCATGTGGTGGTGCACCATCTTTGCTGGAAAATAAAAATGATGATTGGTTAAAGGTCATCTAGTTCTGGTGCCACATCAGTTGCCTTCATAATATATATTTTTATTGTTGTATGAGAATGACTTTTTTTTTCTTAGAAATTTCTTTCCAATACTAGGGTGCGTCTTCCATACCGCAGCGTCTGCTAAACCAGAAAATGGGCTAATGAGTTCTGAATAGACAAAGATATTTGCATATTTACCAGTAACTTTAAATACAACTTACGTATATATATATATATATATATATATATATATATATATATGTATACACACACACACACACACATATATATATATATATGTATATATATATATATATATTAATGCATGTTTCATTAAATAATATAGACAAGTTTTGTCTATTTATTTTAAGTCATATGATGTTTTCCTTTCGTCTTTCAACGATAATGTGATTAAGCTTATCAGGCAATATGAAAGGAACTTACTTAAATAGACAAAACTTGTTTATATTATTTTATGAAACATGCATTAATGAAAAATTGCTGCCGAAATATACACATATATATAAGTGAACATTGAAGCCAACATGAAACAGACTGTCGCCTCTAAGTGCTGACTTCCATGTTCACTTTTATATTTACACACGCTCTATCTCTGATATTGAGCACTTTATCCCTTAAATATAGCACGCCTTAAGAGTATATTTCTTCATATATATATATATATATATATATATATATATATATATATATATATATATATATATATATATATATATATATGTGTGTGTTTTTAACGGTACAAAAACGTATTATGGGATAAAAGGCAAGACATTTTTTACTATAAGCCATGATAAAATTTAAAACAAAAACACAAGTCGACCGGTTTCGTCCCCTCTCATCAGAACTGTAAACGGTGAAACAAATTATGAAGAGAAAGTCTGTCGCGGATAATGTGAATGAATGGACGGGGAAAAAAGGCAAAATAAATAAATAAAAGTTAAAAGGTGCTAGAGATACAACACGCCAAGCCCAAGCAAACAGTCTCTTTGATTACAATGAGCTGGTCGCCTGGATCTGATGACCAGCGTCTCCAACACCTATAAAAGTGGACACTGAGTTCAACACCAGCCAACGACAGTCCGGTACTTGATTTCTTGCCATGTTCGCTGTAGCATGACCACATCCATGGTGGCAATGGCATTAGTGATCGTTTGGTTTTAGATCAGTGATGTCCCATATCTTTGTTCGATACACGATATCTTGAATCTAACACCATAGATAGACGTCCGAGTGGGTGATATCTGTTGAACGAGGTGTCCAGTGAAATATGCTATGCCTTCTAATCCACCGGTCTGGGAATGCCAGGGGTTTATTTAACAGTACCTCTTTTATGAACAGGTTTACCTGAAAGGCCCAAATGCAGTGTGATTAAATTAATAACTCCTGAGTACAGAGAGCAAATCTGTTTCAGATAATTTCATCACTTGCTATTGTAATATATACAGGGTGCGGCTGGTATTTGAGAACAGATTTTATGGATTAGTAAAAAAATTGCTGAACGAATGAATATAATTATATTTGGTTACAAACAAGTAAACATGAAATTTAGCTAACTATTATTTAATTTTATTCAATAAAATCACCACTAGCATCAATAACGGCCTCTGCACGATGTCGAAATCGGCTGCAAGTTCTGATTAATTGGTCCTTATTTATGTCAGACATTACTCGAACTATTGCAGCTTTATGAGAGTCTTTGGTGCTATGAGGCTGTTTATTAACCTCCTTCTCAACAACGCTCCTCACATAATAGTCTAGTGGGCTAATATCTGGAGAGTTAGGAGGCCAAATGTTGAGTGTGATGTGGTCGTACAAAGGGTCAGCCATCCATTCTTGCAACTCTGAGGAAACGTGCAATATCCAAATCGCTATGATCAGCCTTTAATACCACAATCACAGCAGGCTTTTTCATTTCATTTGTTATCATAGGGTTTGCCATACTTGATTTCTGAGAAATAAAATCATTAGAAGTTAGTGGGAAGCAGTATTAATCTTATATCTGTATGTCCTCATATACCAGCCGCACCCTGTATTTTTAAATTGTAAAGAGACTTTATCGACACCCTGTATATAGAATGTCAAAGTGTCCTTTTTAACATGTAAAAATTTTATTCATGTATATATGACAGTGTGTCAATCGAATGCATGTTTATATGGCTGGTATCTTTTGAATTAATTTATGAGTAAACGTCTGTAACATGTTGTTATTAGTTTATAATATGATCGGACATTCACCAAAGAAAGTATAACAAATATTTTTAATAAGATTAGATATAAGTTTACACTACGCATAAAATATTACTTATATCACTGTTTTGAAAATATTTAGAAAACGTGACTAAATTGCGTAAATTTTAGTTTAGTTATGTAGTTGATGATAGTATCAAGAAAAATGCACGCATGTGAACCTATTTAAAATGGCTTTGGAGTTTACCGAGTTTTATTCTGAAATTTCTAAGCATGAAATCAATATCACCTTAAACTGCAGAAAATCAATATTAATCCACAATAATGAACAGTGGATAAAAACTTCGCATGAAAATTTTGACATATCTATGGGATCACTGGATTCTGCTGAATCCTCTCATTTGGTCGGATTATTTATTTTGTACAACCTTCCTGTCTATGAGGAAATTAATTTAAATAATATAGGGCTTTGTGGAGATGATAGTAAATGATTCTACTGGAAGTAAGGGAGATAAACTGAGAAAATTGATTCATACAGTTATTAAATCTTTACATCTCAAGGTTAAAATTGATTCTTATATTAAACCAGTAGTTTCCTTAGATATAACTTTAAAATTAGTCCTTAATAATTTTCAACCTTTCTTGAAAATCAACCCTAGTCCCATTTAAATCTTAACTCCAATCACCCAAGGTCTGTTATATATATATATATATATATATATATATATATATATATATATATATATATATATATATATAATATGTCATCCCATAAGTTGTGTCCAAATTTTAACTTTTTGTTAAAATGGACGAAATCTAAAGGATATTTTCTAATGTCTAATGGGCCTGAACATTATTTTAATGTTTAGATGCATTTCAACTGATCAAATTTTATTTTAGAGAACAATAACATTAAATTTTGTTTGATTAAAATCCTGTTATACGGAAGTACCCAAGAATCATTTGAGGCACATAATGCTTTATGAGTTCAAGAAAGTAAACTCTGCAGCCGAAGCGGCTAGAAACATTCACTCAGTTTATGGAGAGGAATGTGTGAATGAAAGAACTTGCAGAAGATGGTTTGCAAAATTAAGAGGTGGAGATTTCACCCTTGAAGATGAAGATCGAACCGGACGTCCAGTTGAGTTTGATGAAAATCTTCTTGAAGCAGCCCTTGAAGAAAATCCTGCTTTATCAGTTGAGGAATTGGCAGTGGTTCTCAGTTCAAACCATACAACTGTTCATCGTCATCTTCAACAACTTAGAAAAGTTCATAAACTTGGAAAATGGTTGCCTCATGAATTGTCTGAAAGCAACCTCAAATCCCGAGTTGACATCTGCTCTTCTCTCCATTTTCGCCAACTTGTTTCACCTTTTTTGGATAGACTTGTGACTGGCGACGAAAAATGGATCTTTTAGCGAAATGTTAAGCGTCTTAGACAGTGGCTTGGTAAAGTGGAAGGACCCCAGCTACAGCCGAGAAGGGAGTCAAACCACCTCTCTGCCAGCGTCATGGGTGTTAACCGTCGGCTTGCTGTAACTCAGGCCTTCTCTTTTTCCAACACCAATTACCCACCATGAAGTACAAAAACCAGAAATATAAACCTAAACCAGCCTTCCATAAATCACCCAAACCTTTAAATATCTCCTTCTCCAACATCCGTGGCATCAGAACCAACTTCTGCAGCGTTGAGTCCTTCCTCATTGCTAATTGCCCGGATATACTGGCCCTGTGTGAGACCAATCTTGACTCCGCTATCCCTTCCTCTGATCTCTCGATCCCTGGATACCTTCCTCTCCTCAGAAAAGACTCTCTAACCCACATGCATCGCCTGGGGGTCTACGTCAAGTACCATCTCTCTCTGGCTAGAGAGTCCTCTCTCGAATCACCGGATCATTCGTTCTTGTGTCTCCGGCTATCTCTTCTCAATGCCGTTAGCTATCTTTTCTTCCTCTACCGCTCTCCATCCTCTCAGGACTGTGGGATACTTGATGTCATTTCTGACAGCATAGATAGGGCCCTCTCTGCCCATCCGTACGCTCACATATTTGTCTTTGTCGATTTTAACGCCCATCACAACCAGTGGCTTAAGAACGCTACTACCGACCTCGCAGGCATTCATACTCTCAACTTTTCAGTCTCTCAATCCCTTACTCAGATAATCGATTTCCCCACGCGTTTTGCCTACAACCGTGACGGTAAGTCCTCTCTCCTCGACCTGTGTTTTACCTCCATCCCTGAGTCTTGTAGTGCCACGCCATTGCCCATAGGAACCACTTCTTCCACCGTTTTCGAAGTGATATGTCCGACTCCAATAGACGTCTATTTACCTCTGCCCGCAACGAGTGTAAGCGTATCCTCGACGATGCCAAGTCACTATTTGCTGCTCGGATGAAGGAACGTATTGCATCCCGCAAATTTGGCTTCAGAGATTATTGGCACCTCTGCAAGAGCGTCCTGAACAATAACAAACCCTCCATTACTCCCCTGTTCAATCAGTTTGAGGTCCTGACCACCTCTGCTGACAAGGCCGAATGCTTCGCTCGGAAGTTTTCTTCCAATTCTACGCTAGATTCTTCCAGAACTGAGGACCTCCTGGACGGATTGCACATAACCCCGTCGTCGGTATTGGGCATTATTTCTAACTTAGTTCACCACAAGGCTACTGGTGGTGACGGAATACCAGCCATTGTCCTGAAGAAATGCGCACCTGAACTGGTGCCTGCCCTCTCTAAATTGTACAACCGCTGCCTCAAGGAGTCCTGTTTTCCTGACTGCTGGAAGTCCTCAACCATTGTCCCTGTCTTTAAGAACCCCTCCGACCCTTCCAATTACCGTCTTATCAGTCTACTACCCCTCTTCGGCAAAGTCTTCGAGGCCATTATCAACGCCGAAGTGATTAATCACCTGATATCCCACGATCTGCTTTCAGACAAGCAGTATGGTTTCCGCTTTGCCCGATCTACTGCCGATGTGCTTACGGCCATCACTGAATTTGTCTACCAAGCTATCCATAACAACGGTGAAGCTCGTGCCGTGGCCCTTGACATCTCCAAAGCATTCGATAGAGTCTGGCATGCCGGCCTTCTCCGCAAGCTCCAGGGTTATGGTATGACAGGTCGATTGTTTGACCTAATACAATCATTCCTGTCAAACCGGGATTTGAAGGTTGTTCTTAGTGGATTCATCTCCAGATCCTATCCCGCTAACGCAGGTGTTCCTCAAGGCTCCATCCTAGGCTCTACTCTGTTCCTCATATTTATAAACGACCTTCCTGACGCCATAGACTCCCAAGTCGGCATCTACGCTGAGGACACCACTATTTACTCCTGCCTCAAACACAAATCTAGTGAGGCGGACAAAGCTAGCCTGGCAGCTTAAATTGAAAAGGACCTCCAATCGGTTGTGATCTGGGGTGAGAAACGGATGGTTAACTTTAACGCCTCTAAAACAAAACTGCTCTCTATTAACCACCACAAGGATCCATCCCTGCATCCCGTTAGAATGTCTGAAGACCAACTTCTCGAGAGCTGCTCCCTGCGGCTGCTCGGTCTCACGCTGTCCGCTGATCTGAGATGGAACAAATACATCGAGTCAGTTGCATCAGCCACCGCAAAGAAAGTTGGTTCTCTGTGCCGAGCCAGGAAATTTTTCTCCCCGGAATCGATCCTTCAAGTCTATAAATCGACCATTCGCCCTTACATGGAGTATTGCTGCCATATATGGTCCGGGGCCCCTGCTGTTTGCCTCGGGGTTCTTGATAAGATCCAGAGACGGATAGGCAACGTGATTGGCCCTGATCTGTCATCTCGTCTGCAGTCGCTCTCTCACAGACGCGATGTTGCCTCGCTCTGCCTTTTTTACAAGTACTTCCACGGTAATTGCTCTGAGGAGTTGTGTTCGCTTGTCCCCAGGTCTCGTGAATTTA
Source organism: Acanthosepion esculentum (assembly GCA_964036315.1). Lineage (NCBI taxonomy): Eukaryota > Metazoa > Mollusca > Cephalopoda > Sepiida > Sepiidae > Acanthosepion > Acanthosepion esculentum. Next base: position 25,380,364 of record OZ038487.1, read on the forward strand.
AACACCCCACCAGGCTGGCATCCCGCTCCCACCGCTACACCGTGGAAACTGTTAGATGTAGACGTCTCTTCTATTCCAATAGCTTCATGTCTCGAACATTACGCCTATTACTGTTTCCCTGACAAATACAATCTCCAACGGTTTAAGTGTAGCGTCAATCGACATCTCCAGTTGCCTTGATCTATCCACTTCCCTTCTCCACATCCTTTCATTTTTCATTCCTATCTGCTCTCGCTCCGGATCTTTTGTGGCCCCCTTGCCTTGATCGACCCACGGTCTTTCTCTTTCTCCACATCCCCTCCCTTGCAACTCCTATCTGCTCTTCCTCCAACCCTTCTTTAACCCCTTGCGTGATAGTGGCCTCCGGCCTTGCTTGGGGTGATATGATTAAAAAAAAAAAACTTCATGGGCAAAAGGTTCTTCTTTCAGTCTGGTGGGATTGCCAAGGAATAATCCACTTTGAATTCTTACCACTTAATGCAACAATTAATGCTCAAATATACTGTCAGCAATTAGAGCGTTTGAACCAAGTTTTGAGGGGAAAAGACCTGTTCTAGTGAATCGAAAACGGGTGATGTTTCATCAGGACAATGCGCGACCACATACAGCAAGAATCACGTCCCAAAAGATCGAAGAACTTGGTTGAGAGAAAATTCCTAATCCAACTTATTCTCCCGACCTTGCTCCTTCAGACTACCATTTGTTTCGTAGCTTACAGAATCATTTGGAAGAAACGGCTTTTGTAACACAGGAAGAGGTTAAAACTGACATTTGTGCGTTCTTCGAATCAAAGCCAAAACAATTTTACAGTAATGGAATTAGTAAGCTTGTTAATAGATCGAAGGAAGTCATAGATAATCAGGGAAAATACATTGTTGATTGAATCTGTAATTAAATGTAACATTTGGTCACTTGTTTCAAAATTCTAAATTCGGACAGGACTTATGGGATGACCTGATATATATATATATATATATATATATATATATATATATATATATATATATATATATATATATATATATATATGTGTGTGTGTGTGTGTGTGTGTGTGTGTGCAGCATATCTTTATATATATATTATTGTATTGAGCACTCCTTTACTTTAGCCGTTCTTTTATTTTTCACAGTTAACAATAATACATTTCCAAAAAAACATATTTCGGAGTACATCTTAACTTTCGTTGTCCTGTTATTACCTGGAGGTAAAAAAGACATCTATTTCTATACCTGAGGATGATTGTATGAACAATCGAAAGCTTGTAGTAAAAAAAACACCTTATACAACTGGAATTTATAAACAGGGATCATAACATTCATCAACGGGTTCGAGGTTAATGTATTTTATTAAAAATTGTTTGCGAGAGTGATTCTTGCCATTTATATCATTAACTTCACTATCTGCTTTTTGTATGAATGATTCATGTAATGTAAATTGAACTGCACCATATACTTGATATACTAATTCGCACTAGTATAAATTGAAAAGAGTTTCTCCAGTTCAAGTAACAGTTATATATCTTTCCTGTATTGATAAGGGTTTTCTTCTGTTATGAGACTTTACCTATAACGACAGAGTGAACTCTTCCTGACACTATGAATACTGCGCCTCTCAAGAGAGAGGGACGAGACGGAATCGAGTCGAGCCAATAGTAGTTCACTCCAAACCAGACTGACAGTCATACTAACAGATTTCAACATCTTGTATTATTATTCTGTATAATATATATTTGTTATTTCTACTCTTGTGTTCGTGTTGTTCTTCCTTGGTCCTAACCTTGGACCATAACACCTTCCTAATTTTTGTTAGAAGTAGTGTTGAAAGTCAACCCTTTCATTTTGTTGTTATGTTCTCGTCGAGTTACATGTGCTATCCATTTTAGTTGCTACTGTTGTTGAAAGTCCTTAAGTGATTTGCTTTCTGTTACTTGGTACAGTTCTTTATGATTCTGTACCGCCATTACTCTAGGTTCGAAGAAGGCGTCTCCTTGCTAAGACCTACAGGTTTCATCCGCTTGAGGCCGGCCTTTATCATGGAACTGAAAAAGCGGTTGTATGCAAAAGAACAGAAGACCCACCAGACGCTTATTTTGGGTTCTTCAACCTTCTAATAGGACGCTGAAGAATTTGGCACCTGTCCCCTCTCAGATTATTTTGGTTAACTCCTCTCGACTGGTACTTTCGAATTATACATCTTAGCGTTCCAAATCGATAGTTTTCGTTTGCGAATAGGAAATTTCAGTTCATGCCTTTTAGTTTAGAATTCTTTTAGACTATGAGAGGATACCAATCAGCAATACATTTTTGGAAAAAAAATTACCAGCGAAAGAAAATTACCAGAAATAGATTTTTGAGAGAAAATATATTAACAGAAATAGGTTTTTAGGGGAAAAAAATGTCCAACAATGAAAATTTTGTCGGGATTTGTGGTTGATATGCCGTAAAACAAACCAAACCAAACCAAAGCCTAGTTTGTGATTAGGATCGCCTACGTTTTGATGGGACATGGATTTAAAAAAAATATGTAAGTGTTATTATTAAATGTATATAATTAAAAAAAATGAATAGCTTGAGATAGATAGATAGATAGATATGTATTGAATGCGAGGGATAGATAGATAGATAGATAGATAGATAGATAGATAGATAGATAGATAGATAAAAAAATATTACCAGCAATAAAAATGTTGTGGGCATTAAATAACCCATTGAGGTTGATATGCCGTAAAACAAACCAAATCAAACTTCCAATTTTTCGGTTGTTCAGTCTGTCAATCAAATATTCGATTTCCCTACTCGTTTCTCCAATAATTCTGATGAACAGGCACCTTTACGTGATTTGATCCGTGCCTCCTCTCCTGGCTCTTGTCGAGCATCACAACTCTGTCCTCTTGGGAACTCGGATCACGCTGCAGTATCTGTTGGTATTTCGTCTGATTCGTCTATTATAAACGAAGACCTCTTTCTCTTACCAGCCAACTGATTGGTATTCAATTCGTGATTTTCTTCACGACACTCCTTGTAGTGAAATCTTTAAACTTTCTTTTGAGAATTGTGTCACCAAAAGTGTCTTCTTCGATAAAAGCTGGCACCGTCGCTTTTGTGCTTGCACTTAAATATCAGTTGAAACCACAATCTTCTTGATTCACACATACCTGGCCGGCCGCTATAGCCCACAGGAATCACTCTTTTTTACCAGTACCCACATGATAGTTACGGTCATAAGAGACGCCTCTTTGTGCCAGCTCGTAATGATTGTAAACATGTCCTCAGTGCGGCTGAGCCTTTGTCCGCTGACAGAAAAAGGCAGCGTATAGCGTCTAACAGGTTTGGTTCTCGCAACTATTGGCGGCTCTGTAATAGTGTTAAATAAGAATAAGACACATCTATCGCCCCCTATTTTCACTTGGTGGTCTTAAAATTATGCACCTCAGCTTCATCTGTTATCATCTGCTGACGGAACTATAAGTATTTACGCTGGAATAACAAGTTTTCAATTGGATAAATATCTGTTGAGACATAGCTATTCTATTAATCTGGTATCTTTGAAACCTTTTTTCTTTTTTTGGCAAGGTGGGCAATAGCTTTGTAAAATAAGCATTGAATTTCATGAATATGCTTATTAGATTCAAAATTCATGATACCTATGTCACTCAAAAAAGTATTGTCCAAGAGCTTATAATAATTATTTGTATTTATCTTGAAACCATCACAAAGTTTGAAAGAAGCTGCAATTTGACAGCTGATGGTACTAAACTATATCCTTATTCCCCATCTTTTTGTTACCGTCCGTATTATTATTTACATTACTTATATATAGACAATTGCCACAATTTTGCTATTATTATCAAAAGGATTCGACCGTTGTACCATCCCGGTCCCCATCACGTGCTTTTCGTTCTAGGTAACCTTCAGGGAATAAGGAACTGAACCATTTATTTAATCCCCGGCGATAAATTGTTATCGTTCCGCTAATGAGATCTAGGGATATCGCGTCTAGTTCTTATTTACTACTTATCTGCATCAGTATAAAAAAAAACAGTCGACTCAAATCAACTCAAAATTGTCCACAGCAAAATAGCCGAGTGGATTAAATGGTTGGTTCATAAAAATAGTGACAGAGTAATTTCGAGTTCAATTCGCCGGATCGGTCAGTGCGTACTTGAACCCTGTGAAAACGGGACGACCATTTACTGACCAGTTCTCTATAACAACAAGATCAGATATATTATTGACATTATTCGGACTATTATCCTCATCTTTGTCGCCATGTTTATCACAACGTTTCGGCCGTTGTACGCTCCGGCCTTCTTCAGGTGGTTGGAATGTCGAATAATGTTAATAATGTGCATAATACCTCATCTCTGAAATATAGACACATATTGAAGATCAGATATCCTTAGATGTGGTCAGTGGAAAGGGAACAGTTTATCAAACAAAGGGTTCAGTTTAGAATACCCTAAAGCTTATCCGGATCGACAATCACTTGATGGAGATGGGAGGACAAATGGTGAACCTTTGTGATAATAATTTATTTTTTGAAGGCATTCCCCCTCCCCAAGCAAGGTGGGAGTTCCCCGTAGCAAACAAGGGATCACGGAGTTGTGAAAGTAAGAGTATAGTGTAAAGGGGTGCATTTGAGGAAAGGGTATCGATGTCGATTGACATTACATTTAAATATTTGAATATTATAGCTATCAGGGAAGCAAATGGGAGAAAGGGAGTTCCACTGGCGGAAAGTATGAGAGAAGAAGCAGTAGAAGAGGCGGTTACATTTAATTGTTTCGACAGTGAAAGGGTAGGACGAGATGTCAACCTAGTAGGTTTGGACGCAGTATAAACGTTTCTTTTATTTCTCTGTCTTGGAAGTAAAGGCCAACAATTTATATGAGAATCTGTTTTATTATTAATTTCTTATTGGAGTTTTGTGCTAAGATATTTTTAAAGTTATTTATTAAAAATGTGTCTTTCAAATTGATTCCTTTCTTCTCATTTTCGAAGCGGGTAGCTTTTGATTGATTGATTTGTTTTTTACGGTCTATCAACCTTTTTCAGGGTATTTAATGCCAGGAAATATTTTTCGATACTTAGGCTATTTTGAGCAAATACTGATTTTCTGATACTGCCATTTAACTCATAGCTGGCGGAGAGACGTTGTGTATCCATACCTTTCAATCTTTATTTATTTATTTATTTTTAAGCAATTCGCCCCAAGCAAAGCAAGAGTGCCACTAGATCGCCAGGGGTTACAGAGAGTGAGATTAAGAGTAAAGAGGAGTGTTTGGGAAAAGGATAAAGAGAAGGAAAGGGATCAAGATCAAGCATCAGAAGATGTCGATTGACATTACATTTGAATATTCGAAGATTGTAGCTATTATTGAAGCACGTGATAGGAAGGGAGTTCCACTGATGGGAGGTGCGAGATAAGAAGCTTTTGGCTGTAGAAGAGGTGGCTACATTTAGTCGTTTCACCAGTGAAAGGGTGGGACCGAGATGCCAACCTATAAGCACGCTTAAATTCCTGCAGATGGGGCACCAGTGAAAGTAGCTCGTCAGAGCAGTTGCCATGGAAATACTTGTAGAAAAGACAGAGGGAAGCCATATCACGTCTGTGAGAAAGTGACTGTAGACGAGATGCCTGATGGTGACCTATCGCATTGCATATCCGTCTCTGGCTTTTGTCGACGACCTCGAGACGAAACAGCGGGGGAACCAGACCATATATGGCAACAGTAATCAATGCAAGGACGAATGGTTGATTTGTAGATTTGAAGGATGGACCCCGGCAAGAAGAACCTTCTCGCGCGACAGAGAGAACCAACTTTAATAGTTGTGATTTGTTTAATATGGATCTCAACTTGTAAATTGACCCCTACACTTGACTTCATGACCTTCCACTGCGGCACATATATATATATATATTCTGTAAGCATTTCACCCCAAGCGAGGCCGGGGTGCTACTAATACGCAAGGGGTTACGGAGATTGAAAATGAGAGAAAATACTGGGTATAGGGAGGAAAGGATAAAAGGCAGAACTGGGATCAAATCGTCAGAAGTTGTCAAAATTACATTTACATTTTTTGAAGATTATAGTTATCAGGAAAGCAAGTAAGGGAAAAGAGTTCCACTGTCGAGAAATGCGACAGGAGAAAATGCTGGGGTAGAAGAGGCGATTACGTTTAACTGCTTCAACATTAAAAAGGTGGGTCCTAGATGTCAACCTAATAGCTCGCTTAAATGCATGCAGTCGGGGCGCGAGTGAAAATAGCTCGTCAGTTGCCATGAAAATATTTGTAGAAAAGGAAGGAAGCCGCATCACGTCTGTGAGAAAGTCACTGGGGCCGAGATGCCGAATCAAGACCTATCACATTGCAGATCCGTCTTTGGATTTTGTCGAGAACCTCGAGATGAACAGCGGGGATACCAGACCATATAGGGCAACAGTAATCAATGCAATGACGAATGGTAAATTTGTAGATTAGAAGGATGGACTCAGGCAAGTAAAACCTTCTGGCGCGACACAGAAAACCAACTTTCCTTGCGATAGATGAAGCTATTGATTCAATGTAGTTGTTCCAACTCAGGTCAGTGGAAAGCGTTCAATAGTCTGCAAGTAAATAATGTAAAGCTGGTAAATCCCCGCCCCAGAAATTCCGTGTTATGATACTTATTTCCATGAATGAAAGACACAACTATCTTAGTCATCAAGTACATCAATTTTAGCTTTACATTAATAACCAAAACATATATTTCTCTGGTACTTTGTTGACTTTCATATCTTTAGTCGGTGGTCTTAAAATTTTGCACCTCAATTTCATCTGTTATCATCTGCTGACGGAACCATAAGTATTTACGCTGGAATCACAAGTTTTCGATTGGATAAATATCTGATAAGACATAGCTATTCTATTAATCTGGTGTCTTTGAAACCTTTTTTCTTTTGGCAAGGTGGGCAATAGCTTTGTAAAATAAGCATTGCGTTTCATGAATATCCTCAATTTGAGGTGTTATAATCTACGATAGAACTACAAGTTATCGATTGGATAAATATGTGATGAAACAGCTATTCTATTAATCTGGTGTCTTTGAAAACTTTTTTGGCAAGGTGGAAAATAGTCAATCAATCAGTTATGTGCCATGCGCGATACAGTAGGTTGCCATTTCTTTCTGTCGTAGACCAGTTGCCATCCAAGGCTATAGAACCCGGTCTGTCCTGCTATTTACCCACAGCTGGGGGGAGGGAGAAGAAGAGGATTATAATGCTAATAACAAGGGTAAATATAACGACTGGAATTCGAACTCGGCTCTCCGATTCCTTAATCCGAACCACTGTCCATTACCCCATCATGACTCCTCCATTACCCAACCGTGCCTCCTCCACCGGACAATAATCAGTATCTGTCTATATTTCTGAGATGAGGTATTATGTACATTATTTACATTAGTCGGACTATTGTCTACATCTTTGTCGCCATATTTATCAAAATGTTTCGGCCGTTGTACGCTGCAATCATCTGAAGAAGGCCGGAGTGTACAACGGCCGAAACGTTGTAATATGGCGACAAAGATGAGGACAATAGTCCGACTAATATAAATAATGGACAATAGTCAGCTTTATAAAATAAATATTGTATTTCATAAATATGCTCATTAGATTCCAAATTCTTGATACAAGTGCTACTCTAAAATACCAACTTCTTGAAATATTTTCTTTTTTCCGTTAATCCAATTTTCTTGGATGTCATTCTTTTAAACTTTCTAAATTCACTTGTTGAGGCATTTTTAAAGCCGGTATTTTTCTCTTCCATAATTTGTTAATATTTTACTTGCTTTTATCATTGACTTATAATATCTTTACAACTTCAGTGCAATTTCCCAAATTTGTGGTTCCATCACACAATATTTTTTCTCTTTTGAGTTTATATCTTTCTTTTGACAACTAAATTTAAATTAGCCGAATTACCCACGCCTTGCTGCGTGTCACACATTATTTCTGTTACAAAAATTATGATTGGTTTTAAATCATTGTTATAATTTGTGGATAAAAATAATGCATTTCAATATTGCGCAATGATTTTGCCGATGTGACCTCCATCTTCTGGGTTTCTCCTTCTATATTTTGGATAGGTGTCGTTCCCTCGTTCAAATGTAAATTTAATCTAAATCGAAGGGAAAAAATATTCAGTGTTGGGTCCCCGCTTCCCTGGAGACCCGCTTTGATCAGAATGAAATATACTTATCCAAGTGTACTAGGAATCATTCTCTTGCTCAAATTTAAATTTAATTTAAATCAAACGGGGAAAAAAATTAGCGGAGCGGTGCCTCCCTCCCCACTTTGATCAAATGATCTTGCCGAACTGACCTTAATCTTCTGGTTTTCTATTTCTATATTTGGATAGGAGTCATTCCCTCGGATAGTTATTGCCTGGAGAGTCAACCCCTTGAGACTGTATTTATTTAATTAATTAATTTCTAAGCCGACTAGCCTGACAACTGAAATCAGTATTCATCCGCACACCAACACTGATGGAAGAAAAAAAAAAAAAATAGTCCATCCACCTCAGTATTTTGTCTTTTGGTTACACCTGAGACGCCAGGGATTAACCTTTGAACTTCCTAACGGAGAGGTATTGCTTGTGGGGTTAACCCACAGGACAGGATTTTGTTAATGTAGTTTCCAAGCCGATAAGCCCAAAGCTTGCTGACTGCTATCTCATGTTGAATTATAACGGCATTTATTTTACAACTAGCCGAATTACCCGAGCCTGCGTGTAACACATTTTTTTGTAAGAAAATGATTGATTTTAAATCATTGTTATAATTTGTGGAGAAAAATGATGAATTTAAGTATTACTCAATGATCTTGCCGATGTGACCTCCATCTTCTGCATTTCTACTTCAATATTTTGGATAAGAGCCAATGAAAGGAAAAAACCAGGGGAGACGTTTGTGCCGCACATCCACACCCCAGGGGATCTCCTTTGATCAAAATGAAATATACTCATTTAAGTACCCTGGGAGTCATTCCCTTTTTCAAATTTGAATTTAATTTATATCAAAGGGAAAAATCAGTGGAAGGGGCGGAGGCACACTATGATCAATATGAAATATACTTATCTAAGTACAATAGGAATAATTCCCTTGTTCAAATTTGAATTTAATTTATATCCAAGTGGATAAAAAAATTCAGTGTGTTTGTGTGTGTGGGGACCCCCATTTAATCAAAATGAAATATACTTTCAAGTACTGTAGGAATCATTCCCTTGTTCAAATTTGAATTTAATTTATATCAAACGGAGAAAAAAAAATCAGTCTGTTTTTTGTGTGTGTCTGGTGGGGGGGGGTACCTCCATTTGATCAAAATTAAATATACTTATTCAAGTACACTTGGTAAATTAGTTCCAGAATATATATGGTTATGGGGGTCTATCTCCAAAACCCCACAACAAATAAATAGACAGAGACTACAACTTTATATAGAGAGAGATTATATATATATATATATATATATATATATATATATATATATATATAATTTCCAATATGATGGACAGGCATCAAGTTCCACAATAAATTCCTACATCCCTGATTTTTTTTTTTATCCCGTGACCCGAGGGTCGTAGAGGCAGCATGTGTACTGCAGTCACAGTAGAAGTGGTTTTTCTTGTTCAAGATAGCCTGAGTGAGGCCAACCCTCTCCAGAACGGTTTTGATTTCAGAGTTTATCCTTCTCCTAGACCAGTTGACATCCAAGGTTATAAAGCCCAGTCTGTCCTGGCTAGCAGAAGAGGATTCATACCTTTCCGAAGGTAAGTGAATGCACTGGATCCGACTGGAATTCGAACTCGACTCACCGATTTCGCAATCCGAGCCGCTATCCAGGGAGGAAGGGTGGAAGATTGAGGAATTGGATTGGGGAACCGGAGAGCCGAGTTCGAAATCCAGTCGAATCCATTACATTCACTTACGTGCTAATACCCTTGGGAAAGGTATGAATCCAATTTTTGTCCCCAGCTACGGGTAAACAGTAGGACAGATCGGATTCTATAGCCTTAGGTGACAACTGATCTAAGTGAAGGACAATTCTGAATTCAGAAACCTGATCCTCCAGGTTGGGAGTTGTGCAGTAGGCTAACAACCTACTCACATAAAAAAAAAACTGACTTGTTATAGAAACCACAACGATATCTTGCGGCCCTATGTTACTCAAGGAATTTAAAGTCATAATAGTTATAGGGAGTAATGGATGGCGGCTCGGATTGAGGAATCGGAGAGCCGTGTTCGAATTCAAGTCGAATCCATTACATTCACTTACGCGCTAATACCCTTGGGAAAGGTATGAATCCAATTCTTCTCCCCAGCTACGGGTAAATAGTAGGACAGATCGGGTGACAATTGATCTAAGTGAAGGACAATTCTGAATTCAGAAACCGGATTATAAAGGTTGGGAGTTGTTGCAGTAGGCTAACAACCTACTCCCATAAAAAAAACTGACTTGTTATAGTAACCGCAACGCTATCTTGCGGCCCTATGTTATTCGATTAGTTGTCCTACGGCCATTGACTGCGATAGATGTTACTCCAAGGAAATGTATGAAAATTGTAACGCTATACGAACACATTGGTAAGCATTACAGTGTACAAAGTACTACAGTTTGGCCTGAAAACTCTCCTGATTTAAATCCAGTCGAGAACCTGTGGTCAATCTCCAAGGAAAGACTTCATGAAATGTACATACGAAATACTGATATGTGCACTGGGCCATGTCTCATTGGAAAAATACGAAAAGACTAAATAATAACGGAATTATTCGTTGTGTGTCAATTAATTTGCACAAGGGTGTACGTCTATAATATATCTTCTTACTCAGTAAGAATATAGAAGGCATGGTTGTCATCGAAAGAGAGAGTTCAAGTCGTGAGTTACGTACAGAGCACATCATGATTATTTAGGTAGAGAAAATAAACTATTTGGATTGTGTTGGAACAGACACGGACAGTGAGACAGGAGGTACATCGAAAAAGAAAAAAAAAGGACAAGCGCAATATATGTTCCAGAAATTATTCAAAATAGGAAAATTTCCTTAGATACAAATAAAAGAGTTTTAAAATATGTAACGTCTAATCTTTTAAATGGCTGTGAATGCTGAACATTCTCCTCTTTGGTGAGAAAGAGGCTTGAAGTAACCGAGACATAGTTCTACCATTAAATGCTGACAACACAATGAACAGAACCTGTGAATAACGTGCTAGTTGTAAGCAGGATAAGAAATGGAAGGAAACGCCTGCAAACAATAACAAAAGTACAAAGAAAATACCGGAATACATAATGAGACATGAGGACTTACATAAACTAATACTAATATTGCATAATAAAGGCAGAGGAAAATAAAAATGAATGACCAACTTGAGGAGTGTTATATATTCATTTATTCTCTTTATTATGCATCACAGAAATTTCAATAGTTTCATTCTGATTAAAAGAATACCTTTCTATGTAATGTCTCTTTTCTTTAAAACTAACTCGTTGATGACATTCAAAGTATTCTTCATTAAAAACGTATTTCTGTTACTTCGAGTCTCGTCTTCAGTTCTTCTTCTTTGTGTTGTGTCCCTTCAGGAAATGGATGATCATGAGCCTCTTACCCCCCTTACCTCTTAGTAATGTATATCTATTCCTATCCCCTCCATTCCTGTTTCTGTTATCCATTGACACAAGCTCCATTGGCAGGTTACTCATTTTGTCCCTCTTGCCTTAAAACACATTATATGCATAAGGAATTTCAGCTTTCTCTTTCTGATTGTAGGTATATATTTCCCTGCAGTTATGATTTCCATTAAAACTTCTTCATTACTAAAAAGTTCTATACATATCGTCTTTCTTCTTCTTCTTCTTCTTCTTCTTCTTCTTCTTCTTCTTCTTCTTATTATTATTATTATTATTATTATTATTATTATTATTATCCTCCTTCTCCTCCTCCTCCAACATATTTTTTACATTATCATGAAATAGGATTTTTCCAATCCAGCAACAAACATGGCAAAATGTTGCTTAAATATGATGTTTCCTTGAAACTGTTGATTAAATAATAAAAAATGTCAATGAATTGTGTGTGTGTGTATATATATATATATATATATATATATATATATATATATATATATAAGGACTTTCCCGTCGGATTCGACGTATGAGGGTCTCACAGCTTAATTGATTCAGTAATGAAATTTTGTGCGATAATCTTAAGTGGCACTTAAGATCCGTTAGTGATTTACAAAGGAGGCTGCATATGGAGCAAGAGTGAGGATTGTGGGATGAGCTCACTGTTAGATTGGCTGACCTTTTAGATCTTGCTCTCGCTTCTTGAAGATGATTCAGACAAGCAGATGTAGACAGGTTCACTAGAGAGCCGCGTGAGAGATGATCGTCCCATGGTTTTGAAATTCTGCCGGGAGAAGTCGGAGGAAAAATCAAACACTTGAAAGCTTCATCCAACCAGATTTCTCCTGACTCTTATCTCCTTCTTCTTCTTCTTTCCTCTTCCTCCTACCCTCTACTTTTTGCATGATCCTACCTTCTTCTCATCGACCCCACCCGCTTTCATAATACCCCCCACTTAACACCCCCCACTCCTTCCTCTATTGAAACTGCTATCACTTGACAGGACGGGACGGTCAGAATATTGAGGCTATTTTGCATGTTGGGAAATAGTTTTTGATATGAATTTTTCCTTTAAAAAAGACATTAGATTTTGTTTTCTTTACGTTGACTGCATTAATTACTCTTGAAAACAGTTAACGTGGCTAGGCAGGTTGTCAAGGATTTTACAAGTATAAGGTTGACTGCAATGGTGGAAAGATACTTTTTTTTTACATTATTACGAAATAGGATTTTTCTAATCCAGCAGCAAACCTAGCAAAATGTTGTTTAAATATGGCGCTTCCTTGAAACTGTTGATTAAATAAGCAAAAATATCAATGAATTCTTCTTCTTCTTGGTGTGTCCCTTTTGTGTCAAATATCTTCGTCTATATGAACGCTTTTCCCTCCAGACAGTTAAAAAAAATTTACTTAACAGCAAGGATCGAACCTGCATTCGCAATCATTTTGTTAGTGGGAGACGATCTTTTACGAAGGCGTCTCCTACCAATAGGCTACGGAAGTTTAGCCGATCCGTACTTCTGAGGATGACAAGGCATTTTAGGAATTGCACATCTCTAGTTAAGCTTTTCTATATCCATAACATGAATAGTGAACAAATTCATTTCAGCGTTTCACAGATATGTTTTAAACCAATAATATTTCTTATTACCCTATTTTCAATAGGTAAATGTATTTGAAGAAACAATCCGGCACTGTTTAGAAAAAATGAAATTAATGTCTACAGATTAACCTTAATTCCGCCATTTGTAAATTAACAGGAAAGTCTACTAAAACACTTGTATATATTTACTTAAATAACGTTTATAGTAATAAGAGAATCACACGTATTTACACGACCACACATAGGTATTACGCACACACATACACATTGTGTTTATTTCAGCGTTTCATATATGATTAATTCTGATTAACAAAGTTATAATAAAATTTGTTAATCATTCTAAAAATATATGCATATAATCGCTTTGTATTTTCTGTTTACGTGTCAGAAAATTATTGAGTTTTAAAAGAAGCAATGAACTTTGTATACTGGCTTCAGCAAAAGTTTTTCCTTTATATTATTATTGAATATCTTTTAAATTTTATTTTAAAATGCAAAAAAGAAAAAAATGTTCATCAGAGTAGTCTCCCTTGATACGGAGTTGTCTGCCTTAGTTTACTTAACATGAAAAAAAAATAATGTCACAAAAACACCCCAAAACAATTTTTGAAACATAAAAGAATAAAAAGAGAATTCATCAAATATTGATATCTCTTATCCTTACCCCTCCCGCATGTTAACATCAGCAGCTGCAACCACACCTACTCCTTACACTATAGCTTTAAGTGGTTGGTTTTCAGCTGCCTCACTTTTCACAACCCGCCTTTTGATGTGAGTCTCTGGAGTGTTTAAATGGCTGCTTCGTATGATGCTTTCCATTTCCCTACTCTCCAATGACAGGAGAGTTCTGCATTAATTCACTACGGCTGCTAATGATGCTTTTCTTTTTCGTCTGTTTATTAATTTCTCTTCTATTTCTTTTTAACTGATGAAGCTGTATCAAAACGCAAGTTTTAATTTCTACAGCAAGTTTATGAGATGTTCTCTGTATCTACTAAAAGCATACTTATTAAAATATACAGAAACTTTCCGTTAACCAAATTAAACAGTTCCCCTTTCATTGAAATACGTGAAACAAAATATTTATTGCGGAAACATGACGACGCAATGTTTCGAATTGTTTAAGAGGGTTGATCATTCGTGTAATGGAGCGCTATTTTTAGATGGGAAGTAAATAGTAAACACTTGGATATTCGGGCGGTGGTGGGTAGAAAATTTGAGAAATAACACATTTCTGCTAGGAGGCTGTGGGGATTAGCCCCACTTGATCTGTCAAGACGACCGCTAGGTGGCACTGTCTCAGGTCTATAAAAGAACGATCGTCTCTCTCTCTCTCTCTCTCTCTCTCTCTCTCTAATTCCAGAATGAGGTATGTAGAATACGTATCCACTTTTCTCTTCTAGGGGGAGTTAGTCACTCGGCCACCTAAATAATTTCTTTCTTTCTTTCTTTCTTTCTTTCTTTCTTTCTTTCTTTCTTTCTCTCTCTCTCTCTCACTCACACACACACACACACACGCGCGCGAGCGCGCGCGCACACACACACACACACACACACACACACACACACACACACACACACGCACACAAACACACACACACACGTAACTACCGCTAATGATTTGAATGTATATTTCTTACTATTTTCTGCTGTAATTAAAATTACAAGCTGACAATTAATTTTACTCTCGACAAAAAACCCTCTTTATAAAAATACGTCAATGAAACTTGATCTACAAACTGATTTCTTAGAACGAATACATATTCTATTCATACGACCCTATCCTAAAAAAACTTCTCGGTATTAAATAACCTATTGGGGTTGATATGCCGTAAAACCCCAAACAGAATACGCTCAGCTGTCATCATGGTCCACGCCACTCTCGCTTGTGAACTTCACGACCCCATGCTAAAAGCAACACCGTTCAAATTAAGAAACAAATTCTATCTCTTGTATCCTCTTCACTATGAACCATGCTCACACATGTTGACTATTTCACACCACACACATATAACAACATTTCATTGTTTCTCATATACGCGTGTGTATATGTGTGAGCAATATTATATTTTTAGGGAGCAGTGCTATAGCCTGTTCGTTACTGTCGAACTCTCTGCCTGGAGCAGAGAGGAACCCGGACAAAGCTTTGCCGAAGTGCAAAGTTTCGCCCGGGGAGGTAGACAGGCCCGGACACGCTTATGCGGGTTCTACGGGCATATTTTTGGCCGAGCCTACGGGCTCGGAGAACCTACGGTAAACTCGGCCTTGTGCCACATACATTCGTCGTGGGGGAGGGGATTGTTAAATATTAGCAATATTATATTTTTTATCTTTTTCTGTATCAGGTTATTTATTATATTAAAATATCTACAGGCGTTGAAATTACTCCTGCAAATGCTGAATTCAGTTTCTTTCATAGTTCTCAAACTCGAAAGTCTTCCAGCAAAAACACTTAGACCCGAAATCCTCTACAAAATTTGAACCAGCTTCACAATCACGTCAGTGGTGTAAATTGGTTGGTTGATTTTGTTTAGCGCTGCATCAACACCCCCAGGGGTTATTTAATGCCGAAATCTGAATATCTGAACACAATTTTATCCATTCAACTAAATATATTTTGAACGCAATTGTATGCCTTTGAACTACAGATAATATGTATTTTTGGACATTTTGCTATAAAATGTATTGTTGGTTATTTTACTATAAACTAGACCACCTGTGATTCGTTGGGTCAACCTTGTTGTGTTTACTGTTTACATTTAGTTTCATGAAGAGTTTGTGAAAGTAGAGATATTTTAAAAATACATTTATTTGCAGTTATTGAAGTTGCATTCAACATTTAAAAAATTGTCTGTTTCAAGAAAGTTGAACAATAAGAGCTTGGAATGTCAATATTCGGAGTGTTGGGATTTGATACAATAACATAAAATATTGCCGCGCGTAATTCGGTCCATTAGAATAATCAAACGATTTTCAATGAAAAAATAAAATTCAGTAGAAAAGACAACGTAGTTTCCTCAAATGAACATTACTATAACAAGAATACAAGCAATTGGTCATAGATTGGAAAGTAATGTCTTTTTGTTTGGGTTAATAAAATTCTGAAATAAAATATAAATTCTATTTGTGTACGTTATTGAGAAACAATGAAATGTTGTTATATGTGTGTTTGCGTGAAAAAGTCAACATGTGTGGTTAATAGTAAAGTGGATACAAGAGATAGAATTTGTTTCTTACTGTGGACGGTGTTGCCGTAACCTGTGAAGTTCACAAGCGAGAGTGGCGTGGACTTTGATGACAGCTGTGCGTATCCTGTTTGGAGCCGGATTTCGTGTGTTTTATACACTAACTCGTAAGAAAATACTTTTTATAGTAAAAACGCCAGCGATATATTTTTATATGAAAATTTACCACCAACACCTATTTATGAAAAAAATTACCAACAACACCTGTTGATGATAAAATTACCAACAACACCTATTGAATGTAAAATTACTAGCAGCATAATTTTATAGCAAAATCACCTGTGATAACGATGGGTGAACCTTGTGTTTACTATTTGCATAAAATATAAATTCTCTTTGTGTACGTATATGAGAAACAATGAAATGTTGTTATATGTGTGTGGTGTGAAATAGTCAACATGTGTGTGTGTGGTTCATAGTGAAGAGGATACAAGAGATAGAATTTGTTTCTTAATTTGAAAGGTGTTGCCTTTAGCATGGGGTTGTGAACTTCACAAGCGAGAGTGGCGTGGACCATGATGACAGCTGAGCGTATTCTGTTTGGGATTTTACGGTATATCAACCTCAATAGGTTATTTAATACCGAGAAGATTTTTAGGATAGAGTCGTATGAATAGAATATGTATTCGTTCTAAGAAATCTATTTGTAGATCAAGTTTCATTGACGTATTTTTGTAAAGAGGGTTTTTTGTCGAGAGTAAAATTAATTGTCAGCTTGTAATTTTAATTCTGTTGTACGTAGTTTATCGTCATAGCCAGGACGCCGGATGTAGTTTATCGTCTCACCCAGGATGCTTTTCATCTGTGAGGAGATTGTCTAGTATTCTCTGTTAGGAGGATAAATATTATATCACAATTTCGTAAGGTTTTCTTTGTTTCTAACGAATTTGTCCTTTTTCTTAAGACTTTTCTTCGCTTTTAGAAGACATATTTTCATTATTCTAATGTGTCTTCGGATTTCGGTGTCATATTTTCCATCATAGGTTAAAATACTTCCTAGATGTTTTAATTTTTCTACTTGCTAGATTCTCACATCTCCAGTTCGTAGTTTATAATTTGGGCTCTTACATTGGCTGACAAAAATATGTACACCTTTGTGCAAATTAATTGCACAAAAAAAACAAAAATTATGTACTTTTTTCGTATTTTTCCAATGAATCATGACCCAGTGCACATGTTAGTACTTCGTATGTCCATTCCACGAAGTCGTTCCTTGCAGAGTGATCACAGATTTTCGATTGGATTTAAATCAGGAGAGTTTCCGGGCCAGTCTATAGTACTTTCATTTGCTCACTGCTCACTGGTAAGGCTTGCCAGTGTGTTCGTGCAGCGTTACAATTTTCGTACGATTCCTTGTAGTAACGTCCATCGCAAACAATAGCCGTAGGACAACTAATCGACAGCCGAGAGAATGGTGTCTGTGCGTGTTAAAAATCAGACGCAATAATTTTCATGGCCAAGCAAATTTCATTATATACCCCGAATCTAAGGAAAAAATAGAAATCGATTACACCCTGTCACTCCAGCGGATCTAAAACTGACCGTATGGTGAAAGAAAGGAAACTAAAGCGGTTGTTTCAATTAATTTGCACACGGGTGTACATTATTTCTTCTTGCAACTGACATTTAGTCCTTTCTTCTCCCTCTCCTTTACTATCTTCTGTAAGGATTCCTGTCTTTGCCTTTTCTCTCTGCTATCAAAACAGTGTTATCTGCATATCCTATTTAGTTAAGACTGCGGGAATATTGGAAAAGGTTATATAATAGAACCCGAACACCGTGAAAACGGTATATATAGATTCGATAAATTATACTGCATATTGACTTAACGAAAATTCTCATGTCCATATTTAAATTTATGTGAGGAAATAATTCATATTTTACAATAAAAGATATATTGCTGATGATTTGAAATGTAAAGATCAACTATTTCCTCAGTCAAATGCATATTTTGGAAACTCTTACAAGCCCTTAGTACATGAGAACGAGGCGTGGTGTAAAAGAAACATGGCGGAAAGACGATGGTATGATGGAAACGGCGAATAGTGAAAACGAGGCATGATGAAAACGGGGTATGATGAAAACGAGACATGGTTGAAAAGAGGCATGAGCGAAACTGGTATTATGGAAAGGAAGCATTGTTGGAATGTGGTATGGTTGAGAAGCGGGTATAATGAGAATGGAGCATAGTGGAAACGTGGCATCATGGAAACGGGGATATGATGGAAAAGGGTGTATGATGGGAGAACATCTTGAAAACGGTATATAGATTAGATAAATTATATTGCATTTCGAACGCTAGATATATTTTCATTTTTGATACCGGACTCTTTATATTTTCCTATTCAAATGTTGAATTAAACTTCTTTTTATTTATTTTTTATTCATTCATGAAAAAATAATTATATTTAATCTGATCAAAATACCTTACTAGGTATATAAAAAACTGAGGTATGCGAAATTTATTTCAGACGTTAAAATCGATGATATCCATAGCTGTCTACTCGATGACCAAGAATTTGATATTAGGTTTATCTTTGCACCTTTATGACCGATAACACTTTAATGAGTCCCGATGGAAACGAGATAGTTTGAAAAGTTATCTGAAAGACCAGTCGGCACTGGAATTGTAGCTTTGTACCAGACTATGTTGAGTTTACTTGAGCGCTTACTGAAGTTTTGATGCTTATCGAGACCGTCTTGAGGACTAATTAATTGTAGTGTAGTTCGATACTCACTAGTGTTATTCGAAAATAGCTTTGTGCCGACTGAATTAACTTTTGTCTCTTGTATTTAAGGTACCTGTCATCATGACCAATTGACCGATTCGGAAATGTAGTGAGTTCGATCCTAACCGGAGTCCTGCTATGATAACTATACCAAACCTTTGTAAACTTAGAAAATAATTATAAAAACAAAAAAGAAGACTTAGAAAGTAAAGACACTCATATACACCGACATATATATATATATATAAAATAGGAAAAAATAGCAATTATGACATTTCGGGTTCAAAGAACCTTTTGAAGCAGGAATCCGAAATCTTAAGTCCTTGCTGACATATTGAAAGATTCCTCTTAAGCACATATGAGGCTGGATAAATAAAAGATTGTAATGTATATATCAATGACCCTCCCCCCACACACACACCGATGCATTTACAATACCCTTGCTTTTCTTCTTCTTCACATACATACATATACACAGACACGTATATATATATATATATATATATATATATATATATATATATATATATATATATATATATATATATATATATATATATATATATATATATATATATATATATATATATATATATATATATATATATATATATATATATGATTTAACGATATTTGAGGTACCTGACATCATGTGAGATTCAGAAAGATCGCGCAGCTGACCGAGTTGTTAGTGTAGTGGGTTCGAGCCTAAACCGGAGTCCTTGTAGGATTTCAATTTCTTTTAAAGAGTTCTGCATTGTAAAGGTTGAATAACGTCGGGGAGAAGTCAGGTTCTTGTCTTATGCCCCATTCTACTATTGAGTATTTATTTTCCTATTCGTATGCAGGTGGCTGGCTTCCAATATAGTTTTTAGATTAGGCTAATATCATCTCCACATAAATTAAGCTTGCCAAGCAGATCTCGTAGTTTTTTACACAATTTTATCAATCGCTTTTGCATCATCTCTGAAATGCTTATAGCAGTTTCATGGCCAAAATAACCGAAAGAACTATAAGATAACGCAGTCGAGGAAAGGATGAAGAAAGGACTAACTATTAACTATAAGAAGACAATACATGGTTGTTAGTAAAATGGAAACCCAAGTTGTTAGCTACACAATAGGGGCGGTAAAATCAAGCAGATACAAATATTTAAGTATGTGTTTTTTTTTGTAACGGACGATGTAAAGCGAGAATGCACATATGAATATAAAATGATATCTTTCAGAAATTAAGTTAAGTATTAAGTTTTAGGAAAATATACAGAGAAAGAAAGAAAAGAAAATGGTAGTGAATGCGGGACAATATTTCAATGATTAATTCAATGATTGATTCGTTTTCTACGGCTTATCAAACATTTGCAGGTTGTTTAAAGCCAGGAAATATTTTTAGATTGTGAGAATTTATTATTGGAGAGGTGATATTGATGATTTAGTGATACGTTACTAATTAACCCATAGTTGGGGGAGAAGTGGTGGATTCACACCTTTCTCAAAGGTATTTCTGCGTAAGTGAATGTAATGAACCCAACTGGAATTGGAACTCAGCTCTCTGATTAGCAATTCTGAACCATTACACATTATACGACCCACAAATCCAAGCTTACAGCACCTGGTATTCCCAATAGTTCGCCCCCTCTGAGTAATGAACGGCCTCAGTGTTGCTTACCTTCTTTGATCGTACAGGAGCTGGTGTTCCAACGTGATATGGCCGTAAGCCTTCACTGATGAAGAAGTGATTTGTAGCAAGTGAAATGTGTTTCTACCAGTAAAGACTAAATGATTAGGGCGATAAAAAAAGGGCAGAGCTGAAATTCCTGGGACACATAACGAGAATTGATTGATTGATTTGTATGTGTTTTACGGCTTATCAACCCAAAATATATATTTTGAATTGTAAGAATTTTGTGAATATTGTGTTAAGAATTATTTTTGTTTAGAATAACAATGATTTTTCCAGATACAAACCTCACTATTTAACTAAACCCTGGGGGAATGATAGGGGTTAATAGCTGTTTGTTTCATGCTTGAATACAATCATCAGGCCATGTGCGTTCTATTCGGACTATTTTTATATAAATGTCATTGGGGAATTATAAGTAGTAAGGTCAGTTATTTTCGGTTTATTGAGTTATTCAACGAGCCCATTTATTAGGTGGGAACGATTATTTTCAATTCTTGTAATGGCTATTAAATAGAAATTATTATTGGTTTTTAAATTTGAAAGCTTTTTTTATTGATATTTATTTTAGTGCGCTTAATAAATTCCATTAGTTATTCGCTACTGATCTTATTAAATGTGGTTATGTGTTTACTTGACACTGTTTATTATTTAATTCCTTTAATTATTCATCTTATTTTATTTTGTTTCATTATTTTATTTCGTTTCATTATTGTATTTTGTTTCATTATTGAATTTTGTTTATTTTATTATGTTTCATTATTTTATTTTGGTTCTTTATTTTATTTCGTTACTTTATTTTATATTGTTTCATTATTTTATTTTGTTTCATGATTTAATTTTGTTTCTTTATTTTATTTTGTTTCTTGATTTTATTTTATTTCTTTATTTTATTTTGTTTCATTTTTTTATTTTGTTTCATTATTTTATTTTGTTTCTTTATTTATTTCTTGATTTTATTTTGTTTATTTTATTTTGTTTCATTATTTTACTTTGCTTCATTATTTTATTTTGTTTCTTTATTTATTTTGTTTCATTATTTTATTTTGTTGGTTTATTTTATTTTGTTTCATTATTTTCTTTTGATTCATTATTTTATTTTGATCCATTATTTTATTTTGTTTCATTATTTTATTTTGTTTCATTATTTTATTTTGTTTCTTTATTTTATTTGGTTTATTTTATTTGGTTTCATTTTTTTTATTTTGTTTCACTATTTGTTTTGGTAGGTTGTTTTTATCTCATTTTTTTTGTTTTGTCAGAGTCATTTGTTTTGTTTGAAGTAATGTTGCCTCCATTCTATTTAATGTTTATCTTTGCATTTTCCTTAGTGAATTTTTATCAGATTTTTTTTTGTTTTAAAGCTAAACCCCAAAATACACCAAAAATATCATGTAAGATGAGGAAAACAGCACCAACATACATATATTATTCCTTCTGTGTATATCTCAAATATTAAATACATTTATCACATAAATATAGCATAGTTTAATACTCTATGTACATACATACATATATATATATATATATATATATATATATATATATATATATATATATATATTGGTTGTAACAACAAAAAATGTCTAAATCGTGTAAAAACAAAGTTGTCCAATTGTTAGATTAAAGTTT
>OZ038487.1:25407911-25430411 GCA_964036315.1 Acanthosepion esculentum
TAGTACTGGTGCCAAATACACTTTTAAAGGAAGTTAGATTCATGCCTTTTATAAAGATGCCAGTCTTAATTGAGTGAAATCGTCAAACTTCAAGCGTACACAAAACCAATGGAGTATTACTGCCATATTGGGTTTGGAGTTACACAGTCGTCCCTTTCCATTCTTCAAAACTGTTTACTCAGTCCCGTAGGTGGTGGGGGAGGCATTTTTATATTACATAAATTCCTTCCCACAGACGCAACGTTTCAAGTCTACTGCAACTCTATCTATATCTCTGTTGTGGATTCCGAGAATGGAATCCTGCACAAATAAATAAACAACGCCAGTAATTGAGATAGAAAAATAAGTGTATTAAACGTAAGAATACAGACTTGAAGTGAAGATTAGTAGTCCAGAAATGAGGGTTAGTAGAAAGTATATGTACAAATCTCTGTAAGTGAAGCCGTGATTATCTCTCTCTCTCTCTCTCTCCTCTCTCTCTCCTCTCTCTCTCTCTCTCCTCTCTCTCTCTCTCCTCTCTCTCTCTCTCTCTCTCTGGACTCTTGTATAACTCTCCGTGAATACCCTGTGTACTGTCTCCGTATTTCTCACCCTGACTTAACGTATCTCAACCTTCAGGTATTCTCTCTGTCAATATAAGTATACTTTGGACGAGTCCATCTTGTGTAAAAGGGGTCTGCCCTACAACAATTTCCATGGAAAATTTTCAGATTTGCTCTATTCTTTAGTTCCAACAGTCGGATATTTTACAGCTCCTCCCATAAAATCGATTCACTCATATTTTCTCTGTATTTTAAAAGTAAGGAGAGAGTTAACATCCTCCACCCTACAGAAAAAAATGCCAATGACTACCACTTTGTAGAACAGACTCCCGCATGTTTGCTTCCCCGAATCTACATATTAACCTGTTCAAGTAAAATCTCAATCCTTATTTATTATTCTTTTCCTCATAATCTTCCCATCATATTGTTTCCCCTTCCATTCGTATTACACACCTCATTAATCATTAACATTTCGACTGTAGCCTCAACCTTTTTTTAATAATTTCTTTCCAAGCAAGGTAGTAAAGCCACTAAGACACAAGGAGCGTGAAAGAATAAAAAAATACGTAAAGCATTATTAAGAAACGAGAACAATAAAAGAAGAGCAAACAAGAAGACAGTAGATAACGATTGACACTGCGTTTAAATTGTTGAAGATCAAATCAGGCTGGAAAGCATGGATCAGGAAGAGTGTTCCGCGAGCAAGAAGTGTGAGAAAATAAACTGCTACCATAGAACTTACGGTTACAGAAAACGAATTCAAATATAAATTGTTGAGACATTATTGCCATTTGAGTACTGCGCTTAAATTCATAAAGTCTAGGTACCAGAGCGAAGAGTGATGTTTATTCCGCTTATGTACATAAGTGTGGCACAAGGCCAAAAATGATGGGTCTTTTTCTGTCTTAACATTAAACTTAGCTAGCCAAAATCACAGACCGAAACATGCCACAATATTCCGTACATAAAAACAATACATTCTTACTTACCATTCTTCCATCATTCACCATAATAACCCAGGGTCTCTATGAAAATCCTAACTCGTCCCCATATGTTGGGGGATGGGAATAAAATAACAATTTTAAAAATCTAAACCCCAATGAATACTTACAAATATGAAACAAAACTGTTTACAAGAAAATAAACAAAATCGTGTTAGTAATATAATCCTCCACAATACTTAATTGTGGCAGAAACACAGCGAAGACTTCATTCGAACAATTACTATGAAGGTATTTATAGAACAGGCATAGGTGAGCTACACTGCGGCGGTTGGAAAGTAACTGAAGCCGAGATGCCAGGTCATACTCACTAATATTGCTGATTCTTCGTTGGAATTTAATAAGAATCTATAATTGCCAATTTCACAACGTTTCAACAGTTGTATGCTCCGGACTTCTTCAGGTGACTAGAATTTCGAACAGAACCTTTTATTTCATCCAGCAGGGTAGATTTTTCATGGCTCAGTGGATAAAGACGTTGGTTAGATGCAGTGACTAGAGCCAAAGTGTTGTGAGTTCAATACCAGGCCGAAGCAGTGGTGAACAAAAATTTGGACATTTGTGTTAAAGGGAAATAACCGAGACATGGAAGACATGGCACGTGGAACTAGAACAATCAACCCCGAAAGATGAAATAAATGATTCAGTATATTACAATTTATTTGAAATTACAATCAGCCGAAGAAGGCCGGGGCGTACAACGCCCGAAAAGTTGTGTATATATCAATGAAGATGAGCTTAACAGTCCGAATAATGTAAATAAGTAATCATAATAACTCATCTCAGAGATACAGACAGATACTGTAGAAGGCTGGTGCGTACAACGGCCAAAACATTGTGTATATGGCAGTCAAGATGAGGATATCAGTTCGAATAATGTAAATAATGCAAATAATCCTAATACCTCATCTCAGAGATATAGAGGCCGAAACGTTGTGAATATGGCAATGAAGATGAGGATATCAATCCGAATAATGTAAATAATGCACGTAATCATAATACCTCATCTCAGAGATATAGAGGCCGAAACGTTGTGCATATGGCAGTCAAGATGAGGATAACAGTCCGAATAATGTAAATAATGCAAGTAATCTTAATAAATCATCTCAGAGATATAGAGGCCGAAACGTTGTGCATATGGCAGTCAAGATGAGGATAACAGTCCGAATAATGTAAATAATGCAAGTAATCTTAATACCTCATCTCAGAGATATAGATGGATATTGAAGAATCTATAAATATACAACAAAAGAAGCCAGAATAGACTTCCGCAAGTGAGAAATGCCAGAAAAGAAACTGTTAGCATACAAGTTACAATTACATTGTTGCCAATTTTGAGTGACTTTCGATCATTATGATGGCTGAATAAAAACCTCTATACTATCCTCACATTTTTTAAAATGTCCACATCTTTCTTGAGGCATCACAAATAAAGTCCGAAAACCTTGTTTCTTAACTTTCGAAAAGCTTATATTTTTTAACTAGCAGCATGGCCCGGCGTTGCCCGTGCTTGATTCAAAAATCGTACGACTCGTACAGCAATCGCTATCACTTGACTTAAAATAGTTTTGACCTTCCTTGCCTTTAAAGGAGTGCCATTTGCCGTCCTGATGTTGCTACATGCCTTACGTCTTGCCTATCTCACACTGCGAATTTTTTCTAAGCTCTATACTAAACATTAATTTTGTTACGAAAAAAGAACTAAACAAAATGAACACAAAACGATCAGCTTTAAAAAAGGACTCGTAACTGGAAAAACCGAATGAAAAAAGAATGTTAACAACAAATACTTTTTCACACCTAGCACAGTTCTGCGGAATCAGAATCAACGTTGAGTTTAAGCAAGCGAATGAGCCAATTGGAGTAAAGCGCCATGCAGATTTAAATTTTTCCCACTTGTGACGAATGCAGCTATCGATTTTTTACATGCTAGCATGCTAGTTAAGACTCGTGTCAGTCAGCTGTTGGCTCTCACTCTGGTCAGTATAAAATGGCCGCAAACTACATGAAAACTGTCGTAGAAGCATGAAAAAATCGATTAGTTCCACGATCGATGGGAGTTGGGAAATGCAAAGTCGGTCGTGGCCTTTCCACTAACTTGAAGCATGTGCATGTAAATTTTGGTGCAAATCCGTCGAAAATTGCGGCCGTGCATTCGTTAGACACACACACGCACACATACACACACACACACACACACACATCCTGCCTTTTATAGATAGAGATATCCCAAAAGTGTCCCAAAAGATTTTACATAATTTCTGAGGCTAATAATTTTGGCAATTCTTGTTAAAATAACCTCAATTTTTCAGACGATGTATAGAAATAGATCAAGATTTTATATTTAATGGAAGAGGACATTACGTGATTATCTCAATGCGTATCTGCCAGAGAGTTGGATCGGTCGTGAAAACAGTTTTCTGATGAAATGGCCGCCGCGGTCACCGGACCTATCCCCCGTGTGATTTCTTTTTACGGGGATATGTGAAGGGACTGGTCTATGTCCCTTTCTCTTCCTGCATGCATTGATGAACTCAGGCAGAGAATCACTTCCGCATTGGATAATGTTACCGGAGACATGCTACAGCGTGTTTGGCAAGAGCTTACCTACCGACTTGACGTGTGCCGTGTCACAGGCGGTGCACATATTGAACACTTACAAAATCGGTCCCATAATAAACTTATGATGTTCAACACCTAAACTGTTCAATTTCATTGAGCTACACTTAGTAGTTTGCAAGATAATTGCTTTTAAAATGATGTCAATATTTTGGGGACACACTGTATATACGTTAAAAAATGCTGTTTCATTGAGTCATGGCAGAGAATTGTTCGACGTCTGAGTAGTTACTTGGTTTTATATCTTCAGAATCTCTTTATGAATATATACGTTAAAAATGCTGTTTCATTGAGTCATGACAGAGAATCGTTCGACGTCTGAGTAGTTACTTGGTTTTATATCTTCAGAATCTCTTTATGAATATATACGTTAAAAATGTTGTTTCATTGAGTCATGACAGAGAATCCTTCGACGTCTGACTAGTTACTTGGTTTTATATCTTCAGAATCTCTTTATGAATATATACGTTAAAATTGCTGCATCGAATGATGCAGAAATGAGAGCATCCGACGTTTTAAAACATTGCATCCCAAGCAAGGTACGCCCCACTAAAATGCAAGAGGTTATTTAGTGTTAGACAATATGAGAGAACAATTAATGAACAAGAGTTATGAAGACAGAAGATAACGAATAACATTGCATTTAGAATTTTGAACATCAAAATTGTCTAAGAAATTGTTAGCATTGAACATACGGCTATATCTAGCCACTTCAGCTTTAAAACGATGAGAACCTGCTGCCAAGCTAGTACAAAGCTTACCATTGTTACAATATCTACCATAAAGTCTATTTACCAAAGAGAAAAACAATATTCATTTTGAATAATACAGAAATGTGGTACAAAGCCAAATTATAGGATAGGGGTAATCTGGTCTTCAATCTATCTTATCTGAAACTTAGATAGCCATAATTACTAACCCCAAAATACCACAGTATTCCTTACATCAAAACAACGCATTCCTACTTACTACTCTTACTACAGTCACCATAATACCTCAAGTCTCTTTGTGGCCCTAACTCTTTCCCATATGTACAATTTGTCTGCAGTGGTTGGGGAATAAAAATAACAACAAATAAAATTACCAAAGAGTAATTCATCAGCACAATTACCATGAAAGCATTTGGAGAAAAATCACAGGGAAGCTGAATATGGCGGTGAGAAAGACTTTCTTATCTTCTAGAACTTTCTTTTGAATATATCCGTTAAATTTTTTGATTCCACAATCTCCAATAAAAAGAAAGTTTCTATACTCAATGTTTTCATCTTCCTAATCCCAATTCTTTTAAATATCACCGTTAATACGTTGATTTCATTTTATATTTACGGTTGAATGTAACAATTTCATAAAAAATTGTCTACACTAAATATAAAATTATAGTAGAAAGATTATACAATGGAAATCGCATTGTTTCTTACAGCTCTCGATCCAATTCCGTGCCAATGTTGAATCCAACGTTTTAAAAGCTTCAACGCCAAACCTTCGGTTATACATGAAACGCACAATGTAATTTTCTATAAAACGTCTTCTTGTTATTTAAGCTAATATTTGCTGCTGCTCTGCTCAAAAAGATCGCAATGCCATCAAGACAGACTCCATTTTCAGGATTCACAGAATTCTGAGAATTAATTCCACTAATGTAAATGTAAGAATTTTTCTTTTTCGAAAAACCTTATCTAAAAATAAAACGTTTAAGGGAAGTAATTTCTCAAGTAAAATTTTCCAAATATTTCATCCTTTACGAGGAAGGCGCAGTAACATTAGATATGCGTTGAAATTGGCTAAGAAATGAAAAGGGGGATATAAGAAGAATGTTGAATTGAGTGAAGAAAGAAAGAAAGAAGTAAAGAAAGAAAGAAGGAAAGAAAAAATAAAAAGTGAATATAAGAAATATATTGGATTGAGAGAAAGAAAGAAAGAAAGAAAGAATATAAAAATATATTGAATTGAGTGAAAAAAGAATGAAAGAGATAGAGAAAGAATGAAAGAAAAAGGGAGGGTAAGAAATATATTGAATTGAGTGAAGAAAGAATGAAAGAGAGAAAGAAAGAATGAAAGAAAAAGGGAGGGTAAGAAATATATTGGATTGAATGAAGAAAAAAGAAAGAAAGAAAAAGCTAAAGGAAAGTGTATATAATTGAGTTATTCAATAAAAACGTAGAAGAGAGGAGAGAAGGAAAAGGTGTAACAAAATAAGTTAAGTATTTTTTTTAAATAAATGAAAAAAAAGTCATGGCTATAAATGAAGGAAGTCTGAAAGCGAGAAAATAAATAAGGAAATATAACGCAGGGCGTGGAAGTAAGAAAAAGAAAACGGAATTAAAATGAAGGAAATATATTAGGAAATAAAGAAACAGAGAAGAAGCCATTATCAAAAGAAAGATTCAAACTATTGGACAGGATGGGAAAAGCTGTAGAAGGAAAAAAAAGGGAGATAATGAAGTATGATATAAAGAAAGAAAGAACACGTATTAGTAAGAGAATTAATTAAATTTAAAGAAAAAAAATCAAAGATAAAATATATAAGTGCGAAATAAAGAAAAGTTTGCTAATCGAATAGAAATGAAAATAAAACGGATTTTGGCACAAATCCTCGTTCAGTTCTAATTTCCTGCCATATTAAAGCCATTTCCTTTTTTTCTTACATTGTCTCAGTTATACATCTAATATTGAAAGGGTTAAATAATTATGTTTCTGTTTTGTGCGACTCTGACACTCACACACCGAAAGGACACTTGCAATGCTGATCTGCGAGATTCGGAGATTTTACAGATAGCTCCCATTTTTCGTAAATTATCTTTTATCACGGCATTTTTTGTCCGAATTATCTCCCCTAACCTGCTACCAAAATAAGAGTATCTTCAGCAGTAAATAGAGCTTGACTCCTTTTTTTCTCGCAGTCGAATATATTCTTATATTCACTTTTTTTGTTTGTCTGTCTGTTTCTTGTTATATATATATATATATATATATATATATATATTTAAAGACATTTATATTATGTTTAACGTTCTTTTTATAGATACAAGTATTTAAGCAAATGCTCTGTTTTATAATAAACAGTATTAAATAACATTTACCGGCCTGAATATCCGAGAAATTTTCATAGAAAATTTTCGCTCTCCGACAGGAA
Organism: Acanthosepion esculentum; assembly: GCA_964036315.1. NCBI lineage: Eukaryota > Metazoa > Mollusca > Cephalopoda > Sepiida > Sepiidae > Acanthosepion > Acanthosepion esculentum. The sequence goes on from OZ038487.1 coordinate 25,415,207, forward strand.
TCGAACCTGTATCCTATAGGGAACCATCATTTCGCGTGATGTGCCTTAACCGTTCGGCCACAGATGAGCGTCTGGTCGATTTTACTATCTTTAAACTTAAATCTTCCATGAATCTCTTCTATTCATATCTGCTCTAGCGTATCAAATGTAAACAAATGACGTCATATATTTTAGAATTGAACATAGTCCGACAATTTATTTAAAGACATTTATATTATGTTTAACGTTCTTTTTATAGATACAAGTATTTAAGCAAATGCTCTGTTTTATAATAAACAGTATTAAATAACATTTACCGGCCTGTCCGAGAAATTTTCATAGAAATGTTATTTAATATTGTTTATTGCTAACCAGACGCTCATCTGTGGCCGAACGGTTAAGGCACATTCCGTATGGTTCCGTATGGTTCCGTATAGGATACAGGTTCGATTCCTGTCGGAGAGCGAAAATTTTCTATGAAATTTTTTTTTTAATTTGCAACTTTTGAGAGAGAGAGAGAGATATATATATATAGATAGCATAATGAGAACATTTTTATTTTTAAAATTATCAAATGTTTGTATTAAAGCAATTTTTCAAGAAAATAGTTTCTTCAAGTCCAGTAACTGTTATTGAGCTTTCCGATATTGAGGAAACGGCTTCTTTCTGAACATTAAGCTAATCTATTTGATTGCGGTTTCCTTCCTAACTTTTTGTTTGATGTAGTGTGGAACGTCAACATGTTGATGATCTTCTTATTTTCTCTTTGAATCATATGAGACATCCATTTTATTTTTTGATGTTGTTGAATGACTCCCAAATTATGTGGTTTCTGTTATTTGGTACAGTTCTTTGTTTATGATTGTGTAGCGTCAGTTAACAATGTTCAAAGGAGGATGGTTTTCGCCAATAATTGGAGAAACGTAAATGGTAGAATACATCTTTCTTCAACTGAAACTAGTACTGAATACTCGGTCAATGAATGCCGAATGTTTCCTTATAAGGTAACGGCTAATATTCATCATCATCATCATTCGATTGTAGTCGGGATCATTGAACCAATTATTAATAGATGTGTTTACAGTCTACATAAAAATACGCCAGTCATAGAATTTGAACAAGCTAACTCCAGACTTTAATGGGAACTCATATATAGGATCTGTTGCTAAAAATGTTGGGAAAATGATCGATTCTTTTATCGCTCCAGTATATTCTAACTCTAGAAGAGCCAGATTAGACGAAAAATGGAGTATTGCTGTCATATCTAGGCTGGAGATGCCTAGACCTCACTTGCCTGTTTTTGCTTTTGGTTGTTTTGTTTTATGGCATATCAACCTTAATGGGTCATTTAATGCCAAGAAAATTTTGACAGTTTGGTAAAAAAGGTGTGTATGTATACATATATACTTGAACCTTTTTTCAATTACTCATATTTTTTAGTACAATCCAAATTTTTTTAGGAAATTTACAAAATGAGATGGTTTTATTTTCGTTAAATGCTTCTTTTTTTTTAATTACTCACTTGATTTGGTTTGTTTCACGGCATATCAATATAGAAACCTCCCTAATATGTGTAAATTATTTAAACAAACATGCTTGAATGAAATATATATCTGTGTGTGTGTGTGTTCCTATTTCAGTCAGTCTGTCCATATCCATGTATCTATGTATCTACCTCAGTCTATTCCTATCTATCTATCTATCTATCTATCTATCTATCTATCTATCTAGGTCTGTTCATATCTATCTATCTACCTAGGCCTGTTCCGATCTATCTATCTATCTATCTATCTATCTATCTATCTATCTATCTATCTATCTATCTATCTATCTATCTAGGTCTGTTCATATCTATCTATCTACCTAGGCCTGTTCCGATCTATCTATCTATCTATCTATCTATCTATCTATCTATCTATCTAGGTCTGTTCATATCTATCTATCTACCTAGGCCTGTTCCGATCTATCTATCTATCTATCTATCTATCTATCTATCTATCTATCTATCTATCTATCTAGGTCTGTTCATATCTATCTATCTACCTAGGCCTGTTCCGATCTATCTATCTATCTATCTATCTATCTATCTATCTATCTATCTATCTATCTATCTATCTATCTATCTAGGTCTGTTCATATCTATCTATCTACCTAGGCCTGTTCCGATCTATCTATCTATCTATCTATCTATCTATCTATCTATCTATCTATCTATCTATCTATCTATCTAGGTCTGTTCATATCTATCTATCTACCTAGGCCTGTTCCGATCTATCTATCTATCTATCTATCTATCTATCTATCTATCTATCTATCTATCTATCTATCTAGGTCTGTTCATATCTATCTATCTACCTAGGCCTGTTCCGATCTATCTATCTATCTATCTATCTATCTATCTATCTATCTATCTATCTATCTATCTATCTAGGTCTGTTCATATCTATCTATCTACCTAGGCCTGTTCCGATCTATCTATCTATCTATCTATCTATCTATCTATCTATCTATCTATCTATCTATCTATCTATCTATCTATCTAGGTCTGTTCATATCTATCTATCTACCTAGGCCTGTTCCGATCTATCTATCTATCTATCTATCTATCTATCTATCTATCTATCTATCTATCTATCTATCTATCTAGGTCTGTTCATATCTATCTATCTACCTAGGCCTGTTCCGATCTATCTATCTATCTATCTATCTATCTATCTATCTATCTATCTATCTATCGATCTATCTATCTAGGTCTGTTCATATCTATCTATCTACCTAGGCCTGTTCCGATCTATCTATCTATCTATCTATCTATCTATCTATCTATCTATCTATCTATCTATCTATCTAGGTCTGTTCATATCTATCTATCTACCTAGGCCTGTTCCGATCTATCTATCTATCTATCTATCTATCTATCTATCTATCTATCTATCTATCTATCTATCTATCTAGGTCTGTTCATATCTATCTATCTACCTAGGCCTGTTCCGATCTATCTATCTATCTATCTATCTATCTATCTATCTATCTATCTATCTATCTATCTATCTATCTATCTAGGTCTGTTCATATCTATCTATCTACCTAGGCCTGTTCCGATCTATCTATCTATCTATCTATCTATCTATCTATCCGAATATCTTCATTATCTATCTATCTATCTATCTATCTATCTATCTATCTATCTATCTATCTATCTATCTATCTATCTAGGTCTGTTCATATCTATCTATCTACCTAGGCCTGTTCCGATCTATCTATCTATCTATCTATCTATCTATCTATCTATCTATCTATCTATCTATCTATCTAGGTCTGTTCATATCTATCTATCTACCTAGGCCTGTTCCGATCTATCTATCTATCTATCTATCTATCTATCTATCTATCTATCTATCTATCTAGGTCTGTTCATATCTATCTATCTACCTAGGCCTGTTCCGATCTATCTATCTATCTATCTATCTATCTATCTATCTATCTATCTATCTATCTATCTATCTATCCGAATATCTTCATTATCTATCTATCTATCTATCTATCTATCTATCTATCTATCTATCTATCTATCTATCTATCTATCCGAATCTCTTCATTATCTATCTATCTATCTATCTATCTATCTATCTATCTATCTATCTATCTATCTATCTATCTATCTATCTGATGGCTATTGACTCATGAAATGAGTATGACTATCACTTACATGCATTACCAGCGACGTGATCGACAATGTATCTTGAAACTGGCAAGCGATTTTCCGCTTTTATTGCATCGTTGACATATAGCGGGAATAGATCTTTGATGAACTTGTGTCTACTGGTCAAGCTGGTTGTGAATTTTAAAGGGTCTTGACTGGGACAAATTTAAAACACTGTATGCATGTAAGGTTGTTGTTAACCTGATAAATTTGCTAGTAACAATAGGATAGGTACCTCCAATAAGTCGCTAAAAAATCAGTATAGCATAATGATAAAAGGTTCGAAACGTAATAAATCCAAAGTTTCACCATTAAAATGTTTATGTAATTATCAAGAAGAACGAACAAAGTATTTTTTAAAATATTTATTAAAATTTTTTCCTTCTTTCTAACACATTCTAAATTTGGGACAAAAATCTGTTTTCTTTTTTTTGTTAACTTGGTAACACATGTGGTCATCGCCATTTTTTAGTGTAGCAGTTTCGGGAAAAACCTCATTAATTTTGAAATTCTTGTAAAAATCAAATAATTGTCTAATTTAAATGAAACTTTCAAGACTTATTCACAAATGAATGAATTTATTTTTGAAATTTTTATTTTTAGAAAATCTTGGTAAAAATATTTTTTTTTTACATCTGTTACCCGCACCCACCATAAATTAATTTTATGAAATTTTCTAGAATTTCAAAGAGTTCGCAAATTGTGTTATATTACTTATAAGAAGTACTCATTGGAGAAATTAAATAATCAATTTTTTTTCACAACTACTGCCAACTTTTTAAAAATCTGCTCCAAATCGTCAAATAAAAACTGCAATAAACTATCTAATTATCAAATTAGATAGGCTTTTATTATAATAATTCATACCAGATGATGCTTAGAAGAATTATCGAAAGTACTAGCATACCTACGGAACATACGGAGCATCTAATACATTTTACAATTTTAAAAACAAGGATCGCATCATTCAACGAGTGGTTAGTAGGTTATCACTTTATTAAATCTGTTAGCGATGTGAATTCGCCATTAATTACATTAACTTTACTTATTTATTCTCTGCATGGCTACTTCGTTGTAATATTGATTATACTGCACTATTTAATATATATATATATATATATGTATGTATGTATATATATATATATATATATATATATATATATATATATATATATATATATTATAATATTTTTAGTTTTTAGAAATATGATTCCCTCGCTACATAAGAGTTCTCGTGTTTCAAAAGCAAGAGCCGAGACCCCTAACATAATTTTTGAAATTATGTAGAGTTAAGGTGCCTGGACCCGCTTCCTTGTCAAGTCTCGCTTGACAAGGAAGCGGGTCGAGGCACCTTAACTCTACATAACTTCAGAAATTATCTTAGGGGTCTCGGCTCTCGCCTTTGAAACATGAGAACTCTTATGTAGCGAAGGAATCATATTTTTAAAAACTAAAAATATTATAATATAAGCTCTACTTCTGTATGGAGCACTGTCTTTTTGAAAATAAAAGCTACATACTAAGGAACACCGGATTATCTACCTAACGTGTTATTTCCTATTTTTCTGCACACCTGCATATATATATATATATATATATATATATATATATATATATATATATATATATATATATATATATAAGTGAACAATGAAGTCAACACTTAGAGGCGACAGGCAGTTTCATGAAACTGCCTGTCGCCTCTAAGTGTTGACTTCATTGTTGACTTTTATATTTACACCCACTCTATTTTGATATTGAGCACATTATCCCATAAATATAGCACATTTTAAGAGTATATTTCTTCATATATAATATATATATATACCCAAAAGTTAAGCAAACAAGGAGTGGTGAGTGTAATATTGGTTCTGCTATATGGCAGTAGATATTGGAAAATCTCATCCCAGCTAGAGAAGAAACTTGAGGCAACAGAAATGAGGTTCTACAGAAGGATGCTGAGAATGCCATGGACCGAATATGTGAGCAAAGGCAAAGTTTTAGAGGAACGGGAAACAAAACGGACACTTAGAATTCACATCAGGAAGAGGTAGTTGAAATTTCTGGGGCACAGAATGAGGAAAGAAGGCTTGGAAAAATTAACACTCGCAGAACATTAAAGGCAAGATGGACAGAAGAAAACACCTCATGACCTAACTAACCAGTTTGTGTAGATAGGTGGCAGGACGAGCTTTATGGGTGATAGCAAAAATATATAATTTACTAAGAGTTACAAAGTATATGAAATTGTAGAGCGCCATGAACGTCAACGTCCTGAAGAGGCACGGCACATAGAAAAAGAAGAAGAAGGAGGAGGAGGAAGAGGAGAAGAAGAAGAAAAAGAAGGAGACGAATAATAATAATAATAATAATAATTAAAAGAAGAAGAAGAAGAAGAAGAAGAAGAAGAAGAAGAAGAAGAAGAAGAAGAAGAAGAAAGAAGAAGAAAAAAAAGAAGGAGAAGAAGGAGGAGGAGACGAATAATAATAATAATAATAATAATAATAATAATAATAATAATAATAATAAGAAGAAGAAGAAGAAGAAGAAGAAGAAGAAAAAGAAGAAAGAGGTGGTGGAGGAGGAGGAGAAGAAGAAGAAAGAGGCGGAGGAGGAGGAATAGAAGAAGAAGAAGGAGGAGGAAGAAGAGAAGAAGAAGGAGGAGTAGACGAATAATAATAATAATAATAATAATAATAATAATAATAATAATAATAATAAGAAGAAGAAGAAGAAGAAGAAGAAGAAGAAGAAGAAGAATGAGGAGGAGAAGAAGATGAAGAAGAAGAAGAAGACGAAGAAGAAGAAGTTTCATTTCAGGTTCGAGTTTATGACTGCTACAGCATATTTAGAGCCAAAATTTATTAATTGAATAATATTACTGCCCAGTATTATTTTTATTACGACCTATCGATGATTTATCTTAGACGAGAAATGCAAATTTTACGGCTGCATTTTCAAATTACCGACGCATCTGAATACACATCCTGCATTTTATGAACGGTTCAGCGTACATTCTTTAGATCCGGCGATGCGTTCTTGTGAACGGGTAAGAGACAGATTAACTATAAAAAAAATATTAAAGCCACATTGTTTCAAAAATATTTTAAATCAAACTTGCAGATATAAAAGATTCTGCTTAAATATACATAGCACACACACACACACACACACACACACACACACACACATATATATATATATATATATATAATTATTTATTCGAAAATTATAACATAAATATGTGATAAAATCACTACAAAAATAGCCATTTTGTGTTAACACTTCTGGTGTCTTATCAAGTGATGATGTTGAATGTAGAATAAAGGGTTTTAAAAGGTTAAAATCGACCAAACACCCCTCGCTAGGGGAAACGCTGTTACATATGCTGCAATCACCAATCAAAATACAAGTATACGAGAATTCAAAAAATTTGACAACGAACTAAGGTTATAATAATTATTTAATGCTTTAATGTTGGGGTTAGACTAAAATAGAATTTATTCTAACTAATAAATATTAAATTATACGAGAAAATTTGAAATTAAAAATTACCCATTTTAAAATTCAAATTTAACCTATATTATGTTTAAAATTATAAAATTACCGAGGAAAACAGAAAAAAATACATATGTTATTCTATTTATTTTGTTTTTATTGAAATTAAGTTGGAATAAACGTTAAGATCTAATGTAGCTCTGAATTTCATGACAAGATAGATATATTTGAATCGTAAACAGAGGCAGGGGAGGATAAAATCTTGCAAAAGACAAATATTTACACAATCTGATTATAATACATAAACACGCAGACGTATTTAGATATATATATATATACACAAAAAAAAAAGCGACGAGAGAGGAAATATCTCCACAACGCTTTAAAAAAAACAAAAAAACATACACACACAATGAAAGTTACACACAAGTGACCATACATACAGACACCGACAAAGACAAGTATATACAAACACATACATTGAGAAAGACACGCCGATACACCTACCAAGAAATATTCAAGTTTGAAAGTGTTATTAAACGAATTCTAACCACTTATTAAAATATAACATATACGGGCAAATATAAAATATAAAATGGTAGAATAGATACAATTCAATAACATAGAATATATATATATATATATATATATATATATATATATATATATATATATATATATATATATGTATGTATATATGATGAAAATGTGGAAAAGACAAAGTAAAATCCGAATATCTGTTTTTTATTTTGTTTTTGTTAAAAATAAAAAACAGTAAACTCACATATTCGGTTTTCACTTTGTCTTTTCCACATTTTCATCATACCGTCGGATCTACATCCACATATTTGCTTACACACACACACACATATATATATATATATATATATATATATATACTCAACAACATAGAATATATATATATATATATATATATATATATATATATATATATGCATATATATTCAACAACGTAGAATATATATATATATATATATATACATATATATTCAACCACATAGAATATATATATATACATATATATTCAAAAACATAGAATATATATATATATTCAACAACATAGAATATATATATATATATATATATATATATATATATATATATTCAAAAACAGAATATATACTTAAATATATTCAACAACATAGAATATATATATATATATATATATATATATTCAAAAACAGAATATATACTTATATATATTCAACAACATAGAATATATATATATATATATATATATATATATATATATACATATGTATTTAAAAACAGAATATATATATATATTCAACAAAATAGAATATATATTTATATACATATATATTCAACAACATAGATTATATATATTCAACAACATAGAATATATATATATTCAATATAGAATATTTATATAATCAACAACATAGAATATATATATATATATATATATATATATATATATATATATATATATATATATATATATATGTATTCTATGTTGTGTTAACGGTTTTCTTAATCTTGGAAAGTAGAAATAAAAATAAAACTAATTTTTGCACAAATGCTCATTCAGTTCTAATTTCCTGCCACATTGAAGACGTTTCTTGAATTGTCTAAGGAATACATATAGCACTGAAACGAGTAAATAATGGCCTTTTGAGAGCAAGGCGTTTGTTCTTCCAAGCTTCTCTTATGATGTCTTTAAGAATCCAGGCAAAAAGATAAGTAAAATATTTTTGAAAAATCGACATTATTCGAAGCTAAGTCGATGCATCTGTCTATGATATACTTTCATGAGAATATATATATATATATATATATATATATATATATATATATATATATATATATATATATATATATATATATATATATATATATATATATATATATATATGTATGCATATATATATGTGTGTGTGTGTTTGTGTGATACGCGTGAATTGGTTTGGCACAACAGTAACATTAAAAGTAATAAGATGATTGACCACAGTCATTTTGGCGCCTGGCCGTTTCAGAATAAGTCGTTTCAAGACCAGACAGAGAGGCGCGATGCGTTTAGATATATATATCAGTTTTTTTTTCTTAATTGGTTTGGTGATAAAAGTAATTTTTCTGCTAGTTTGGTTGAGACTAAAAAAAAAAATAATGAGTCAATTTAAAAAATAAAATAAAATTTTGTTTTCTAATAGCGAAGCAAATTATGCGATAAACTATTTTAAGGATCGAAAAAAAGAAAAAAAACAAAACCAAATGCAATCATTTACTTTCGATTGGAAATATTTTAATAAAATACAAATTTAATCATCGAAGACATTAACAAAACCATCTCAGATGTTATGAATTGACGTATTATTCTCACTATATATATATATATATATATATATATATATATATATATATATATATTCAAACTCAAACACGTTTGTGCATATTGAAAGATATCTGAAATGTCTGGCTACTTATCAGTGTCTAGCAGAGTTAAATTCTGAATTTTTCTATTCGTGACTTTTGCGGCAAGGTTTGAAAGCTTACCGTTAATCAAATTTAATTAATTCGATATACACGTTCAAATGTAGTTGAATTCGTTTCGTCTAGAACATTCTGGCAAGTCCGATCCTCAGCATAATTAAAGGCAGATTTCCATCATCTTCGCTTGTCTTTTAAATTCTTTAAATAGTGAGGTCATTTCGAGCCGATCGCTATATACAACTGGTCGCATCTCACTGTCTACGCGACAGAATACTAGACTCTCCCGTCGTATCAGGGGCAAGCAACTCAGTTCCTAGAAATCGACAGCCAGACACCTGTACATATGGTAGTGGTGAAGGCTTTGTGCAGAACAAACGACCTTTTCTGAAGAGACAAATACTTACACTTGGTGCACTACGTGCCACAAGGTCCCCAAAAGGACAGGTTTTGAATTCAGAGTTGTCATTCCAAAATCCATTCAGTCCTGCTATTTACCCAGAGAAAGAAGAAGCGAATTCATAACTTTCCCAATGACATTAGCTCGTACGTGAACGTAATGGATTCGATTGGAATTCGAACTCGGCTCTCTGACTTCTCCATCCGAGCCATTATCCATTACTCCACCGTGCCTCTAATGATGACAGAATAGATCGCGACAGTTTATCATTGACGCTTAAAATGTCTTTTTTGACGAAGAATTTCTTTCTTTGCAGAACTAAAGTTTTACTTCTGTTACCAGCGATGGAACTCAGGAACATTAATAAACAAACGTTTAATTTTTTTTTAAATAAAGCCGTTAAATCAGTATGGCAAAATAATGCATGAGATTTTACTAATTCAATTCTATAATAAGGAATGAAAATTCGCACACAGAAACACACACACAAATCCACACACAGGTATATATATCTATGTGTTTCCATTATTTTTCCAACCCCTGTACACACACACACACACACACACACACACACACACACAAACACACACACACACACACACACACACACACACACACACACACACACAAACACACACACACACACACACACATATATATATACATATAAAACATATTCATATATATATATAGGTGGTGTAAAAATAATATATATATATATATATATATATATATATATATATCCTGGGGTTGGAAATATATATATATATATATATATATATATATATATATATATATATATATATATATATTAAAGAAAAACCGACCACTTTAAGGCTCCATAATTTATTAATAATTTATTTCATCATAGCCCTTTTAAAGGACGTGGGGTCATCAGACTACACTTCCAAAACGTGAAAAGAAAAATGAAATGGACATTTACACTTTTGAAGGGTAGTATTAAGTTTATGTAATTTAGCAGAGAGGGTAGTGAGGAGTGGTGTGATAGACATGATCGAGTTTAGAGAGGGTTTATTTTAATATTTCTATCTATCATACTTAGTATATATATATATATATATATATATATATATATATATATATATATATATATATATGCAGGGGTTGGAAAAATAATGGAAACACGTAGAATTTTGAAACTCCTCTAAAACCGTCAAAGGTTTGTTATTTTTATGTTTTTTCGATTTATTATTAATTTTTCTTATTTTACCAAATTTGTTGGTTTTACAGATATCATCAGAGGAAATTAATCAATATTCATTAAAATGACAGATCTATCAGTCTTTAAACGAGGTCAAATTGTTAATGCTCGTATGGCAGGCGCTAGTGTAACTAAACCCGCTGAATTATTGGGTGTAGCAAGGAGTACTTTCTCGAAAGTAATGACAGCATTTGAGAAAGAGGGAAAAAACCTCCTCACTGACGCAAAACTCTGGAAGAAATTGAAAGCTGTCTGATAGGGACCGTCGGACTCTTATGTGGGTTGTTAGGAAGGATCACAAGAATATAGCTACGAAAATGACAGCAGAGCTTAATGACTATCTCGAGAACCCAGTTTCCTCAAAAATTGTAAGAAGGGGATGCATAAATCCGGATTTCACGGGAGGGCTGCAATCGGAAAACCACTCCTTTCACAAAGCAATATTGCAAACTGTTTAGAGTGGTGTAGAAACTTACAGAACTCGTCCCTAGAACAGTGGAAGGATGTTATTTTCTAAAGAAATCTGTCTATATTTCTGAGATGAGGTATTATGTACATTATTTACATTATTCGGACTATTGTCCTCATCTTTGTCGCCATATTTATTACAACCTTTCGGCCGTTGTACGCTCCGGCCTGTTATCATTACAGTTTATACCAGAGCTCATATTGCAACTTTGTTGTTATTATCGCTTTTCTCTGGCACTCCTTATTACTGGTTCCCATATTGTATTCATTTCTATGCTTGGTCGGCTCAGAAGATTTTTGTGGCCTAGGATATGTGCTGATTCCTTAAGTTTGCGAATTTTCCAATGGTGTTCCTTGTCTATGATCTCAACCTAATCCCACAGAGGGCTGTGATCTCACTTATCTCTCCATATCTGGCCAGCCACGTCTGATTTTCCACTTCCCCTCGTGTTATCGGTTTCTGTTGTTCTTGTATACAATATAGGAACCAGTAATAAGGAGTGCCAGAGAAAAGCGATAATAACAACAAAGTTGCAATATGAGCTCTGGTAAAAACTGTGGTGATAACAGAAAAAATTGCAATATGAGCACTGGTAAAAATGGTTGCTGAAGACATTAGGTTTATAATACCCAGAAGTTCATACACAGATGTCCTCAGTGGATAAATGCGTTGGTTAGATCCAGTGACAGGACCCAAAGAGTGTGAGTTCAATACCCGGTTAAGGCAGTGGAGAACTTTCAGAGGGAAAATTAACAGGAGATAAATGATAACTGACATCCATTAAACATGGCACGTGGAACTAGAACAGTCTACCCCAGTGAGCAAAATAAAGGGTTCAGTTCGACATTCCAACCACCTGAAGAAGGCCGGAGCGTAGATTGTCCGAAACGTTGTAATAAATATGGCGACAAAGATGAGGACAATAGTAAATGTAAATAATGAGCTTAAAGAAACATTTGATCCAGACTTCGTCCAACTGTTAACTGGAAGAGGCTCTGGGATAATCAGGGCAGCTTTCATTTCATGGTAGGATAGAAAATGAAGACTATTTAAAAATTTTGACAGATCATTCATCCTATTGTCGCGGAACTGTTTCCGGAGGGAAACGCAGTCTTTCAGGATGATAATGCACAAATTCACACGACTAAAAGTGTGTCCCTGTGGCACGAAGAACATTCTAGTGAAGTAGACCAACTTCTCTGGCCATTCATAGTCCCAAGATCTCAGTATTATTGAAAGGTTATGGTGCATTTTAGAAAAATAAGTATGGAGTCGATATCCTTCACCATCATCACTGAAAGAACTTGAGACTCTTTTGGCAGAAGAATGGACAAAATTCCTCTGGAAACTATTCAAACTTTGTATAAGTCCATACGTTGTAGAATTCAAGCTGTAATTACTGCAAAAGGTAGTCCCACACCATATTAAAATAAATTTGTTTTCCAGGTGTTTCCATTATTTTGTCCAACTCCTGTATACGATTTTTGGTTGGATCCACTCAAAATTGACTAAATGATCAGATATCATCTTTCTTTGGTTAAGTAATACTCTGCATAAGCAAAAGATGTGGGTAGGTGTATATTTTTATGTCTGATATCTATTTATTTCTCTCTCTCTCTCTTTCTCTCTCTCTCTCTACATATATATATATATATATATATATATATATATATTGTATATTTAGGCAGCAATCCTTCGTTTATGCATGTTTCATTAAAAACGACAGATAAAGTACTACGGTTAAACTTTTTATTTAATTTTTCTTGTGTTCGAACAAGAGCTTTCTGTTCTGGACAAAGGGTGTGTAAAAACTGTCCAAATGTTTTATGTTTCCGAGCGCGTTCGGCTATACCTTTAGCCATTATCAGGGATGATTCGATTTTTCAGCTTAATTGAATGTGTGCATTATGTGTATGTTTTAGTGTGTCGTAGGGATGTTTTTAATTTCCGAATACTGTTAGCACATTGTGACCTGAGTCTTTGTCAAAAAAAGAAAGCTCTTGTTCGAACACAAGAAAAATTAAATAAAACCGTAGTACCTTATCGGTCGTTTTTAATGAAATACACACACACACACACACACACACACACACACACACACACACACACACACACACACCTAACACACACACACACACACACATATATATATATATATATATATATATATATATATATATATATATATATGAAAAATATAGTTTTAAGGTGTGCTATGTTTATGGGATAAAGTGCTCAATATCAGAGATAGAGCGTATGTAAATATAAAAGTGAAAATTGACGTCAACACTCAGAGGCGACAGTCTTTTTCCTGCTGGACGCAGTCATCAGGCGGCCTGACGACTGCGTCTCGAATGAAACAGCCTGTCGCCTCTGTGTGTTGACTTCAATGTTCACTGTTATATATATATATATATATATATATATATATATATATATATATATATATATGTGTGTGTGTGTGTGTCTGTGTGTGTGTCTGTGTGTGTGTGTATCATTCTCTTCATATCTATCTCGCTGGCCCTCTCTCTATATATATACATATATATATATACATATATATATATACATATGTGTGTGTGTTTGCGTGTGAGAGTGAGTAAGTATAGGAATGCGACATAATGATAGGGAAATAGTAGCAAAAAAGTAGGAAACAGATCTTAATCTAACATGTTTCACATTATTAAAGCTTCGTCAGAGATCAAGTTAGAATTTTTTAAAAAAAGAAAAAATCCAGAGACGCAGATTAATCGTATCTTTTATTGGCTATTTCAATGCTTAGATACGTACCACATGTAATGAAGTCAGTCAGTTATGCGTCATGCGTGATACACGCTTAGGCGATCATGTATCTTTCGATACATGACTAACGAGGCATTTTTCCCGTAGTAGGTTGCTATTTCTTTCTGCAGTAGATCAGTTGCCATCCAAGGATATAGAACACGGCCTGCCCTGCTATTTATGCATAGCTGGAGGGAGAAGACGAGAATTCTTACCATTCCCAAGCTTATTGGCCCGTAAGTGAATGTAATGGATTCGACTGGAATTCGAACTCAGCTCTCCGATTCCTCAATCCGAGCCGCTATCCGTAACAGAAAATATTTAAATATCTGTGGCAAACATTTTCGACGCTAAAGTGAGTAAACGTTAGTCAAATACAGTAGCTTGTTTTGATTGGATACGTATCACGTGTATGGAAGAAGGATATTTTGAACAAGTTTTTATTAAAGTATATCTCGTGCGTATTTTATATATATATATATATATATATATATATATATATTAAGACATTTTTATGTTTATACATTCTTAAAATAATTTTCGGACTTTGTCCATTTCATACTATATATATATATATATATATATATATATATATATATATATATATATATATATATATATATATATATTGATTTTATGTATTCGGAAGAGATAACTTAGAATCATGAACAATTGATCTATAGA
>OZ038487.1:25435411-25442911 GCA_964036315.1 Acanthosepion esculentum
TTTTAAAATATATATATATATTTTAAAATATATATATATATTTTAAATATATATATATATATATATATATATATATATATATATATATATATATATATATATATATGTATATAATAAAAAAAATTAGTGCATTCGTTTACTCTTTCGATATTTGTCGTTCGGGTGAGGGGTAATGGGGTTCGAAGACAATCGTTCTGTTTTACAATGTAAATTATTTTTTTCCTTTCCATACGATTCAGACCGTCTCAGCCTCAGCTGAACCGCCCTCCACCTCGCTTCTGTGAAAGAATAGTTTTCGCGGGCTCTGTTCTATCGGCTCTTGAGCGTCTCTTGAGATTGTCACGCGTACACAGCCTCATGTGGTCAGTGCTATTGTTCTGACTATCAACAAAGATCACACTTACGAACAAGTAACAATAGAACGGCACCTCGACCTTATGTAAAAAAAAGAAGCTAATTGAAAACAAGAAAAAATAACTATTTAGATTCACGAAGATCACTTAATAATTTTCTGATCGTTACTCTTTGCAAGTCTTAATCAACAACACGCAGAAACACCATTTCTCGTCCGATCACCGAAGTTAAGTAACGTTGAATCTGGTCAGTGATCGTTTGGAAATACCAGGTGCTGTAAGCTTGGATGTGCGGGTGGTGTAATGGATAACGACTCGGAATAAGAATTCTGAGTGCTGACTTCCAATTCCACTCGGGTTCGTTATTTTAAATTTCGAATAAATCAACCATTCGTCCTTGCATAGAATACTGCTGCCATATCTGGTCTGGTGCTCCTGCTGTTCATCTCGGGGTACTAGGTAAAATCCAAAGACAGATCTGCAACATGGTTTGTCCTGTTCTGGTATCCCGTCTACAGTCGCTATCTCACAGACGTGCTGTGGCTTCCTTTTGTCTTTTCTACAAATATTTCCATGGAAACTGCTCTGAGGAGCTACTTTCACTGGTCCCCCATCTGCAGGAATTTAAGCGTGCTACTAGGTTGGCATCTCGGTCCCACCCTTTCACTGGTGAAACGACTAAATATAACCATCTCTTCTACTCCAAAAGCTTCTTATCTCGCACCTCCCGTCAGTGGAACTAACGTCCTATCACGTGCTTCCCTAACAGCTATAATCTTCGAATATTCAAATGTAATGTCAATCGACATCTTCTGATGCTTGATCTTGACCCCTTTCCTTCTCTTTATCCTTTTCCCAAACACTCCTCTTTACTCTTAATCTCATTCTCTGTAACCCCTGGCGATCTAGTGGCACTCCTGCCTTGCTTGGGGCGAATTGCTTAAAAATAAATAAAATAAATAAAGGTTGAATGATATGGCTACACAACGTCTCTCCGCACAGCTATGAGTTAAATAGGAGTATCAGAAAATCAGTATTTGCTCAAACAAGTCTTAGTATCGAAAAATATTTCCTGGCATTAAATACCCTGAAAAAGATTGATAGACCGTAAAAAACAAATCAATCAATCAAAAGCTACCCGCTTCGAAAATGAGAAGAAAGGAATCAATTTGAAAGACACATTTGTAATAAATAACTTTAAAAATATCTTACCACAAAACTCCAATAAGAAATTAATAATAAAACAGATTCTCATATAAATTGTTGGCCTTTACTTCCAAGACAGAGAAATAAAAGAAACTTTTATACTGCGTCCAAACCTACTAGGTTGGCATCTCGTCCTACCCTTTCACTGTCGAAACAATTAAATGTGACCGCCTCTTCTACTGCTTCTTCTCTAATACTTTCCGCCAGTGGAACTCCCTTTCTCCCATTTGCTTCCCTGATAGCTATAATATTCAAATATTTAAATGTAATGTCAATCGACATCGATACCCTTTCCTCAAATGCACCCCTTTACACTATACTCTTACTTTCACAACTCCGTGATCCCTTGTTTGCTAGGGGGCACTCCCACCTTGCTTGGGGGCGGGGGAATGCCTTCAAAAAATATTATTATCACAAAGTTTCATCATTTGTCCTCCCATCTCCATCAGTAAATTGTTGGCCTTTATTTCCATGACAGAGAAATAAAAGAAACGTTTATACTGTGTATTTTTACACCTCCTGCTTACGAATATTAACGAATTGATTAGTTACACAAAAATTGAAAAATTCACAACACAAGGATATGTTTTCTCCCCAAATTTATCCGGCCTCTTCAGCGACGATAAGCTAGGATTTATTTTCGGTGGGCGTAATCTTAACAATATAAAATACGCAGATGACACGCTGTTAATGGCCGATTCGGAAATGATATTTACAGCACCTCCTAGACAGTATAGAAAAAGTAATCACGAAAAGAAAAAGTATTAACCCTCAAATGCAAGAAAACTCAGAACGTCTGGTCAGCAGCAAGAGGAGAAGCCCAAGGGAAGGGTTACAAACTGATGTCAACGTCAAACACAGAAGGATGAATATCTGAAAACTCTTTTAACAGAGGAATATGCGGCACTGAAATTCGAACATCCATTGGACTGCCTAAAGATAGGTAACTCCACGAGATCGATAAAAAAATGGCATAAGCATGATTAAAAAGACACCAAACTTGACGAAAAAATTTTTTATCGTCTATATGCTTATGTTATGTGGAAGAGGAAAAAACAAAGTTTTTTTCATTAATTTTTAAAATTTTTTCGCTGACAAAAAAAAAAAAGATTTTTAACTAAAATTTCGGACATCCTAAGAATGAGTAAAAATTTTTTAAAAATACTCAAAAAATACTTCGGTATTTCTTCTTAATAATGATATATATACTTAAGCAGATAAAAAAAAATTTCATCAAATTTAAGGCCTTTCTTGTCAAGCTATACTGTTTTTTTTACATTTCGTGGAGGTACCTACTTAGAGAAAGCCTAAAACCTAAGCAAAGTCCTGAATAAACAAAGGAAAATCGTTAGAATCAAAGAAAAGGGTGTTGGATCGCTGTGTGTTATCTATCCTTTCATATGCCAGTGAAGACTGGACAATCCCTTTCCGGATGAGGCAAAACTAGAGGCAAATGTGGTTTTACAGAAGGATACTGAGAATGTCACGGACGGCGTGAGTAAGCAATGAGGAAGTCTTAAAGAAAATAAAAAAGAACACTGATGCTCCGGACAAGGAATAGCAGCTGAAATTTCTGGGACGCATATTGAGGAAAGAAGGTTTGGTAAAAGTAATCATCATAAGGCATACTGATGGCAAGAGAGGTAGGGAAAGGCAACGAGCCTGCGTGAACGGATGGTGTAATAGGGAGCAGGATATATGTAGAAAAACTGCTAAGGGCCGCAAGCTATAGGGAGTTTTGGAGAGCCCATGTCCTGAATGGACGCTGAAAAATGAAGAAGAAGGGCAAGAAGAAGGAGGAGGAGGAGAAGAAGAAATCTTATATTCCAATTTCAAGTGTCGCAGATGCACCGTTTTTCAAGGTAAGATGAATATATAGAATTCCTATTATCTATAAATCTATTGAATTTAATAGATTTATCTAACCTTGACGAGAGTTGTATCTGCGAAGTCGGAATGTAAGCCTTTTGAATGGTTTTAGTGATAGAAGTCTTACAAATTAATCCATATCTTGGAAAAGGTAGATTCATACCTTACCGAAAGGGTACTTGGACGTTTGGCCGACGGACATTTAACCGAATTGACATTTAGCCGAAAATGTAGTGGCGTACTTACATGTGTCTGTCACACTCTTTATCGTAATGTGCTACATATATCTATATTTATTTACTGTGTTCATTTATAAGTTTTGTTTTTTAACAGTTTTTTTTAATCTATTCTGTATATATTATATTTTATTTCAAATATTACTGTAAGATGATAAGAATTTTGAGAAAAAGCGAAATTTACTACAACAAAAATCTTAAGCTTTTACGATATGAAAGATCTATCAATTTTGCTTTTAATGATCATTATCTTAAAGGTTTGAACTAGCTTTTATCTTACTGTTAAATAAGAATTTAATTTTTTAAACATAAAGTCCCAGCTGGTCGATCAGAAAAAAAGCGTTTAATTAGAATGGAGCAAAAACAGCATGTTTACATGTAACAGAGTCTATTTCCTTCAATTATTAGGTTGGTGCAAAAATAATGTCGTTATTTAGATAAGTAACATATGTGAGAAAACGACATTATTTTTGCACCAACCTAATACTTTAAAGTACTTTCATTAAAAAAACATTTGGAATCAATGCAGTTACTGATATAACAGAAGTAGTCTGTATTTATTCAATCGACGTTAGCCGAGGACATGAAGGGGTAAAACAGGAAACATAAGGACCCAATTTAGACCATTATTATTTTGGAGTATTTGAAATTAAATTTCTCAGTGTGCTAGCAGGGATGTAAAATAGGATATATTTATAAAGCAATTGTTAAGTCTGATGAAAATTGGTTGAAAGATCAACGAAAAATAAGAAAGAAACCAGGAAAAATCGCCATTGTCAGTTATCAAGTTAAATGACTGTTAAACAATTAACTTATTGTTGGCTACAATTGAGTGAAGTTTGTATTAGATTGCTTGAAAACTGAGGGAGGCTTTAGTCTAAAATTTGTGTTGAAATCGATTTTTCGATTCTCGCGCTTTTTCGTTAAACACAGTGGCGTAGAAATAAAAAAAATGAGGTATCGTTGAACTTGCCATGATGTAAGTAACTTACATACCAAGTTTGAAAGATATCGAAGGAAAAAAGTTTAATTCATTGATTTTTAATTGGCTTTGTCGATTATTGATTTTTGAAAATTATCGATTTTCACGCTAAGAACCTATCTCTTACATTGTACAATGTATATGCCACGTTTGGTCAAAATCGGTTGGGTGGAGTTCAAGTGAAAAGTAATCACACAGACAGACACACACATACAGACAGACATACATCCTCTGTTTTATATATAGAAACAGCTGGGCAAAGTGAGTTCTTTAGCTCTGGTGGTTGGGAAGCAGTGGAGGAGGACAATCCTGAATCCAAAACTCAGTTAACTTCATCTCGTAAAAACTTAATTGCAAGCACAACAGTAACATCTAAGGTACTCCACTGCAAGTCTACACTATTGACAAAACATTTTAGAACGTTATGAATATACTAACGTTCACACAATCCAGTCCATTCCACTTCAAGAATTTACACCCCAACTTACTCACCTCTACTAACAATCTTTTCTTTTCTTTTTATATGCCGTGTCCCTCCAGGATGTAGGCGATCATGGCTCTCCACTTCTCCCTATCCGTTGTAGCTCTCAATAAGTTTTGTCCTTCTGTCACCTCTCTCAGAACAAGTTCTGTCAGGAACTTGCTTAAACCCGCTAGGTATGTCATGCGTTGCTTTTCCTTGTTTCTTTTTCCCTCTATTCGACCTGTGAGTATCAGATTCTCCAGGCCCACCTACCTCATTACATGTCCCAGAAATTTCAGCTGCCTGTTCCTGATGTTAAGTATAAGATTCCTCCTTGTTTGCATCCTCTCCACAATCACATCTCCGCTGCCTCGAGTCTCTTCTTCATCATTGAGGAGACCGTCCAACATTCGCTGCCGTAATGGAGGACAGATGTCACGTAGCAGCTCAGTACTCTTTTCTTTGTCACCAAAGCTATTAAGGACAGGTTTCTTCCTTGATTGCATCGTCTCAAAAACCTCATCTTTGCTCACACGATCGGTCCATGATATCCTTAGCATCCTTCTGTAGAACCATACCTCCGTTGCTTCGAGTTTCTTCTTCATCTTTTAGGAGACCGTCCAATATAGGGACCTGGTCCTATATCAAGGAAGGGTTCCCTTGAAGTTGAGACTCATAAATAAGGAACTTGAATTACTATTGTGCTTTGGCGTGTACCTCATTCCTAGTATGTCTTTCGTCTTCATTGTCTGTCATCCTCGGGGTGATGGCATTTTAATGTCTACCAGAATAGCTGAGAAGGTTAATAAAAGACACTCTGATCCGCACATATTCTTATTTGTGGTGATTTTAATATTTAACAGGTCAGTCCACTTAAACGTAATCGATGAAGAAATACTGTAGTAATTACTCGATCGCTTACAACCTAACCCAGATCGTGGGTAAGCCGACCCGCGTTTCTGATATAAGTGAGCGCTATACTCACACTCTCGACCTCTTTCTCGTCTCATGGATATGTGTGGGTGGTGTAATGGTTAACGGTAGGGATTGAGAAATCAGAGAACCCTGTTCGTTACATTTAATTACACGCAAATACTCTTGGGAAATATATAAACTCCACTTCACCCAGCCATGGGCTAAATTGTAGGATTTGTATCTGAAAAAAAATCATTGTTATCTCGAAAAGAATTTTTAATGTAGTAGTCACTTAAAAAAAATTATTCTAAGTATCCAAAACCTTTTGGCTTTACATAATTCACAACGGGTTGATAAACCGTAAAAATCAATCAAACAATGAATCAGATAATCCTCACCTTCTGTCCTGATCATTGTCATTAGCTCCTTTAGGCGCGTCACAAGACTCACTAATTATCTAAAAATTTATGCCAAACCATAGCCATTCTCCAATGTTCCTTTCATAAGACAATCTATGGATTCACCACAGCTGACTGTGATAGTTTCAGAGATTACATTGAGAAAGTTCACTCATGATTTTTCCGTAGTCGAACTTCCAGAATAAGTATCAATTTATTTTCATATTTTTATACTATTTTATTACAAAACTGTTTACAAAATTCTTCACTCAGCTTTGTGGGTGGTGAATTGTTTTCCACTGTAACTTTCCCACAAACGAAACCTTGCAAGTGTATCTCTATTTTCACGGACGGCCTTCAGAAGAGAGACATTACTTATTACCACCAGTTCGGATGTTCACAACTCGGAGGACCCGCCATGCCATGTAAATAGGGTGGACCTCCTCGTCCTCTTTGTATTCCATTAGTGAGGAAGAAGTTCCACTCAAACTGATTCTTCCTCAGAACTATTACTTTGTGAAACAGTCTCTCTAGAGCAGTAGCTCCCAAACGGTGCGGCGATGGACCAGGATAGTATGTTGGGGGAATAATTAAAAGACAACGAAAGATTTAAAAACAGTTTCAAAAATTCATATGCCAAAAATAAATATGATTTCATCATTTAAAATATTATTATGGATTTTTAATTGTATGCACGAGTCCTAGTATCAATAGTTATAAATAATTATTGCCGATTTTATCATTGTGATATTTTTGTATTATATCAAGTATTACGAATATAGTAATTCCGTTCTGCAAATTGAAGGAGAGAGTTATCAATGGTAATGTTCTGACTTCAAATCTGCGGTTATCTCTCTTTAACCCTCTCTCTGCCCCTTCTTTACCGTTAGGATGTGTGCGCCTTTTCAGCTCTGGATTTTCAGTTTTGACAAATATCAAAAACCAAAAAGGGAAAGGCTTCTTTTTGTTCATGAGAAGATGAGACTTTGTTATATAGTAACTAGGTTCCGCAAATTGGACTGGAGAGTTATCAATGGCTATGTTCTGACTTCGAATCCGCGGTTATCTCCCTTTAACC
>OZ038487.1:25447911-25467911 GCA_964036315.1 Acanthosepion esculentum
AACGCATGATTAAAATTCCTAGCTAAAAGATAGTAAAATGCTTTGTTCTGATCTCACGCTGATCCTTAAGCGGAAACCAAATAGCTTCATTGCAGGTATTTGCCAATTAAACTCTGAAATGTAACATAAACGACATACTGTCGAACAGAAGAGATGTGCAGCATATGTGATTCTCGCCTTTCAGGGACGGAATCCAAATTGCTGTCAATAAGGACCACTTCTTTGAAAAACTGATCAAATAGTGTTGGAAATGTACAAAATTGATGGGATACTTTTTGAACGCCACTCAGAGATGTTGATTTTCTAAGCATAGCTTAGATACGGCATAAGGCCAAAAGTGAGTATCGAACTCACTATTCAGTCGTAACTGATCTGGCGATACACGCTTGTTAACCATGACAATACGTCGAAATGCTTAACGCAGCATATATATATATATATATATATAATTATAATAATATTTTTAGTTTTTAAAAATATGATTCCTCCGCTACATAAGAGTTCTCATGTTTCAAAGGCGAGAGCCGAGACCCCTAACATGATTTTTTAAGTTATGAAGAGTTAAGGCGTCTGGACCCGCTTCCTTGTCAAGCGAGAATTTGGGAATAAGCTATCTTTTGGTTAGCTGGTGTTTATAACTACGGTATCGTTGGAACATTTGTTGCTATGGAAACGGCTAGTTTCGGCCGTTGAAGTTTGGTGGTTTAAGGGGCTAAGAATTAAGAATTAATTTTTATATATATATATATATATATATATATATATATATATATATATGTATGTATATATATATATATATATATTTATATATATATATATATATATATATGGTGACCCCAAAAAACGGGAACTTTTTAACAATCCAATAAAACCAAGAATAATGGAAAAAATATTTAATTCATAGTAATTGAAACCTTAAAACATGCCATTTAAGAAACAATGATGGAATTTTCATTTTTTAAAAATTACGTCCTGTAGATGGCGTCCTCCTGTACGAATGCATTCTTGAAATCTGCTGTTGAGATTCCTCATTGACGGCTGCAACATCTCAGCTGGGATACTGTGAATTTCATTCTCGTTACTAAAATGGCGAAATGGTTACTTGCTCAAGGTCACTGTCTCGCAGTGTTGCCACTTGCTCGTGTCTGGCAATACGCACTTCAAAAATTCCCGTTTTTTGGATCACCCTGTATATGTATGTAAGGTGCACGTGTAAAAAACTGATTGAAAAAAATAAATTGAAAAAATTGGAAATATTTGAAAAAAAAAAAACAGAACACCTTGAAGTATTCTCATTGCCAAGAAACTTCGAAGTTGGTGAAAACACCAAAAATTGATATTTAAAGTTAAGTAATCTTTTTATAATATATATATATATATATATATATATATATATATATATATATATATATATATATATATAGCCTTGAACAAAACGGACGACATACCTAAGGTAACCTTTCGGCCAACACTTTTTCAAAGATATTCGTTGGCACTATTAAATATAAATGAATACAAGAACACTAAGTGAAGTAAATGAGGAGGGAATGGTGGAACTTTGTCTTTTAGTTGAGTTCCACCTTTCCCTCCCCATTTACTTCATATAGTGTCTTTGTATTCATTTATATATAACAGTGCCAACGAATATCTTTGAGAACTTTGTTGGCCAAAAGGTTACCTTAGGTATGACGTCCGTTTTGTTCAAGGCCATATATCAATTATTTGGGTACAAATCTCTCTCTCTCTCTCTCTCTCTATATATATATATATATATATATATATATATATATATATATATATATATATATATATATATATATATATATATATAAATAATAAGAAAGAACAGTAAGATATATAATCCGGTGTCCTGAGTAATTATTTTTATTTAAAAAAAAACAGTACTCGACACAAAGCGTAGTCCAAAATATTATAATTATTTCTTTTTTAAACATAAATTTCTATGTTTAAAAACTGAAACTATATTTATACATTTAATTTTAAAAAGTGTTATGGGAACTTACCCATAATAATAATGGACTATTCCGGACATCATAAATACTGCGCCTCAAGAGGAAGCAGCAGTCGGGAGTCTGAGTAAGAGACAGAGTCAGACGATTACTGCAAGACATTGGAATAGTGATACTTGTCGAGACAACATAGTTCACTCTAACCAAATCTTATAGTCATTACTAATACTTCTACTTCTTTGTATATATTTATGTTTGTAATATATATATCTGTGTTATTCCATACCCGTGTTCGAGTTATTCTTTATTGGTTCTACCTTGGACCATCACCGTGGTACAAGGAACTTGGACCATAACAAGTGGCGACGAGGTAACCCAAAGGAAATACGAACTCTCTACGCGGAGGACATACTATTTTGCTATACGTCGCACATAACAAGTGGCGACGACGTAACCCAAAAGAAAAAAACGAACTCTATACGCAGAGGACATACTTTTTTGCTATCCATCGCACATAACACGTGGCGACGTGGAAACACCCAAATGAAAAACGAACTCTCTACGCGGAGAATATACCTTTTTTGCCATCCGTCACACATAACAGTGGTCGACGAGTAAACTCTAAAAAACAAAAAGTTTGGCAATGGACAGATCAATGCCAGGAATTATTTTAAAAAATAATTAAGACGTTAACATCGGATTTATTTTTGGCACACTACGATCCTAAATCAGAAATTATTGTAGCAAGTGACGCAAGCGCCTACGGAGTCGGAGCGTGTATATTACATAAAATGTCAGATGGGACAATGAAACCCATCGCACATGCTTCTCGAACCCCCATACCAGCGGAGAAAAATTACTCACAAATAGAGAGAGAAGCTCTGGGAATTATCTTCACAGTCACAAGGTTTCCTAGGTATATTTATGGCAGATTTGTACTCTGCAGACGGATCACAAACCGTTACTAACAATATTTGGTTCGAAAAAAGGTCTACTGGTTTACACTGAAAATAGGTTACTTAGATGGGGAACAATTCTTCTGAACTACAATTTCAGATTGGAGTATTTACCAACGAAAAAGATCGGGCATGCGGATGGTCTGTCGAGACTTATACCAACAAAAACAGAACCATTGGAAGATACGGTAATCGCCGCCTTAAGAAATGAAGAAGATATCAGGACAGTACTATGTTGTACAGTTAGAAACCTCCCAGTCACAATACAAGACATAAAACATGAAGCCAAAAACGACGAATTTATAAAAGAAACAAAAGCAAAAATAGCAGAAAAAGATAAATAAATATCGGACAGCTTTTCTCTATGCGATAATATGCTACTTTACAACGAAAGGGTTTTAATTCGCAAAACATTACAAAAGCGAATCCTAAAGGATTTCCACAGGGGATATCCTGGGAAAAATAGAATGAAGTCGCTAATGCGAAGCTATGTATACTGGAAAAATATGGACAGGATATTATTCAGATGGTGGAAATGTGCAAGGGTTGTAATTTAGCAGCCAAAGCACCACCAATCATCCATAAGCCATGACCAGAGACTGATCGTCCGTGGTCAAGAATACACGCAGATTATGCAGGTCCAATTGACGGTTTTTACTATATAATTATAGTGGATAGTTATAGTAAATGACCGGAGGTGTTTCGTTGCAAAAATATTACTTCAGAAACAACCATAAATTGCCTCCACGAACTATTTGCTCGGTTTGGAGTAGTGGATTGCCTAGTCACAGGTAATGGAACGCAATTCACATCAGCAGACTTCCAAGTGTTTTGCGAAATTTATCAAGTAAAACATACAAAATCCCCGCCATACCACCCAAGATCAAATGGGCAAGCGGAGAGATTTGTTGATACACTCAGAAGAGCGTTACGAAAAGCCTATGATGTGCCTACGGAAAAAGCATTACAGCAATTTCTTCAGGTATATCGAATAACGCCAAATAATGCTACACCATCAACATTATCACCCGCAGAAGTGATGTTTGCTAGAAAAATCAGATCTGCAATTGATAAAATGCTACCAAGTAAAACGAAACAAGTAACACAGTCCTACGCAGCAAAAAGAAAATTCCTCCCAGGAGAAAGTTTTTTTTAAAACATATAAAAATAATACATCTTACTGAGAGCAAGGGACAATTGAGAAAAGAATCGGCAATATGTTTTGCATAGTACAGGGACAGAAATTCTCACACAGAAGACACGTAAGCCAAATAAGGAAGAGACCGTTACAGAATGCTAACGGTCCACCTCAAGAAGAGGTAATGGACACGATTTTCGATACATTTGATATGAAAAGGCAGCAAACAATGCCAGAACCAAGAAAATCGTCCAGAAAAAGAAAGTTAACAGAACTTTTGGAAATAGATCCAAAGAAAAAAAGATATTAAAAACTCCTGCTACGCAAAAGCTTCTGAAGGGGGATGTTAAGGGAACTTACCCATAATAATAATGGACTATTCCGGACATCATAAATACTGCGCCTCAAGAGGAAGCAGCAGTCGGGAATCAGAGTCAGACGATTACTGTAAGACATTGATACTTTTCGAGACAACATAGTTCACTCTAACCAAATCTGATAGTCATTACTAATACTTCTACTTCTTTGTATATATTTCTGTTTGTAATATATCTCTGTTATTCCATACCTGTGTTCGAGTTATTCTTCACTGGTTCTATCTTGGACCATCACTGTGGTACAAAGAACTTGGACCAGAACAAAAAGTAAACTTAAAATCCATAGTTTCGTTCCATTGTCAAGCGATGTTAGGATTCATATATATATATATATATATATATATATATATATATATATATATATATATATATATATATATATATGAGTTTGTACAACTACACACACTCACTAATACATACATAGCTATTCATACATTCCCAAACATACATATAAGCGTTTTGCTTACATTCAAAAGTGTTGAGATAAATGTTGATGAATATTTAGTAAAACATAAAATGGTTACTATAAGGACGTCCCGGGTAGATTTATTCTTAATAAGAATAAACATTCCGAGTCATCTAGTCGAAACTCCAAGTTACTTGACTGCCTTTAGAAGTGCTCGGAAGCTACTAGTTATATAGTATATAGTTAACTATATAGTTAACAACGGTCTAGTTATATTATCCCCTTCCTATCTATCTATCTATCTATCAAATCCGTATCTATCTATCTGTCTATCTATCTATCGATCTATCTATCTATCTATCTATCTATATATATATATATATATATATATATATATATATATATATATATATATATCATCAGATTTCTTTCTATCTATCTATCTATCTAATCAAATTTCTATCTATCTATCTATCTATCTATATATCTCATCAAATTTCTATCTATCTATCTATCTCATCAATTTTCTATCTATCTATCTAGCTATCTCATCAAATTTCTCTCTATCTATCTATCTATCTATCTATCTATATATATATATATATATATATATATATATATATATATATATATATATATATATATATCATCCAATTCCTATCACATTCAGTTTCTTTCTTCCTTTTTATCTATCACGTTCAATCTTAATCTATCTCATTCAATTTATATCAATTTATTTATGTCTATTTACAACTGTCTATCCCTTTCAATTTCTATCTATCTATCTATCTATCTATCTATCTATCTATCTATCTATCTATCTATCTATCACATTCAATACCTATCGATTTCATTCAATTCATATCTATATCTGTCTATCTACATGTATATAAGTATGTATATCTGTCTTTAACATGTCAATATGCACGCAAGTCTGTGCCTGTCGGTAAGCCTTTTTTTCCTCGGGAAAGTTACATAATCCTATCTAATTTGAAAAATGGTTCTAAGAAACAGGCACCAGAGATTGAACTCCAACTTAGCCATTTTCGAAATGTTAATTCTATTTAACGATCCATTCTGCCTGCGTAAAAAAAAGAATTAAAAAACAACAACACAAAAACATATCAGCTCAATGTGAGTAGGCAAGAGTAAAAACCTGCTCACTTACCTCGAAGCTGAACAAGACTAATCGAAGCCTTCACGTGCCTGCGGTAAATAGCTTTTATTTTTATTTCATATATGGTTATCTTTATTTTGATCTTTTGATAAATTTTACTTACCTGCATTCAGCTTGTTGATGCGATTTGATTCTAGCTTAAGTCAGATAATCAGTCTCTTTTATCTCCGCCGAGAATTCGCGATTGTCGTTGGCCGATACAAGAGTCTGCTAACTCGCAGGACGGATAAAAGGAATCGATTTGTGCACTCTTTCAAGGAAAGCAGCGCCTACGTTACGCGTTTGAATGTTTTCCAAAGTCGCACGCCCCAAATTCGACGAGCTTTGGAATTTCTGGTCCAATTTTGAAGGTATTCAATCAAAGAACCGCTGTCTTACGCCATTTTGCATTTGAATACAACTTTTTGTGCATTCCGAACAAAATCACCTTGAAAAGTTCACGATAGGCAGGAATAGAAATTGAAAAAAAATGTTATCTATCTATTCCAGACTGTTCATTATCTATCTATCTATCTATCTATCTATCTATCTATCTCAGTTCATACCTATATATCTTTCTATCCCAGCCCATTCATATATTTCTGTCTCTCCCGCTATCTATCTATCTATCTATCTATCTATCTATCTATCTATCTATCTATCTATCTATCTGTCAGTCTGTCACTCTCTCTATATATCTCTCCCCTCTATCTTTCTCTCTCACTATATATATATATATATATATATATATATATATATATATATATATATATATTAAACAATTGCATAGAGGTACAAAATTTATATACTATTTTAAAAACAAGGAATTTATTAATGGTAATAGTCTCTAAGGTACTTTCAACCAACATCTCATCAGGAGGAAATCATTGCAAAATTGATAAATTAAATGAAAAGAACAACAATGAAAAATGAAAAGCAAAAAACAGGGGGGAAATCACGCTAAAATGATATATAAGTATATATACTTATAACGAGGGGAGGGAAAATTGCGTGTAAATGATTAGCGAGGGACAGTTAAAATAAAATATCCCCCAACAAATTAAGGGACTTCCCAAAATCCTTCTGCCGGCAAAGAGAAGGTTTCCGTAATCCTATACAGATTGATTCCAAAATCTTCAAATGATTGTTGGAACCAGCTATGTGAATAATTTTGAACCATTCTTTCGTATACGACTTGGCGCAGGCTATATTCTCTACTAGGTGTTGCGCAATATCCGATTCCATATTTGTAGAGGGAAGATAACACATGTTATCTATTTTGCCAAGTCGTATTTTTGAAGGTATATATTGATTAATTCTAGTCTCCAAATGCAAGGTTGTACGCCCCACATAACCAGCAGTGCACTGGCAATTAAATTCATATACTAAATTAATCAATTTGATGTAGGGCAATTCATCCTTGCGAAACGACGGAAATCAACGTTGAGTTTAAGCAAGCGAATAAGCCAATTGGAGTAAAGTGCCATGCAGATTTAAATTTTTCCCACTTGTGACGAATGCATCTATCGATGTTTTTTGCATGTTAGCATGCTAGTTAACACTCGTGTCAGTCAGCTGTTGGCTCTCACGCTGGTCAATAGAATCTTCCTGCCTATTTGTGGCAGCCAGCTATAGAATCCCAATCTGGCCAGTAGAAAATGGCCGCAAACTACATGAAAACTGTCGTAGAAGCATGAAACAATCGATTATTTCCACTATCGATGGGAGTTGGGAAATGCAAAGTCGGTCTTGGCCTTGTTAGTAACTTGGAGCATGTGCATGTAAATTTTGGTGCAAATCCGTCGAAAATTGCGGCCATGCATTCGTTACACACACACACACACATCCTGCCTATTATAGATAGAGATGTATTATAATATATACTTATATCATATATATATATAATATATATATATATATATATATATATATATATATATATATATATATATATATATATATATATGCTTTCATCCGTTAGATTGTTTTCCCGTGATACAAGCCTGAATATAGAACTGGGAGTCTATTGCCATCGTCCTTATTGCCTGAGTGCTGTTGACCCCTTGCTCTGACGCTTGAACACCTTCGCCTGTCGCTTTTTTCATTACAGTCTCACCACCATCGTTTTTCTTTCTTTCTTTCTTTCTTTCTTTCTTTTCTTTCCGGTTCTTAAATTTATTGAACTCACAACACTTTGGGTCCTGTCATTGGATCTAACCAAAGCCTTTATCCACTATGCTATGTGTCCTTAAGGACATCTGTGTGTGAATTTCTGGAACTTCAGAAAGCATTTTACCGGTCTTCATATTGCAATTTTTGCTGTTATCAATTCATTTTTGTACTATTTTTGTTTGCAATTTTCGTTGTTATTATTGCTTTTCTCTGGCACTCCTTATTATTGCTTCCCATATTGTATTCATTTCTATGCTTTGTAGCTTAGCATAAGGACACCAAAAAGCTGTAATACAAGGGGAAGTGGAAAAATTAGGCGTGGCTGATACATATGGACTGAAAAGGAAGATCACCGCCCTCTGTGGGATCAGGTTGAAATCATAGACGAAGAACAACATTAGAAAAATTCGTAAACTTAAGGAATGAGCACATATGCCAGGCTACAAAAATCTCCTGAGCCGACCAAGCATAGAAATGAATACAATATGGGAACTAGTATTATAGAGCGTCGGAGAAAAGCAACAGTAACAAAGACAATTGCAATATGAGCTCTGGTAAAAAAAATGCAATAATAACAGCAAAATTGCAATATAAGCACTGGTAAAAAATGGTTGCTGAAGACATTAACTTTATAAGTCCCAGACATTCATGTACAGATGTACATGACACATGGCACAGTGGATAAGGTCGTTGGTTAGATCTAATGACAGGACCCAAAGAGTTGTGAGTTCAATACCGGGTCAAGTAATACTTGGTAATACTTGGAGAGTGGAATTAACAGGAGATAACTGATAACTGAAATACATTAGACATGGCACTATAACAGTCTACCCCAGCGATGGTAATAAATGGTTCAGTTTGACATTCCAACCACCTGAAGAAGGCTGGAGCGTACAACGGTCGAAATGTTATGATAAATATCGCATGAGGGCAATAGTCCGAAGAATGTAAATAGTATATGAAAAACAGCTGGATCGACAGCCACCTGAATAAGCCCGAGACATTTTGATCATGACAACAAAGATTAGGACAACAGCCCGAAGATTAACAAGGTAAAAAATGATTACTCTCTATCCCAGAAATTATCGACTAACTTTGATGCAGAAATCTTAGCTGTTTTTACGCCAAGTACGTGTAAAATAGAAAAGACAAAGACTGGAGAAGGAATTAACAGAGATTTGAAAGACTGGAGATGATGTCCAGTTCTTTGTTAATCCTTCCTTATTACTCTTTGTTAATCCTTGTTAATCTTTTCTTATTACTCTTTGTTAATCTTTCCTTATTACTCCTTGATAGACGTCGGCCAGTTTCTTTGCTAGTAAGCAAAAGTTTGTGGCTAATCCAGTAAACTTGTTTGCAAATAATTCCAAAGACGATTTGTTTTCTCAGATGATTTTAATACAATAATATTTGTCCAAAATTTTATTAGATTTTATTTAATCATATGAAGTTGTAGCGTCATTATTCGCTCATCAAATAATTCGATTGGCATTCAGATAAATAGTGTACTTCTACATAAAAGAATGATTTCAATTTGGATTCGATGAAATTCTCAAACTGTACATTATCTATCTATCTATGTATGTATCTATCTATCTATCTATCTATCTATCTATCTATCTATCTATCTATCTATCTATCTCAGACTGTTCCTATCTATCTATCTATCTATCTATCTAAAACTGTACATTATCTATCTATCTATCTATCTATCTATCTATCTATCTATCTATCTATCTATCTCAAACTGTACATTATCTATCTATCTATCTATCTATCTATCTATCTATCTATCTATCTATCTATCTATCTAAAATCCTGTGTTTATTTTTACCGTTTAGGTGATATTGCTATTAAGTAAAAATTATATCTTCTAATCATAATCGGAAAAGCTTACTACATTTCACTGACGTCTAGTATTTTAAAAGAGTTTTAAATTTTATGTGTGCGACTGTGTGCATAGAAATGCCGACTTTTGTAACTACAAACGTCTATACACGACATTATTAGAAAATGAGATCGGTAACTATAATAAATTTCAATTTAAAATTTGAAAAATAGATTATAGAAAATATTTTCATAATTTTTAAGGTTACTGAGTAGCTAAAAATTATATACAAAAGGCCCTCATGTTATATTAATTAATTTTTACAGATATGTCCACCTTAGAAAAAATTAAACTTCCAGCTGTCAATCTGCCAAAACCTAATCAAAAACCTCTGTGTAAAAAAGAACAAACAAAAAAAACGCATTTCTACGTCATTTTCTACTAAATGTATGTAATATTTATTTAAAATCAGATTAATTAAACTTTAAATCATCTAATATTCCTCAAATAAGTTTTCAGTTTTTTTAATTTTTTTAAAGATCTTTTAATAAAGAGAATTTAATTCAGCGGAGAGATATCTAAAATGGCTAAAATCAACGATTTTTAGTGACTTAAAAACAACTCCTTCCAGTTAATTTAAAATGATCAGATTGGCGGCGTCTCAGGGTGACCCTATCACTAGCGAGTGCTTCTTTGTCACTGACTCACCGCCACATTTTATCTTGGTCTGGTGTATCTTATGACCCTTCGCGGACTTGAAGACCCTTTTACAGCCATCACATTCATTCTGGCTCTCGTGGTTTCATTACCAGATTGCCTTTTCATTTTTATACTCATTGTAATTGTAGCAAGTCGCGTGCTTTTACATCCGACACGAAACAGGCCACTCTACATGATTCAGGTAGGTGCTGCTTCTCGCGAAAACTCAGGGCCCTATCACTGCTGTTACGAGACCATGATGATTGTCATCACACTCTCAGGGTCGTTACCATCCTTTCATGGTAGTCCCTGGAGAACCAGATATCCTATCTACTCCTATTGAGGGGGGGAAAGTAAAGAAATAAAATACAAAAAAAATATTAAATAAAATTTCAGTGTTCACGCGGCGACGTTAGTAGTGTAGCAGACATTGTTCGGCATCTGTCCGTCTCGGGAGACGATGGAGTAGCGCTGTGCGCTACGAGCCTGGGCGGGATGTATGGTGAACTAGGGCTGCCCGGACGTTTAGTTCCACATCTCGGCCTTGCTAGCAGAGTCCAAAGGAGAGGATGGAGCAATACAGTTTGGTGCCAGCGCGGCTTAGGGGCTCCACTCCGGATTTGTGGAGGGTTTACTCCTTGGCCTTTTCTTCTCCCGAAGATTTACACAAGGCAGTGGAGCCATTTAACCAATAGATGGTGTAGCAGACATTGTAAGGAACCTGAAACCCAGTCCTAAGCAGGAAACAACGGATAAACATCTACTCCTGTTCAAAAAATCGAGGAGAAGTGTAAACCGGGCGATAGACGAACGTATCTCCTCCTATTGAATGAAATAAAATACAAAATAAAAATAGGAATTAAATAGTGGATAAAATTGCAGTGTTTAAACTCAGGCGGTTTTGTTGTAAAAATTTAATTATATTATATTTGAACATTTAAACTTAAGTGAGGAGATCAGATTAATATCCGTGTGCCTGGGGGGTGAGAATAAAATACTATTGGTGATAATATGTTTACAAACCCGTCACCAGGGTTTATTATATGTCATGTTGAGTTTGTGATTTGTGTAGCGTAGAGGACCGAACGAGTAATTGTAGATTTGAAGTTTGAAGCCCGTAGTTAAGTGTGATTTCACAAAATATCTTCTTAACTGAAGAATCAAGCTTTAGGTACTGGAAATCATTTTGTAAAATATGAAATTGTTTGTGAATATTGTAATTAACATTAAAAAAAAACACAGGAAATCAGGAATTTTTCTTATTTGATTTGTAGATTTGAAGAGAATTTCTATTGTTTAGAAGCCTTAATGATATTTTTTTTAAATTGTTTTCAGGGGATAATTGTTTTTGAGAAAGAGATTGATCAGAATAACTCTGTGTTTTTCATCATCCCCAGGGTCAGATCAGATATGTATTATGCGTAAACACTGGATATAGATTATTGATTTATTTTATGTCGGCTATTGCTAGAAATTTAAGCAGCAATTACCATTTGTAGGTTTGGTTTGATTATGTGGAGATATGTTTGTTGTTTAGGCAAAACCGTACATCCAGAAACACAATGGAAGTGGTCGAATATTTCACCGTGAATTTGATCGTGCTGTGAAGATTGCTGCAACCATAGAGAGTGTCCTCACTAGGTGCCTATAAGAAGAAAATACCAATATACTTATGGCAAAGGATAGGTCCTAGGTGCCAACTATGAAATATATTTCGCTCCAGAGAGACACTGAATATATTGGCATAGATGAGGACCCTTTTTGTTTCGAAAACAACGAGGAACGAGTCGAGTTGCAGTCTCTGACTGTGCGCGACTCTTGTCGAACTCTCTGCTTTGGCAGAGAGGAACCCAGACGAGGCTTTGCCGCAGGGCAAAGTGTCGTCCGGGGAGGTAGACAGTCCCTGAACCCGTTTATACGGGTTCTAAATGGGCATATTTTTGGCCGAGCCTACGGGCTCGGTGAGCCCACATTAAACCGGCCTTGTGCCACATTCGACCCACGTGTTAAATATCGAGGACCCTTTTTGTTTCCATTACTGCGTCTTTGATTTAAAGAAAATGTTGGCCGTTGAATTCATAGTTTTTATAGCTGAGTATGATGCAAGAGATTTCCTATATGGTGTGTTCTTGAAAACCATTGGTGTGTCAAATATTCCTACAGGTTTCTATTTCCTTTTCGTGTGGGATGTTGTAGTATGGGGATGTCACATCCATTGTCAGAGGAAGTGACTCGTTCAGTAAACTATAGATAATAAAATTCGTAATAAATATGTCGTCTCTTTGAGATAACTAGTTATAGTGGGTAGTAAAGGCACGGTGGAGTAATGGATAGCGGCTCGGTTTGAGGAATTGGAGAGCCGAGTTCGAATCCGTTGCATTCACTGACGTACTAATACACATGGGAAAGGTATGAATCTTCTTCTCCCCATAGCAAGACAGTGCGGGTTCTGTAGCATTGGATAGCAACTGGTCTATTGCAGAAATAAGGAAATAATTTTCAACTTTCATCATTTTACAGTTGAAATGACTCGATGTTACTGTAAGTTCTATTTGAAAAGGAAAGAATCCGTATTGGAAAAAGTATGAATCCCCTTCTCCCCCCCCCCAGTATGGGTAAATAGCAGGGCAGACCGGGTTCTATAGCATTGCATGGCAACTGGTCTACCGCAAAAAGAAATGGCAATCTACTGCGGGAAATAAAATCTGCTTCTTCAGTCATATATCGAAAGATACATGATCGCCTAAGCGTGTATCACGCATGGCACATATGTGACTGAATGAAAGGTTTGAGGATGTGGTCAATGAAACTTGAAATGTGCTCTGTCAGAATTCCCATTTCTGAAACTATCGGTCAACCAAGCGAACAGATCTTAATAGTTTTGGATTTGTCCGTACCTTTTGGGTACGTTTGTTGTATTATTCTCGATTGAGAGTTTGGCGAATTTGTCTGTGATTAATTTGTGAAGTCTGTCTAATTTGAAGCGTGTATAGAATATACCTTGTTTAAGTTGACCAGGAACCAAAATTTGGACTTCTGCTTGTGTATTATGGCCAAACTTGCTAATTTTAGTCTTGACTTCTGATTTTAAAATATTTGTTGGGCCTTGGGTGAGTATTTTATAGAAATCTTTATTTTCGATCAAAAACTCACCCAAGATTACTGTTCACATATTTTAGAAAAACTATATTCAGAGAAATGAGATAAATTTAATTGTTTCATTGATTTGTTTTCATGGGTTGTCAACCCGATGTAGCTTATTTAAAGCCTAAACTAATTTCGATTGTTAAAGGTCGCTTACAGTACCCGATGTTCTGAAGTGGTCGCCCAAAGAAGTACTGACCGGGCTCGATGTTGCTTAATTTCGGTGATCGAAATAGAACTGGTGTTTACAGCGTGATTTTGACCATAGGCACACTCGGTCCACGAAACAGTCCTCATTAATTTTTGAATTCCTTGAAATTTTCCTAAACTAGTTGCGAAAGTGGACGTAACCAACTTGACTGTTTTGCGTGTGGGCGTCTTGTATCCATGTTTGGTTGTTGTCTGCATGTTTATTTGGGGTCGTTTTGTGTGTGGGTGAAATAATTTAAGTTACACCGGTTGTAGTTATAGGTAGGCATATCTCAGTATGGACATTATAAAAGCTGGTGACCAACAGGCGGACAAGCAGCAAACATAGATAAAAACTCCTGCTAGACGCACACATGCAAATATATATTATCATAAAAAAAACTAGAATTATTATACACATAACACATGATTTATACACCCGACCCCTGTTAGACACGGGCAAATTCATGGGAGAACTGTTTAAGTAATGGAAAATAAACGGAACAAAAACAAAATAAAAAAAATGCCAGAATGTTCTTTCTTCTTCCATATTTCATTTACTGGTGAAGCTTTAATAAAAGCGAAACATGTTAAATTTATAAACGTTTCCTACCCCAGTTATAGGTAAATAGTAGGACAAACCGGGTTCTATAGCCTTGGATATCAACTGGTCTACCGCAGAAAGAAACGGCAACCTAATGCGGGGAAAAATATGCCTCGTCAGTCATGTATCGAAAGATACATGATCACCTATGCGTGTATCACGCATGGCACATAACTTACTGACGGACGTGCTAATACCCTTGGGAAAGGTATGAATCCTCGTCTTGTTTGTTCCTTTTCCTATCACACACACACACACACACACACACACACACACACACATATATATATATATATATATATATATATATATATATATATATATATATATATATATAAATGTGTCTATATCTCTGAGATGAGGTATTATGATTATTTACATTATTGAGACTGTTACTCTCATAATCATTGCCATATTCTCAACGTTTCGGCCGTTGTACGCTCTTGCCTTCTTCAGGTGATTGAAATTTCGAAGTGAACCTGTTATGTTGTCAACCGGGGTAGATTGTTCTAGTTCCACGTTTCATGCCTCTTCCGGATGTCTCAGTTATTTCCCTTTAACTCAACTAGCCAAGGTTGTTGGTTCACCACTGCTGTAGCTTGGTACTGAACTCACAACACTTTTGGTCTAGTCACTGGATCTAACCAACCACCTTATCACACTGGGCCATGTGTCCTGGAGGCATGACACGGGGAACTGCAACAATCTACCCCGCTGGGTTAAACAAAGGGTTCAGTTAAAAATTCCAATCACCTGAAGAAGGCCGGAGCGTACAACGGCCGAAAAGTTGTGAATATCGCAATGAAGATGAGGATAACAGTCCGAATAACACACACACACACACACACACACACACATACATATATATACATATATATATATATATATATATATATATATATATATATATATATATATATATATGCGCCTTAGAACCTTTCAGCTCTTCGTGCAACGGTTATCGACATTGAAAATGCAATCCATAGATCGAGCTTAAATTTAATTCGAGGCTGTTATCTTCATTTTGAACTGTGGTCTTCGAAAAGGAAGGGACTCATCTCTCTGCACAGCTATTTGTAAATATTCATGAAAAATTGGGTTGTTTCGCTCTCTAAGATTAAGTAGTAGAGGAGAAGAAAGACTAAATTAAATTTCCAACGCATCAAGTACAGCATTTCAAGGCTCTTTCTTCCTCATATCTTGTAGAACTAAGGGAAATCCCGAATCCTGCGATGGAGTAAGAAAATAGTTGACACGGATGAATGATAGTCACATTCTCTTGTCAGGAGAACGCCTTGTTAGCATTGACCACCACACAAGAATGTGCACATATGTCA
This sequence comes from Acanthosepion esculentum, assembly GCA_964036315.1. Lineage (NCBI taxonomy): Eukaryota > Metazoa > Mollusca > Cephalopoda > Sepiida > Sepiidae > Acanthosepion > Acanthosepion esculentum. Next base: position 25,463,888 of record OZ038487.1, read on the forward strand.
ATTTTCAGCCCAGCCTCAGTTTTGCACCATCCTTTGCAGATATGACACGAGAGATTTTATCGTAAAAAGAGCGGTCCAGTTACAAAAGTAGACGAGTATGATCATTGCTGACAAATTGTAATCTAAGTTTGTTTATTTTTCTCGTGAGAACTAGAATGGCCAGGGGCCATATACAATATAAAGTTCAGAGTTGTTCTTCTCCTAGACTAGTTTCTAATCACGGCTAGAGAGCACTTATAATTAACCTATCGTAGCTGAGTTATAGAGAGTTCTGATAATTAACCTACAGCTGGTTTTAGAGATAATGGATTCATACTATGCCCAATGGGATTTGCATGTAAGTTACGAATCCGGCTGGGATTCGCAACTCAGTTCTCCGATTTCTTATCCCGTGCTGTCATTCACTATACCAACTGCACTTCCATACATACATGCATATATACTGTCGACTGATTCAACGAGTATGACCATCGCTGACAAGAGTGATCAATGTCTTTAGTTCTTGTGAAAACGACAATGGCTCTTCAACCCTGCAAGTGACTAGCAATGCTTAATTTAGATGTGGAAAAACAAAGTTCGTTTGTACAGGACTTGACCTGTTTTGTAAAGTCTATTCAACCTGCTCGTGGGTTTTCATCTGACGCATGAGACCGGGGCGGTTTCTGCAGCTTTTCTGACACATTAAGAACTTAATATGCAGGCTGTGTCATAAAAGATACAGAAATCGCTCCGGTCACACCCACCACATGAAAACCCACGAGCAAACTGAACGGACTTTACAAACGATTTTACGTTATTAATAACATACATACATACATACATACATACATACATACATACATAGGAGTAATGGATAGCGGCTCGAATTGAGGAATCGGAGAGACGAGTTCGAATTCCATTCGAATCTATTACATTCACTTACGTGCTAATACCCTTGGGAAAGTTATGAATCCTCTTCTTCTCCCCAGCTACGGGTAAATAGTAGGACAGATCGGGTTCTATAGACCTAGGTGACAACTGATCTAAGTGAAGGACAATTCTGAATTCAGAAACCTGATTATCCAGGCTGGGAGTTGTACAGTAGGCTAGCAACCTACTTACATAAAGAAACTGAATTGTTATAGAAACCGCAACGATATATTGCGGCCCTATGTTACTCAAGGAATTTAAAGGTATAATAGATATAGGGAGTAATGGAAAGCGGGTTGGATTGAGGAATCGGAGAGCCGAGTTCGAATTCCAGTTGAATCCATTACATTCGCTTACGTGCTAATAACCTTGGGAAAGGTATGAATCCTCTTCTCCCCCCGGTTATAGGTAAATAGTCGGACAGACCGGGTTCTATATCCTTGGGTGTCAACTAGTCTACCGCAGAAAGAAACGGCAACCTAATGCGGGAAAAAAATATGCCTCGTCAGTCATGTATCGAAAGATACATGATCGCGAAAGCGTGTATCACGCATGACGCATAATTGAGCAAATATATAGGCGTGCATATATATATATATATGTAAGAACGCACGCGAATTCGTTTTAATCTGTCGGAGTTAGCTCCTCCTCAGTTCCGTAATCCTTCAACAGGGGTCTCTTCTCCCTGGCTATAAATACTGGCTGACCCTTCGCCTCTCTCTCTTTTCCGACTCAGGCCTTGGGCCGCCATCTCGCGTGGAGATGAGGTAAAATCTCTCTTTTCTGACTCAGGCCTTAGGCTGCCACCTCGCGTGGAGATGAGGTAAAATCCCTCTTTTTTCGACTTAGGCCTTGGGCCGCCACCTCGCGCGGAGGTGTTGTAAAATCTCTCTTTTCAACGAACTCCAATATGTAAACTCTCACAGATACAGCGTTTCCCAAATTCTGGGAACACGCTAAGAACAATACACGTACGTACGAACACTCACAACACACACACACACACATAATTGCTCCATACAAACTCTATGTAACTGTCCATGTCTTTGTTTAACTCGTTATTAACATATATCTGTTTACACATATATATATATCGGTTTGTTTGTCTTCTTTGGACTTAAGTAAAATCCAACATTCTCATATCGTTGGACCGGCTTAGCAGGAAATTTTAACCTTCTGATATCTCTTCACATCTTCACCCCACGGTCCACTACAAATCAATCGATACATTTTTTTTAAAATTAAAATTATGTAGAAAAGTATTAAATCTTGCTTTTTTTTTTTAAACATATTTTCTTGTAGTTGAATCTGATGTCATCAAAACTGTTGGGATTTTAGAAGGATTAAGGATTATTATAATTTATTTTGTTTCATTTATTTATTTATTTATTTTATTTTACTTTTTTTTTGTTGATCGGCTGGCAGAAATTCCAGTGAAGATAGAAGTAGTGTTGTCCTTCAATGACGTCAGAATCCCCCTCAAGCAGCCCTGCTTATTTATGATATTTCGCAGAGCGGATCTAAGGCGGCCATCAAATGAACGCATCAAAACGAAAACAAAACAAAATAATAACTTTGTTTAACGGAGCAGAAAACATCTAAAAGCACGCGCAGCGAATCAAACCATTTTTTGTTGTTGTTTTTAAATTTCCATAAACAAATAGCATGCTGTTATTTTTTTATCATCCGCATCCATTTTTTTTTATTTATTTCTCCTCTATTTTCTTTTATTAGTTCACCCTCTTCCTTTCAATTCCCTCCAAATAATAATAATAATAATTATTATTATTATTATTATTAACTTCTACTAGAAACTAAAACCAACGTTCTTATTTACTTCGCTGTGCAATACAGACGTTTCATTGCTTGGAATATCGGCCTTTGCTGTAAAATTATATTTTTCTAAATTGTCGTAAATTTGTATTAGTCATATCTACTTTTAATACAGTTTTTTTTTCACTCAATATGCAAATTAGTTATCAGCAGCCAATCATATCCTCTTGATGGCCGTTTACATTGACTAAAATATAATAAAAAATTATGGATCTTTACCCCGAAATATTAATTTACACCAAGATAAAAAGAATTTATATTTATTAAGATTTACGCCAAATTCTTAGTGTGTAAATAACTCTCTAGACTAGTTTGTAACACAACTATTTATCATCTCTCAGTTGCGTCTCTGACTTTGTGCAATGTGCGCTCAGGAGCGGCTCCGTCAAAGGCTAGAGTCGCAACTGAGGAAAATTATATTGAGAGGTGCCCGGCTCCGGGAAACAGCGGCCCGAGGCCGCGCCATTACATTGCACTAGAGAGAGAGAGAGAGAGAGAGAGAGAGAGAGAGAGAGAGAGAAAGAGAGAGAGAGAGAGATCAGTGCTCGCACCGAGGCCAGCACAACCTACGGTTGCGGGGGCTCGGGTAATTTTTATTCCTAGCCCGGGTGTATGCGCTCGGGATCCCCACATTAAACTAACTTTGTGTCACAACCTGATGAGTGTGTGTGTGTGGGGGGAGTAAATACAAAATTCATACAAAATTCTTCCATTGCACTGCGGTTGTGTTGACCGTTGTGATCGCTACAAATGTGGGTGATTCTGGTGCGCTCGTTATAAGTGCGAGGTCTACGTCGCGCTCAACCCGATAAAGAAGACAAGAACAGATTTTGTTTCTTTTTAATTGTAAAAAAATCCCTTGTAAGTACCTCGAATATCATCTGCACTTACAAAGTGTGAATAACTCCCTGATTTTTTGGTAATTTTCATTCTGAGGGTTGAAATTATTGCGAAGAAAGCTAAAATTTTGATTTTAATTTTATGATTTCAAAAGAGTGAGAAAATTGAATAAAAAGCAAACAAACTTTAAAATATATAATTTCTTGGGGGTGAATTAATATTTGTGATAAGTAACTTTACATTATTTGGGGTAAAAGATCCTAAACTATAATTTGGGAAAAAGAAAATTGAATTGAAAACAGATTTGGAAATTTCCAGGTTTTCATCTGAAATACAGAAAATACGAACGGTCAAGAAAATACTGACGGTATATGGGAAAATTAAGACGTCAGTTTAAGCCACATTGACGTGGCGATATTTTGAACTGATGCCTTTTTCCTAT
>OZ038487.1:25470411-25512911 GCA_964036315.1 Acanthosepion esculentum
ATATATATATATATATATATATATATATATAATCCCTCATTTTCATTAATAAATTTGTATTTTAGTCGTTGTGTAAAAGGTGAGAGGTAAGTCGACGGAGAGCGCAGTTGTAGAAAAACCAATATATGTAGTAGTTTTTTTATTAGGATCTCTGAACGAGCATGTAGACAGATACACTACATTGATTTTTTTGTAGAGGATTTACTTCTGTGGTTGTAGGGTTATTAGAAACTATCAGGTCAATTGTTTTAATTTTTTCTAATATATGATGAGCTTAACTTGTTTATTATTATTTTATTATTAATGGGTTTAACATTTCTACCTATTATGTTTTTGAGTGTTCTTTCCTCATGTTTGTAATTATTATGCATTTGGTTACAATATTATAAGTTAATAGTGTTATATTTATTTGGCGTACACTATTATTATTAATATTATCAATTTTATTAGAGGTGTTATTAAGTTTATTCAGATATATTTTAATTTGTTGATCAATGACGGAATTAGGAAATCCATTATTAACGTGTATTTCATGTTATGTAATTCTTTATAGAATATGGTTTTGGAAGAAAATATCATTTGTGTGCGTTGGATTCAGTTTATTTATAACAGCTAACTTATATCGTTGGGGGCGTTCACTATTATAGTTAAGAAGACACGAGTTAATGCTTGTCGATTTCCTATATGGAGAAGTGGTAAATTTATGTCTACTGGAATCAATAAATACGTCAAGGAACGGAATTTTATTATTAATATTAAAAATGTCATCTATATATGTTACATATATAGGGTGTTTATTAGTGTCATTAAATATTTTAGTTTTTAAATGTGGCATATAATAATTAGAAAAAATGGGGCCTAAAGGAGATCCCATATATATATATATATATATATATATATATATATTTTAAGCGTATCACCCCAAGCAAGGCTGGAGGCCACTATCACGCAAGGGTTTATAGAAGGGTTGGAGGAAGAGCAGATAGGAGTGGTAAAGGAAGGGATGTGGAGAAAGCGAAAGACAGTGGGTCGATCAAGGCAAGGGGGTTACAGAAGATTTGGAGCGAGAGCAGATAGGAATGAAAGATGAAAGGATGTGGAGAAGGGAAGTGGATAGATCAAGGCAACTGGAGATGTCAATTGACGCTATACTTAAACCGTTGGAGATTGTATTTGTCAGGGAAACAGTAATAGGGAAGGGAGTTCCATAGGCGAGATGTGCGAGACATAAAGCTATTAGAGTAGAAGAGACGTCTACATCTAACAGTTTCAACGGTGTAGGGGTGGGAACGGGATGCCAGCCATATATATATATATATATATATATATATATATATATATATATATATATATATATATATATATATATATATGTAAAACCTTCTTTTAAATCCTATCGCAATTCTGATGTTTTTGTTACTCCGTTCAGACTGCGCCAACAATTATTGATATTATCTTACAGTTTTCTTCATTCCTGGGCACGATTTTACAAGTATTCACTGTAATTCACCATCAAGATTTAATATATTGCCAGAGCTGTATCTATATTTTAGCAGATATCCTCTTCATTTTTTTTTTCGGAAAATCTATGATAAAGTGGGAAACATTTTACGTGTGACTTCATCAGACTTAATTGATATTAACGTTGATGGGATTACACATGCGCGTGAAGGAGTGGGGACGTTGAAATTTTAAATTTAAATTTAATCTTTTTTATGTGTTTGCGTATATGGACGAGGCGATTTGACATTGTTTCTGTTTATGTCTTTTAACATTATCATTATTATTATTATCATTGTCCCACTTTGTGAAAATATAAGATCTACCAAGAAAATTAAAATGTTGTAAGAAACTGGACGTAAATTTACTGTTATATTTAACAGCCCCACCCAACGAGGGATGTATGTGGCACAAGGCCGAGTTTACCGTGGGTTTTCCGAGCCCGAAGCCTCGGCCAAAAATATTCCCTTCGAACCCGTATAAACGGGTTCAGGGCCTGTCTACCTTCGCGGAAGAAACTTTGCCCTTCGGCAAAGCCTGGTCCGGGTTCTTCTCTGCCTCGGCAGAGAGTTCGACAGTATTGAACAATCTGGTCGACGTAAATTTACTGTGGAGCATTTAGCGATTAAATACCTTTTTTATGTATTTTCGTTTTAGGAAATTGCTTTTTTCATTTAATTTTAATACTTTTTAAAATTAACATTATGGTCAGGCTTACGGAAAGTAAATAATGTACTGAGTGTGTTGTTTGGTAAAATATTCCTCTTGTGTTCGTCTGATGTTTTATCTAAATTCATATTTTCAATTTTCACAACATCATATCCGGTTTCTTTGCCTAGATAAAATCGTCTGTCTGGAACTCACTGTCCCAGTGTATCTCATTGTTTTTCTTTTCTTGTAAAAATTTGATTTCTGGCGATACCATTTGTATACCATGTCGAACTAATGCTGTTTTTTCTTTTAATTTTAGATAACCACTGCATAACCAGTTTATAAAAATAATAATAATAAAAATTATTATCAATATTATTATTATTATTTTTATTTCCTTTGATATCTGGCGTTTACACATTTCTTTCCGGGTCCTGCCCAGGGACCTAAGTTTAGAAATGACATCATGACACTTTCCCCTGCAAGAAAAAATAAAAATGAAAAATAATTACATAGATAAAGCCCTTCGTAAAGTGTGGGCTGTACTTGTCAGAACATTTTTTTGTATTTCTTTGAGACATGGACTTCCAGGGATCCCTTCAATTAGCTTACTGGAATCTTTTCCAACCAGTCCAAGGGCTCCAACTACAACAGGAATTGTTGATGTTCCCATGTGCCACATTTTTGAGATTTCTATTTCAAGGTCCTTGTATTTTGACAGCTTTACGAATATCTTCAAAGATACATTGCAGTCTACAGGGACTGCCATATCAATAAGGAGGCACTTATTTTGTTTGTGGTCTTTGATAACAATGTCTGGGCGATTGGCTTTGATTATTCTGTCAGTGTGTATTGTGTAGTCCCATAGAATTGTAACAGGTCCTATCTCCGTAACCGGGTCTGCCATATCAATAAGGAGGCATTTTTATTATTATTATTATTATTATTATTATTATTATTATTATTCTTATTATTATTATTATTATTATTATTACTTGATTTCTAATGTATACACATTTCCTTCCTGGTCTTAACCAGAGATCTAAGGTTAGAAATGTTTTCATGACATTTTCCACTGATCATTTTTGTATATATATATTATATATATATATATATAAATCAATATGCATTGGCTGCTAACACTGTTCAATCTGATACAAGATGGTCAATTGATTCTGGATATTTGTCACAGAATCTGCATTTCGGGTTAACACAATGTTTCAGTATGTGTGCTCGGTAATTTCTAGTTGGACATTCGCAGCAAGAATAAAACCTTCCGTTTCATCTTTTAATCCTAAACTACGTAGCCCCTGATGAGCACGGACTTTGATAAGGTCAGAATATTAACTTTTAAGAGGCTTATTTTGCCATGTTTTTTTTGCATTTGGCACATTGCATTTGCGTTTGCTTTCCTGTTTATGTTCTTTGGCGTTACAATGAATATATATTATTGTTTCTTTGTACTTCTTGTACCCACATGAAATTTCCTTTTGAATTTGTTGGCTTCCTTTATTACCGAATAAATTTATTTTATTATTATTTTATTTCCTTTGATTTCTGGTGTATACTCATTTCTTTCCGACTCCCGGCGTGAGACCTAAAATCAGAAATGGCGTCATAACATTTTCAAATGAGCAGTTTTGAAAAAGAAAAATCAGAGATATTTTACATAGATAAAGCCTTTCGGAAGATATGGACTGTACATTTGAGAACAATTTTTTGTATTTCTTTAAGGCATGGGCTACGAGAACATTCATTCGCTCGAGCACTCACGCAATTGTCATTCTATTTCGCTGTCGAGACTGTAGCTTTTATATATGTAACGATGTTCTCTTAACAAGCTACAAGTGGGGTTTGTCTTGACGTTTTTCAGATCGGCCATCTGCGCCTTCCGACAAACTTACACTTCCTCACGCATACATACTAACATGTAGACGCGTACACACACTCTTATTGGTCTAGGATTACCATATACACACACACACACACACACACATACATATATATATATATATATATATATATGGAGAGAGAGAGGGAGAGAGGGGGAGGGAGAGAGAGAGGGAGAGAGAGGGAGGGAGGGTGAGAGAAAGAGAGAGACTATGTTCATTATTGTATACCTTTTTTACTTTTTTCTGCTAAATCATCTTTTTTTTCCTTCAATATTTTCCAACGTAATGTCGCTTTCTTTTGCCATTGATATTTCTGTTCCGTTTGCAATGTTTCCTAATCGGATAAATATTGGTTTTTCTATCCATCAACGACCAGGCGTATATGTTTTTATGCTTGCTTATCAACTACCCAGTCCCCCCCCCACCTGCTCATCGACACCGCCTCAACCTTCCTCCTGACCGCTTCTCCTCGACCCCAGCCCCGGTCCGCCCGAAGAATGAATCGTCTCTTGTTTTCCCGTCATCACACGATGCTGGCAGGATTAGGATTTCAGTCTTATAGTGATTAGATTAAATAATAAGCAGATAATCTCGCATCGTCAGTTCGAATTGGAAAGCAAGTCGCTAAATAAAACTGGCACTGCCGCCCCATCGCGTACATCGCCATATAATAACGGAAAAATCACCAGCCCGACCATAAACTAGAACGACTTCTAGAGCAGAAGCTACTATTATGGCTACCAAGAATACCATAGCTACAATAATTAATGCTCTACTATTTAACCATTTATTCCTATTCACTTTAAAGCGTTGGCGATCATGGCGCTCCACAATTTCCTATCCTCACCAATGTCACACCTTTTCTTACCCTCGTTCGTATTCTGTTAATTACTCAAACTCATTAGGACGGCTACCCGCTGTTTTCATAATATTTCGGTGTGTGTGTGTGGGGGGTCGGTGGAGGGTTGTGTGAGTGTGTGTGTGTGTGTGTGTGTGTGGGTGTGAGTGTGTGTGTGTGTGTGTGTGTATGTGGGTGTGTGTGTGTGTGATGAACACATGGCCGAGTGGTTAGAACGTTCGCATTTTGACAATGAGACCCGGTTTCGAATCTCAGCATGGTCGATTTGTCGGAAAGGGTGACTTCCTGATGTTATCGGACTGGAGGGGTCGATCCCAGCGTGCGACACCTTTGGAAAGTGCCTGAAAACCGTACCTTTTCCTCATTATGTGTTCCCTTAATTCAACCTGTCTTTTTTTTTACGAATTGTCTCTTTTGCCGGTCCCGGCAAAATAGACACTAAGGTTTTTTCTGTCGGTCCCTATAAAATAGAAAACAAGGTTATTTTGCCGGTCCCTATAAAATAGCAAAAAAAGGTTATTTTGCCGGTCCCTGTAAAATAAGAAAACAAGGTTATTTTGCCGGTCCCTATAAAATAGAAAACAAGGCTATTTTGCCGGTTCCTGTAAAATAAACACCAAGCTTATTTTGCCGGTCTACAACAAGGCTATTTTGCTCGTTTCTGTAATACAGACATTACGCTTAATTTGCCGGTCACAGAAAAATAGACAACAAGGTTATTTTGCCGGTCACAGAAAAAAAGGAGACCTAGCATATTTTGCCGGCCCCAATAAAATAGACACACGAGTTATTCTTTCGGTCCCGGTAAAATAGACACCATGGCTATTTTGCCGGTCCCGGTAAAATAGACACCATGACTATTTTGCCGGTCCCGGTAAAATAGACACCATGACTATTTTGCCGGTCCCGGTAAAATAGACACCATGACTATTTTGCCGGTCCCGGTAAAATAGATACCATGACTATTTTGCCGGTCCCGGTAAAATAGACACCATGACTATTTTGCCGGTCCCGGTAAAATAGACACCATGAGTATTTTGCCGGTCCCGGTGAAAAAGACACCAAGGCTATGTTCCCGTTAAATGTAGTATTTTAGAATTAAGACTATCAGCATGGATTCTGTATTCTGTGACTGTAGTCTTCAGTGGGTACACCTTAAGTGTAGGCGCAAGAAAATCATTCCCGAGGGTAAGTTTTGGATTTGTAGAGACTGTTATGCCTCAAGAGCTTAAAACATTCAAAGATTTCTCTATTTCTTTTCATAATTGATGATGAAAAAATGATTTAACTTGTATTTTAACAATTGATGGTGGAAATGATTCTAAATTGTCTTAAAAATTGATGGTAAAAATAAATAATTTCTTTGTTAAATCTGTGTGTTGCTATTTTTAACATTACCAGCTTTCATAATAATGAAAATATTTATCGCCAAAATAGCCTGGAGGTTTATTTTACCGAGACCGGTAAAATAAGCTTAAAAGCATGTTTGTCTATTTTACCGGGGCCGGTAAAATATCCTCTTCTTTTTTATTTATTATTCTAAGTGAAAATGTACCTATGTATTTTAAGAGTATAACTAACATTAATTCCTGATTACTAACAATGCTTTTCTTTATTGTTTTACATATATATTTTTACAGTGAAATCAATTCCAAGACTAATACTATGACATTTTAGGATATAGGTGATCATGACTCTACGCGGTTTCTTTTTGTTTATTATCTGCGAATTGACATGCAACGATAGTATAGTGGTTTATCGTTGTCCTCTCCACGTTTTAGAATTCAGAGTTTTCCTTCTCGTAGACTGGTTAGCAACCCAAGCCTATACAGCCCATAATTATTGAATAAATTCATACGATTACCAATGGCATTTGCGTGAAAGAGAATGTAAAAAAAGAACAAAAAACCTGAATATGAACTCGGTTCGTCAATCTCAGTTTCGGCACCGATTTCCGTTACACTACCCGCACATCGGAGTTCAGCTATCAGTACATACACAACACTATAATTTATTGAAATGCTTTACGAAAATAAAAGCATTAACAAATCCGTTGCAAACTATTCTAAATCTAAAAATGAACAGATCATCCGCTTTTAACAGGATGCAATCAAAAAGGAAGTTATTATGTGTTACCATTATAACAGAATGTCTCATTATTAAGTAGGAGAAATTAAGTTAGAAATCAATTGCATTTTTTTTTTAAATCTTCTGTTTCGTGAAAGCTAAATTTGGATATTTCGATTCTTAATGATTTAGAAATATAAACGATTTTTCCCTTTCCACTAGAGAGAGTCAGATATACAAGGAAATATCAAATTTATTAAGGAAAAAGAAATATAACCAAAGTAAAGTATTTTAAAATTACTTAAATTCGGTCGTTCAACTAGCATTTGATTTTTTTCTCATTTACAGTATATTATGTTTTCTTATTTTCATCATTCTCATATATATATATATATATATATATATATATATATATATATATATATATATATATATATATATATATATATATATATTCAGTTGTGTAGGTATTAGTTCGTAAATTTAAGCTTCAAGCTTTTGTGACCATCAGACAAACTGGTTTATTTTTTTAAAGTGCGTGAAACCCAGGTTTACAAACTAATATCCATACAACTGAATATGTTAGCTCTGTCACAGATTTTGAGCACTTTCCACTAAATGCCGCGCATACATATATATATATATATATATATATATATATATATATATATATATATATATATATATAAACCTAAAGAGCCAGGCAAACCTACTTAGGTTTCCCTTAAACGGATCGTCAGACACAAACACCGATCAAAATCAAAATCAAAAATAAATAAATATATAAGATACAATATAAAAATAAAAATAAATAAAGACAAGCAAAATAATTTGATCGAAATAAATAAATAAAGTACTTCCGGTAAAATAACCGCCAAAATAGACTAGCCACAATAAGCTATATAAACAAATTTTTACTACGTTAAGAAAAACACCGATCAAAATAAACAAAATAAATAAATATATCAGATAAAAAATAAAAATAAATAAAAACATACAAAATAATTTGACACAAATAAATAAATAAACAAATAAACGACTTCCGGTAAAATAACAGCCAAAATAGACTACCCAGAATGCACCACTGACCCGTATATATAAATAGCCGCGAAAAATAACAGCACTTGTGGCCTAACGATTGCATCTAGCATGAAACAGACTGTCGCCTCGAAGTGTTGACTTCTATGTTCACTTTTATATTTACACACGCTCTATCTCTGATATTGAGCACTTTATCCCATAAATATAGCACACTTTAAGACTATATTTCTTTATATATATATATATACTCACATGGAGGGTGCGATAGGTAAATAGTCGCCATTTCATATTTTTAATTTTACAAATGCTCTTTGTTTTTTATTTTGTCGACTGCCCAGTATAGAATGTTCTGTTAGAAACCGTCTGTAAATAATGAGCAACATGGCGAGATTTCGAAGCGGCATGTGGTACTGCTTGGCATTCGCGCTAGAATCTCCCATACGAACATTTCAGAGTGTTTGGGTGTCAATCTGAGGAAAGTGCAGAGGATTCGGAAAGAGATGAACGAGTTTAATGTTTAGGCAGCTCGGAAAACTTACTCTAATTGTTTTGATAAGAAAAGAACTCCCCAATTTATTTGTGGGGACCTCAAACTCAAGACATCAAGTACCTTGCAGAGATAGTGCTTCCCTGGGTTAAGGGGGTGACTGTTGAAGGCCCCGTGTCTGGCAACAGGACTCTGCGCTATGCCACACAAACAGGAGAAAACATTTACAGATGTCTAATGAGTGTCTTGATTGATTAAAGTGTTCAGCTATGGGGGAATAAGGATTGTTTTGACGTATGGTTAGTTTATGATTGTTGAAGCGAAATCAAGACACTCATTAGACAACTGTAAATGTTTCTTGATAGATTCCGATTTTAGTTCCACATACACACGCAGAAAAAAAGAAAAATACTGGATTTTAAAATTAGACACGTATAAACTAGGGTTAAACAAAGACTTGGGAATTTTAAATCTGTATAAATATTTCAATAGTTAAAAAATTTTTTTTTTAGATATGGTTAAAAAAACTTTTTAAACAACATCTAAAATATTATCGTTAGATTTACGTTAGAAATATTCAAACACAGTTGCATTTCACATCACGTGATGTCCGCGTCTCGCGACGGACGCTACCTGAAAACAAACTTCTGAATACAGTTATTTAATTAATTTCTGAGGAAAGATCGGGGCGGATCGGAAATATCAAATATATATATATATATATATATATATATATATATATATATATATATATATATATAAATAAATACTTTCACAAAAAAACATTCAATTTTTTTTAATTTGCAACTTACAGTTGTTTTCTCCATATTATTTATATATATATATATATATATATATATATATATATATATATATATATATATAATAGTGAACATTCAATGTTCACTTTTATATTTATATTTACATACGCTGTATCTCTGATATTGAGCACTTTCTCTAATAAATATAGCATACCTTAAAACTATATTTCTTCACACACACACACACACACACACACACACACACACACACACACATATATATATATATATATATATATATATATATATATATATATACTTAAGTGTTATTTTTAGTGTATGCCCATATCTGAGTAGACGCTCCGTTTATTTATTAAACAGTATTTTTATTTATTTTCGTCTACCGGCCTGAATATTCGAGAGATCTTATTAAATAATATTATGGAGAAGAACACATTTCTCCAGAATATGGCTTGGACTAGTTTATATAGATATATACTGAACTCAGATGATGCTATGCCTCTGGGCAGAGTATCGTCTGGGGAAAAGAAGACAGCAATCCGATTCCGTGCATGGGGGATCTACAGAGAATTTTTTGTTCGAGCGTTCGCACTCGGAAAACCCCATATTAAAAATTGGCCTTGTGCCGCATCCTCCCTTTTTGAGGAAGCATCGAGTAAAATAGCGTGCTAGCCATGTGCAGTGGTCTCAGCGCATGTCGGACTCTCCGCCTTCGAGTGGAGAGAAACTCAGACGAGGCTATACCTACGAGCAGAGTCTTCTCTTGGGAAAATTAGACAGCCAGGTGACCCCGAGTATGCGGAGTCTACATGGAATTTTTAACTGAGTGTACGCGCTCGGACATTCCACATTAAAAACTGGCCTTGTGTTATATCCCGCCTTGTGATAAGTCTTTGGTTAAATACTGAGCTAGCGGCACGCTCGCCGAGAGCAGCATTCATAGAGATTGTCGGAGTCTCTGTTTTCCGGCGGAGGTGAACTCAAACGAGGTTATGCCTACGGGCAGAGTGACACCTGTGGAAAGAATGCCACCGACTCCATTTACATGGAATTTTTGCCCATGTGTACGCGTTCAGAATACCCACATTATAAATCGGCCTTGTGCCACATCCTGTTTTGTCGGGTGGCTTCGGATAAATACTGAATTAGCCGGGGCAGTGTCCTCAAAAATTCTCGGACTATCTGCCTTTGGGGAGAGAGTAAGTCAGCAGAGTTTATGTCTACTGGCAAAGTCTCATTTGGGGAAAAGCAGACAAAACCCCAACACTGTGTATGCGGTTTCTCCTGGGAATTTGTGCCTGAGTGTATACGCTCGGAAAGACCCACATTAAAAACCAGCTTTGTGCCACATCCCGCTTTGTGGGGAGGCTTAGGGTAAATACCAAGCTAATCGCGAGCTATCCGGGTAAGGGCTCTCTAAGCTTGTGGAACTATCTGCCTTCGGGCGGAGAGGAACTCAGACAAGGCTATGCCTCCGGGCAGAGTTTCTTCTGGGGGAAAATAGATAGCCACCCGACCTCGTGTATGTGGGGCCTACGGGGAAAATTTTCCCCGAGTGCCCGCCCTCGGAAAATCCCACCAACCTTGTCCCACATCCTGGTTTGTGGGGAGGCTTCGCGTAAATACCGAGCTAGCCGGGAGCAGTGCTCTCAGAGCTTTTTGATCAATCAGCTTTCGGACGGAGAAGACAGATTGGTAAATTTGTTTAATTTTTGTTTGTGTATTTGTCTAAGATAATTTTGTTTTGGTATTTGCTTAGATCTGTAGAGGATTATTATTCAATGCAACGTTAGGATTACTAATTGTAGAGGTACGTCGGGATTAGCTACAATTTACAGAGTGAATTCTATTTCGTGTACAAAGTAAGGTAAATCCTCAATACATTTAATTACTTCTTCAAAAAATTACAGAGCAATGAACATAAATGAGAAATAACACAAAATATTATATAACAACAAACAAATTTTCATTCATATAGCTTAAGAAAATATAATGATTTATGCTGGAATGAATTCAGATTTGTAAATGAAATCTGTGTGGTGTTTGTTTAAATCTTTGTATAAACTCTTTTTGAGGTGTTTGCAATGAAGTTTGTGAGATTAAGTTAAAGATAGTATATTGAAGTCAGTGAAAGTATTCATCTGTTTATGTGAAATTTAAACAGTTTTGTGAAATGCAAATTTTCAATGTAGTTTGGAATAAATTAATTATGGTAAAAGTTATCTTCCATTGACGGTTTTTATCAAGAAATAATGTTGAGCTGTTTGAGCAAATTAAGAAGAGAAATAATGTTCTGAAATTTGAGAACTTGAAGTGATTAGCAATTCTCTGCTGTGTAATAAACGAAGTTGAAGATGAAGATGAGTGAGTGATGTCTGAAGTTTTGGCTTATGTTAAAAGGAAACTTAAAAACTTCAGGTGATAAAGTGACTTGGATTTGTTTAGCAACTGGTTTCTGGTCACGATGCTCACTAGCGTGATGATTTTGCGTGCTGAACTTTTTTTACTTTGGTGGACACGTGATAGGCTCCAGAAAATTAACGCCAAAATATTTAACTCGATCAAAAGATGAAAAATAGATGTGCGTGGGTGGAGGCTTGTTAATGAACCAATCAGCAAGCGAATTCTTGGAAAATATATGTGGAGCTGGTTTTGTAGAAGAATATCGCTGTGATCCACTTTTAGATGGCTTTTGCACAGATTTAAAAAAATCTCATAATGATCTAATTTTAGATGGTGTTTGCACAGAAGAGTAGAATTACGATTCTTCAGTTTTGTTGTTTATTTTTTTCTTTCCAGAAAAACTGTCGATTAAAAAAGACCTGCTATGGTCGAAGAAAAAAGACCACAACCAGATAAAAAGATTAAACCTCAATCAACTGTGGCTGTTGAGAGAAGAGCCATTATCAGAAATATTTTAAGAAATCGAAAAGAACAAAGTATGCAGGCTACGAATGACTAAAATCAAGAAAACGAAAATGGGCTGCCAACTGAGACCATCAAAAACAATGTAGGGGCCGGGCATTTCCCCTCGTGCTGGAAGTCCTCACCGAAGTGATTATCAACATGCTTGAGTTCCTTGAGAGATCCAAGTCCTACGCACATTTTATCAAAGAAGATGGGCTATTGGTAGATCCCGAGCAGATACAGAAGTTTGAAAAATAGAATTTGCGTTCGCAAAATTTGTGGCTCCACAAATGACACTGTTATTAAATTTTTGACGGTCAAACCTCAAAAAATTAACAAAGCATGTGGGACGTACTTTTGCACATGTCTGTCTACAGTGTGGATGCCTCCAGTTGAGATCTAATTACAAAAGACATACTAAGAGAATATTATAACGGCAAGCGAATTCTAGTCTCATTATTTGAGGTTCCTCTTCATGTCTTAGGGGAACACTTGGCCGCATATCTAGTCCAAATTTTGTCAGATACTCAATGCTATCTTCGACGACCTTTAATGGGGAATGGAGCTTTGAGATTATGTCTGGCTGTAGAGAGTCAGAAAATACCGGTCATTGTGACTGACCGTAAACCAAAATGCTGGAAATGTGGAGATAATGATTCCCTCTCCTCTTCCTGCACGGAGAAGAAGGCCTCTGGAGTTCTGGCCCAAGTCGACTAAAAAGCCCCCTTTGGTCGAGTCTCGTTATTTTCACCTAGCCTGTAATAGGCATTCCAGCGACGAGGACCAGGTTGTATCCATTTACCGCACCCATTCCCCGAAAAGCCTTTACACGCCGCTTGCGGAGAAAGAAAAGGAGGAATGGCAGGTCATTGGTAAGACCAAAGCTAAGCTCTAGTATAAGGAATTACTATCCCCGGAAGCACCCCTGGTTAAAGGCACAAACAGTCCCACTCCATCTACCAGTTCCAAGGGCGATGCCTCGGTCAGCCTCACGGGAAAATCAGACAACAAAAATTAAAATACGAACCTAGCCTTAGGGAAACTCTAAAGAAAAATAGGAAAAACACAAAATTGCTAGCCCTTCCTCCTCGGCACTGTCTTCCACGTCAGCCAAAAAAAAAAAACAGCCCATGGCACCTTTTCCAATGTCAAACTCATTAAATCCAACCCCTTCTAAAATGATCACCCTCAAAAAGGCCCCCATTCCAAAATCATCCTAAAAAAATCTACACCAGCCATAACTCACAATTCATCCCCAGCACAGAGCTTTTCAATTCAACAAGGAAAAGTATTGAACATCAAAAAAGGCAACAAAGCCAATAATTAGATTATACAGAACCAGCATAAAGAAATAAAATGAAATCCAAGACCATTTTTAATACGGGGGAAAACGTGTGCCGAGTATCCACAGGACAGGCGGATAAAGTTTCAACACAGTCCTGTAAAATAAAAATCCTGAAATTTCTTTAAAACATTAAGTAGGTCTACCCTCACCAAAAAAAAAAAATTTCTAAAGGCAAAGGGAATTCTAGCGGTGGTTAGATCAAACCAGGGTGATCAACAAATATGGGCAATGATAGAAAAGAAACTGACACTATTGATACTTATCCACCTTTAGTTTCTGCGACGACGCTAACGTGAAACGTTTACATCAATATTATTCTAGGAGGCCTCCCCCCTTTTCGTTCACTCCTCCCAGTATAGAGCTTTAAAACTCACATTCCCCTGGTACATTGATAACCTAACTCCTGATCAATAGTGAGATGGGCGATGGCTCAATGAGACAAGCTCTCGGTGTCATTCTAGCCATGTTCTATTCAGATGATCAACCCAAACGGACTGACCATGGCACACTGGTTAGCTAGTATAACTGCGCGGGGCACAGGTCGGAGTCTCGCAGGTTGTCTCGGGATGAATATACATTGTGTGCAGGAGTACCCAGTTCCCAGCTTTAAACTCTGAATACATTCCGCCTAAGGGGTCTGTCCTCAATTCAGAATGTTTTGATGGACGCTCGAGAGATGTATCCTGGCTAGTGAGCATGACTTTGAATGCAAATCCGTCGGGTAGGATTTGCGTGCTGGATATTACCATGAAGGATATGGATCTTTGCGTCATTGGGGTTTATGCGCCCAATGACCATGCTGAGCTGCCTAATTTGTTCCGGCAGATCGATCAGTTTTTGACGATATCTCGTCGGGTAGTTTTAGCGGGCGACTGGAATATCGTATAGGGGAAAGTTCGGTTACTAACAATCTGGATGTGATGCCATTTCGGGAATTTATCGGCATATTTGATCTTGTCGATAAGTATTTGTTATGATAATTTACCCACGTACGCATGGATTCTACGAGCTATAAATAGGAGCAGGTACTGCCTTTTTGGAGAGGGAAGTTTCCAGCAGTCAGCTCTGACAGACGCACCGAACATTCTTGCTGTAACACTCTCGTTTGTATATGTTTGTATTACTGTTTCTGTTAATATATTTGTTTAATTCAATTCATCTCTTTGTGTCTTTATTTCTGGCCCTAACATGGCCACAAAAGTATTGTAATGATCACCCCCGGGACATAGTATGTATTTTGACTAATAGTGGCTGCTCGACTTTGGTGGTGCGTTCTAGTTACCTTACCGAGTCATAGTTAAGAGAGTCGATGTAGGGTTCTTATGATGAGCAAGTTTTCATTCTATAGTTTACTCGGATTCTAGGCTCGTCCGGGTTCGCGTTGACTTAGATAGGTTAGCCTGAGATTAGGATAGCTGGCTCCTGGAAATTGAACGCATCATTGTTTGGCGAGGGAGATTTCAAGGACCAGCTGTTACTATTTCTACATCGGGAATTGTCGGGGGCTTTGGTTGGGAATATGCTGTGGGATTAATTAAAATCCCACATTAGGTCGTTTGCTGCTGATTACAGTTGCCGACTCAATCTGGTTAGATCAGCAGCGCAAACGGCATGTGAGGAAAAAGTACAAAGTAAATCCCGTGATAGTGTAGAGTAGCCTTTAGCTAGGGCAGAGTTGGCCTCCTTGCTTATCAAGAAGAATCAAGCTCTGGTATTTAGGGCTAGGTTAAAAGGAGTTTCATTTGAGGCGACGAATATGGCCGCTGAACTGCGTGAAGAGGAAGTTTGGCATGCATCCAGTAGGCGTATCTCGTGTGTCACATTGCCAAATAAGCGGTCAGTGACAACAAATGCAGGCATATGTGAGGTTTTCCGTGACTACTTCCATAATATTTTCACCAGGTAACGCTGTTTGAGCACTGCCCAGTTTGACGCCTATTTGGCCAATCTTCCCTTCATCGAGGTGACTGAAGCGGCTGGGTACGAGAGAACCATCACAGAGTCGGAAATCTGGGAAACGCTGAATGATTGGCCGGAACAAAACTCCGGGATTAGTCGGCAACTAAATGAGAACATACGAGACGGTGAAAACCGTGATATGTCTGTTGACTTGCTGTTGAGCCCGTGCAAGTGAGTTTCTCTTCCTGGGTCTTTCCTCTGGACGGATGGACCGGTCAAGTTACTCGACGTCTAGTTCGGTCTCGATCTCTTTTTGGAAATGAATTGTTCGGGAGTATACCAAGCGTTAAGATTCGTCAACATACGCTTCGCATCGCGTTCCTAGATCAAATGTCTCAGAAATTGGATGGTGATGGTGAATTTCTGGAAGGAAGACGCCCATAAAAATTTTCCATCCTTGTGAAGTGTGCACTCGTGCAAGGAGGAGCCCCCTGCCCACCATTTAGTCCGAGGCGAGTGCTCCTTCTACCGTGAATGTAGAATTGCTCTCAAGCACCTCTTACGCGCAACTGATAACCTCTCTGACGTCCAGACGTTGGCCCGTAAGACATTATATAACGTGTTATTGGGAGGGTTGGTTCAAGATGATTTGATAGACGAGGTCGGTCTTACAAAGCATGAGACTCGCTTCATATGCCCTTGAGCACCCAGGTTGAAATGACTCACTAATGATTAGGTTTCACTCATCTGTCTGGTGATTCGAAGGCCCCTCTGTGTCGGTAAAAGTCTGTTCAGAGAGATTCGAAAAATCTCTAATCTTGCGTTCACTGCGGTGAGGCGGTGGCGCCTTTGGACCACGCCTTCTTTCACTGCAGGGTCGGAGTCCCGTTGTACAGATTTATATAAAATATCATGGTTTGTATGCCGCGTGTTTTTCGTCCTTGAGGCCATTTCTGTCTGTAGCAAGTTGGTATTGTCGTTGACGATGGCTGAGCACTATGTGTTCTTTAACTTGCTAGGCGTTAGGAGAGTCGACATATTGACGACACATCAGAAGGAATTCTATGAGAACGAGAACATCACCTCTTCCCACCAACTGATCTTGTACTGTAAGCATTTAAAGTCGAAATTAGAACGCAAGACGTGTATATTCATGGGGTGACGCGAAGTCGATAAATTCCTAGAGTGTATGACATACTGTTGTTAGAAAAAAAACTTTTTTTCCTAAATGATGAATACTTATACGAAAATAATTCACTATTGAAGATAATTATTCAGCGGCTATTAAAAAAAGAGAGTACTGAATATCAAGAACAGTTGAAGGCAATCCTGGAAATGCAAGAAATAGGCAATGCGTCAATTTCATTTTCGCCGGACCTAGTTGCTAACTTCATTAGTGAATGTAATTACATCCCAGAAAAAAAAACATTAGATTCCTATCGTACTTCAGAATGTACGAAGCCATTTTGAGAGAAGAATGTCAAGGATGATCTGATGAAAAGAATGTACGTCTTCAGTTGCCAAAATTGTGCACCGCTAACATGAAAAATATTTGAATTTCATTTTGCCGTATATTACAGAAAAAGATTATCATTTTACGAAACTCTCGATATTATCAAAAATTTTTGGAGAAAAGAATTCACTTTTTATACACGTTGGCAGTGCATGAACCTTACTAAGGACGAAGATAAAGATTTTGTCACCTATCGGTAAAGTCAATTGTGAGTGTGAGAAATTTAAACTGGACGAACTATCCCCAGAAAGATTTAAATGTCTAATCTTCGTTAAAGGTCTAATATCGAGCAACGATGCTGAAATACGCTCTCGAATACTTACGAAACTTGAACAGAATTCAGTGTTAACGATACAAACAGTTGCGGAAGAGTGCCAAACAATTGTCAATTTAAGTCATAATACAGTAAAAGCCGAACAAATGGCACGTCAGAAGTATAAATTGTTCGATAAAAAATACTAGTGCCAAAATGTAAGCGATCTGGGATTGCAAAGGAAATATTTGTCGCAGATTACTTCCACAACGTAGAGAACAAATCACTGCAAGTTCAGACTCGAACATGGGAGGCAGAAAGAAATGCCGAAAACTCGAATTCGCAGGTACTATCTCACAAATAACAATGCACGTAAAAAGTCAGAAAAATAGCTCACTCTCCGACGAACGTTGTAGCCAAAATACCCGACTTTTCCCCGATTCGAGAACACCAACTGCTTTTATCCGCCGAGCATTTTTTTTTATTCGTCGACAACTGGGAGAGGAGGCCAAATTTTTGCATATCAAAATACTTTCATAGCGACTCCTGCGACGGACTTGTTTTTTTAATTTAAATATTCCCTCTTCAGCATGTCATACGAAATACGTGCCCCTTTTCCTGTTTTTTTTTTTTTGGTAAGTAATTTTCTTTTTCGCCACAGTTTCCATCGCAAGATACACGCGACGTCGCTTGGTTTGACGAGGTAAGTCACCGTTTTCTTCGCTATACAAATTAAAAAATCCGAAATAAAGATACTACCAAACTTAACCCATTCTATGGCTATGGTATGTTGCATTTCAGAAAAGACTGTCTACTTAAAACCAAAAAATGTTTTAATTGCTGCAAAAATGTCAGAAACAAAGCTACTGCAAGTCGAAAATCAAAAAATCAAATACACAAATTAATTGCTGAAAGTAGTGCTACCAGTAAAAAAACTAGAAAGTTTAATTAATAGAAAATTCATGATAGTAATAATGAATAACGCTACAGTGAGATTCAATTGGACACTGGTAGTGATATTAAAATTATTGATAAACAAACAGAATTGCTAAGCCTAACTTGATAGACCGATAAGGTTTCAAGAGGGATATCGGGCAAGAAATTAAATTTTCTTGGGAAAAATACGTGTAACATCTCTCTTGCGGGTAAAACTAAAGTCAGATGTTTACGTATTAAAAAACTAGAATTTACTAAGCGTCGATTGGCAAGAATTAGTTGAAATGTGGAATCGACCGATTATTCTGGGGAAAAATTTAGTTGTTCGTCAAGGAAAAAGATTACAGATAAGGAAACACTGAGTAAACAAATTAAATTCACGAATAATTTCTCGGAGGAGTTAGGAAAATATACAAAGTCAAAGGCGTTTTTCAAATTAAAAGAAAACGAGATACCATTTTTTAAGTCTAAAAGAAACATTCCTTTTGCTGCGTTGGAGTCTCTTAACACCGAACAGGAGAGGTTAGAAAACCGTGGAGTTATTGAACAAGTAGATTATTCAGAATGGGCTACGCCAGAAAGAAAAATAATAAGATTCGTTTATGTGTAGATTTTTCGACTGGATTGAATCACTGCCCCCTATCATATATATATCCCTACCAACTCCAAAGGGTTTATTTGCCAAATTAAATGGAAGTAAATCTTTTTCAGAAATTTACATGTCTGGGGCAAATCTAGACGAGGAATGTCAGAAGATGTTGACTATTAATACACATAAAGGACTCTAAAAGTTTAGAAGATTACCCTTCGATATAAAAGTAGCCCCAGGTATTTTCCAGAAAATAATTCATACGATGTTGACTGAACTAGACGATGCCGTCGCTTACACACAGATGATACAATCTTTAAGAACGGAAAGAGAATGCAGCACGTAAAACTGATTGAGCAAGTATTTAGACACCACATGATACAGTTTCAAAGTAAGTGAACTGAAATATCTGTTCTTTGTGGATAAGATTAAATATTTAGGTTATATAATCGACGAAAATGGAAGAAGACCAGATCTCGCTAGATCAAGTGTCATTAAAGATATGCTTTCCCAGACAAATCTGGTGACCCTACAATCACTTCTCGGATTAGTAAATTATTATAATATTTATGTGCCAGATATGTACAAATTGCGAGCACCTCTGAATTATTTACTTAAGAAGAGTACGAAATGGAATTGGTCGACGTAATGTCAAAAAGCTTTTTGAGGAAATTTAAAAAAAAACTACTAACTTCAGAGACACATTAAGATCCGCAGCGACAGATAATAGTAGCGTCGGACGAGAGCGATACTGCACAAATAGGCCATAAATTCCCAAGCCGGTATAGTGAAAGCAGTTGCCTATGCTTCGAGAAGTTTGACAAATACGGTATAATGCTACAATCAAATTGAAAAGGAAGCGTTTGCTTTAATTTTTGCTGTAAAGAAATTTCACTGGATGTTATCAGGAAGAACATTTATACTGCAAACTGATCATCGTCCATTATTATTATCGTGTAGTCGGTTCTAAGAAAGGCATTCCCACACATACTGCAAACAAACTACAGCGTCGGGCTACGATTTTATTAAACTATTATTTCAAGATAGAATTTCTATCGCAAAAAAAAAAATTGTACACGGAGATGGCTTGTCTAGATTGATATCGAAATGTAAAGAAGGTTTTAAAGATACTGTGATTGCTTCGCTGAAATCCAAAAGCGAAATTAAAACCTTGGTGTGTAACACTATTAAAGTATTGCCGGTCACGATAAACGAGATCAAAATTAATACTAAAAAGGATACGTTTATTCAGAAAACTTTGAATGATGTTAGGTCGAAATGGAGTAAAATTAAAATTAAATCTGGTAACAATAATACAGCATTTTCTGTTTATGGTGGAGTACTTTTGTACGCGGAAAGAGTAGTAATCCCATTATCACTACAAAAAGAATTTTGAAACAATTCCACTTAAGAAATCCGGGAATAGTAAGGATGAAGCTATATTTATTGGCCAAATTTGGAGTAAGATATATTTAAGAATGGTACAAAATAGAACTAGTCGGTGGAATGTTAAATAGCCTTTGAAGGAATTAAAAAACTACTAACTTCAGAGTTATCGCTTACACATTACGACCCGCAGCGTCAAACAATTCCACCTAAGATATCTGGTAATAATGAGGATGAAGTCCCTGATGAGAAGTTACGTTTATGGGCCAAATTTAGACAGAGAAAATTAGAATAGTTAGAAAACGTAATGGATGTAATTCAGCAGCAAAATCACCACCTATAAATTATCAGACATAGCCGAGCACTGATAAACTGTGGGCAAGACAATATATGGACATTTTTGGGCCACTAAATGGCTTATACTATTTAAATGTGGTCGACAGTTTCATAAAATGTCCTGAGATATTAAAGTGCAAACGACCAACTACCGCAATATTGATTAAATTCTTACGCACACCTTTTGCAAAGTTTAGAGTACCACGTAGTATGGTATCCGACAATGGAACTTTAAAATTCAAACGTTCACAGCATAATTCAAAAGAGGGTTCAGTACCGATAGTAGAGCAATAATTATTTATTATAATTTTTGTCATATAAACAAAAACAATTTATTCAACTTCGTTTCGGTGCATTTAGTTGCAGCTCGACTGGTAAAAACCATAATGGCTATCGTACATGTATGTGCAAAATTTCCGATAGTGTATATCTGTGTAAAGGAAAATATGAATATAGACAAAAGGAAAACTTTTCTTAGTCGACGTGTTTCGTCCTCTGAGTGACTTTATCAAGGCAAACGCAATCATTTCTGTTCGACATTTGCGATATTTACCGTGAAAAATGCGCAATATCACAGATGGAAAGCCTGTTGATAAAACCAGTGAGGATAGCTGAATCAACATTGCATGGTGACTGCCTGTTTCACGCTTCAATGCAATTTTCAAATATTATACAAGGATGGGAAACTGAGAATCAACATGAATTGCTAATTCCCATCTCCACCTCTTTTTTATCTATCTCTGTCTGTCTGTCTGTCTCTCTCTCAAATGGCTATTTTAAAGGGCCTTCTAAAAGATGGTTCACTAATATTGTAGTTCCATTCAACCCACTCTCCACCAACACAACCCAACCCTAGTTTCTGTCTATATTTCTGAGATGAGGTATTATGTACACTCTTTACATTATATTGTTCTCATCTTTGTCGCCATATTTATTACCACATTTCGGCCGTTGTACGCTCCGGCCTTCACAAGTATCTGTCGATGTTTCTGAGATGAGGTATTATGTACACTATTTACATTATTCAGACTATTGTCCTCATCTTTGTCGCCATATTTATTACAACGTTTCGGTCGTTTTCCCTCCGGCCTTCTTCAGTATCTGTCTATATTTCTTAGTATTATGTACACTATTTAAATTATTCGGAATATTGTCCTCATCTTTGTCGCCATATTTATTACAATGATTCGGCCGTTGTACGCTCCGGTCTTCCTCAGTATCTGTTTATGTTTCTGAGATGAAGTATTATGTACACTATTTACATTATTCAGACTATTGTCTTCATCTTTGTCGCCATATTTATTACAACGTTTCGGCCGTTGTACGCTCCGGCCTTCTTCAGTATCTGTCTATATTTCTGAGATGAAGTATTATGTACACTATTTACATTATTCGGAATATTGCCTTCATCTTTGTCGCCATATTTATTACACTCAAGTTAGTGACTTCAGCTTTGCTTGGACCCCTCACTTTCACATCCCTCTTATCGCAACCCATCACATTTGGCGAACTGAATTAGAATTTTATTTCAGAGTCGGCCGTAATTGTCACTATTTCCCCATTGATTGGAGATTTGTCTCCAGCTGTGCTAGTCAAACTCTCTGCCTCCGGACAGAGAGGATCCCCGGATGAGGTTATGTCGAAAGGCAGAGTCTCGTCTCGGGGAACAGCTACCCGGTCCCGTTTTCGACGGGATCTACGGCGAATTTATGGCCGAAACTACGGGCTCGGATACCCCACATTAAATTCGGCCTTGTGCGTGGGGCGGTTGGTAGTTATTATGGCAAGAATGATATGAACTTTATCCTTTCCTCAAATATCCCTCTTTTCTCTTACTTTCACTCTCTGTAAACCCTTGCGTATTAGGGACACTCCCGCCTTGCTTAGGGTGAAATATTAAAAAAAATAAAACCACTTGTAAGTAAGTTAGAAAGCCTTGTGCCATAATGTTTATAAATGTTTAACTGTTTCGTGGCCAAATTTCAAAGGTCGACGGATACGCGAGGTATTGCTAGTGCCGACAATTTTTCAGCACCCATTCCTATCTCAGCCTGTTCATATCTATCTATTTGCTTACCCACCTATTAATTAGAGCACCTAAAGTGGATAGAATGTTTGGCGTTAATATTGAGATGTGAGAGCTTTCCACGCCGAGTGCTCCGTAAAAAATTCCTTATGTTATTTCCTTTTTTATTCTTTTATTTTATTTTACTATTGGTTTTTGTCTCCGATGTCTTCATTAATCATTCCTCCTCTGTCGCTATTTTCTCTTCTCCATTGCTATTTAATTATCTAAATTTTATTATTCAGACGCACCACATACACACACACCAAAAAATGGTTTCTCATTGTTATTTATCAATGCTGATAAATTTTTACCATCCGATGCTTTAGTTGGTAGAAAACATAAGGCATTACTTAATATGCATTCTTACCTATTTTTCTTTACAGGTTAATTGAAGTAGATAGGGTCAGATATCTGTGGTAGCTACTGATTTCTTCTTCCAAGCATCCATTAAACAAGACTCGCTATTATCCATAAGACTTCTTTCCTTTACCAGCATGTTGATTGGGGCTCATTCCGGGATTTTCTTCTTCACGCCCCGTGGACTGACATCTTCAATCTCTCAATTGAAAATTGCGCCACTGAGGTTTCTTCTTGCGTCAAAGCCAGCATAGACGCTTTCATTCCTTCTCGGAAATACCAGGTGAAACCTCAATCCTCTCCATGGTTCACACCAGCTTGTTTGGCCGCCATAACACATAGGGACAACTATTTCCGGCTATACCAGCGTGACAGCTCTATTCTAACAGGAGCCTATTTGATACTGCCCGTAACAAATGCAAGAGAGTCCTCGAAGGATCTAAAGTCACTGTTTGCTGAAAGAATAAGGCAACGCGTTCCGTCTTTGGCTCTCTTGATCACTGGAGGCTCTCTAATAAGGTACTAAACAAATACAAGGTATCTATCCCCCACTCTTCAATCCTCTGCTGATAAAGCTGAACGCTTTGCACGTAAATTCTCCTTAAACTCTACTCTTAACTCATCTGGAGTTTTCCTACCTAATTTCTGACTTAGTACAGATTCTCTGTTGAGTGATCGGCATAATACCATGGTTTTGTAATCATCTCGACCTTGGATGCTTACAAAGCATGTGGACCTGATGGTATCCCGGTAATAGTTATTAAGTGTGCTCCCCAACTAGATCCTGTTATCTCTAAACTGCATAATAAATTCATCGCCGACTCCCGTTACCCTGCCTGATGCAAGTCATCGTCTGTTGTTCCAGGTTTTAAGAACTCTGGTGAGCCATCCGACCCATCCAACTATAAGCCTTCTACCTTTTTGGGGGAAGGTTCTCGAGACCCTAATCAATGCTGAATTGGTTCATCATCTTTCATCCCAGGGCCTTCTCTCTGACAAGCAATAAGGCTTTCGTTTTGCCTTGTCAACTGATGATGTACTGTCGATAACTGCGGAAAGAATCTATCGTTCTCTGGATAAAAACGGTGAGGCCTGAGCTGTAGCATTGGACGTCTCGAAAGTGTTTGAAAGTGTCTGGCATTCAGGACTTCTCCACAAGATTAAAAGTTATGGTATCTCCGGGAACATTTTTGAGCAGATTCACTCGTTCCTATCAAATGAGAGTTATCCTGCAAGGCCATTCATCTAAATTCTTTCGTACTAACGCGGGTGACCATCCTTGGTCCTACGCTGTTTCTAATCTCCATTAACGAACTTCCCGATTGCATCAGCTTTCAACTTGGCATCTATGCTGATGGCGCTACCATTTACTCCTATCTCGATAGTAAGGCTGGTCAAAGTCAAAATGGCAGCTGGTGTCCAAAACGACCCCAAGACGGTCGTTAGATGGCTTGTCAATTCTAATGCCTTCAAAACTAAAATTCTCTCCATTAATCGTCTGAGAGATCCCTCTCTGTCTTCCATCAGCATGACCGATGCTATGCTCGAGGAAAGTGCGCCTTCTTGAGATAACGTTCTAATCTGGCATAAAATTGAAAGTCTACATTGAATCCATTGCAACGTTAGCTGCTAAGGTAGTCAGTTCACTGTGTCGGGCGAGTCAATCTTCTCTTCGGAATCTATCTTGCATATCTATACGACTACCATTCGCCCATGCTTAGAATCTTACTGCCATATATGGTCCGGTGCCCCTGTTATTGACGTAGAGCTATTTGATAAAATCCAAAGAAGAATCAGCAAGATTACTGGGCCAATTCAGGCAGCTTGGCTTCAGTCATTGCCCGCCGACATAAGGTTGTCTCTCTGTGACCTTTTAGTAAATACTTTCATGGTAATTGATCGGTTGAGCTCGACCTATGCAACCTAGACTGTATGAATTTAAGGGCAATACTAGACTGGCGGAGAGATCTCATCAATTTACAGTTAACCTAGCTAGATGTAGCGATAACTTCTGATCTGACAATTTCTTTTCCACCACCTCTCGTCTTAGACCTCCCTTCCGGCTCCATGCTTTCCATTCAGCTTTAATCTGCAAGACGTTAAATGCATTATCAATCGTTACCTACTGCCCTTCTGATTATTCTTTTCTCTTTCTCCTCATTACTATTGTTTCTGTTCCTAATTCATCCACAACCTGTAACCCCTATCTGTTTGTTAATGGCTGTACTGCCTTCATTGGGGTGAAACACATTAATATATATATATATATATATATATATTAATATTCAAATTTTTGGTAATCCGTATGGAATTTCCAAGAGATTATAGATCCATTTAGAGCTCTATATCAAAAGAAAGAGAAAAAAATATTATATAAATAATGACAAATAAACGCTTAAAAAAACATAGCTGATATTTTATTTCATTAAAGTCGATAAAAAACGGCTTCAAATCTTCAGACCTGTAAACCAAATGAACTTGGAAAGATTTTCTCTAGGTTTAAAAATTAAGAATAACGTTTTCATATTGAGAGACTGGGGAAAAGAGAGATGTTAAGTTATCATCGTGTAGGAAGTGGGAGAAAAAGGAAATGGTGTGTCGTCTTAGTTGTATTCACAGCCGTGATGACCTAATTTAACATCCGGATTGTAGACATAAATAGTTACATGAAATTGGCAATGGAGAATACATATGAAAAAACATTTTAAGAGTAAAGTCGAAATGTTGTCTAGATCCTTCTACGGTTAAGATTTTAACACATATGAATTCAACTTAAAAAAAACTTTTGGTTGTTTATATATATATATATATATATATATATATATATATATATATATATATATATATATATATATATATATATATATATACATATATATTGCTACATTTCTTGACCACCACTAACAAATCTTTATATCATGTTTTACAATCAATGGCAATATATGCTAAAATAAATTTCTTCTTGAAAAACATGACAAAACTACTTGTTTAATAACCAACGTTACTTTTTTTTCCTTCAGAAAAGCTGTGTAGTGAAAATGGACAGTAATGGTAATGTCAGCTGGTTTAGACATATGAAATCAAAATGTGATTATCAGTACAAGGTTTAAATGCAGTTAATTATAAACTATATATATATATATATATATATATATATATATAGTTTACGAAAAACTAGGTAATTTGTATGGGTAGATCCAAGGAGGATAACATCCAGAGAGCTGAATGTAAATCAGAGCTAATAATTTAAATAAAAATAAAAACAGACCACTTTAAGGTTCCATGTAATAAATTATTTCACCACAGCCCTTTTAAAGGACCCCGGATCATCAGACTTTACTTCCAAAGATTGAAACGAAAAATTAAAAGAAATTTACACATTTTTGACGGGCAGTACTAAGCATATGTAAATTAACGATGTGAGGGGGTAGAGAGACATGATTGAGTTAGATGTAAAATTTCTATTCTGTCAAAATTTAAATTGTTTGAGAAAGTCAAGACATTGACACATTAAATCGGTTAACTTAACGGAAGTTATATATTGATATGGAAGGGGGAGACGAGAAAAAGAGAGAAAGAAGTCATGAAAGAAAGTGTCATTAACTTTCTTTGGAATGAAAGGCCCAAAATAGACGCTGTTGTTTTGCTTTAAGAGTTCATAAAAATTATAATGTTTGATATAAATTTGAGTGTTTAAACAGTCTATAAGGAATTTAATTTGATGTTTGATTTAATTTGATGATTTAAGTTTTTTTTTAAACTTTATTACAAAAATTTCGGGGATTTAATATGAAATAGACGATTAGAAAAATATTCATAGAATTTACATTAAAATACTAAAATTTTATTTAAAAAAATAAGTTTACTTCTAGTTGTAATTGATTATTAAGGTGATATCTCTATCAGTTTGAATTTTATTCATGAATTTAATTCGTGACTGTTTTTAGATGGGTAATTTCTTTTACTTAAAGTTTAGTTTTTAAGTTAATATGGAGTGAGTTTTTAAGGTAATATTAGAGATCTCGCTTTGTCATATATTGTATACACATCCATGCATGTTTCACATACACATACGTTCTTTTACTTGTGCAGTCATTCATACAGGTACACATGTACCGATATACACGGGTAATTTCATGTATTAATACCTACATATATCTTTCTAAATGTTTACGCACACACACACACACACACACACACACACACACACACATATATATATATATATATATATATATATATATATATATATATATGTGGTGTGTGTGTGTATTTAGTATTCCCCCTAAAAAAAAAGAATGAAAAAGGAAACATTTTAAATTAATATTAGGTGATGACTTTAGTATTCAATTATCAAAAAACCTAAATATTTTATCATCAATAATGATTATTAAAGGGTAATACATTTAAATTCAAAATTAAATTATAAATTTAAAAAGTCTTCCTCCATATTGTAAAGAATCTTAAACTCACAATTTCAATTGGAGAATATTAAGGTGGAAAATAGGGTAAAACATTAATAACAGACCTGTAAGTCCTTTTTTCCCCAAAAAGTATATATATCCATATATATACACACACACCTATATACAAACATCCGTACACATGCACACACACACACACACATATATATATATATATATACATACATATATATATATGTGTGTGTGTGTGTGTGTGTGTGTGTGTGTGTGTGTAATGGACTCTCCCGTCGGTTTCGACGTATGAGGATCTGACAGCTTAATTGATTCAGTTATGAAATTTGTTGCGATAATCTTAAGTGGCACTTAAGACTCGCTACGGATTTACGAAGGAGGGTGCATATGGAGCAAGAGTAAGGATTGTGGGATGAGATCACTGTTAGATTGCCTGACCTTTTAGATCGTTCTCTCGCTTCTTGAAGATGATTCAGACAAGCAGATTGAAAACTGCTGAGTCCAATAAAACACGTTGATCTCCATTATACCCGCTCTAAGGCTAAGCGCTCAAGGGTGTTATGTGGTATATTGACAGCTGACAGGTTGCTTTTCAACTTGTCTTTATATCTTAGCGATATATATATATATATATATATATATATATATATATATATATATATATATATACAAGGTGTCCATAAATTTCGTGTGCACTTTAAAAAAATTATAACCTTATTTGTATTTGCGATAGAAACAATTCGTAAAAAGGATTAGAAAGAAGTAAATCTATATTTTTAAAGATTTTATTGAAATTTTATTTAAGTTTCCACATGTCCTCCATCATTACCAGTACAAAGGGTAATACGAATTTGCAGTTCACGGAAAACCTTTGCCAACTGATTTACAGTAATGGCTGAAATCGCATTAGTTATTTTAGCCATACTTAAAACTAGGTACATTAAACTTTATAACATTTTTACAGATTATTTCTATCGCAAATACAAATAAAGTTATTATTTTTTTTTCTTGCCCTTTCAGACTTTCACCTGTTTGGTCACTTGAAAGCGTTCACGAGAGGCACGAAGTTTAAAAGTGACGATGAAGTCAAAAATGTTGTGAGCGACAGGCTGAGACATCAGTCCAAAGGTTTTTTTACGCTGAGGGAATACGGAAGCTTGTGCACAGATGGGAAAAGTGTGTGACAGTGCTGGGAGACTACGTTGAAAAATGAAAAAAAGGAAGCTTCTATCTGTATTAGAAGTCCTTATACCGAAATATTCACCTTATATATTGAATGAGTCTCGTATATATATATATATATATATATATATATATATATATATATATATATATATATATATATATATATATATACGAACATGTACATATATATATATATATATGTGTGTGTGTGTGTGTGTGTGTGTACATCTTTGCATCTTTGTTGTGAGTAAAATGGTTTTGTCTATATGATAAAATTATAATGTATATATATATATATATATATATATATATATATATATATATATATATATACTTTTGTGAAGAATCACAGGCCAAAGAATTGTTCGGAATATTCAAATCGTTATTTTTGCTGATTCACCATATCTTTTCATACAGATCTATTCTCCAGATTTCTTTACGAACACATTCGGTAAGGAATGTGTCGTGTACTGTCCTTGCAGAAATAGAAATGATGACTAAAAAAGAAGGCGTACAGATGTGAATAAAAAACAAAAAAAAGAAAGAAGGTAGAAAGAATGAATGGTTGAAAGAAAAGAACGAAAAGGAAATAGATGATGGACGAAAATAGAAAAATCAAAGAAAGTAGGAAAAAAAGAGAGATG
Organism: Acanthosepion esculentum; assembly: GCA_964036315.1. Lineage (NCBI taxonomy): Eukaryota > Metazoa > Mollusca > Cephalopoda > Sepiida > Sepiidae > Acanthosepion > Acanthosepion esculentum. The sequence goes on from OZ038487.1 coordinate 25,499,545, forward strand.
GAAAATAACAAATTAAAAATGGCTGGGGGAAGAAATAATATAAGAAACAGGCAATGAAGTAAAAAAAAAAACGAGTTAAAGGCTTATGTCAACAATCAAAACATAAGTAAGAAATGATATTAAGAAAAAAGATGGAAAAAGAACGAAAAAATATGAATAAAAATATAATGTCTATATTTTCAGTGTAGACCGAATTTGAATTAAGTTCAGCAGTGGGGTAACTTGGGTAAAAAACTGTGTTTTATCGGCAAAATCGATTTAAAAATATGTAATAGAAGTCTACAAGAATAAAAATAAAATAAAATAAAATGATGTAAACGCTTACGTTATCAATCAATGATATTTCAAATCGATCACAAAGATTATTGACTGTATGAAGAGAAAAAAATATAATCCGATAAGTCGAACTTAGTAACGATAAACGAAAAATAATATTTAAAGTGCTTACTGTACTTTTTATTATTTTTTAAAAGAAGTTTATACTTCTCCCAGATGTTTTTATTTATTTATTTCGCCATTCCCTTTAATTGGATGAGTTTTTTCAATCTCCAGCGGGCATATATATATATATATATATATATATATATATATATATATATATATATATATATATATAGATATATATGTGCGCTATATATATATATATATATATATATATATATCTAAATGCAGGATTACATTTCTATCGCTATTCGTCTTCTACTCTTTCCCTTCCACTTATATACACTACTTTCGATTTTTTATGCAAATCACAATTTTTCCCAATACAACTGATATTAACCAACCTATGTTGCTATATTTTTTTGCATATTTATATAAACAATAAGACATTGATTTTCGGATTCGTTTTCTTCGGTTTATCAACTCTTTGAAGGTTATTTGAAGCCATATAATATTTGTAGATTGTAGGAATCCGTTTGCTTTTTGAAGATAATTATGTTTTGGTGATACGAGACTTACTAATTACCGTTATTCCCCATGTATAATACGCACCCCTAAAATTGGGCTGAATGTGCTGGAAACTGTTTCTACTCATGCATAATACGCACCCCTTTTTTGGTAATCAAACCCTATAAAATATACCTCTCCAATTTCATCAAGACAAGCGTTTCCTACTCTTATTAAAAAATGGTTTTAAACACAGAATAATATTATTCTAATTTAGTTTTATGATAATTCTTATTTTATTTTACATTTTGTAAGTATTGTTAGGTACATATGATTGTATTTGACATCCTTATGGGGTCGCAATCGCCGAATGTCAGTGTCAAATTGTCGTATGTTTGTGGTGAGTAGTCATTTCGCAACTGAAATCGACCTATAAAACGGTAATTTTTAGAGATTTTTTGTAGCTATACATAATACGCACCCCTGGTTTTGCTTATTATTTTTGAGAAAAATATGTATTATACATGGGGAAGTACGGGAACACATAGCTCGGGGAGAAAATGTGGTTTCATGCCTTTCCCAAATGTATTTGTGCATAAGTGAATATAACGAACCCAACGGGAATTGGAACTCTGCTCTTCGATTACCAATTCAGAGTCATTATCTATTGCACCAGCCACACATCCAAGCTTACAGTTATCCCCAATAAAACATGTGAGATTCCGTGTATAATATATATTCTGATTAAAATTATTCATAATAACTCAAGCGATTTAGTCGGATTTTCTTATGTACACATACTATAACATTTTCTTACTGATAGCTCACACAATACAACGTCCAGTCAAGGGAGAGGTTAGCTGAGTGATGGGGACGTTAATATGTATGGGTTATTAGGAGGATGAATAGGATACATATCGGTTGAGCATGGGCTTAATTAGACCAAGATTGTAGTTGACAGGGAAGCATTCGCTCAGGAGTTTGTTCCACAAAAGAAAAATTTGGGGGAATAATCTGTTTGAGTGGAACGAACTTTTTATCAAAAGAACACAACGACATGTGTGGTACTAGCTGTTTAAGGGCTAAGCTTGTGCGACTGAGGAATGTAACTCGCCGGAACCTCTGCCATAGCAATATCTATATTGCACTTAAAGCCTGGTAGCGTTTCGTCTGATGGATAACGGTGGCAGCGTGGAAAATAAACCTGCTCGCTGGTGATGAAATTAGTTCTGTATGTATTGAATGATATCAGTCGATCTTTTCATCATTGAGCTGTGATAGTGTTGTGGCCTTGTTAGGTCCAGAAATAAAGACACAAAGAGAGGAATTGAGTTAAATATATTAACAGAAACAGTAATACAAACATATACAAACGAGAGTGTTACAGTAAGAATGTTCGGTCTGACTCTCAGAGCTGACTGGTGGAAACTTCCCTCTCCAAAAGGCAGTACATGCTCCTATTTATAGCTGGGAGAGTCCATGCGTGCGTGGGTAAATTACCATGAGATATTTAGATCAGAGAAGTGATCAGTTGATAGGCAATAGTCATCAAGATATTTGGATGTGCACCCATACACTTTGATACACACACACACACACACACACACACACACACACACACACACACATACACACACACACACACACACATATATATATATATATATATATATATATATATATATATATATATATAGTAAAGGTAACAAATCCCTTGTTATAAAATCCAAGTGGATCCTAGTTATATAAAATATTAAAACTGATTCACAAAAACAGCTCAATGTATTTATTATTACAGAGCAAATAATTATTATACAGTAAAATCCAAAATCACCTCATATGGGGAATAGCCTATTTCGGCAGACAAATATATCTGTCTTCTGTCTTATCAATCCCGATGTGGACTGAGTTCGTGTCAGAAATAGAAATTTAACTGCGAAAGCTTAAAAAACACCCACCTGTCGAAAAATTTATACAGAATTTGTCCATTTCAATTTTTCAGTCAGACGAAAGGCACGAGACGAGGTAATTGTCTTAAACCGAAGAAGAATTCTAAAATTAGATATTTATTAAAATTAATATTTATATATATATATATATATATATATATTATGGACTCTCCCCGTCGAACTCGACGTATGAGGGTCAGACAGATCAGTTCCCAGAAACTGAAAGCCCGACACCCACACAGGATTTGATTATAGTGGTGAAGGCTTTGTGCAGGGCCATCCACACTTTTTGGAGGGACGAATACAGGGACCTGGTGCAGCGACACTCCGCAGGTTTTGAATTCAGAGTTGTCCTTCTCCTAGACCAGTTGCCATCCAAGGCTATAGAACCCAGTCTGTCCTGCTATTTACCCATAGTTGGAAAGAGAATAAGAGGATTCACACCTTTCCCAAGGGTATTAGCACGTTAGTGAATGTAATGGATTCGACTGGAATTCGAACTCGGCTCTCCGATTCCTTAATCCAAGCCGTTATCCATTACTCCACCGTGCCTCCACCAATATATATATATATTGATAACGGCAGTAGCGGAGTCAACAAGACACGAACTCGGAACTTCATTGCCACCTCAAGATCAAAATTGCAAACGATCCCATCACCTTTAGAGACCGTCAGAATCTCCATGGATGACAACCTGGACATTAGATCATATACAAAGACGCGAATTCAATTCCTGACAGTGTCCATGAAGACATCAAAGATAAAAGAAAATGCTCACGTAACTCAACAATCATGGGTCCTCTGGCAAAATATCAGACGAGAAAACATTCACACAAGTCAGAGTACTATCAGTATCAAGTATACAGTCATAGTCCTGTACACTGTGACCACTAATGGGAAAAATACGTTTTTCTTATACAAACCTGAAGCAAAACTGTGGCTACTACAAGATCCTGGAGTGCCATATTTTGCCATGCCTCAAAGCCGATTCTATTATGCCATACTCAAAATGTTTCTCCAAAGTGGCAAAGCCAGAATGTTTCGAAGTTTTCATTGCAGAATCCTTTGAGCTGAAAATATCCTGTCAGGTTGGCTTACTACAAACAGCATGAACAGAGTGGACATCTAATATTGTCTACGGGGGCTTTAACCTTAAAAGAAGGCATATAACGCAAACAATTTTCAAGTACTCGGTAATCTTAAAATTTAAGAAAATATTATCCGTAATCTAATGTTTATTGAATTTTGGAGAATGTTGGCAGTAATTTTACTATTGTTGTCGCTATTATTTTCTGAAAGTGTCGTGTATGGGTGACCGTATCTATAAAATACGGCACGTTTTTTACTCATAAATATATGAAAAATTTCTCAGAGTTAACCTGTAGAAAAAGACAATATCTGTAAATAGCAATAGGAAAACTTTAATAGTTGCCGACGCTTTTCGTCCGATGTGGACTTTTCGAGGCAAAAACGAAATGAATTTATTAAACAAAGTAATGAATAATAACAAAAACAAAATGTCCTTAGCAAGTGGAAGAATTTCGTGAACGCTATTTTCATACTGTTAACTGAAAAGTACGTCAATTACTGTCATGTGTGGAGATATTTATATTATTGCTGTGTTTACGGATTCAACCATTTTCGTTTGATTTCTCGATACTGTTGTATACGTTTGTTTAGGAGAGTAGTAATTCTCTTAAGAAAGGTGACATAGGGAAAAGGCCTGGGCGCAGATTAATATTTGGGTAATATTCAATGGCGGCACTCTCAAGGATTTTCCTTCTGAGTGAGTTATTTTCTTTTTTTATGAGTGTAGCATTTTTAAAATCAAAACTGTAGTTGAATTTATTTCTATGCATGAAACAAGACGAAAAAAAACGCATTTATCAAAGCGAGTTTGTGGTGTGACCAACATAAATATTATAAAATAAAAATAAAATATTATGATATCTCCACAAATATTCTTAAATGCCTATAATTGGTAACAGAAGACATTGGTTTATACCAACGGCTTCCCATACTTAATACTTCTCGTTTTCACTCTCGCGTGGTCATGTGTGACGTCTTGAGCTGCGGTGCGATTTTCGCTTCCAGTGTCTCGTATGCCCGAGTTTGTCGTTGCTTGGAAATCTTCCATGTAAACAAAAACAGACTATCATTATTATTTTGTCCGTCTATTGTTTAATATATTGTAATGTAATTGTCATCTTTGATAATGGCTTATGGCCGAAAGCTTAGATAGGATTAAAAAATATGTATCAATATTGTGATTTTCTTTCTTCGTTTAATGATAATGTTATTAAGCTTATCAGACGATGTGAAAAGAATTTACATAAAATAAATAGACAACACTTGTCTATATTATTTAATGAAACATGCATCAATGAAAAAATGATGCCGAAATACGCACAATTTAAATTACATACATACATACATACATATATATATATATATATATATATATATATATATATATATATATATATATATATATGGTATAAGTATTGTTTTTTGTTTCCATTTAATCTAAAGTTTTTCTCGTTGCTCACATGTTCGGTCCATTGTATAGAGATTTTAAAAAGATATTGGTTCGCGCTACAGAGATAGGAAGGTGTGGAGAACTATGATCGCTCACATGCCGTGTGAACGTCGCTCATCTGATGCAGTTTAAATATCTTTGTCATTAAATACCGGATATCTTTCATAATATAATAAATCTGAAGAATGTAATATCGGCTTTCCAGTGTTGTTAGAAACATCCATCGTCATCGATTATCGATAGTTTGCCAATTCTTTTTACAGTAGTGGATTGTGACATAAAGTATGATTTCTTTCTCAGCGGTGTTAGCTTTGTTAACTTCGTTAATAAGCACTTATTTGAGAATATACTGTACCGTACAACCTTTCTCCCCTCTTCAAAATGTCTCGTCGCTCATTTTTGTCCTCTCTCTCTCTCTCTCTCTCTCTCTCTCTCTCTCTCTCTCTCTTTAAACAGCAACACACCCATCTTCATCGTCTTTGTCCTGCTAATCTCCTTCCCTTCTTCGGTGTCTCAGTAATATCCTCCTCCTCATCCTCCTCCTCTTACGTCACCTCACCCCTTCTGTTAATTCCTTTGCTTCCATCAACGCCCCGCCTCCGCCCGCTCTTTATCCACTTTCTTCTGTCCTAATCCTTTCCCTCATCACCCTTCCTCCATCCTCTCCTCATTATCCCAGATTGACTCTCAATCAATCCTTTTCAGAAAACCCGTCTCCTCTCTCCATCCTCTGCCTTGCTCTTATTTAATCAGATTAGCCACGAACAATTCCTCGACTTCCGGCGCAATTTCCGGCATAACCAGACCCTCGCCATCTTTCAGTTACAGGCTTTGCTCTCCGCCTGTCTTTCTATTCGTATCTTACTTTTACTTGTTTCTATCTTTCCAAGTCTGTCTACCCACACCTTGGTCACACAAAATGGTCAGTCTGTCTTTTAGCTGCCTGTCTGTCAAATAGAATTTGCTTTCTACGGCTATCGTCTGTCTGTTGCAGTTGCTTGCTGTTTAACATTCACGGTTAAGCTTCAAAATATAATATAAAATAATATATATATATATATATATATATATATATATATATATATATATATATATATATATATATATATATTAAACACCGAAAGAAAGATGCCGAAATACGCACAATTTAAATTACATACATACATACATATATATATATATATATATATATATATATATATATATATATATATATATGCACACATAAATGGACATTGAAGTCAACACCCAACGGTGACTGTTTTTCATGCTTATATTCAATCCTCAGATCAGAATGATGAAACAGACTGTGGGGTCACTGGGTGTTAACTTTAATGTCCTCTTTTATATTTACATACACCCCATAATCATATTGAGGTCATATTGCCCCATAAACATAGCATACCTTAAAACTATATTTTGTCATATATATATATATATATATATATATATATATATATATATATATATATATATCTTGAACACTTAATACAAGGCCCAAGAAGCGTTCAAATGTAATTATTGAGCAAACGTAAAACGATGAGGTAAAAAGTGCACACTATGTGTAAATGCAAGAAAGATAATGTTTGAGTCTAGACTGTCAATTTGTAGATTATAGAGATCTGGGAACCATCAACTCGGGAGTCTGTTACACAAACTATCGGTTCTTAGATTGAAGCTGTCCGAAACTTCTTTCGTATTAATGGAATACAAAGGGATATATATATATATATTTCTACGGCTATCGTCTGTCTGTTGCAGTTGCTTGCTGTTTAACATTCACGGTTAAGCTTCAAAATATAATATAAAATAATATATATATTTATATATATATATATATATATATATATATATATATATATATATATATATATTAAACACCGAAAGAAAGATGCCGAAATACGCACAATTTAAATTACATACATACATACATATATATATATATATATATATATATATATATATATATATATATATATGCACACATAAATGGACATTGAAGTCAACACCCAACGGTGACTGTTTTTCATGCTTATATTCAATCCTCAGATCAGAATGATGAAACAGACTGTGGGGTCACTGGGTGTTAACTTTAATGTCCTCTTTTATATTTACATACACCCCATAATCATATTGAGGTCATATTGCCCCATAAACATAGCATACCTTAAAACTATATTTTGTCATATATATATATATATATATATATATATATATATATATATATATATATATATATCTTGAACACTTAATACAAGGCCCAAGAAGCGTTCAAATGTAATTATTGAGCAAACGTAAAACGATGAGGTAAAAAGTGCACACTATGTGTAAATGCAAGAAAGATAATGTTTGAGTCTAGACTGTCAATTTGTAGATTATAGAGATCTGGGAACCATCAACTCGGGAGTCTGTTACACAAACTATCGGTTCTTAGATTGAAGCTGTCCGAAACTTCTTTCGTATTAATGGAATACAAAGGGATATATATATATATATATATATATATATATATATATATATATATATATATGCAGATCATTTTTTACGGAAACCTGCATATATATATACGAGGGTCATCCAATGAATAAGGTGAATATTTCGGTATAAGGACTTCTAATACAGATAGAAGCTTACTTTTTTTTTCAACGTAGTCGCCCAGAACTGTCACACACTTTTCCCATCTGTGCACAAGGTTCCCTATTCCCTCAGCGTAAAAATCTTTGGACTGATGTCTCAGCCAGTCGCTCACAACACTTTTGACTTCATCATCACTGTTAAACTTTGTGCCTCTCGTGAACGCTTTCAAGGGACCAAACAGGTGAAAGTCTGAAGGGGCAAGGTGTGGGCTGTAAGGGGGATGAGGGAGCAGTTCCCAGCCCAGCTTGTTGATGGTCTGCACCGTTTGGGCTGCTGTGTGAGGCCTTGCGTTGTCATGATGCAAGATGACTCCTTCTGACTGCGTTTGTCCCAACAGATAAGCTCAAAGTCCTTTCAATGTCATCTTCTGTCACCCTTCTTTCAGACTGAATGGGGTCATTGACTGATTCGATCACCTCAGGAGACCTCACTTCTGTAGGCCTCCCAGGCCTGTCTTCATCCTCAACACTGTTCCGTCCTTCTTTAAACAATTTAGCCCACTTGTAGACATTTTTGTGGCTGAAATATGTGGCACCATACACAGTTGACATTCTCCTATGAATTTCAACTGGTTTGCACCCTTCAGCAAGCAAAATCTTGATAACTGACCGCTGTTCAGTCCTGGAGCATGTTTCTTGGTCGGCCATCTTTGTTAATCGCCAAAACTTTCAAAGATTTGTTTTTGATCTACAAAAGAAATTAAATCCATGTGAAAAAGAGAAAAAAAAAGAGTAAGCTTCTATCTGTATTAGAAGAACTTATACCGAAGAATTCAACTTATTTATTGAATGACCCTCGTATATATATATATATATATATATATATATATATATATATATATATATATATATATATATATATATATATATATATGCAGATTTCCGTAGAAATTACTGACAATGTACTGCGATTAAGCTTCTCATCTAATTTTACTTGTGTTCCAACTAGTGTTTTTTTTCTAAACACAAAGTGTATAAAATGTGTTCAGACGTTCAGCATATCCGAGCACTTTCGGCTATTCTTTTACCCATTATCAAGGGTGATTTTTTTAGTTAAATGTCTAAGTTTTTGTGTATGTTTCTAAAGTTATACGAATGTTTCATTTTCCAATTACGGTCAGCCAATTGTGGCCGTGTTCGTAGTTAATATTATTCAGTGCTGGCTTTTCCATTTTTACTATTGGTACTTCCATGAATTTTTTAAAAATTTTTTACATGTTGCTGAGGTTATTATACTGGTTATTTTCCACTCGGATGGAGTCTGGTAAGCTTGTGTGGGTGTTATATACATTGTTGGACAAAGTGGAAAAATTTATCTTGTGACGCGTTTCGTCCTTTAGGACTTCATCAGAGTAAATTTCTCATGTTGGCACGAACGACTGATGCTAGAAACACACACACACACACACACACACTCATATATATATATATATATATATATATATATATATATATATATATATATATACAAATCAGGTGTAAGAGCAAAATTGTCCATATCGTGTAACAGCATAATTCTCCATCCCACAAAATATTTAATATCTAAAAAAAAAAAAATAAATAAATCACTAAATGTATTGATTTTCTATTTTGAGTTATTCAGCTAGAAACAGAGCAGGTCAAAACCGTTTTGTGTCAGTTCCACACTCTTCCCAAATGTGCAAGGGTGGGAAGAAAACGATCATTCAGGTGTTCAGTAATGGTAAACCGTACGTAAAACATATGAGACACCTTGTTATTCCAGGACGGAAGTTTAGAAGGATAGAGGGCAAGGACCATCGTGAATAAATTGGGAAAAGATCCTGCAGTAATATATATATATATATATATATATATATATATATATATATATATATATATATATATATATATATATATATATATATATATATATATATATATATATATCAAGTGCTTTACAAATGTATCTTCTTTTACATCATTGGTAGCACACTGACAAATTGAATTTCAAAATCTCTAACATAGTTGTGGTCAGAAGTGGGTCTTCATGATGCCTGTTTTACCCCTTCATATCCTCGGCTAGCTTAGATTGAATAAATGCAGACTTCTGTTATATTACTAACTGCATTAATTCAAAATGTTTTGTTTTAATGAAAGTACTTTAAATTAACTGACGAAGATAGACTCTGTTAGATCTAAACATGATGCTGTTTTTGCTCCATTCTAATTGAACGCCTTTTCTGATCAACCAGCTGGGTAGTGATGATAGTACTTAATAAATTCTTAAAAATTAATTTAAAAAAATCAACATTAAAATCAAGTGATTTAATTCAAGGACCAGAAATTGAACCAGAACCTATTGAAAAGAACCTCAGGAGCGAGCAATACAACAGAGAATTTTAGAGTCTTGTCTGCTCCCTTCTGCTGAAAGGGTGCAAATCGACCACACCAAGCTCATTTTTATACAGGATACTGCTCCCTGTCACATGTCAAAATTGATGAAGCAATACTTTGATGAGAAGCAGGTGAGTGTTATGACATGGCCGCCCCAATCTCCTGACCTCAACCACATAGAAAACTTATGGAGCATTATAAAGTAGAGGCTCTCGAGAAAGCAGTTGAGCAACAAAGAGGATTTGATTGTGAATTTCATATCCGAATGGAATTCAATGCTTGGAGATGAGATTTGCCAGAACCTAATGAAGTCAATGCCAAAAAGGGTTGGAAAGTTTATTCAAAATAAAGGAGGAGCCATAGATTATTAAATATTTCAAACTCTATTACTTATTATAAATAAATTATACCTCTATTATTCTTTATTTAAAGCTGTTCGGTTATGTTTCTATTGATTACTAGTTGCAGGAAATAAGTGAGTCACTTTTTTTTTGCACAGAGTTTTCCCCTATATCTCATTTATATCCAAAATTATAATTATCAATAGAATACCATAGGGTGAGTAAACTTTTTTTACTAGTTGGTGTGGAAGGGGTCTTTATATTAGTAAGATTCAAAATTAGTTCGACCCCAAAAAGAATAGGCGAAGAAATTTTTCACTAAAGTAAATCAGGTGTGTCACTTTTATCGGACAGCACTATATATATATATATATATATATATATATAGACAAAAGATTTTACAAACTTGCAACTTCATTTCGGTGCACCTCGACCAAACTACTATCAACAAGCCAAATTGTTTCAGTCTGTCACCTTTTTGCTTTATGTATATTTTTTCCCAAACAAATGGAAAAAAGGAAGTGACGTTTCACACACCGCCTGCCTACAAGCAGAATTGTTCATAACCAATTTTGGTTCTCACCAGTCGAGGTGCAACTGAAATGCACCGAAACGAATTTGCATCTTTGTAGTGAGTAAATATTTTGGTCTATATGAAAAAAATTATAAGAAATAATTATTGCTCTACTATCAGTATACAGCACTCTTTTGGATTAATGCTGTGAACGTTAGAATTTATTTATGATTGTCGTTATCACTCCACCGTATATATATATATATATATATATATATATATATATATATATATATATATATATATATATATATATATATAGATATAGATATAGATATATATATATAGACATATATATATATATATATATATATATATATATATATATATATATATATATATATATATATATGAACGTAATTTCAATCCTTCAAGACCTTCCGATCCTTAACTATGATTAATTAATGATGAAAATGTAATTTTCATTTTTGATCGATTTCATCACGATTCGTCTGTTAAGTTTGGAGATTAATTGTGCATTCTTATTGCTTAAAGTAGAGTCCCGTTGTGTTATAACAACCTCAGAGAATTCCAGTAAGATATCTTTAATCATTTCTAAGATACAACAGTTCAAATCTCAATCTAACAAATGGATGGATTTGCTTTTACACGATTTGGACAATTTTGCTGTTACGCCCGGTATATATACTAGCTTAAAATCCGCTTTCTCGAGCCGCATTTAAGCTAGGACTCTTGATACGGCCTTCGGTTGTTCAGGAGTTTGCGAGTCCCTAAGTCTTTACATATTCTCAGCATCGGAAGCTCTACTGCTTGCCGTTTGATCTGAGTTTTCATTTACACGGGCTTCTCTGTTCCTCACTGCAGCTTTGGCTCTTTTGATTGCAATCTGGTCCTCTGTTGCCGGAGTTTTCTTTTTGCCAGTCATACTGCTGCCGTATGCGATAAACTACACAAGAACTCAAAATTGATCGCTGCATTTAAGTATTGCATCAATATTGAAGCTTACCTTTTAAAAGTTCAAAGATAATTCTTCTGCCGCTACTTAATTTAAAGAGAATTTGATGTACGTAGGTCCTTACTTTCCGTACAAACAGTTATTTTTATTTCATGGTGAATCGCTGGATTTCGCAGTTAATTTCAATTATTCTCATATTTATTGCCAAGTTATAAAAATTGTAATCGTACAAATTTGTCGCAAAAAAAAACAAGTACAAAATTGTCGGAAACAATTGCAGAATTGAAAACTTAGAATCCAACATTTCTGTAACATGAGCTATTAAAAGTTAGAGAGTTGTTTCGCTTTAATTGAAAAAGTGTGACGTAGTGACACGATGACATTCTAACACACACGCACACACACACACACACACATACATATATATATATATATTGAGTAGTCTTTTGATACTCTCAGCATTATCTCTCTCCTTGTTGCCGTTTGATCTAGGTATTCATTTACACGGGCTTCTCTTTTCCTCACTGCAGCCTTGGCTCTTTTGATTGCAATTTGGTCCTCTGTTGCCGGAGTTTTCTTTTTGCCAGACATTCTGCTGCCGTATGCGATAAACTATAGAAGAACTCAAAATTGATCGATGCATTTAAGTATTGCATTAATAGCTAAGCTTACCTTTGATCAGTGAAAAAGAGGGAATGAGCGGTTTTTCTTACGCCACGAGTGATGACTCTAAAGTCAACTTTTTGCCAGCAACTAATATCAGATGCTGTGACAATAATACATAGTAAATCATTCGACTGCATTTCGATCTGTCACCTGTCCGTCCAGAAACACCGAAACCATCTGTTAATACGAGGGGTGGGATTGTATCTATCGCCAGCTTTCCACGCCTGTCACGTCGATTACAGCAACTGGTATTCCTCTGAATACTAACCAGGATCAACGTTGCTTAACTCTGGTCATCGAATGAGAACCGGTGTTTGAACGTGATATGGTCGTAACAACAACAACAAAAACAACAACAACAACAATAATAATAATAATAATAATAATAATAATAATAATAATCATAATAATAATAATATTAATAAACACGTAATAATAAAAACCCTAATAATAAGGAACACCGCCATAACATTTATCGAGAAATTGTCCAGATACAAGGACCT
>OZ038487.1:25515411-25520411 GCA_964036315.1 Acanthosepion esculentum
GTAGATGTCTCGCAATAGACGAATAGTCAGACATGTCTAGTGTAAGACGTCTTGTCACACCCTACATTGCTGAAACTACTCCCTTATGTGCAAATTTTTAAACTTATTCACCGTTTCCTTGTTGGTTCTTGAATGGACTTTCAAGATAGAAGCCAGGGTATGAATAGTGGTACCATTACTGAAAATATGAATGATCATTTGCTCACATCATTGCTCAGTCGGGAAGACAGTGGGGCTTTTATGATATAGGCAATTATGCTGCAAAACATGATTTGGACAATTTTACTGTTACACTCTTTCTCTCTCTCTCTCTCTCTCTCTCTCTCTCTCTCTATATATATATATATATATATATATATATATATATATGTCTGTGTGTGTGTGTGTTCGTGTGTATGTTGTTGCTGTTGCCGTCTGTGTGTGTGCGCGTACGTGTGTGTGTGCGTGCGTGTGTGTGTGTGTATTTAGAGAGCATATATTCATTCAAGTTTGTTTGGAGGAATAATCGAGATATATTATGTCTATTTTATTTTATTTGAATTCTATCAAATTCACGGATCAATCTTTTATCGTTGTAACAAAAGGGACTAAGAAAGACGCCGTAGTTTTGCTTATTTCTTTCATTTTTCAGTTATTTCGATCTCATCCAAGAACATTAATCAAGGGTGAATGCTAAATCCATAAATTAATGGACCTAAGAGTTTTGAATTATTTCTAAATGCGCATGAAACGCTCTCCGTTATTAGCCAATTTAAAACCTAAAGTTAAAAATATGTAAGGGCGGTAACTTAATTTATATCTTTTTATTATTAATGTTTTTTAATAAACAAACTACAATTGTTTTTCTTGATCTGTAAGTTTGAGAGGATCAAAATATAAAAACATAAATAAACATAACATGATTAGATTATTCAACCATATAATAATAATAATAATAATAATAATAATAATAAAAATAAAAATAAAAATAATAATAATAATAATTGACTCTCCCGTCGGTTTCGACGTATGAGGATCTGACAGCTTAATTGATTGTTATGAAATTTTGTGCGATAATCTTACGTGGCACTTAAGACCCGCTAGTGATTTACAAAGGAGGCCACATATGGAGCAAGTGTGAGAATTGTGAGATGAGATCACTGTTAGATTGGTTGACCTTTTAGATCCTGCTCTCGCATCTTGAAGAAGATTCAGACAAGCAGATTGAAAACTGCTGAGTCCACTAAAACACGTTGATCTCCATTTTACCCGATCCAAGGCTAAGCACTCAAGGGTCTTATGGGGTAAATTGACAGCAGACAAGTTGCTTTTCAGCTTGTCTTTGTATCTTAGCCATGGGCGTCCTACATTCCTGTAGCCCTGACCTAACTGGCTGTACATTAGGATCTTGGGTATAATGTCATCAGACAGTCTCAAGACATGACCAGTTCACCGTAACAGACTGTACGAGAAAAGTCTCGATTCTTCCAATATTAGACCTGTTAAACCGGTCTACGTTAGATGTCCTATCTTGAAGGTTAACTCCGCAGATGTCACGCAGACAGCTTTTATGGAAAACATCCAACTGGCGTATATGGTACCTGTATGGAGTCTTTTATATTTTAAAAAATTAAATATTAAAATTAGTAAATTTGAATTTTGAATTTGATAGTATAATTTATTATTTATTAGTTAGAATTAATTCTATATTATTCTAACCATAACATTAAAGCATTAACAAATTATTATAACCAAAGTTCGTTGTCAAGTTTTTTGAATTCTCATATACTTGTATTTTGATTGGTCATTCCATCTTATGTAACAGCGTTTCCCCCAGCCTAGCGAGGGGTGCTTGATTGATTTGAACCTTTTAAAACCCTTTGTTCTACATTCAACACCATCACTTGATAAGACACCAGAAGTGTTGAAACAAAATGGCTATTTTTGTAGCGATTTTATAACATATTATTTTATAATTTTCGAATAAATAATTATATATATACATATATATATATATATATTATCTTTTTGTTAATCTTATATTGTTCACTCAGTAACCCCTTATGTTTTTATGTTTTGAAATTCACAACCAAATCCTCTTTGTTGCTCAACTGCTTACTCGAGAGCCTGTACTTTATAATGCTCAATAAGTTTCTATGGGGTTGTGGTCAGGAGATTGAGGTGGCCATGTCATAACACTCACCTGCTTCTCATCAAATTATTCCTTCATCAATTTTGATTTGTGACAGTGAGCATTATCGTGCATAAAAATGAGCTTGGTGGGGTCGATTTGCACCCTTTCAGCAGAAGGGAGCAGACAGACAAGACTCTAAAATTCTCTTGTACTGCTCGCTCCTGAGGGTCTTTTCAATAGGTTTTAAGAAACCAGTTCCTGAAAAGAAAAGTATCCCAATAACATTATACTGAACGGATGCTTGACAGTACTTACTGCTAAATTCAAAGAGCTTTCAAAGCTTCTTCTTCGGATTTTAGATCGCTTATCCTTTGGATTTAGCTCAACTTTCGTTTCATCGGAGTAGAGAAGATTTTGTAAAAAAAAAAAAAAATATCAGGCGAGTCACTTTTATCGAACAGCGCTGTATATCAGAGTTATTGTCATTTTTACATAAATTACATAACAGTTTATCTACAGCACCGTGTATATGATTAAATCTAGTTTTAAACTTTGCCATGTTTATGAGCAAAACACCTGATAACAGGGATAAAAAAATGAGTGGAGATTGGGGATAACACCAACTAACGACAGTCCGCTTCATGGTTGATCGTAAACTGCTGGTCATTTACCTACCTGTCACTTTATCTATATATTTATCTATTCAATCACACACACACACACACACACACACACACACACATATATATATATATATATATATATATATATATATATATATATATATACGAGGGTCATTCAATAAATAAGGTGAATTTTTCGGTATAAGAACTTCTAATACAGATAGAAGCTTACTTTTTTTTCAACGTAGCGTAATTATGGTAAGACAGAAAGAGCTTAAAAGAGATGAATGAACGAAGGTAGAAAGGATCAGGTATGGTCCAATGAGGCCGGGACGCCCTACAGGGAATAATAGTTTGCAAAGAAAATGCACATTGTCGTAGAGGAGACGAAGAAAGTGAAAAGAAATAAGGAAAAAAAGAAAATAAGTAAATAGAGAATTAGAAAAGAAGGCGAGAAAAGCCGAGAGAAAAGAACGACTGGTGAAAACGACAGGTAGGATTGATTGTAAAATCTTGTTAAATCTTTTTTATCGATCTACGCAGACATCAGTTTGGAAGTAGCTTATATGAATGAAAGATGTTTCGAAATGAATGAAAGAAAGAAAACAAAGAAAAAAAAAGGAAAGAAAAACCATTGAAATAAAATTAACAATATTAAATTTCAACTTTGGGAATAATTTCAGTTTCGTTACTTACAATTCTGGGAGCTCATCTTTTGAAAAACCAACGCTACTTAATTTTGAATGTTGCTGCTTGAAACACTGGAAACGACTTTAGAATGATTAATTGATTCGTTTCACTTACAGCTTATAAACCCTTTGCAGTTCATTTAAAGCCAGAATATACGAGGGTCATTCAATAAATAAGGTGAATTTTTCGGTATAAGGACTTCTAATACAGATAGAAGCTTACTTTTTAAAAAATTTTCAACGTAGTCTCACAGCACTGTCACACACTTTTCCCATCAGTGCACAAGCTTCCGTATTCCCTCAACGTAAAAATCTTTGGACTGATGTCTGAGCCAGTCGCTCACAACACTTTTGACTTCATCGTCACTTTTAAACTTCGTGCCTGACGTGAACGCTTTCAAGGGACTAAACAGGTGAAAGTTGGAAGGGGCAAGGTCTGGGCTGTAAGGGGGATGAGGGAGCAGTTCCCAGCCCAGCTCGTTGATGGTCTGCACCGTTTGGACTGCTGTGTGAGGCCTAGCGTTGTCCTGATGCAAGATGACGCCTTCTGACTGATGACCCCTGCGTTTGTCCCAACAGATAAGCTCAAAGTCCTTGCAATGTCATCCACTGTCACCCTTCTGTCAGACTGAATGAGGTCATTGAGTGATTCGATCACCTCAGGAGACCTCACTTCTGTAGGCCTCCCAGGCCTGTCTTCATCCTCAACATTGCTCCGTCCTTCTTTAAACAATTTAGCCCACTTGTAGACATTTTTTGGCTGAAATATGTGGCACTATACACAGTTGACATTCTCCTATGAATTTCAACTGGTTTGCACCCTTCAGCAATCAAAAACTTGATAACTGACCGCTGTTCAATCCTGGAGCATGCTTCTTGGTCGGCTATCTTTGTTAATCGCCAAAACTCTCAAAGTTGTTTTTTAATCTGCAAAAGAAATTAAATCCATGTGAAAAAGAAGTAAAACAAAAAAAAAGATTAAGCTTCTATCTATATTAGAAGTCCTTATACCAAAAAATTCACCTTATTTATTGAATGACCCGTGTGTATTACTCTATTTATTGAACATTTTAGTTCATGCTACATTGACTGATAAACAACAAAATTACAACAACAACAAAATTCCAATTGCCATATTAGTAAAAAATGCACTTTCTTAAATTTTCAAAAAATTCAACCTTAGCATTGTGACTGCATGCTCCAAAAGTTTTATCCTTTAACAATAACACATTTCAAATGAAATATATTTTGATTCGCATTTAATTATTTGTCTTGGATGCTACCTGAACTTTACCGAAAACAAATTATTTTTCCATGCCTGAAGATGACTGACTGTACAGTTGAAAGTACTTGCGTATTAAAGAAAGGCCTAATACTGCTTATAATTTTTAAAACAAGGATCATAACATTCATCGAGGGATTTCGCCATTTTATGTCATTAACTTTACTAATCTACTTTTTGTATGAATCATTCATTGTAATATATATATATATATATATATATATATATATATATGAAGAAATATTGTCTTAAGTGTGCTATGTTTACGGGATAAATTGCTCAATATCAGAGAC
>OZ038487.1:25525411-25560411 GCA_964036315.1 Acanthosepion esculentum
TAAACCGCCATTAGACAAGCAAATGGTCATTAGACGAAAAGGAAGCAAAACACACACAAAAAATGAAAGAAAAGAATGAAGGGATAGAAATGGGCATTAGTTTAAAACGTGATCGTGGAATAAAAGGGTAAAATAACAAAACAAAACGTAAAATAAAACGACAGTAGAAAACGAAAGTGAAAGTAGAAAACGAAAGTGAAAGTAAAAAAGGAAAGTGAAAATAAAAAAACGAATGTGAAAGTAAAAAATGAAAGTTAAATCTACGAGTGGAAGTAAAAGCAGAAAGTGAAAAGAGAAATAATTCAAGTTGGGCAGAGGAGTGTAGCAAAGGACGAGGGCAGGTAATAAATATAAGCCTTTGGCTTGGGCTCTGTTTCTTCCTCTCTACTTGTCGCTCTCAATTGCGTCGAGTGTCTGTTAAATTGGAAAGTGCTTAACGTTCATTGGTGTTTTTGTTCTCGAGAATCTTCGTGACTTCAGTTCTTCAAACATTTCGACAGAAGCATTCTTCATGTTTCGCTAGGTTACGTGATATGTTTTCAGCAATTCTTACATGACATGTTTCATGTTTAAAATTGTTTTCCCATTACTTACATTATTTAGAGTATTCGGATTGTTATCGTCATCTTCATTGCCATATTCACAACGTTTCGACCGTTGTGCACTTCAGCTTTCTTCAGGTGATTGGAATTTCGAATCGAACCCTTTATTTCGTCCACCGGGATAGATTGTTCTAGTTTCACGTACCATGACTCTTCTGGATGTCTCAGTTATTTCATTTAAATTCAACTCTACCAGTGGATAAAGACGTTAGCTAGATCCAGTGACTAGACCTAAAGAGTTGTGAGTTCAATTCCAGGCCACAGCAGTGGTGAACCTAAAAAAACTTAGAGAGTTAAAGTGAAATATCTGAGATATCCGGAAGAGACATGGCACGTGTAACTAGAACAATCTACCTCGGTGGACGAAATAAAGGTTTCGGTTCGAAAATCCAATTACCTGAAGAAGCCCAGAATGTGCAACGGCCGAAACGCTGTGAATATGATAATGAAGATGAGGATAACAGTCCGAATAATGTAAATAATGCAATTAATCATAATACCTCATCTCAGAGATATAGAGGCCGAAACGTTGTGAATATGATAATAAAGATGAGGATAACAGTCCGAATAATGTAAATAATACAATTAGTCATAATACCTCATCTCATCTTGTATCACGGTTAAATTATTTAATATCTCAATCTTGAGTCAGAAAGTAAACTTTCGTCTGTTTTGTACTTGAGATGATGTTAGATATCAGTTGATGAAGATCTTTTACCTCACTTCCGCTACATCAGAGAGTGAACGAAAACCGGAATCGGTGATAACATAAACAGGAAATGGCTAAAATAAACAGGACGCACAAGGGCAAATAGGGCGCAACGGTGTCCTGAGCGGAAAGAAAATGCGTGCTTGCGTAGGCGCATGCCGGAAGACACGTGGCCACACGAAGTTGCGTTGACACATGGCCGGAAGAAGCATGGCCATAAGAAGTTCCATAGGATACATACAGGAAGAAGGCGTAGACACATGAAGTTGTGTGTGTGTCCAGATGTTATAAAAAAGGTCCAATTCTTGGCCTGGGAGAGAGGCTGGTTAGAGTTTGACTGAAAATTTTGTCTCCGTCAGTTCTTGTGTGCACAATCCGACCCTCTGGGATCCTCCCTCACTCTGCCCAAATGCCGCAACTCGAACAATAAAACTGTTTATAAATTTTAAATAGAAGTATTCGTCGCCTTATTTGAGTGCAGCAAGAATATACAACATTAAAAGGTAAATATAAGTTTGGTTTACAATTCAATCAAACAGTAAACATGGTCACATTGGTAAATAATTCTTCAGTTTACGCTTTTCCCTTTAACTCAACTCTCCAACTTTTGGTTCACCACTGCTGTGGCCTGGTATTGAACTCACAAAGCTTTGGGTCTAGTCACTGGATCTAACCAACGTCTTTATCCACTGGTCCATGTGTCCTCAAGGACAGATCCAGTGACTAGTCCCAAAGAGTTTTGAGTTCAATACCAGGCCACAGCAGTGGTGAAGCAAAAAAAAAATTGGAGAGTTCAGTTAAAGGGAAATAACTGAGACATCCGGAAGAGGCATGGCACGTGGAAGTAGAACAATCTACCACGGTGGACGAAATAAAGGCTTCGGATCAAAATTCCAAAGAATTAAAGAAGGCCGGAGCGTACAACGACCGAAACGTTGTGAATATATCAATGAAGATGAGGGTAACAGTCCGGACAATGTAAATAATGCAAGGTAACTGAAGCTTCTTGAACAATGGAGCTGGCTATAGTAGGGCGATCGAGAGTAGGCTGTGTCAGGCAGTATTTTCCACTTGAAAGGTGGACGCTCTTTTGAACCCTGCCGGAAAGCACACTAGAATAAAAAACATAAATGTAAATCCCAGTGCATCAGGCCTAAATAAAGACGAGCAGTCTACCCACTCGGAATGGAAGTTCATTTGTAAAAGATTCGGTCATAATTCCGTTTCTTCGCATATTCTTTCAATTCGAAACAAAATTGCCTTTATATTTGGCATTTATTATAACTAATAGATAGCCGGATTTCGGATGCGCCTTTTGTCACGGTGGAGAGGGACTACACCGAGAATAAAGCACCTCCCCCACGTAGTGACAACAATGAGGTCGAAGTACCTCCCTTTCGAATGAGCACCAAAAGGAAACGCTCACTCCTGAATGTTTGTGCTGTGATCAGGAGATCAGTTGGTAGTGCAACAGATAATCGAGTCAGCTAGATAAAAGACTCCGAGTTGTTTGTATGTGAGGCTGTAGGCACCAGGTGTTGCGTCCCCTTCCACAATGGGCTGTTGAGAGAAGACCCTCTATTAGTGTAGGTGGCGCTGACTATTTACATATGAACGATACTGGGCAGGTATTAGCCAATAATCAGCGTGGGTCTGGGTCCGGGAGAGCTATATAGCACCAGGTTTTTCTCAGTCGAGAGAACGTGTCGGGGCGCGAAAGCAAGTCAAGACGAGCACAACGTATTATAGTATGTAGAAATAATTTTCTTTTATTTTTACCGCGTTTTGATAAATCTTTAGTTCCTTTGTAGAAAAGTAGCTGTACTTCCACAGATAGATTGCGAAGAAGAAAATTATATCTGTCTATATTTCTGACATGAGGTATTGCAATTATTATATTATTCTGACTGGCTTTGGTTGAATCAGTTGACTTGACCCAAAGAGTTGTGAGTTCAATTCCTGGCTACTGCAGTGGTAAACAAAAACTTGGGGAGCTGAATTAAAAAGAAATAACTGAGACATCCGGAAGAGACGTCTATCCCGGTGGAAGAAATATATGGTTCAGTTCGAAATTCCAATCACCTGAAGAAAGCTGGAGCGTACAGCGGCCGAAACGTCGTGAATATGGCAATAAAGATGATGACAACTGTTCGAATAATGTAAATAAGAGAATGGTGTACGATTTAAAACTGAATAAAACGAAACTATGGAGTTAATAATCATTTAGATTTGTTAGATTTAATTTCCCAAATTGCATCATGAATTTCTAAATGATTATGCATTATATATATATATATATATATATATATATATATATATATATATATATATATATATATATATATATATATATATATATGTACAAAAAGCAGATAGTGAAGTTAATTATATAAATGGCGAGAATACATCTTCGCAAAAAAATTTATTAAGATACATTAACCCTCGAACCTCTAGATGAATGTTATGATCCCTGTTTTTAATAAATTCCAGTTGCATAAGGTCTTTTTATACTAGTACTTGCGTCTGTTCATACAGACATCATCAGGCATGGAAATTGATTTGTTTTTTACATCCAGGTAATAACGGGACAACGAAATATTAGATGTGATTCGAAATATGTTTTTTTAGAAATGTGTTATTGTTAACGGTAAGACATTTTGGAGCGTGTGGTCGCAACGATGGGGTTGATTTTTTTTTTTGAAAATTTAAGTGTGTGCGTTTTTTCTACTAATATGGTAATAGGATAATTCTTTTGTTGTAGTAGTTTTTTCTGTCGATGTGGCATGGACTAAATTGTTCAATAGATAGAGGAATGTCGCAGTTATTATCCAAAAGTTGCACGTCGGATCAGTTGATTTAAAATTAAGTATGTAGTGCAGTTCAATTTATATTACATGAATCATTCATACAAAAAGCAGATAGTGAAGTTAATGATAAAAATGGCGAGTATACATCTTCGCAAAAAGATTTCTTAAGATACATTAACCCACGAACCTTTAGATGAATTTTATGATCCCTGTTTTAATAAATTCATATATATATAAATATATATATATATATATATGCGTGTGCATGTGTGTGTGTGTGTGTATGTGTGTGTGTGTGTGTGTGTGTGTGTGTGTGTGTCTTTTATTATTATTTTTTTAATAATTTAACCCCAGGCAAGACAACAAAGCTAGTAACACACAGGAAGGTACTGAGTGTGAACGAATATATATATATATATATATATATATATATATATATATATATATATATATATATATATAAAACATATTAAGTAGTGAGAATAATACTGACAAACCTCTCATCAACGGACTAATAGCGAGGATGGGTTGTCCATTAAAGCCGTAAATAGGAAGGGATTATTTTTTGAGTTATAAAACCACTATAGTAACTACCAGTAGTTATGATAATAATTTAAATACTATAAACATGTATATATGGCATAAATAAATATGTATTAATAGATATATTAATAAAAATAACAAGAATAATAGATTGCTTTCTCACGCACGAGCTAATGAATCGTACTTTATATACTGTACACTCGTCTTTGTCTTACAATTGAAATGCCCGCCGCCGCCGCCGCAGCAGCCGCCGCCGCCGCCGCAGCTGCCAAGCGGTCACTTTGAGAACTAATACGACTCGTTCTACTAAGCTCGCAAATTTCGAAATACATCGCTGAGGATTTGGAAGATTTTTTTTTTACCTGCAGACTGTTCCACAAATGAGATATGCGAGAAAAGAAACTGTTTGTATAGAATTTACGGCGATATCTACCCTTTACAATAGTAAAATGATAAGATCTTGCCCTCCACTCAGTCTAGTAATGCATTTAAATCCAAACACACACGCACACACACACACACACACACACACATATATATATATATATATATATATATATATATATATATATATATATATATATATATATATATATGTATATATATATATATCCTACGAAATAATTGTGTTCTGAAGCCACACATTTTGTCCAGTGTCGTTTTCGTTGAAGGAAGCAACGAACAGTAATTTTTCGTTCAATTTATATATGAAAATATACGTAGTTATATAATATACATACATATATATATATATATATATATATATATATATATATATATATATATACAAAAGGACAATACGAATTATGATAGATTTTCTTTTTGTCTTTATTCATATATATATATATATATATATATATATATATATATATACGAAAGATATCTGAGGAAAAAGTATCGTGACTAGTGCTATGAAAAAAAACTATAACACATATCAGTTCGGTATTCAATCTCCTTCCAAGTAGTCCCGTTCTGAAGCCACACTTTTTGTCCAGTGTCGTTTTCATTGAAGGAAGCATTCCTGGAAACCTTACTTTTTAGTTACAACGAGCAGCTGCCCCTTGACTTTCTCTTGGATTTTTTCGGTGCCTTGAAATCTTGTTCTTTTCAAATGAGATTTTACTTTTGAAAAGTATCAAGGGTCGAGATCTGTGAAATATGCTGGTTTTCAGCCGTGCATAGGGCTGTCCAAAAGTAAGTGAATCCCTACGATAATATTTAAAATAATTTACTCTTTTGTACAGATCACCTGAATTGAACTATGTATTCATTAAGAAAAACATTTATTAAATCAGTTACAACCACTTTCAAATTGTTTATCAAATTGTTCTTTTCAAATGATATTTTATTTTTGAAGAGTAGACGTGGCGAATGTTGTGTTTGGCCAACCTCTGCTGCTGAAGCCATGCTCATTAATGGAACCTCAGTGGTGTGGTGGTGAGACGACCACGCTCTACATATTCTCCTTCCAAGTACTGCTATACACAACGGAAGTGAGTGAGAACTTTATAACTTAGTGTGTATAAGCGACAGAGTTCAAATCTGTGTCAAGCCGCTTCAATCAGCGCACTTTAACCCCGTTACCATTTCTTCTTCTTCTTCTTCTTCTTCTTCTTCTTCTTCTTCTTCTTCTTCTTCTTCTTCTTCTTCTTCTTCTACTACTACTACTCCTTCTTCTTCTTCTTCTTCTTCTTCTTCTTCTTCTTCTTCTTCTTCTTCTTCTACTACTACTACTTCTTCTTCTTCTTCTTCTACTACTTCTTCTTCTTCTACTACTACTTCTTCTTCCTCTTCTTCTTCTTCTTCTACGTGACTTCAGTATGCAGGCAACCATGGCTAACAACAAATTTCTTTTCTTTGTAACTCTTGATAAAGATTGTCTTTTTCCTATCGCCCCCAATCCATGTTCTGCTAACGCCATTTACACAAGCCCGTTAGCTATGTGGACACGCTGCTTTCATCTGTCCCTCTTGCTTTCAATGTGTCGTGTGAATGTCCAATTTTCTAGGACCACATTCCTCGTTATGAGCCCTAGAAATTTCAAATATCCCTTTTCATGTCGTAGAAGACGGCGACATTACATATTTTCTTCGGTTTCATAAATCGAAATTCACCATGATCGTTCTTGGAAAAGACAGCAAAGGTGTCTTGATACATTCTCACCAATCATTAGTACTTTCATAATTTCGATTCTCTTACAGATATTGGGCATCTAGTTTCTGCACCTGTTAGGGTCCCAATTACATATATATATATATATATATATATATATATATATATATATATATATATATGTAAATGTGAGCATATATATATATATATATATATATATATATATATATATATATATATATATATATACAGTGCTGTTCCATAAAAATGACTCACCTGATTTTTTTTACTTAAACATTTTTCGCCTATTGTTTTAGGGGTCAAACTAATTTTTAATCTTACTAATATAAAGATCCCCTCCCGACCACCTAGTAGAAAAGTTTACTCACCCTAAAGTATTCTATTGATAATTATAATTTTGGATATAAATGAGATTTAGGGGAAAATTATGTGCAAAAAATTGACTCACTTATTTCCTGCAACTAGTAATCAATAGAAACATAACCGAACAGCTTAAAATAAAGAATAATAGAGGTATAATTTATTTATAATAGGTAATATAGTTCGAAATATTTAATAATCTATGGCTCCTCCTTTATTTTGAATAAACGTTTCAACCCTTTTTGGCATTGACTTGATTAGGTTCTGGCAAATCTCATCTCCAAGTATTGAATTCCATTCGGATATGAAATTCACAATCAAATGCTCTTTGTTGGTCAACTGCTTTCTCGAGAGCCTGTACATCATAATGCTCCATAAATTTTCTATGGGGTTGAGGTCAGGATATTGGGGCGGCCATGTCATAACATTCACCTGCTTCTCATCAATTATTCCTTCACCAATTTTGATTTGTGACAGGGAGCATTATTCTGCATAAAAATGAGCTTGGTGGGGTCGATTTGCACCCTTTCAGCAGAAGGGAGCAGACAAGACTAAAATTCTCTTGTACAGGGAGAGAGAGAAAGAGAGGTATAGAAACGGGAAGAAAGATATGTAGAGTGATCTAAGCGTTGCACTAACGATCCTCTGTCAGAACTTTCCAGATATATAAATTTCCGCACCTTCTTGGTTTTAGTGCCCCCGACCTGTAAATAGCATTTCAGGCTCATCTGATGACCTTGCATTCTTTCTTCTTGTAGTTTATGCTTAGTCCCTTCTTCTCACTCTCCTTCGCTACCTTCTGTAGGAAGTTTTGTAGTTTACTTTCCCTGTCTGCTATCAGCACTGTGTCATCTACGTATCTTATGTTGGTAATATTGTCTCCGTCAATGATGAATCCCGACACAATTCCCAGTTCACTCAGAATTGCCTTTCTATTTTTGTATATCTGCTGAACTCATTTCTATCCGTATGCAGGCCGTTTGCTGCCAGTATAGGTTCTTGATTATTCTAATATCTTTTCTAAATATATCAAGGTTGCTGAGCAGTTCCTACGATCTCTGTGGTGTACTTCTACATACAAAGGACAATGGTCAAAAGATTCAAAGTAGGAAGTAAAAATTAGTTCTTTTAAATAATATGTTGAAATAACAATTCTTCGCCTGATGAAAGTCACAATACCCGAAACACGGTCAGCAAAATATATAGAATAAAGTAAATGAAAAATCCACATTATAATCAAAATCTTTACAGCTTTTCTCCCCTTTCTATATCCCTCTTGAAAACATACACTTTCCTCTTGTAGGAACAACTATAATCTCTCCCTCATATATATATATATATATATATATATATATATATATATATATATATATATATATATATATATACGTGTGTTTGTGCGTGTGTGTGTGTGTGTGTGTGTGTGTGTGTGTGTGTGTGTGTGTGAAGTGTAAATTGGAGGAGAATGGCGGAAGGGAAATATAAAGTATGAATCATTTATTACAGAACTATTGACGGTCAGTAAATTGGGTGAAAGAAAGAAAGAAAGAAAGAAAGAAAGAAAGAAAGAAAGAAAGAAAGAAAGAAAGAAAAACTACAAAATGATATAAATAAAATTGACGAAAAAAAGAAAGAAAGAAAGAAGGTAATTGGTTTGATAGACGAAATAAAAAGAGAAAGAAAGAAAGAATAGAACGGTAACTCATCAAAAAAGAATATAGAAAGAAAGATACGTCATTTTTTGATGAAATAAAGAAAGAAAGAAAGAAAGAAAGAATGGAAGAAATAAAGAAGTAAAAGTAATTGGTTTGATAGAAGAAATATAAAGCGAAAGAAAGAAAGACAGAAAGAAAAGAAAGGTGACACATGGAAAGAGAATACAGAAAGAAAGAAAGAAAGAAAGAAAGCAAGCTAATATGTTATGAATGAGAGTAAGAAGAACACTATGGTCTTAAATATAGAGCACAAAGAAAAATAGGTTTAAAAAAACGGAAGAGATGAAACTGAGAAAGAAAACTACTTTCTTGTAGTTGTTGAAAGGTCAAAGTTGAAAGCCTGGGAATATGGGGGAGTAAGTAGATGACGTAGTGATAATTGACCGGAAGTGAAACGAAAGGGTTTGTCCGGATATGCAGAGGGTGGTTAGGCAGCTGATAAAAAGTGGATACATAAATATAAGAAAACATTACCCGACATGAAGCTTACAGTGAAAATCAGAGATACATTCAAAAAAAAAAGAAGAAAATATTACTACATAAGGTATCTACCATTGTTTTTAGTGGCGCTATTAGACAAGCAGACTGGAGCAACATAATCTTACTAAGCTCGACTGTCACATATTTGGCCATCTATCTATCTCTCTGGAGATGTTACATCATTCAAATATTAATGCTAGAAGAATAGCACTTTAGTATCTGTCTATATTTCTGAGATGAGGTATTATGTACACTATTTACATTATTCGGACTATTGTCCTCATCTTTGTCGCCTCAAGGACACATGACACAGTGGATAAAAATGTTAGTTAGATTCAGTGACAGGACGCAAAAGAGTGTGAGTTCAATACCCGGTTAAGGCAGTGGAGAACTTTGAGAGGGGAATTAACAGGAGATAATTGACATCCATTAGACATTGCACGTGGAACTAGAACAGTCTACCCCAGTGAGTGAAATAAAGGGTTCAGTTCGACATTCCAACCACCTGAAAAAGGCTGGAGCGTACAACGACCGAAAAGTTGTGATAAATATGGCGACAAATATGAGGACAATAGACCAAATAATGTGAATAGCACTTTAGTCCATTTCAATGTACTCTCTTTGGAACATCACACATCTCAGCTGGCTTACCGCCAAATCATTTTGAAACACCGGTTCTCGTACGATCACTGAAGTTGAGCAACGTCAATACTTTGATGGGTAACCGCTTGGAAATACCAGGTGCTGTAAGCTCGGATGTGCAGGTGGTGTAATGAATAATGGCTCGGAATTGTTAATCGGGGAGCCGAGTTCGAATTCCCGTTGGCTTCGTTATGTTCACTTACGCGCAAATATTATTGGGAAAGGTATGATTGGATCGCTAAAACATTATAATCTCAACACAAAAAAATATTACAATCTAAACAAAAATTACGGTTTTACATAACCTGTAATGGATGGATAAGCTGTAAAAGCTAATCAGTCAATTAACATCCCGGCAATACTTCCGGTTTTCAAATCAGCTGCTTTATTACATTCTCTTTAATCTCGTCCACGTTCCAAAATGTTCACTTTTCAGAATCGATAGCTGGACTGCTTACTGAATAAGATAATTATCTTACGTCATTAAATTGAATGAAACATACATACATCTATGTGTATTTTTGTGTATGTGTACCGACATATTTCGTCATGGTGGCCAACTGTTTAGAATGTTCGCATTCTGCTCATGAGACCTGGGTTCGAATCTCACCATGGTCGATTCCTCAGGAAGGAGACTTCCTGATGTTATCGGACTGGAGGGGCCGATCCCAGCCTGCTGCACTATTGGAAACCATATGAAACCAACCACGGGTTGACCCAAGCCGTTTGAGTGAAATTGGGTAGACGTAACCCTTGTAAGCTGCCGACAGCTAGCACGAAGTCACAAGTCATCGTGGCCGAGAGCCTGTGCGTGCTGGCAAATTGTTGATCACACTAGAGAACACGCTCTTTCCCAGAAACTGCAACATAGTCGCAGTATAAACCACAGGTGGGCTCTGTGGGTGTTGAATAAACACAAATGCGACTGAGCAAATCTTCTGCAATAGGGATATCTAGCCGCCCTAGTAGACGGGTATTCTCGAATACGAGTGGTCAGCTATACTGATATTTGTCGTACCATGTTAGTGAAATCTTAAAAATGCTTTTAATCTTTCTTTAGTTTTTGTTTTTTTTATTTATGCAATTAATTTTAGTAATTCATTTGCAGACCGCATGAAAAATTCAAAAGCAAGAAAAATAAATTTCTAATGTAATTCAACAAGGAAATACTCGTCAGTGTTTAAACTAGACCTTTATATAGGCACGTTAGAACGTTTGCTTTCTGAGACCCGGGTTCGAATGTCACCATGGTCGAATTGTCAGGAACGTGACTTCTTGATGTGATCGGTCTGGAGGAAGCGAGCCCGGCGTGCGGAAACTTTGGAAAGCCTTGTGAGTGAAATTGGTTAGTTGTGACTCTTGGGAGCCGTCACTGGTACTAGCCCGAAGTCACAAGTCATCGTGACCGAGGTTTTGAGTGTGCTGGCCTTGTTCAGACAGTTGGTCACACCAGTTAACTCACTCTCGCCCAGAAGCTGCAACTAAGTTCCGCACAGCATAGTTCAATTATAAACTATATATGGGAACTGTAGGTGTTGAACAAACACAAATGTGCCTGCGCAGGCGTCTGCAATGGGGATTAGCTAACCGTCCTAGTAGACTGACATCTGCGGATTCGAGTGGCTGAGCCAATTACATTTTTATATTTCTCGGAATGAAAAATTATGAAACTGGAAAATCCCTTTGTATTTTTCGCATGGTCCTTTTGACGACACTTTTTCATAGTGTCAGTAAAAGAAAAAGAAAAATATTGAAGTTCATGTTCTCATGTTTCTCTTTCTTTTCTTAAAATCAAGGAAAACATTTTATATCGATTTTTTAAAAATTAGTTTAGATTAGATCCGTATTAAACATATTGAAATAAAAATTAGATCCATATAAGATATATTGAAGTAAAAATTAGATCCATAATAAACATATTGAAATAAAAATTAGATCCATATCAGATATATTGAAATAAAAATTAGATCCATATTTGATATATTGAAATAAAAATTAGGTCCATATTAAAGATATTGAAATAAATTAGATCCATATTTGATATATTGAAATAAAATTAGATCATTATTTGATATATTGAAATAAAAATTAGATCCATATTAAAGATATTGAAATAAAATTAGATCCATATAAGACACTGCATCTTGTATAAATTCTTAAACGTCTCTATAGTAAAGGAAGTGGAATGAAATATTTGCCCTGTCAATGTAAATAAAGTTTTAAATGTGCAATGATGCCGACAATGTTTGGCTAATTCCGATCGGGGAATGTTTCTCCCATAGATTCCCTTCGATCAAGACGACCAAGTTCTGTTAATATTGTACTTCTGCAAATCTTAGATGAAGAAAATTCTAAGCAAACTACATGAAAATTATCAAAACTCTTCAATAAAAGTCACATGGTTTCGATCTTAAAACTCTTTCTTGAACTTGGAAACTTATCTAAAATTGGTAAATGGGTCTCTCATAATCTAAACGATTCTTAGTCTGATCAAAGAATTGTTCTTTGTTCGTCATGGAAAGGTAAATTTGCAACGGAACCTTTCTGGGGTAGAAAAGTGTCCCTGTAATCATATGTCCAACAGAAACGACAATGAGTGGGATCCACTGCAAAATCGATTTAAACAAAAACAAAAACAGGAATACGCCTGAAAGAAAGTTATGCTCTCTGTTTGATAGGATATGAAGGATTTCATTTATCAGGAAACTCCACAACAAAACGAAATAATTAATGTGGGTAACTTTTTTCTTAATTGGAAACATTGAAAAAAAAATACCTCCCAGAAAAATCGCCCATCATGTTTTACTCTTAAACTATCGTGAATGAACTAATGTAGCCCAGGAAAGAGTTTCTTTTAATGTGCCGTGTCCCTTCAGGTCGTATGCGATCATTTCTCTCCATCCTATCCCTTGTAGCTCTCAATAAGTTTCGTCCCTCTGCCACCGCCAGGTCTGTCGTACGTTGTTTTCCCTTGTCTCTCTTTCTCTATATTCGACCTGTGAGTATCAGATTCTCCAAACCCGCCTTTCTCATTACGTGTCCAAGAAATTTCAGCTGCCTCTTCCTGCCACCTTGTTTGAATCCTCAACAAAACCTCGTCGTTGCTCACATGTTCGGTCCATGATATCCTCATCATCCTTCTGTAGAACCATAAATCCGTTGCCTCGAGTCTATTCTTCACCTTTGAGGAGAGCCCGTCCAACGTTCGCTGGCGTGAAGGAGGACAGGTGTCACGTAGCAGTTATCTTTTCTTTGTTACGAAACAAATCCTCCTGTCTCGTAATACTCTTCCTAGCTTTTGGAATGCGTCCATCCCAATACGCCTTTGGATCTCATCGTCGCGCTTGCCGTCCTCTGTCAAAACACTTCCCAGATATTTAAATTTCCGCACTTGATTGATTTTAGTGCCGCCTACATGTAAATCACATTTCGGGTTCATCCTGTTTCTGATGACCTTGCATTATGTTTTCTTGTAGTTTATGCTTGGTTTCGCTCTCCTTTGCTGAAAATTCGTCGTTGCTCACATATTTGGTTCATGCTATTCTCAGAATCCTTTTGTAGAACCACATATCTGTTGCTTCAAGTCTCTCCTTTGTCTGTGAGTAGATTGTTCAGCATTCACGGCCATATAGTAAACCTGATATTACGTAACAGTTCAATACTATTTTATTTGTTCTAATGACATTTTTTTTTTGTTTCTTAATACGTTGTTTTGCTTTTGGAAAGCATTTTTCTCCATCCCAATTCTCCTTCAGTGTACACTGTCGGATTTAGCGTGGTCAGTTTAAAAAACTTTCCCAGATATTTAAATTGTTTTACTTGTTTGATTTTGGTATCTCCAATTCGCAATTTGCACTTTGGGCTGACAATTTTAACCATTCATTTTGTCTGCCTGTAGTTGATGTTTACTCATTTCTTCTCGCTTTCCTTCACAACTTCTGTCAAAGATTTTGTAGTTTTCTCTGCTATCAACACTGTGCCATCTGTATATTTTATGTTGTGAAGATTGCGGTTGCCAATAACAAATCCTGGTAGGACATCTAATTGTCTCATAGATTGAATGTCCAGTGAGCCGACACATCCTTGTCTTACACCGGTTTCTATTTTTACATAGTTACTGAACTCATTTTCTGTCTTTATGCAGGTGGTTTGCTGCCAGTATAGGTAATTGGTTATTTCATGACATGGACGATAATGGCTCTCCACACTTTCCTGTCCTTTGTAACTCTTAATAAATCTAGTCTTTTTTATCTCTTTTAAACCCTATTCTGTCATTCATTTACTTGCTAGATAGGTTATGCATTGTTTTCTCTGTTCTTTTTGCATCCAATCTGTCCAGGGAGTAAGAGCTATAATGGGTAAGAAGCTGTGGAGATCCATGATCTCCCATGTCTTGAAGTCACATGAATGAAATAAAAAAAAATAGTAGTTGTAGCATTAAGATTAGCAAAATTTGCTTGAGTTGTGGTTTGTCTAAATTTTGGGCCATAGCAAAACCGTAATAAAGTTATAATACCGCATTTTCATTATAATAAAATCAGATGTGTCATATTCTGCTGCATCTAGGAAATTTAAGGTAAAAAAAGTTAAAATTTAAAGTAATTCATTTTTTTAAATTTTATTTTACATTGTCAGAATTGCATGAACTTATATTTAAAAACAACTTATATTTAAAAACTTCTTCTATGTGCTGTGTCCTTTCCTGACATGGACGATAATGGCTCTCCACACTTTCCTGTCCTTTGTAACTGTAAATAAATCTAGTGTTTTTTTTATCTCTCTTAAACCCTATTCTGTCATCCATTTACTGAAGCTTGCTACATAGGTTATGCATTGTTTCCTCTGTTCCTTTTGCTTTCAATCTGTCCAGGGAGTATCAAATTTCAATCTGTCCAAGGAGTATCAAATTTCAATCTGTCCAGGGAGTATCAAATTTCAATCTCTCCAGGGAGTATCAAATTTCAATCTGTCCAGGGAGTATCAAATTTCAATCTGTCCAGGGAGTATCTAATTTCAATCTGTCCAGGGAGTATCAAATTTCAATCTCTCCAGAGAGTATGAAATTTCAATCTGTCCAGGGAGTATCAAATTTCAATCTGTCCAGGGAGTATCAAATTTCAATCTGTCCAGGGAGTATCAAATTTCAATCTGTCCAGAGAGTATCAAATTTCAATCTCTCCAGGGAGTATCAAATTTCAATCTCTCCAGGGAGTATCAAATTTCAATCTGTCCAGGGAGTATCAAATTTCAATCTGTCCAGGGAGTATCAAATTTTTGACACTCTCTTTATTCATTATGTGCCTGAGAAATCTCAAATATCTCTTCTTGATGTTAAGTATAAATTTCATTTTTGTTTCCATTTTCTCTAAAACTTTGTCATTGTTCACATGTTCAATCTATGGTATTCTCAGCATCCTTTTGCAGAACCACATCTCTGTTGTTTCAAGTCTTTTCTTCATCTGTGGGGAGATTGTCCAGCATGCACTGCCGTATAGGAGGACTGATGTTACATAATGGTCTAGTACTCTTTTCTTTGTTTCTAACAAGATTTTCATGTTTCTTAATACTTTGCTTACTTTTTGGAAGGCATCTTTCACTATAACAATGTGCCTTCAGATTTTGGTGTTGCACTTTCCGTCATCTATTAGAACACTTCCGAGATATTGAAATTGTTGTACTTGTTTGATCTTGGTATCCCCAATTTGTAATTTGCATGTTGGGCTGTCCCTTTTACTGACAACCGTTCATTCTATATTCTTGCAATTTACTTACTGTGTTATCCGCATATCTTATGTTGTTAAATTGTCGCTAATAATGAATCCTGGTAGGATTACTAATTCTCTCAGTATGGCCTCTGGATTGATTGAATAAGTCTGGCGAGAAGACGCATCCTTGACATAAGCCTCTTCCTATTTTTCTGTATTTACTGAATTTATTTTCTACCCGTTTAAAAACGGTTTGTTGCCAGTGTCCTCTTCATTTTTAAAAATTGTCTACTGAGTTTTTGATTCATTTTCATTTGTACCCAATATTATTATCAATGTTATTACTTCATCTTTGTGTGATTCGGTATTTTTGCAAACGGAATATTTATTTTGCCTCTTTTGTTATTTTCGTGACTATTGCCAATAGGAGGTCAACACAAAAAAAATATTTCTTTGAATTTATTTTAATTCATTTCTTTACCCTTTCCTTTCGTGTTATTTTTCTTTTTTCCTTCTGCCTTTTTCATCCTTTCCTTTCATTCAATTCGACATTTTCTTTTTATTTCCTCTTCATCCTTCCTTCCCCTTCCTCGTTCTCTCGGCGCGTTTCTTTTTCTTTTCTTTTTACACTTTTCTCGGCACATTATCCGTTTTCATTGTTTCCCCCTCCCTTTTCTTAAATGTCTATACAAAGTCAAGCAGTTCGTGATGCCCCCCTGCCCGACTGATTACGCCTAGGTTTCGGTCACGTGGTGTCGTTCGACACCAGCAGGAGCCGTTTATGCCAACATGATACCGGAAGACGACCCTTGAGTCAAAGTGGCGTGCAAAAGCAGGCATTTAATTGGTTTGACATCGCCAATGACACGTGACACGCGGCGACCAATGAACTCCGACTTCCGACAAGAACTCCATGATGGCATTTTTCTTGGCCTTTTCGCTCTTTCACTCGCATCATTCATCTTGTTTATTTTATTTCTTCGTTTGCCTTTTGACTGAGATCTTTTTAAAACTTCTATTTCTCCAGATTTTTCAGATTTTTCTCCTAATCTGTAATTTTATATAATTTTCGGTTAATTTTTTGTTTTTAAATTAGAAATAAAAAAAATAATTTAACAGGTTTTCTTTTATTCTCTATTACGTCTTCATTCTCAGTTATTCTTTTTTTTTCATTCATTTCACCCCCACCTTTTTTCATTCATTTCACCCCCACCTTTTTTCATTCATTTCACCCCACCTTTTTTCATTCATTTTCACCCCCACCTTTTTCATTTATTTTCGCCTCCACATTTTTCATTCATTTTCACCCCCACCTTTTTCATTCATTTCACCCACACCTTTTTTCATTCATTTCACCCACACCTTTTTTCTTCACATAAAAATGTAATCCTATTTCCGTTTAGCCGTATAAAACCGTTTTCTCATATCGATCGTTAAAAATAGCTTCGAGTGAGTGTAATGTTTTGATCTCAGCGAATACTACTTCTACGCCAACCTACCAGCCCTTACATTCAATAACCCTCTAACTTGAGTGGCTCTTGGGACTTGTATTGGTTGAACTTTAGTGTAAAAAGGAGTGAAAATGAGTAGAAAACCGTATTATAATAATCGTGTTAAAAAACAAAAATAGAAATTATTATTATTATCTTTATGTCAGTTCGAGCAACACCGCCTAAAAGCGTCTAAATTATCATCTCTAGCTTTTATCAGATCAATAATTAAAAGTGACTTCGAGCGAGTGAACCTTGTGAATCTTGGAGAAGACCTTTGATCTTCAAATCTTGTGGACAGGCGTTACAGAATCACAAACAAATAACTATACCAGATAATATAATCGCTTGAGGACTTACGACAGCAGCAATACCTAAAATAGATATCATATGTAACTCGTTGAGAAAATGATATTCCACACTATTTCAAGCAAAAGAGCAAGGAAGGAAACTTCAATCAATATAGGAAAGAGAGATAAAAATTAGTTGACTTGAGAAGACTGTTTCCCTAAAAAGTTGTTTTTTTTTTATATTAAAATTTTATAAATTTCGACCAATTCTAGCAATGTCTGTTCAGTTAACGAATGCCAAATATTTCCTTATAAGGAAACAGCTAATATCATCATGACCATTAGTGGGTGAAGAGAACAGATACGGCGGCTTATAGCCATTTGGACAGAGGAAACCTACCGAGCGAGCTTGAGTAAATGGATGGCGGAACGGTGTTTAAGAGAGATAACTAAAAGGCAAAATTTATTAAGAGTTATAAAGGAAAGAAAATCGTGGAGAGCCATGATCACCAACGGGCTAAACGGACCCGGCACATAAATGGCGATGAAAGAAAAATAAAACTAAATATGACAAGGAGTATCACATTAGGTTAGGTTTAAGACTCTAAATTCGCTATTCATGATTTTGTCATAGCAATTGTGAGTTCAATCCCTGGGCTGGGCAGTGTGCACTCGGACTAAATAAGAACTAGACGAGATATATCTAAACATGGTGAGCGAAGACAATGTATCCCCCGTCGAGATTGAAATCAAGAAACGGAAATGGGGATGGATCGGCTGAACACTTCACAAGCTTGCTTCTAGTGTCACCAGATAGACAGGCCTTTGACTGGATTCCACAAGGAATGTGAAAAGT
Source organism: Acanthosepion esculentum (assembly GCA_964036315.1). Taxonomy (NCBI): domain Eukaryota; kingdom Metazoa; phylum Mollusca; class Cephalopoda; order Sepiida; family Sepiidae; genus Acanthosepion; species Acanthosepion esculentum. The sequence goes on from OZ038487.1 coordinate 25,543,744, forward strand.
GGCTCGACCAAAACAGTCTAGGCGCAGAAGTGTTGACGCAGAGGTGAAGGCAGCCGGCACAACATAGGCCGAGCCGGAAAGGATCGCCCGGAAACGTGTCCATTGCAGAGGCGTTGTTACAACCCTATGTTCCCCAAGGAATCAAAAGGCATATATATATATATATATATATATATATATATATATATGGAGAGAGAGAGAGAGAGAGAGAGAGAGAGAGAGAGAGAGAGTAACTCTGAATTAAAAAAAAAAACCTGTATGTAGCCCTGGTGATCCTGATTACGGTCGAATAATAATGGTGACCATAATGTTTTCGTCGCTTTAATCATGTGCGTCAAGGGATGTAGAACTGAAGCCTTTATTTTATATATATATATATATATATATATATATATATATATATATATATATATATATATATATATATATATATAATTGTTCATTTAAAAATAATAACATAAATATGTTATAAAATCACTACAAAAATAGCAGAAGATAAAGAAGAAGAAGGAAGACAACAAGAAGAGAGTGAACAGTAGAAGTAACAATCTAAGTAGAAGATAATGAAGTAAAGATACGTGAAGATTTCTCAGAAGAAAAAGAAGAAGAACGTGTCGAAGAAGTAGATGACAACGACGACGACGACGAAGAAGAAGAAGAATAAAAGAAGGAGATGAAGAAGAAGAAAAAGATTAAGAAGCCGAAGATAAAGAAGAAGAAGAAGAAGAAGAAGAAGAAGATGAAGAAGAAGAAAAATAGAAAGAACGCGATGAAGAAGAAGAAGAAGAAGAAGAAGAAGAAGAAGAAGAAGAAGAAGAGGAAGAAGAAGGCAATGAAAGCAGAAATATTCGACGGTAATGTATGAATAATTAAAACAAAATGGGAAAATATAGAAAAAAGAATGAATAAATCAAGCGACAAGGAAAGAGATGTAAAATGATGAGCGGAAAAGAAAATACTAGAAGCTTATTTATGAAAGAATGATTCAAGAAAGTAAGCGTAAAATAAAAAGGCACAAGCCAGGTAATGATGATGAATTATAATCAAGAAAATAACAAAGAAAAGAGGAATGAAAGATTTAACGAAATAAATCTACATTGAGATTAAGAAGAAAATCAAATAATGTATAAAATGAAGAAAAGCAATGAAAGACATGACACTTATTGAAGGAAGAAATCGACGTAATTAGGGTAAGACAGACAGAGCTTAAAAGAGATGAATGAACGAAGGTAGAAAGGAACAGGTATGGGTCAATGACGCCGGGACGCCCTACATGGAATAATAGTTTGCAAAGAAAATGCACATTGTCGTAGAGGAGACGAAGAAAGTGAAAAGAAATAAGGAAAAAAAGAAAATAATAATAATCAGGCGTTTTTAAACAATATTTATTATGAAAAAAGAAACATAACAATTCAACAATAACATTTTTAAATGATTATTCGACACGCATTTTTATAACCTGAAAATAAAATAATAGTTTTATTTTTTTAAAAAACTAAACAAAACAGCAATATTTATTAACAAATAGCTCACCTACAAAAACGCCTGATAATTAAGCCCCAACCCAATATGTAGCAGTTTATTTTAAAGCTTTCATTTAACCACCAAAAAGAGCCTTTTCTGCCTGCTATCAGCAGGGCTGACGCTAGACTGCTGGTGAGCAAAACACTGCCCCTCCTTGGCCTTACGTTTTCCAATGACATGAATTGAAGCGACTACATTGAATCAATAGCTGTATCTACTGCAAGGAGAGTTGGGTCATCGTGCCGTTCCAGACAATACATCTTGCATATTTACAAATCTACCATTCCCCCGTGCGTTGAATACTGTTGCTATATATGGTCTGGTGCTGTACATCTAGAGATTCTTGATAAAATCGAAAGAACGATCTGTAATTTAATCAATCCTGGCTTGGCTACTCGACTTCAGTCACATTCTCACCGGTGTGACATGGCTTTTCCTTTGTCTTTTCTACCCATATTTTCATGGCAACTCCCCTGGCGAAGTTTTTTTTCACTAATGCATGAATTTAAGCGTTTTAACAAGATTAGCATATAGGTCCCATCATTTTAGTGCTGAAATAGCGAAATAATAAGCCACTTTTATTCAAACAGTTTCTTTTCTCGCACTTCCTACCTGTAGAACCCTCTTCCTTTTCCTTGCTTCCCTGATAACTACAAACTTAAAAAATAAATGCACTGTCAATCGCCATCTTCTATCTCCTTGAACCCCATTCATATTTTGTCCTTTCCTCAATCTTCCCCAGTCTCCGTTTTCTCTTTCACACTTTCACTCCTTGTAGCCCGCTGAGTACTAGCGGCATTACCGCCATGCTTGGGGTGAAATGATTAAAAAACAAGTTACAATTAAAGCTGTTGTTTTTTTCATCTATGTTCAAAATTTAATATGTTGCCCAGAGTTGGAACCCTGTGTGGTACACGAAACATGAATTGGAAACACAGCCAGATCGTTAATAACCATCTATGCAAATGGCAGCCCCTTCAAAAATTAAGATGATCGCTTCTATGATACTGATCTCTACACTGATCCAGATCTTTCAGGAGAAAACTGTCTTGTAAAATTCAGTACCTCCAAAATCAAGCTAGTATCATTCCATCATCACCGTGCAGACCCCCTGTTTTCTCCAGTTAAGATTAACGGCTACACTCTCAAAGAAGCTTCGAATATTTATTCGGTTTACTCCAGACCTCACGTAGAACTCCTATCCATTACTAAAGATACTGAAAAAAAATGGTCAGCTCATTCTATCTTGACAAAAATTACAAGGCTCCTTTTGCCTTTAAAAAAAAAAAAAACATTCCAAGAGTCAGAAATTGTGCAAAATTATGTATGCCTGCTTATATCTGGACGGGGCTGTTCAGTGCTAACGTTCCAGTCTCGATAGAATTCAAGTTTTATTTTTTGTGACGGTTTATTTTCCCCTTGGAAGAGTCTTTCTAAGGGATGCAGCACTGCAAGCCTGTCACTATTCCACTGTTTTGTCGATGGCATTTATTCAAACAAGATGCATTCTTTAGTTCCACAAGTTGAAACCTTTACACCTTGAATAAGCCAAAGTGAATATGTAGCAAAATATAAAGTAATTATAGTTTATTTCTTGGAGAATAAAATCTATAACCAAAAACAGACACTATTCATAACACTGCCGAGAATAAGTATGTCTCTCTCTCTCTTTCTCTGTGTGTGTTTATGTGTAACTGTAATTGACGGGGAAAGTGAAATTGGTCAATTCTGCTTCTTTCACTTCGCGCTAATGCCCTTGTCAGAGGCATTAATACATCTTTCTTAAGCTATGCGTTAAATAGCAAGGCAGACTGTGATTACTTGCCTGGAATGGCAGCCAATCTAGGAGAAGAAAACAATCTGAAATTAAACTTGAAGAGAGCTGTTTGTAGGCTTCATGTCAATCTGTGCACCTTTCCTTTGTTATCAGATTTTCAAAAAAATAAAAACAAATAAACCACTTCCACTAAAATAACCGCTAAACTAGACTACCCACAATGCACCACTGATCCGTATATATAAACTGCCGAGAAAAATACCAGCACTTGCGGCCTGACGATTGCATCTAGCATGAAACAGACTGTCGCCTCTAAGTGTTGACTTCTATGTTCACTTTTATATTTATATATATATATATACATACATACATATATATATATATATATATATATATATATATATATATATATATATATATATATATATATATATACTTTTAAGGTATACTATATGGGTAAAAGTACGCCATGTCACGGATAAAGCGTATGTAAAAAGCGAACGACGACAGTATGTTCCAAGCTTGAATGGAATCTTTTCTTCAAGCAAGAAAGAGACTGCCACCGTTAACTTCAGTCTCCACTTTATATATACCTGTATACATACATAATTTATATATATATATATATATATATATATATATATATATATATATATATATATATACCTGTATACATATATGTATATATATACCTGTATACATACATAAATTATATATATATATATATATATATATATATATGAAGAAATATAGTGCTATATTTATGGGATAAAGTGCTCAATATCAGAGATAGAGCGTGTGTAAATATAAAAGTGAACATAGAAGTCAACACTTAGAGGCGACAGTCTGTTTCATGCTAGATGCAATCGTCAGGCCACGAGTGCAGTTATTTTTCTCGGCTATTCATATATACGGGTCAGTGGTGCATTGGGTGGGGTTAGCCTATGTTTAACAAAAATCCAGATGCCTAATCGGCATCTAAGTTCCACTCCAAATCAACCCTTTTCACTCGACACAAACGCGCAAGATTCACCCACTTTTTGCCAAATTCTGATGAAGTGAGCCACTGCATTCCGTCCTAATCTTGACATTAAGCTGATGCTTAAAGTACAAGATCAGTTGGGAAGAAGTGAAATTCTCGTCTCCATAGAATCCCTTCTGACACGTCGTCCAAATCACGACTCGCATACCAGCTAGCAAAGACACATAGTGTTCAGCCTTCGTCATCGGCGGTACTACATTGCTACAAACAGATCTGGCCTCAAGGACAAAAAAACTTTCCAAGCAGCATGCGAAACATGAGGCCTTCAACAAACTTGCACAACGGTGCTATGACCCTGCAATGAAAGAAGGCGTGATCCAGGGTTTCGACTTCTCCATCGCAGCGAGCGCAGGTTGAAGATTTCTCCAATCCCGCCGAATAAAAACTTTTGGCGACCCAGAGGGCCCCACGAATCATCAGCCAGGTGAGTGATACCTCATTGTTTTTGAGACATTTCAACCCGAGCGCCCAAGGCCATATTGAGCGAGCCTGCTTCTTCGTAAGACCGAGCTCATCAATCAGATCATCACGAACGGCCCCCTAACTAACACTTGATAAAATTCCCTACGAGACAACGCCTGGACGTTGGGGAGGCCCCCCGCCGAATGTAAGAGTCGATTCAGAGTAGGGTGGCATTCACGATAGAATGAGCACAATGCTCGGAGTTAACGGCCGGCCTCCTCCTCGCTCGAGTGCACACTTCTCAGGGAAAGGGAAGTTCTTACGGGCGTCTTCCTCCCAGATGGCGTCCTCCTCATTTAAATCGCGACACATTCGATCTAGGAACGCAATGCGAAGCATATATTGACGAATCTCAATGCTAGACATACCCAAAGTCTTCAGAAGGGTGGAAGCAACAGATCTCTCGATGTACCTTAGCGGGTCGCCTCCCCACAAGGAGAAAAAGAGCTTTACTAATGAAATTAGTGTGGCAGACGGAAGTACAGAGAGTCAGCAAAGGCGAATCGGGTAGATGTGCGAAACACATCCTTCCGCCAATCCCCTTTAAGAAAAGTTTCCTCCGAGACCACAGACGAAATGCAATCTCTACCTTCTCTTGTACCTCCGACCAATTTATTTCCAACTGGATACCGGGACAGAACCAGACGCCGAGAATCTTGATCTACTCGTCCATTCAGATAAAATGTCCGGGAAGAGAAACTTCTTTGCACGCACCGAACAGACTTATCGCGGTTAATCTTCGCCCCAGTGACCATCTCGTACCCACTGATTTCTTTGCTGACTTCATCAATCTCGACACAAGAACCGAAACGTCGTAATCATAGGCAGAATACCTGGTCGAGATTGTAGCATCAGGTAGGGAAATTCGGCGTAGGATCGGATTTGCTTTAAAGTTCGAAGGAATGGCTCTAACGCAAGAACATAAAACATGGGCAAAAGCGGACAACCTTGACGAATGAAGCGAGAAAATAAGAAAGGTTCCAATCGTGCCACATTCATTTCCACCAGCGCACCAGAAGTCAGCGAATGTACTGCCTGAAACCGTCCGCCGAAAGGTCAGCCTCCAGGAATCGATGGTCAACCCTATCAAAAGCCTTTGACTGATCTAAATTGATCAGCGCGGCTTTACTGTCGACTTGCTCGATGATCAATCGAACCATATGAAGGTTGTCCTGCATAGTCCTGCACTTCCCAGCACAAGTCTGTTCGGAGCCTTTCAGACGAGGGAGGACGACCTGCAAACGGTTGGCTATGATCTTTGCCAAAATCTTTAACTCTGTATTTAACATGGTTAAAAGGCGAAGGATACCTAACCCATCTCCACCGTTCTTTTCCTTGCGTAGCAACTTGACCACGCCCCTGGTGAAGCGTTGGGGTATAGACCTCTGCTTCATCCAGTTGTTGTAAGTCAGTTCCGGCAAAGGAACAAAAGCAAGCGACTACCTCAAGTACACTTCGTACGGAAAACGATTTAATCCCGGAGATTTATTAAGGCCAACTTGCTTCAACGCTTCCCAGATTTCCGACTCTGTAATGGGAAACTCATACCTAGCTGCTTCAGGTGCTTCAAGGCAGGGAAAAGTGGCTAAATAGGCATCGAACTGAACAGGGCACAGATCGGACTCCCTGGTGAAAAGTTCCTGAAAATAATCATCAAAAGCCCCACACATGTCCGCGTTTATAGTCACGATCCGCTTATCCGGCAATGTGACACGTGATATGTTGCCGAGACGCATTCCGAGTTTCCTCTGCACGCAATTCAGTGGCCATATTCGTCGCCTCAGAGGACATTCTTTTTAAAATAGCCCTAACTTCAACAGCTTGAGTCCTGTTGATAAGCAAGGGAGACAACTATGTCCTAGCTAAGGTTACTTCCTAACTATCACGGGATTTAATCGCCTCATCTACCTTTTTATCATAAGCCGTTTACGCCGCTAATCTGACTAGATTAAGCCTACGACTAAAATCAGCAGTAAACGTTCTAATATTAAATTTTAAATTATCCCACCAGACGTTCATAACCACAGCCCCCGACAGTGCCCTTTGTATCATTTGTAACAGCTGGTCCCGGAAACTGCTCACCAAGTAATGATGAGTTTAATTTCCAGTAGCCAGCCATACTAAACTTAGGTTTATCTAAGTTTACACGGACTTGGACAAGCCAATGATCCGAATAAACTATGTAATAGAAACTTGGACACCCTAAGAGCCCTACATCGACTTTCCTAACTAAGACTCGATCGAGGTAGCTCGTACACACCCTAGTAGCCGAGCCACCACTATTTGTTCAAGTCCATACTACCTCCCGTGGGTGCTCATTCCGGTACTTACCGACAAGATCGAACTTAACGATAAAGTCTCGAAATGATTTCACATCACGGTTGTTAGTACAAAAATTTGACCCTATACGATCTACGTCAGGGTCAAGGACAGCATTCCAATACCCCCGTTAAAACTATCCGACGAGATGTCGTCAAAATCAGCTCCATAAATCGAAACAAAGCAGGCCACTCAGAATAGTCATTAGGCGCATAAAACCCAATGAGACGAAGAGCCTTTATGCTAACTTCCAACACGCAAAGCCTGTCTGCTGGATCTGCGAAGACAAGAGCACACGCAGCCTTCAAAGACTTGTTCACCGGCCAAGAGACACCTTTCGAGCGACCATCAAAATATGCTGAATAGAGGATGAACCCACTAGACAGAATGCCCTCATAGTCACGAGTAGAAAACTGGGTCTCCTGTACACAACAAACATTCACCCCGTGATGCTGAAAGTCACGAGAGAGTATCACAGGGCGAGACTCCGGCGTCAGGCCCCGGGCATTCAATCTAGCTAACGAGAGCGCCATTATCAGAGCGATTAGAGTTGCTCTCCTGCATTGACCATGGCCGGGGTGAAGGCACCAACTGCCTCTCCCATTGTGCTAATACCCATCTCAGTCCTTATGGTGCCATCAGGAGAGAGGCCGCCAATGTCCAAGAGGAAAGTTAATTTTAGTGCGCTCTATACAAGGAGGGTGGACATAATGCGGGAGACTCTCTGGACAGTATCGATTTAGTTTATGATATTTTCATTATCAAAGAAAGCCAAAGGTGAATAAAAATCAAATGAGCTAATGGCTTCTTGCAGGATAGCCCATATTTTTCCGACCCCTCCACAGTTCTCACGACCGTCAATATTCGTTTTGCATTCGGGAATTTTTTTTTTTTCATTTTCAATGGCCAAAATGTTGATTTTTTTTTTTCATGCTTAAAAATATTTCTAGATCTTTGCCTTTCCGGGATTGTGAAAAACCTTTGTCTGCTTGATCTTTAGATTCCCGGCAGACATCTTCCCTTTTCTTTGAACTTAACATTCGTTACAGTTATTCGTCCGAAGCTGCCTCTGCTGAATCTGATGAAGGGCTACGCTGTCTTTTTTGGTTTGATTTCTTTTTTTAGTTAATTGCAAGGGGGGTTTGAACAGACGATGGATTGAGTGTTATGGACGGGTTGCTTTTTTAAAGGGTGATTTGGAAATGAGGCTTTCTTAAAGGGAGTCAATTTGGCAGGAGTCAGGGTTAAAGATTTCAACATTGGGGTGGAGCCATAGAGATGTTTTGTGGGTGGGGAAGGAGCCGATGAAGAGGATCTAAGTATTCTTTCTGGTTGATGGCGTTTGTCATTTAAGGACTCTTTCAGCTTCTGTAGTTTTGCCTTCTTCTCAAATGAAGGCTCATATTTGAGACGCCGTTGGCGCAGTGTGTCAGAGAGTCGCCTTTAGAACAGGTAGAGGGAGTGGCGCTGTGTGTGTGTGTTTTTTTTTGCCGTGTGGAACGTGATCCCGCTGCCAGGAGCTTTCATTTGACCCTACCAACGGCTTGCCATTCTCCCTTCCCTTCGCCGCAACCGCACTAGCGGCTGGCAAAGGCTTTTCGGGGAATGGGGGCTGAGAGACAGACACAACTGGGGCTTTAACCACACCGGCCCCAATCGCTGGGATGCCCATTACAGGCGAGACGGATGTAACAGTCTCGGTCGAAGGGGGATTTGGCGCGAAAGGGTCCAGAATTTCAGAGGCCTTCTTCTCTGTGCAGGAAGAGGACAGGTGACCAATCGGTCCACACTTCCAGCAAGTTAGTCTACAATTAACAATAATCGGCATTTTCGGGCCCGCTACATCCAGACAGTTGGGGATGAAGATGAAGGCCTTCCGATCGATCATTATTTCAAACCTCCATGATCCGGTCATATCGTAAAGGGAAGCACTGAGTTTCTGTCCAAATTGACATAGATATGCAGCCAAGTGCTCCCCGACGATCTGAGGAAGAACCTCAAATACTGATAACTGATGTCTGCCTGCCTGCTTGCCTCCATATTCTGTTCGAAGAATAAGTTCTTTTGTAATAAAATTTCGACTGGATGCGGCTTCACAGGCGTCCCACATGAAGTATACTTTTCGTTTTCTCGCCCTCTGAGGTTTCCTCCCCAGAGAAAGCAGTGATTTTATGAAGATGTCTTTTGTGGAGGGACAAATATTGCGCGAACATAATGTTGATAGTACACTGTGGTGGGGACGTCCAGCAGAAGGGTGTCTCTCCGACGGCTACATTTTCGTCATTGCTTTTATCGTCATCTACTCCTTTTGTCTATTTTGGTAAATTCTGACCATTTTCGGCCACCATAGTTTTGTCGGATTTCTCCAAATGTTGGTATTTTCCAGTTATCATATTTTCGCTGGAATTATTATTTTCGTCAACAACTTCCAACTGTTGGCTCTTTTCAACATCCATCATTGTTTCCAAATCTAAATTTTCTTTCTCTTGCTTATTTTCATGTTGCTTATCGGGTGTGTCTTTCTTTTTTTCTTAGTCCCGAAAAGATTTTTCCTAACCATTTTAAAACCCAAAAGGTGGGGGTCTTTTTTCTCCTCTTTCAATTGAACGGGAATAAAAAAAATAAAAGGATTAAACTTTTCAAAAAAATAAAATTAAATCACATCGTTAAGGAAATAAATAGATTTGACAAGAAAAAAGGGAAAATACAGATAACAATTAAACAGTTTAAATAAGTAAATTACAAAAGGAATTACAAAAACAAAGATTGCACAAACGAAGAAACAGAGAAAAGATTATACAAAATAAGGCAAACAAGAAGGAAACACGTTAGACAACAATAAACAATAAATCTTCTAAAATAATAATAAGAAATAAATTAAAACGAAAATCTACAAAAAAATACGAAACAAACAATACGTATAAACTAACAAATTTTAACAAATACAATATGGCCGCCGCAAAAAAAAAAATAGTCAGTCCCAAATATGAAACGAAACACTAAAATTAACTTAAACGGACAGATTAGACAAAATGAACAGGAAAAATTAGAAAAAAGTAAGCATACAGAAAGTTTAACAAATAAAATACAGAAGACGTAACAGATATTTGAAAAGAAAAAAAAGAACGAAGTAACACGTAGAAATAATAAATAAACAAAGAAAATCAGATGTAGAATAAATACATGTGATCTAATTATTTCGAGATGAGGTCGACTGTGTTTGTTCTCGAGGCGGTCCGTGTTCAAACCCAAATGTCTGCAGCGACACTTTATTCCTATATGACAGAAAGAAACATATTTAGAAACAACAAAAAATGAATAAATGAAGAATGCAAGAGAATGATATGAAATATCGGCGAATGAGTGAAAGAAGGAGCAAATGATCGAATGTAAAAGAAAAATGAATGAAAGGAAAAAGAACGTATGAATGAATAAATAAAAATGAAAGAAAGAATTTGTGAATGAAAGAAAGAAATAATGAAGGGAGAAATAATGAAATAAAAGAGAAAGAAAACATGTACGAATGAATGTAAAAGAAAAGTAAGAGAAAACATAATGGATGAATGAAAAAGAGATAATTGAATGAATTAATTAAAGAACTAAATGAAAAATAAATAAACAGAAAAGAAAAATAATGAATAAGCAGAATAAGGGAATGAAGAAAAGAAAAATGAATGAATGCGAGAAATAAACATACGACGAAAGGAAAAACGGTTAAAAGAAGGCGAGAAAGAGTCGATAAGAAAACATAATGAAAAGAAGAATGAAGGAAGAAAAGAAAAATGAATGAATGAAAAAACAATAAAAGGAGAAATGTTCAAAGGAAATAAATAAAGAAAGAAAGTATGAAGAAATGGATTGAAAAAGGAAAAATGATGAAAAAATAATTGGTGAATGAAGAAACAAACATGAATGTATGAAAACAAACAATAAAAAGAAACAAAGAATAAATGAATGGAAAAGAAAAATGGTGAAAAGGATGAGAGAATGAAGAAAAGAAAAACGAAACCGTGAATGAATGAAAAAAAGAACGACAGAAGGAAATTTTAAACGATTAAAACAAATAATGAAAGAAAAAAGAAAAAAAAGAAAGAATAAATTAATGTAAATAAAAAAAGAATAGGGGAATGAATTAAAGAAAAATGCAACAATGAGAGAAAGGGAAAGGTTGAACGATTAAAATAACTAGCAAAAGAAAGAGAAGAAACGAAAGAAATAGAGGATGAAAGAAATAAAATCTCCATCTCATCAAAGTAAAAACAAAATCAGTTCTAATGTTCTTTAATGCACTCAAAGAATGGAATAAATAATGGATTAATCAGTTGAAAACGAAGAACAGAAACCAGAAAACCTTTCTTCCCAAGACATTGCTTGCATCAGTAATATTAGCGAATTTACGATTATTAAAATCACCATTCTTCTTGTTATTGTTGTTGTTCTTCTTCTTCTTCTTACAATTATTATTATTATTATTATTATTATTATTATTATTATTATTATTATTATTATTATTATTATTATTCTCGATGTTAACAATGATGGAGTGGAAATTCATAAGATAATAATAATATAGTGAAAGAAAATGAGAAATATGGTTAGCTATAATGACAATGATGATAAGGAAACGAACAGTCAGCTAAAGGATAATAAATAAAACTTGAAGGTCGACAATGTATGAATGAAATAATAATAATAATAATAATAATAATAATAATAATAATAATAATAATAATAATAAAAATAAATTCCTATTTGTAATAATTTAATATTAGCGAATTTACGATTATTAAAATCACAATTCTTGTTGTTGTTGTTGTTCTTCTTCTTCTTCTTCTTCTTCTTCTTCTTCTTCTTCTTATTATTATTATTATTATTATTTCCTTCATTCATTGACGACCTTCAAGTTTTATTTATTATCCTTTAGCTGACTGTTCGTTTCATTATCATCATTGTCATTATAGCTAACCATATTTCTCATTTTCTTTCACTATATTATTATTATCTTATGAATTTCCACTTCACATTGTTAACATCGAGAATATTAATAATAATAATAATAATAATAATAATAATAATAATGATAATAATAAAGTAAAGAGAGAGAGGGATAAAAGAAAAATAATCGTAATAAAAAGGACGAAAAAGCTGCAGAACAATGTCTAAACATGAAAGAAGAAGAAGAAGAAGAAGAAGAAGAAGAAGAAGAAGAAGAAGAAGAAGAGGAGGAGGAGGAGAAGGAGAAGTAGAAGAAGAAGAAGAAGAAGAGGAGGAGGAGGAGGAGAAGAAGAAGAAGAAGAAGAAGAAGAAGAAGAAGAAGAAGAAGAAGAAGAAGAAGAAGAAGAAGAGGAGGAGGAGGAGGAGGAGGAGGAGGAGAAGAAGAAGAAGAAGAAGAAGAAGAAGAAGAAGAGGAGGAGGAGAAGAAGAAGAAGAAGAAGAAGAAGAAGAAGAAGAAGAAGAAGAAGAAGAATGTAAGGGAATTATATGGACACAGCCTCAATAATAACAATAATAATTCAGCGATGGGGTAGTAATCAAAAGGAAGATCGGGATATAGAAAGAATTGAAGTTACATTGTTATATAAAGAATGATGAAATATTAAAAACGACGACAAGGGTAAAGAGAACAAAAATTATAAGAACAGAAAGAAGAGGAAGGAAAGTGATAAAAAGACAGAAAAAAGGATAGGAAATGAATGAATGTTATATTATTATTATTATTGGCAATAATAATAATAGTAATAGTATTAGTAGTAATAATAACCATAATAATAATTCTATCGACAATAACGGATAGATGAATGAAGAGATGAAAGATGGCGGACAACTTGTTTTTCTTTTTCTTCTTCTATTTTTTTTTTTTACTCATTGAATAAAACGTTAATGCGTTGCTTCCGTCGAGTCTATATCTGGAAATATGGCACCATCAAATTGTAGCGGATTTAATTCTGAGACGTTGTTATTATTGTCGTTAATGTTGTTGTCGTTGTAACTTCTGCTGATGGCGAAGGATTTAAAGTGGGCCGAGTTGCAGACAACAGCCGAATGGAAGAGAAATAATGGAGGAAGTCGGGTGGGAGGAATACAAAGAAAAAAAAAAAAAAAAGAATCAATGAAAGAAGAAAGAGAAGGAAAGAAAATTACAGACCAAAATGGTTTCTGAAAATGTTTCGGATTGTCCAACAATAAGAAAAATAATACAAACTTTGTGCAAGGTCTCATGTCTGTATACACATGTGTAAACAGGCACACACGCACATGACAAAGTGGAAAAAATTTACTTGCAACGTGTTTCGTCCTTCAGGACTTCATCGGCTTAAATTTGCTGTGTTGGTAGGATTAGACATGTGCATGACAAAGGTGGGCTGAGAATTTTAGATTTTGTTTTAAATTTTATTTTTCTGATCAATGTTGAAAATAATTCACTACGACTTAAATGTCTAGAGTGTGCCTTAATCACAAGGTCATCTGCCGCAAATTTGAAGAGCGATGTGTTAATAGCAGGAGCAGCCACAGTTTTAAAGTTACCCTTCTCCCTATAGTGCTCAATCGTCTAACGAGAGCATAAATAGTATATATATATATATTAAATGATTTAAAATATGTTTTTCGCTACACAGTAATAACCATGTTTTAAAAATGGAAGCTAAAAACTTCAAATTTAATTATATAGTTAAATTAAAACCGTTAGTTCCGTTTCATCTGCAAGCGAATAATGCAATAACTTACTTTTAAATTTACTGAGTTTTAAACGCACATATAAATTCATAATTTCGTGTTTCCAAGGATACAGAGAAATCCAATCATTCAGACAGGGGCGGTAGCGTGTTCATTTTTATTAACTATTGTTGTATCAATTATGATCTACGTTCGAAAAAGAGGTTAAGTTTAGTGAGGGTAGGGGTGTATTTTTCAACGAGTTAACTTCCTTGGTATAACATTAGATTTAATGAAAAATGTATACACACCTTATAAAAAAAAACAATACCAATCCTTTATATATACACCCTAAATCAAATCATCGTCCATCTATAATTAAGCATAGACCTTTATCTATCGGATAAAGAATAAGTACAAATTCAGCTAATGAGAAGATTTTCTATGAACATATTAATTTCTATAATAAAGCTCTCAAAGATATTTGCAAGAAAAAACCCAAAACTAACTTATATAAAAAATGAAAATGGGACGCATAGAAAAATAATTTGGTATACACTCCCATAAAACCAAATGGTAAAGAACAAATTAGGACAAAAATTCCTCGCATTAATAGTCAAACACTTTCCTAGAGAAAATAAATTAAGTACTATTTTCAATAAAAATACACTAAAATTAAGTTACAGCTGTACTGAAAACTTAGAAAAAACTATTAAGAAACATAATGCTAATATCTTCAATAAATACTTATTATTATAAATTTATATGTACGTTTAAAACGTAAAATATGTAAAATATGTAAATTTAAAAATAAGTTATGGCAATATTCGCTTGAAGATAAAACGGAACTAATGCTTTTAATTTAATTATATAATTAAATTTGAAGTTTTTAACTTCCATTCTTGAAACATGGTTATTACTGTGTAGCGAAAAAACCATATTTTAAATCAGTTACTTTATAATATTTAGGCTCTGTAAATTTACATTGAGCACTGTTTTGTAAAAATAAAAATAAAAAATATCAATAAGAACACCGGATTATATATCTTACTGTTCTTTCTTTATATATATATATATATATATATATATATATATATATATATATATATATATATATTATTGAGATCGACACAAGCTCAAACATCTGAATGTCGGTTGGGTCAAGAATCAACAACTGTTTGCCGAGCAGAAGGGTAAGTATTTCCAAGAAAAAGACGTTCACATACCAGATGGATGCTTGCAGACTCAAATATAAACAAGAGGAATGTTTATCTATGAACTCAAGTTTAATTCGGGCCAAGTCATAGTGCACCTAGCGACAAGCATTAGAAGCCTATTTCAAATGTCGTCGTTTCGCTAAAACGAGGATTTTTAGTTTCCGCTTGGGTTTGCTTGAGTTCGCTGCTGTAGTATGCTTTAATAAAGTTTTGCTTTTCACGCTTGGAATTGCTTTAACTAATTTAGTTAATTAGTTAACTAAAAATTAATTAATTAATTAATTAAATTAATTAGTTAGTTAGTTGCTTTAGTTAATTGTAGTAAGTATTAAATTAGAATGAATGCACGAAATAAACACACAAAAAAAGAGGAATTCGCGAAAAAATGTGAAAAAGGCGTAAAATAAAACAAAATAAAAATTACGTGCCAGCAAAGTAAAAATAAAAAGTATTTTTCCTTCTTTTCAACAATGTTTTTTGCGTGTAGGCGTCGTGAAAGTTTCTTGAATTTAAAGCTTCATAAATTACATTTTTGGGTGAGATTCAGTTTCATTAACTATAAGCGGATTTATTAAGGACAATAAAGAAAACTTTTAAACTTCATTTTACAAAATAAACGCAATTTAAAATAACATTCGCGAAAATCGCGCAGGTAATGAAAACCAGCAAGATACGAAAAGCTGTAAAAAGGCCATTAAGTAAGTAAGCTTCCGCGCATTATTACTTGAGGCAAACGTATGTAAACTACGCCGGTAATGGCGGCCGGACAACGCGAAAGAGATCGAACTTTCATTGCGGATAAATCGGAAACAGTAATCGAGCGCAATGATTTAACGTAATTTTCGAAATAACCAGGCAATTTCACACCAGAATGGTACATTCGCAATATCGGGGACTTTTGGTGCTTATACTGCAAATTAACCGTTTTATTCATAAATAAAAGTAATAACACTTATGAACTTTATTTTTGTGCCATTTGTATTTCCGATTCTTATAAATGAAATAGTATCTATTTACACTATTTACATTATTCGGACTGTTGTCCTCATTCTTATTGTCATATTCTTGCCGTTTCATGAATACGACAATATATATATATATATATCTATGCGGAAAATTCTCGAGACTACAGCTATCGAATCTTGTCAAAATATAAATTTGCGCCACGGATTTTTTCAGAATGACTATTTCCCCAAGACAACATAGAAGTCTAAGTTCAAAGTAAAGTCCAATAGTGGGGTATAAAAACCTCGGAGAATGCCAGTAAGATATATTTAATCATTTCTAACATACAACGGTTCCAATCTTAATCTAACAATTAACCAATTGTGCGGTTAGACGATTTAGACAATTTTGCTGTTACACCCGGCATAAGATATATGCAGGCCAGTAGGCGAAAATAAATAAATAAATATTCTGTTTAATAAATAAGGGGAGTGTCTGCTCAGATACGGTTATCCATTAAAATAACGTATATATATATATATATATATATATATATATATATATATATATATATATATATATATATGACATCTCGTCTGCAGCCGCTCTCTCACAGACGTGCCGTTGCCTCCCTCTGTCTTTTTTACAAATAATTTCATGGTAACTGCTCCGATGAGCTGCTTTCGCTGGTTCCCAGACTTAATGAATTTAAGCGCTCAACTAGGTTG
>OZ038487.1:25565411-25580411 GCA_964036315.1 Acanthosepion esculentum
ACAAAACAAAATATTACCAGCAATAAATTTTTTTATCGGCATTAAATAACCCATTGAGGTTGATATGCCGTAAAACAAAATAAACCAAACCAATCTAAACCAAAGAATACATATTCTATTCATACGAATCTATTCTAAAAATGTTGTCGGCATTAAATAACCCATTAAGGTTGATATGCCGTAAAACAAAATAAACCAAACCAAACCAAAATAAGCGAAGTGTGGCACAAGGCTGATTGTGTAGAGCACCAAAATTAATGCATATATCCAGGGTTGACCAAACGTTGCTTTCATGTGTTTCACTATTTGTTTCACGTTTTAGATCTAATTTATACAAATCATAATTCCAAGATGGTGCATGTCCCCATTATGCTTTGGCAGTAATGGACTACCTTAACCAAACCAGCGTTGGTTCGGAAGAAGGGGCAACATTCTGATGGTTCCGATAAAATGATCTTTCGAAATTCATAAACAGAACAAGTATGCGATCCTTTTGCGAGTGAAAATATTCAGTCTTTCTTTTTACGTGCTCTTTCAGGAGGTAGGCGATCATGACGTTCCCCTTCCCCCTATTCCTTGTAGCTCTCTGTAAGTTTCATCCTTCTGCCACCTCTCCAGACCACGTTCCGTCATGCGTTGCTTTCCCTTGTCTCTCTTTCCCTCTATTCGACCTGTGAGTATCATACTCTCCAGACCTTCTTGTCTCATTACGTGTCCCAGAAATTTCAGCTGCCTCTTCCTGATGTTAAGTATAAGCTTTCTCCTTGTTTGCATCCTCTCGAAAACCTCATCATTGCTCACACGATCGGCCAATGATATCCTTAGCATCCTTCTGTAGAACCATACCTCCACCGGCTCGAGTCTCTTCTTCATCGGTGAGGAGACCGTCCAACATTCGCTGCCGTAAAAGAGGACAGATGTTATGTAGCAGCTCAGTACTCTTTTCTTTGATACCAAAGATGTTAAGTATAAGCTTCCTCCTTGTTTGTATCCTCTCCAAAACATCATCGTTGCTCAAACGCTCGGCCAATGATATCCTTAGCATCCTTCTATAAAACCATACCCCCGTCGACTCCAGTCTGTTCTTCATCTTTGAGGAGACCATCCAACATTCGCTGCTGCAAAGGAGGACAGTTGTCACGTAACAGCTCAGTACTCTTTTCTTTGTTCCCAAAGAAATCCTTCTGTCTCGCAATACTCTGCCCAGCTTTTGGAATGAACCCTTGGCCATCCCATTACGTCTTCGAAATTACCACTTACCGTCCTCCGTCAAAACATTTCCCACGTTCACCGCATGTAATACCATTGGATTTCCTTTTTTATTCTGCGGGGTGTAGTAAAGGTTTCTGAAAGAAGCAGTAGACGAATTAGAGTACATCACAGAAGTATTTATTGAAATTGAAGCAGATCGGGATTTGTGTCGTGATGTGTGTCATAATTTTCTGGAGAGGTTCGAGGAATGCTACAATGGTAATGGAGAACAGCTTGAGCACTTAAGAGATAAAAACTGTGCTAAAGAATTTCAGTAAAATGTTAAACAAATGTATATAAACATTTTTGAACAAATATGCTTATAACAAATGTAACTGTAATAAAATGTTTTTTTTTTCTGAAAATGTAAATCGCATACCTACTAAGTGTAAGTCTACTTTTGGCCCACTTATTTTCTACTAATACTATAACGTTATATTTACTAGGTACGCGTGTATAAGTAGGCATAACCGTCAATTTTGAATAGGAAAATTAATCCCGACTGGCTTAGACATCAAGTGTCCAACGAAA
This sequence comes from Acanthosepion esculentum, assembly GCA_964036315.1. Lineage (NCBI taxonomy): Eukaryota > Metazoa > Mollusca > Cephalopoda > Sepiida > Sepiidae > Acanthosepion > Acanthosepion esculentum. The sequence continues at coordinate 25,567,194 of OZ038487.1, forward strand.
GTAAAAGTATATCAGCCGGGAATCGAACTAATTCAATTCCATCAAAGAAACGAGATTTAAACTACTGTATATATATATATATATATATATATATTTATATATATATATATATATATATATATATATATATATATATATATATATTAAAAAGAAGAGAGGTTTGACCTCTCTTCTTTTTAATATAGACACTTTTCTCTCGTTGTAACCATTATAACCCCATCATTGTATATATATATATATATATATATATATATATATATATATATATATATTTAAAGACATTTTTATGTTTAACATTCTTTTTATAGATACAAGTATTTAAGTAAATGCTCTGTTTATAATAAACAGTATTAAATAACATTTACCGGCCTGAATGTCCTGAGGCGTCGATTTTGGTAGTTTCTCTATCAATTTTCGACTGCTGTCAAAGCCAAATTTTAAATCTCTAATTCCGACACGGAACACTGTCCATACACCGGGGCTGAGTAAGACTAACGCACTTCACGTTGGTTGAAATAAATGTATCCCCATATGAGGTAATTTTAGATTTTGTTATGTAATTCATATGCTCTGTTATAATAAATCCATTGAGCTCTTTTTGTGGATCAGTTTTAATATTTTTTTTTACTAGGATTCAATTATTTACTAATGGTTTTATTACCTGTACTATACACACACACACACACACATATATATATATATATATATATATATATATATATATATATATATATATATATATATGAAGAAATATAATCTTAAAGTGTGCTATATTTATGGGATAAAGTGCTCAATAATAGAGATAGAGCGTGTGTAAATATAAAAGTGAACATAGAAGTCAACACTAAGAGGCGACAGTCTGTTTCATGCTAGATGCAATCGTCAGGCCATATATATGTATCTATGTATGTACGTATATATAATATGACGATTGCATCTAGCACAGACAGATTGTCGCCTCTAAGTGTTGACTTCTATGTTCACTTTTATATATATATATATATATATATATATATATATATATATGTATAGTCATCTACAAACATACTGTTTCGTTGTATCACAGCTCATCAGCGTGGCTAGACATCCGATTGCCTCAAGCCGGGATCGAAATCCGATTGATTTGACATCAGTCGGAGATTCTACCCCTGAGCTACCAGCGCCCGGTTGAGAGGAAGTTTAATTTTTACGTACTTATTCTTCGAATAAACACGCCAATGACTGAGAAGATGGACGAGCTATGCAGTATTAACAATAGTAGCCATTGTTTACAAATTCGCGCTTACTCCCAATAGTGCTCGACCGGAATACGCACGTATTTTTCAAGTTTTTATAATCAGTTTTTACGCAATAAATAGGTGTTCGCACAATACACAGGCAATTTTTTTTGAAGAGGTTAAAAATCATGCGTTTTCGGGGACAAGAGCATAGACGTTAAGTGTAGTTTAATATAAGCCATTACAAGAAAGCCAGACTCAGTTATCATATCTAAGAAATTCCCATCGCCTGTTGGGTTTTCAGAAGTCTCTATCTGCTTCTTATTTTCGAACGCCAAAAGTAAACCATTTTTTAAAAAGTTGATGGATAATTTTTAATCTGACAATATTTTTGATTATTACTTCTAATTATTTGATCTGTTGTTACCAAAATAAAACTAATATTTAATGGAAAAACGCATTTTGGTATTAATAAGATATATGACAAAAAGCGATAACAATGATTTCAAACGTGGGATGCATGGGGTAATATGGGGTAAAGTAATATTTTGGTGGGGCATGCGTAGGATGTGCACCCTCCGGCTTACCATACCAACAGAATAAGGGGACAATTCGAGAATGAGTTATTAACAGTGAATTGTTTTCTAGTGAGCTCAAATTTAATTTTGCATTTTTATTTCATGATTAAAACGATCAAAGTATATTATAGAATAAGCTTTCATTCAAATATTTTATATTTCTGCCTTTCAGTTCTCTATTATATGTTTTGAAACTATATATATTTAGCTGTCTTTTCGGTTTTTAATTTTTCTCTTTCATGGAAGTTATGGTTTTTGGAGGCTTGTTTAGAGACAAAGTTAATGGCCTTTTAAGCTTCCTTCACGTGAATTGCAGCAAAATTTTGAATATGTAAGAATTAAATATTAGAGCGGCAGGGGGTACCAGAATTTTAGCAATACCAAAGTGGGACATAGCTCAGAATCGGTCTAAAGTCTTCCCATCTTCATTCAAGGAATTTGTTGTTACCATTTCCATCTTAATATTAAGCTGAATGAGGCTTTAGTGCCGTAAATGATTTGTTATTGAAGACAAGAAATCGACTGGATATCTCTAAACGAGGAGACTTGAGGCTTAAGCTGACTAAATTGGTGCCTAATATAAAATCTATCTGTAGCAGGCATTACGCTCAAGGATCTTAGAAACAGTCATTTTGTGATGAGCTTAAATTGCATTTTGCGTTATTATTTCATGATTAAAATGATCAAAGTACATTACAAAATAAGCTTTCATTCAAATATTTTATATTTCTGCCTTTCAGTTCTCTATTATATGTTTTGAAACTATATATATTTAACTGTCTTTTTGTTTTTTTTTTATTTTTCTCTTTCATGGACGCCATGGTCTCTAGATGCTTGTTTAGATAAGTTAATGGCCTTTTAAGCTTCCTTCACGTGAATTGCAGTAAAATTTTGAATATGTCAGAATTAAATATTAGAGAGTGGGAGGCACCAGAATTTTAGAAATACCAAAGAGGGGCATGGCCCAAAATCGCTTGGGAACTACTGGTCTATAGTACTTCTCATTACATAAGACGTTATACTTTAGTGGATGCGCCTGTTTTAGTAGACGACGTGCTTTTATAAACAGTGTTATTTATTCTACCGGATTGAGCAATCGGTGTTTTATGGTAGTGCGAGGAAAAATTGTTGTCGGAACGCCACTCATACGTACGCAAATATACATACACGCACGTTTACTCATTAACGTACGCAGACATACATACAGGCACGCTCACTCATTGGAGCTCACACAAACATAAACATATATGAACAGTGTGGCACTGGGCATATATGCGCATCGATGTCTCGCTTGAGTACATACGTACGCAATTGGTCGCTGTATTCAATGTTGGATTGTGTAGCGAACATCTTTCATCAGTTGCAGTCTATTTTGTTTGCTGAATAATGCGAACACCGATGTACGCAAACATATATAAATCCAAAATTTAAAAATTAATCAGTTTGTCTGACGATCGCAAATAGCGTGAAACCCAGGTTCACAAACTCAAATCAATACAACTAAACATACACACACACACACAAATATATATATATATATATATATAGTCTTTGTCATCTACAGACAGACTGTTTCGCTGTATCACAGCACATCAGTGTGACTAGACGTCCGGTTGCCTCTGGCCAGAATCGAAAACCGGCTGGATTCGCGTCAGTCGGAAATTTTACCGTGAAGCCGTTGGCGCACGGCAGAGAAGAAGGTGAATTTAAGCGTATTTATTTTTAGATAAACACACAGTGACTGAGAGAACTCGATTCGATTTACCGAAGAGTCTTGCATTATTAGCCGTAATAGTCACTGTTTACAAACCCACACATCCACCCCAGAGAGCTCAACCGAAATAAGTATATATATATATATATATTAATACATGTTTCATTAAATAATATAGATAAGTGTTGTCTATATATTTCATGTAAGTTTTTTTCATATAGTCTGATAATCTTAATAACATTATCATTAAACAATGAAAGAAAATCACAATATTGATACATACTTTTTTTTTAATCCAATCTGAGCTTTCGGCTTACATAAGCCATTATCAAAGATGACAATTACACAATATATTTATGCAATACACGAACAAGAAATTGATGATAGTCTTGTTTGTTTACATGGATGGTTTCCAAGCAACGATAAACACGTGCATATGAAACGCTTATATATATATAAGGATGTAGACTGTTAAATTATAATTGTATTTATCTGTTGATGGCTGCCTTTGTTGAATGAAATTTGTTTCGCCGACCATATGACTGTTTTACTATTTTATTTTGCTAGTATTTATGCATTTTGTCTGAGAAGTTGTCTTACATTACAATTCGTATCTAATACTAATTAATGTGTTGACTCATGATAGTAAAATTAATCGTCACAAAATATCTGTTGTATTTAATGATAGTTGACTTAAAGTACGCGTAATATAATGTAGTTAATACTGTTTCATTTAAAAACAGAGCATTCACTTAAAAAAATAATCTCTACAAAAAATAACGTATAAACAGAAGACATTAATAATTGCCGGACTTTACCCATTTCATAGCTGCATAAACTGAGTTCGTCTCGGAATTAGAAATTTCACTTTGACGGTCGTCGCAAAAGTGATACAGAATCTATCCATTTCCATGTTTCAGTCAGCCGATATGCCCGAGACGATGATTAGGGGAGGGTGGAAGTTATTATCTTTAAAGGGAAGAGGCTTTATAGAATTAAACCCGGATATTAACATTAAATTAAAGAATGAGATTGTAATTCGAAACTAAAAGAGGTCCGAAAAGGGAGTTTTATAAAAGAAAAATATGTATATAAGGTTAGGTTTCAACTTAACCCTTTATTTCGCTCGCTGGGGTAGACTGTTCTAGTTCCACGTGCCATGTCTAATAGATGTCAGTTATCTCCTGTTAATTCCACTCTCCAATTTCTACACCGCCTTAACCAGGTATTGAACTCACAAGTTGGGTCCTGTCATTGGATCTAACCAAAGCCTTTATATATATATATATATATATATATATATATATATATATATATATATATATATATATATATATATATATATATATATATATATATATATAATAAACCTAAACTTATATACATATTTTGTATTCGTGTATACTGTTGTCAAACATTAATTCTCAATAGAAAACCTCGGTCACAAACGATTTTAAAATAAATTCGGTTCGGTGAAACATCTAGTAATATTATTTCCCGCCTCTACGGGAAAGATTCACTAATCAGTGGATTCTTCGCTGAGAAAATGAAAAATGACCATGCCGGCTCTCGCAAGAGATCGCCAGTCCGACACTTGAACACTCCCGCTTCATCTACAACGAATCAAAACATCCCGCCAATGGCACAACGACACACATTCAATACGCTTCCGCCACCCTCGATAACAGTTCAGCTGCCGTCCTTGCTTCTACGTCAAGGGGGAAGTTGACATAATCGCCCTTCTGATTACAAACACGCACGTTTTTACAATAACCTACACGCTCACTCGCCCACACACACAGCCGCCAACATATACACAAAACGGTCACATTTGGATACACACAGCGGTCCTGTGAATGCAATATTAGAACCAGAATTAGAACTGAGTTCTATTATCTTCCGAATGATATACGGTGAGTTCTATTATTTTCCGAATGATATACTGTGAGTTCTATTATTTTCCGAATGATATACGGTGAGTTCTATTATTTTCCGAATGATATACGGTGAGTTCTATTATTTTCCGAATGATATACTGTGAGTTCTATTATTTTTCGAATGATATACGGTGAGTTCTATTATCTTCCGAATGATATACGGTGAGTTCTATTATTTTCCGAATGATATACTGTGAGCACTATTATTTTCCGAATGATATACGGTGAGTTCTATTATTTTCCGAATGATATACGGTGAGTTCTATTATTTTCCGAATGATATACGGTGAGTTCTATTATTTTCCGAATGATATACTGTGAGTTCTATTATTTTTCGAATGATATACGGTGAGTTCTATTATCTTCCGAATGATATACGGTGAGTTCTATTATTTTCCGAATGATATACTGTGAGCACTATTATTTTCCGAATGATATACGGTGAGTTCTATTATTTTCCGAATGATATACGGTGAGTTCTATTATTTTCCGAATGATATACAGTGTGTTATATTATTTTTCGAATCATATACTGTGAGCACTATTATTTTCCGAATGATATACGGTGAGTTCTATTATTTTCCGAATGATATACTGTGAGCACTATTATTTTCCGAATGATATACGGTGAGTTCTATTATTTTCCGAATGATATACGGTGAGTTCTATTATTTTCCGAATGATATACAGTGTGTTATATTATTTTTCGAATCATATACTGTGAGCACTATTATTTTCCGAATGATATATGGTGAGCTCTATTATTTTCCAAAAGATATACGGTGAGTTTATTATTTACCGAATAATATACGGTGAGTCTATTATTTACCGAATGATATACAGTGCGTTATCTTATTTTTCGAATGATATTCATGCGCTTGAAAGGCAAACGTGTTTCGAAATTTAGGAATTGATTTTGTTGTCTTTCTCTTAAAAGTTTTCTTATTCTAAAAAGAAATCTTTTATTTTATCTAAATTGAAATTATAATAATACTAGAACCATGACCTTCCTTCAAGGTGTTGAAGGAAACCCCGCTTTTGAAATATCAATTTTAGTATCTTAGTACATATGTGTATCTCTATCTTTCATTCTCTATGGCTTACTGCCAGAGCACGTTGAAAATACACGGTCACAGTAGTTAAACAACGCCGAATCTCGTCAGTATCTAGATGGATGACCGCTCGTAGGATATCAGGTATTGTAAGCTCGGATGTGCGGGTGGTATAATGAATAATTAATTGTTGATCGAAGGATCGATTTCTAATTCGTGTTGAGTTCGTTATATTTATTTACGCGCAAATACACTCAATCTATCTATCTATCTATCTATGTCAGGCTATTCCTATCTATCTATCTATCTATCTATTTCTGACTATTCCTATATATCTATCTATCTCAGTCTTTTCATATCTATCTATCTATCTATCTATCTATCTATCTATCTATCTATCTATGGATATTCCTATCTATCTATCTATCTATCTATCTATCTATCTATCTATCTATCTATCTATCTATCTATCTATCTATCTGTTTCAGGCTGTTCCCATCTATCTACCTCAGGCTATTCCCATCTATCTATCTATCTATCTATCTATCTATCTATCTATCTCTGGCTACTCCTATCTATCTATCTATCTATCTATCTATCTATCTATCTATCTATCTGTCTATTTCAGGCTGTTCCCATCTATCTACCTCAGGCTATTCCCATCTATCTATCTATCTATCTATCTATCTATCTATCTATCTATCTATCTATCTATCTATCTCTGGCTATTCCTATCTATCTATCTATCTATCTATGTATTTTGGAATTATTTCGCAGTAGAGGCTTGTATTTGTACTAAAATCGGTCCTAAGTTCGATGTACCAAACGTTAGGAACGTAGAGTAATGTTGTTGTGGTCGCTGACTACTTTCGTATTCGACTAACTGTCGACTACTGTCGTCCAACATCGACTGTATTTACTGTCCCCCCCCACGAGGGATAGATGTGACACAAGGCCGAGTTTAAGGTGGGGTATTCACGAGCCCGTAGGCTCGGCCAAAGAATGCCAGTAGAACCCGTATAAACGAGATCCGGTTGGTCAACCTCCCCGAACGAGTCTCTGCCCTTCGGCGGAGCCTCGTCCGGGTCCTCTCTGCTCAGAGGCAGAGAGTTCGACCGTCTAGCCGAGTCGTCCGACGTCGACAGTATTTACTGTCCCCGCCCAACGAGGTATAGATGTGGCACAAGGCCGAGTTTACCGTGGGTATTCCCCAAAAATGACCGTAGAACCCGTATAAACGAGATCCGGTTGGTCAACCTCCCCGAACGAGTCTCTGCCCTTCGGCGGAGCCTTGTCCGGGTCCTCTCTGCTCAGAGGCACAGAGTTCGACCGTCTAGCCGAGTCGTCCGACATCAACAGTATTTACTGTCCCTCACCTACGAGCGATAGATGTGGTACAAGGCCGAGTTTACCGTGGGTATTCCCGAGCCCGTACGCTCGACCAAAAAATGCCCGTAGGACCCGTATAAACAGTATCGGGTTGGTCAACCTCCCCGGCCAAAAATATATACCCTTTGAACCCGTATAAACGGGTTCAGGGCCGGTTTACCTCCCCGAACGAGACTCCGCTCTTCGGCGTAGCCTCGTTCGGGTTCCTCCCCGCCCGTAGGCAGAGAGTTCAACCGTTCAGGCTGTCAACTGACGTCGACTGACATCGACTAATATTTAGTCACCCCCCCCCCCACGAGGGTATCATGTGGCACAAGGCCGGTTTAACGTGGGATCCCCGTGCCCGTGGGCCCGGCCAAAAATATATACCCTTTGAACCCGTATAAACGGGTTCAGGGCCGGTTTACCTCCCCGAACGAGACTCCGCCCTTCAGCGTAGCCTCGTTCGGGTTCCTCTCCGCCCGTAGGCAGAGACTTCAACCGTTCAGGCTGTCGACTGACATCGACTATTATTTAGTGACCCCCCCACGAGGGTATCATGTGGCACAAGGCCGGTTTAACGTGGGTTTCCGAGCCCGTGGGCCCGGCCAAAAATATATACCCTTTGAACGCGTATAAACGGGTTCAGGGCCGGTTTACCTCCCCGACCGAGACTCCTCCCTTCGTCGTAGCCTCGTTCGGGTTCCTCTCCGCCCGTAGCCAGAGAGTTCAACCGTTCAGGCTGTCGACTGACGTCGACTGACCCTCGTTCCTCTTACTACTCCTACTTATATTAGGTGGGAGAGTCTAATAACTATAGAATAGGTGTGTTTCACTATAACACTATGTCAGGCTATTCCCATCTATCTATCTATCTATCTATCTATTCTATTAATATCTCCATTTTGTTCATATCTATCTATCTATCTATCTATCTATCTATTCTATTCTATTCTATTAATATCTCCATTTTGTTCATATTTATCTATCTATCTATCTATCTATCTATCTATCTATCTATCTATATATATATATATATATATATATATATATATATATATATATATATTATATCTTTCTGATCATTTGTGAATATCTATGCTGATGATACAATAGTATATGGCTGCAGATCCCAATCTCTTGATAACCAGAAATTGACATCTGATATCTCATTTCACTAGGTCACTGGCGGGGGGACTGGATGGGCACATTCAATGCTTAAGAAACTAAACTAGTGATATTTCACCATTGTCGATCGGAGCTTTCATCATCAATCGCGATGAACGATGTTCCCTGGGAGAGGCCTCGTCTATAAAGCGCACGTTTTAACTTAATCTCATCCTATATCTCAAGTGGAACTTGTACATAAGATCCATCGCGAAAAATGGTCGGTGCCCTGTGCCGCTACCTCAAGCACCTGACATCTCTTGCTTTACTCAACCTTTACAAGAACCAGATCAGGCTGCAAATCGAGTACTGCTGCCATATATGGGCAGAAGATGCCCAATCTCCATTTTCTCCGCGTCCTTGTGGGTGATGAATTATTTTTCATTTTCTATCCCCTTCCTCACATACGGTATGTTTGAATAAGGAAAAGGGAAAACTTTTCGTCTTTTGATGGCTTTAATCAATGCAAAGGTAAGAATTTTATTTGGGATATTTATAAACAAAAGTATATTTAAGTTTTTCTTTTCTTTTTTCTTTATTTATATTGTCTTCTTACAAATATATTTTTATTTATACCTGAAATTTTACACATACATACACACACTCACACGCAAGCATAATCACATTTCGTAGCATTTACTTTTAAAAATGTGCTCAATACAAAGTAGAGCAATATATTATTATTATTATTATTATTATTATTATTATTATAAGACATTATAATAAAAAAACATTTTCAAATCGCTACACAAAAGCTTTCATGTTTCAATACTATGAATTTACTACTTCAGTAGTATTGAAACATTGATAGCTTTTGTGTAGCGATTTCAAAATGGTTTTATTAAAATCACTTATAATAAAATACACACACACATATATATATATATATATATATATATATATATATATATATATATATATATATATATATATATATATATATATATATATAAGAGATCAGCTAATCACTGTACCTTAGATCCATTCATTACTGTTGACCCGAGGATAGCGACGGTTTGAAAACAATGTAATGGGATTGCGAGTTTTCCTAATTTTTTAAATCTTAAAAGCTCTGCGTGATAATTTTTTTTTATTCGTTTATTGAGAACTTTTTTCATATAGATGTTTCCTGGTCTTAATAAACTCTTACCAATAACTGTTTTGTATATATATATATATATATATATATATATATATATATATATATATATATATATATATATGTATGCAGGTGTGCAGTGAAATAGGAAAGAACACGTTAGGTAGATAATCCGGTGTTCCTTAATATTTAGCTTTATTTTCAAAAGGACAGTGCTCCATACAGAAGTAGAGCTTATATTATAATAATATTTTTAGTTTTTAAAAATATGATTCCTCCGCTACATAAGAGTTCTCATGTTTCAAAAGCGAGAGCCGAGACCCCTAACATAATTTTTTAAGTTATGAAGAGTTAAGGCGTCTGGACCCGCTTCCTTTCCCAAATTCTCGCTTGACAAGGAAGCGGGTCCAGACGCCTTAACTCTTCATAACTTAAAAAATTATGTTAGGGGTCTCGGCTCTCGCTTTTGAAACATGAGAACTCTTATGTAGCGGAGGAATCATATTTTTAAAAACTAAAAATATTATTATAATATATTATATATATATATATATATATATATATATATATATATATATATATATATATATATATATATATATGTAGAAATCCGTTGATATAATCCAGGCGAGTCCTATTAGCATAGAATTTGAAATACGTTAAAACTGACTCACAAAAGAGCGCTTAATGTTTATTTTCATTAAAAGGAGCAAATTTTCATTACAATTTGAATTAAGATACCTTTAGTAAATGACCATTTTCACCTATGAATTTTAATTTTAAAATTCGTAGGATTTTTCAACCTGTCTATGGTATCAATTTGTAGCGTACCGTTATACTTCAAACTGACAACATATATATATATATATATATATATATATATATACATATATATATAAGTGTGTGTGTATTATATTATATATGTGTGCGCATATACATATGCAATTATATATATATATATATATATATATATATATATATATATATATATATATATATATATATTATGACATGGACAAAGTCCGATAATTGTTTTAAGATATTTTTATATTCATACATTCTTTTTATAGATACAAATATTTAAGTAAATGCTCTGTTTACAAGAAAGAGTATTCATAACATTTACCGGCCTGAATGTCCGAGAAATTTTCATAGAAAATATTCGTACTCCGACAGTAATCGAACCTGTATCCTATACGGAACCGTTGCATAGCCTGACGTGCCTTAACTTAAATCGACCTTGCTAACCGGACGATCCTCTGTGGCTCAATCGGTTAAGGCACGTCAGGCTATATGACGGTTCCGTATAGGATACAGGTTCGATTCCTGTCGGAGGACGTATATTTTCTATGAAATTTTCTCGGACATTCAGACCGGTAAATTTTATGAATACTGCTTATTACTGGCGTTGTTTGCATACATTCGCTGCGGAATAGCTATGAAGAGATATTCTCTTGTCTTGATTATTGAGCTCGCAATATAGTTCTCTTGTGCAGTTATTGTGACAAGTTGAGACAAGATCAGTAAACAAGGTCATTCTTTTCCGCAGCGAATGTATGCACACAACGGCAGCAATGGCTGCCGCCAACGACGCGAATGAATCCGAAATTTTACTGTCAATAACTCCAAAATAGTAGATTTGACTAAATTTATCAAGCCAGATTCGAATGAAGCATGTACAATTGCACATAAATGTAAGTATTCTGGAATTTTTTTAAAGGAACTGAGCGCGGCGGATAAACTTCAAATATATCCTCCATATTTTTGACGGTGTAGTTAAACTCATACTCACCTGACCATCGTTGCTAGAAATTTTATAACTGCGTAATACACGGAAAAGAAATTACAAAACCTCCTACGGAATGTAGCGAAGGAGAGCAAGAAGAAGGGACTTCGCATAAGCTACAAGAAGACAGAATGCATGGACATCAGTAAAAAGAGGTGCCCAAAATACAAATTACAGTTAGGGGATACTGAAATCTAGCAGATGCAGAAATGTTCTAACAGTGGATCGAAAGTACGACACTGAAATCCGAAGACGTAATCGAAAAGCAAGGCAGAATATAAAGAGACAGGAGGATTTCTTTGGTAACAAAGAAAAGAGTACATAGCTGCTACGTGACATCTGTCCTCCTTTACGGCAGCGAAAGTAGGACGATTTCCTCAAAGATGAAGAAGAGACTCGAGGTGACGGAGATGTGGTTCTACAGAAGCATGCTAAGGCTATCATGGACCGAGAGTGGGAGCAACGATGATGTTTTGAAGAGGATGCAAAGAAGGAGGAAGCTTATACTTAACATAAGGAAGAGACAGCTGAAGTTTCTGGGACACGTAATGAGAAAGGAGGGCTTGGAGAATCTGATACTCACAGGTTGAATAAAGGGAAAGAGAGACAAGGGAAAACAACGCATGACGTACCTAACGGGCTTAAGTAAGTGGATGACAGAAAATGGCCTGGGGGAATTGGCAAAGGGACAAAACTTATTGAGAGCTACAAGGGATAGGGGAAATTGGAGAGCCATGATCGCCTACGTCCTGAACGGACACGTCACATAAAAAGAAAGAATGAATATCTTCACTCGCAAAATGATCGGATACTTGTTCTGTTTATGAATTTCGAAAGATCATTTTATCGGAACACGTGGGAAAAGAGTCATTTAAACATCAATCAGCAATATTATTAGTCCTGTTCTGGCTTCTCGGCTTCAGTTACTTTCCCAGCGCCGTAAAGTTGCCCCAGAGAGCCTTTTCTATAAATACCCTCTTGGCACCAGTTCAGATGAGCACTTCGCTAATAGTTGTTTTATTTTACTCCTACCATAGACAAGAATTGTACACATACGGACTAGTTCGGACTTTCAGAGGTATTATGGTGGATGGAGTAAGAATGGTAAGTAAGAATGCGTTGTTTTGGAGTAAGGAATACTGCGGTATGTTTGGGTCAGTGGTTGTGGCTAAGTTTAATTATAAGCCAGAAGAAGCCAATTATTTCTCCATTCACCCTTTTGGCCTTGTGCCATATTTTTGTAAATTTTACAAAATAAATATTACTCTTCGCTAAGGTACGCAGACTTGATGAATTTAAT
>OZ038487.1:25587911-25590411 GCA_964036315.1 Acanthosepion esculentum
GCAATGGAATCGTGAAGAGTATAAACAAGTCGCGGAATCTTTTTTTTTTTCACTGCACGGATCAGACATACTAAATATGGAGCGAAATTGTAGGAAGTAAAATAAGACACTGTCTCGACCCAAATATGTTCGCCAATGTCTGCAGGGACATCATGAGAAATAAAAGATTCTCAAATAGAGAAATTGATAAGATGGAATTAAACAATGAGTCTAATAAAAAAAAAAGACGCTAGAGTGGAAAGAGATAATATGATGGAGGATGAGATGGAGACTAAATAAATGATATAAATAATGATCTCTTAGGAAATAAAACGAAAGAATCGAGCTACGACACAAACAATTGCACTGATTCAGATTCTGTCACTAACGAAAATGAATCAAAAGACATCAGAGCAGAATTCCTCGAAAACAACAGATTTGAAATGACTGAAGCGAAAAAAAACACATCATTCAAATAATCAGCAAAGAAGCTCGCACACAAATGCCATACGTTATATACAACGAAACAATTAATTAAATAATAATTATAATAATACAATTAGAGGAATAATAAAAATAGATGCATAAATAAAACTTCCCGTCTCTTAGAAATATCGGGGGTGACATCTTGCGCGGAATGGCCCTGTCTCATGGTCAGGACGAGCTCTTTAGTTTTGGTCGACAGAGGGGAAGGTATCTTGAATAAAATTACCCCTTGGCGGTTAAGGATAAAAAGCAAAAAAATACAAAAATCTCAATGTTTACAATCAAAAACTCATACCAGATTGGTCGTCACCCGGATAAACAAGGGCCACGTCCCTCAGAGAGGAACCAGCCTGAAGTCGAAAAATCTGTCAACTCTTCCGCCAACAATGAGGCACCTGGTTACCAAAACGGGATTAAATGCACCATTGCACCTGGTGACTTAATGTCAAATCAATTAATAAAAAGAAAGTAAACGCAATGGAATCGCGAAGAGTATAAACAAGTCGCGGAATCTTTTTTTTTTCACTGCACGGATCAGACATACTAAATATGGAGAGATATTGCAGGAAGTAAAATAAGACACTGTATCGACCCAAAGATGCCTTTGTTCAGTAATAAAAGACACAAAGAATCTCAAAAGAAAATTTAAAGAAGTTCAAATAAACCATAACACACATTCTTTAAAAAACTATCAAAAGGTACTTGAAGTGGAAACCTAAAAAATATGGAACGTGTGGACATCAATAATTCCAGATTCCCTCAAATTGATAGGAAAAGGTTCAAATTAAAGGGATCCTGGTTGACTCTACACTAGAAAAATAGAAAATAATGTAGTCACAAGTACAGCTGATAACATACAAAGAGCTTTTCTTATGTAAAATGTTTGTGATCTGATGTTTTTGGGTTTATATTTTAACAAAAATAATCAGTAGAAAATATCATGAAGCCATTTCTGACTTAGGATATCTGGTTGGGACCCGGAAGGAAATATCTATACAACAGAAATCCAAGGGAATAATAATAATAATAATAATAATAATAATAATAATAATAATAATAATAATAATAATAATAATAATAATAATAATAATAATAATAATAATAATAATAATAATAATAATAATAATAATAATAATAATAATAATAATAATAATAATAATAATAATAATAATAATAATAATAATAATAATAATAATAATAATAATAATAATAATAATAATAATAATAATAATAATAATAATAATAATAATAATAATAATAATAATAATAATAATAATAATAATAATAATAATAATAATAATAATAATAATAATAATAATAATAATAATAATAATAATAATAATAATAATAATAATAATAATAATAATAATAATAATAATAATAATAATAATAATAATAATAATAATAATAATAATAATAATAATAATAATAATAATAATAATAATAATAATAATAATAATAATAATAATAATAATAATAATAATAATAATAATAATAATAATAATAATAATAATAATAATAATAATAATAATAATAATAATAATAATAATAATAATAATAATAATAATAATAATAATAATAATAATAATAATAATAATAATAATAATAATAATAATAATAATAATAATAATAATAATAATAATAATAATAATAATAATAATAATAATAATAATAATAATAATAATAATAATAATAATAATAATAATAATAATAATAATAATAATAATAATAATAATAATAATAATAATAATAATAATAATAATAATAATAATAATAATAATAATAATAATAATAATAATAATAATAATAATAATAATAATAATAATAATAATAATAATAATAATAATAATAATAATAATAATAATAATAATAATAATAATAATAATAATAATAATAATAATAATAATAATAATAATAATAATAATAATAATAATAATAATAATAATAATAATAATAATAATAATAATAATAATAATAATAATAATAATAATAATAATAATAATAATAATAATAATAATAATAATAATAATAATAA
>OZ038487.1:25592911-25595411 GCA_964036315.1 Acanthosepion esculentum
ATTATTATTATTATTGTTATTATTATTATTATTATTAGCTTTGATTTCTGTTTTATATTCATGTCCGCCTGGATCCCAACCAGAAACGTAAGGTCAGAAATTACATTATCACATTTTCCACAGCACATTTGTGCAAAAAACATTTTTTTTGTATTTATTTGAGTCATGGGCTTGCAGGAATCCCTTCAATGAGTCTACTGGAATCTTTTTCCAAACAATTCGAAGGCTCCACCTACAACAAGGATTGTTGATGTTTTCATGTACCACATTTTTGTGATTTATAATTCATTATTATTATTATTATTATTATTATTATTATTATTATTATTATTATTATTAACTGTTAAGAGAATATTGCGATTTAATAAAAGAAAAAGAAAAGAAAAAGCACAGTGTTTTACAATATTAAACAATATTTCAACAGAATATCTTCTTCAGGTTATATTTAAACAACTTTTTTAAGTATAAATGTATATGTATATATATAAAAATATATTATATATTTTTATACCTAAAAAAATGTTTAAATATAACTTGAAGAAGTTAAATTGAAATATTGTTTAACATTGTCAAACTCTGTTTGTGTTTTTTTTCTTTTATTAAATTGCGTTTTTTTCTTAACTGTTGAAGTATATTGGAAGAGTTACGTCAGCCATTTTGTTTATTAATAATAATAATAATGATGATAAAAATATAATACGAAATGATAATTATATAGACGATAAAGGTATCAACGTTGACTGGCAAAAAGAAGAAACAACACAATGGGGAGCAATGATTTATTAAATACATAATCAAAAAATTATGATGTTTGTTTAGGGTGACGATGGTAGCGGTGTTAGCCGCCTTGAAAATATCTGAGGTAGAGGTTATCGTCTTGAGCATGGAGGTGATATTAGCGAAAGTGGTGGTGAAATAATCCATCTTACAGGTGGTGGTGATGGTGGCGGCGTCTGATGCCGTCGTTATGGATGTCAAGGTGGTCATTTTCAGAGCGGCCACGGCTGCCTCCTCTCTGAGTTTGATTGTGGTGGTGGTGGTGGTGATGTTGGTTTCCCGGCATTGTTGATGGTACTAAAAATGGAAGAACTCTGAAAGGAAACTCAGAAAATTATCTTAGAAATTTTGTGAAAAAAGAAAAATCGAAAAAAAAAAAAAGAAAAGAAACGAAAACAAATTGCATATGAAAAGAAATCCAAATAAACGAAAGTAGATCATTAAGTGCGTGACCTTGTGCGTAGTTACGAGGGGCTACTTAAAAATTCTTACATCAACCCAGTCTCATCATCAGTATTTTAAACTTTAGTCATTGAAATACAGACTTTGTGAAGTTGGTCACATCGAAAACTTTTCCGTATCTCCTTTTATTAGCGGAATTTTGATCTAAACTTGCATAATGTTCGATATATGCTATTGAAATTTACAAGTGAATTAAGTTTATTTACACAGAAGAAATATTTTTTCATGATTAAACTACGGTTATTATGGACACTTCTTGTTATTTTCGACATGTGGAAGAGCAGCAATTCGCTTCAGAGCAGTGGTTCCCAACCGATATTAGGCCATACCCCACTTTGGTATTTCTAAAATTCTGGTGCCTACCCCCTGTAATATTTAATTTTTACATAATCAAGATTTTACTGCAATTCACGCGAAGGAAGCTTAAAAGCCCATTAACTTGGTCTCTAAACAAGCCTCCAAAGACCATGGCGTCCATGAAAGAGAAAAATTTAAAAAAAGAAAAAAAAAGACAGCTAAATATATATAGTTTCAAAACATATAATAGAGAACTGAAAGGCAGACATCTAAAATATTTGAATGAAAGCTTATTCTGTAATATACATTGATCGTTTTAATCATGAAATAATAATGCAAAATGAAATTTGAGCTCACTAGATAACAATTCACTGTTAATAACTCATTCTCGAATTGCCCCCTTATTCTGCTGGTATAGTAAACCGAAGGGTTCGCATGCCCCATCGAAATATTACCATACCCCACCGGTGGGGCATGTGCCTCACGTTGGCAATCATTGTTTTAGAGCTAGATTGATTGATTATCCAAACAGAGGACCCGTCCTGGGTAAGACGTTAAACTGCATCCGCGTCCTGGGTAAGACATTAAACTACGTCCAGCAACAAGGCACTGATGAGGAGGTTTTGAGGAGCGTGTAACCACCTCTTAATTGCTGGTGTTCCCAGGTCCACCCTGACCCGGGGTGGTAGCACTTGTTAGGGCCAAGCTATGGGCAAATAGTTAACTATTACCAGCAATACTTTTTTGAAACAGATTATTACCAGCAATACAATTTTGAAGGAAAGATATTACCAGAAACAGATTTTTGATATTACCAACAATAAAAATGTTGTCGGCATTAAATAACCCACTGAGGCTGATATGCCGTAAAACAAAATAAACCAAACCAATCTAAACCAAAGAATACATATTCTATTTATACGTTACTACCCTAAAAATGTTGTCGGCATTAACTAACCCATTG
>OZ038487.1:25600411-25605411 GCA_964036315.1 Acanthosepion esculentum
TCATCTTTGTAAGCCTGTTAATATCCATCTATCTATCTGGAGAGAAAGGTAGATGAGAGAAAAAGTAACATTGTACTGATAAATCATCAGTTATCTCCTCTTAAGTTGTAGTAGGTATAAAAAGCACCCTGTTAAACCCGTCAGTAGACGAGTAGTCAGAGTAAGGTGCAATAAGGTTTTGGCATTAGTTTATTCACTGGTTCTGTTTTTACTACATATATAATTAGGGATTTAAGCCCCAAATACTCGGAGATTATGAAGTCGTTATTCATAGCATACAATAAATAATCGATACTATCTTTTTGGCAGTACAAACACCTAAACTATCAATTGATAAAATAAATGAGATGAGAAAGGGAAATGTTGATAAATATAGCGTTAGTTTAGCAAAATCAGAAAGCAAGTGTAATACAAACAATCTTCAAGATAGTTTTACAAACAAAAACTAATAGATAAAAAAGGCCCGGTTCACGCTTCTTCTCAATCTTAAGAACAAAAGTAGTGGTTTATGTCTTGTTCCCCATTTTGGATTGGGTTTCTGGTTCCTTCTCCTTAAGTCTTCTTGTTCTCTTTCACTCGCAGTTGCGTCTTAGTGGCATTATACCCTTGCTTGGGATGAGATGATTAAAAATAAACTGTGGAAAAAAATGAAAGAAATAATAATCGATTATTTGAACATTGTTCAAAAATAATTATTCGAAAAAATATTTGTTCGAATTGTAAATTGTTTGAATGAAAATTAATCGAAACGACAATTATATTAAATGATTTCGAAATGCAAAATTCTTTATCGCAATAAAAATGTCAAAATTAAAAGAGGAAATACACAAATAATTATTCGGAATACAAATATCATTAATAAGACAATTTCGTAAGAATAAATTCTAATAACCTTAAGTTATATGATACTACACGCAAATAGTCAACTACTGAAGAGTACATTATTTACATTATTCGGACTATTGAAGAGTACTTGTTAAAGGATGCCACTAATATTTAAGTTAACCATTTACGTCGCGGCATTTCTTGGCACTCTTGATATTTTGGCAACCTGCTGTTACTTTTGCAATAAGAATTTCTTGCAAGTTTTATTTTCTTTTATGAGCCTCTGAGAATTTCCATATTGTAGGATGATGGGATGACATTTGCTGCAAAAAAGCCCAACGCTATCCTTCAAGGACGTTATTATTTCTAAGTAAATCGGCATTGACTCTGTCAAAGCGAGATCCCATTTGTATTTCGAACATAGGTAGTTCGAATAATTACCAGTTAGTCTAATTGTCCTTTCGATTAATTTTCATTCGAACAATTTACAAACAGAATAAATGTTTTTTGAATAATTTTTCCGAACAATTATTTTCGGAGAATTTTTTCGATACGCAATAATCAATACATATATAAATACGATTAAATATGACAATCAATATGTATATTATAAATTAATTACAAGAAATAATAATGGGGAATTATGTTAACATAGTAGTTTTAAGTAATATTTACATTTGTTTATGACCCCTTATTTTTTTTTTATCTATCAATCTATCTATCTATCTATCAGCCTGTTCTTTCTTTCTTTCTATCTATCTATCTATCAGGCTGTTCTTTCTTTCTTTCTTTCTATCTATCTATCTATCAGGCTGTTCTTTCTTTCTTTCTTTCTATCTATCTATCTATCTATCAGGCTGTTCTTTCTTTCTTTCTTTCTATCTATCTATCTATCTATCTATAAATCTATCTATCTATCTATCTATCTATCAGCCTGTTCTTTCTTTCTTTCTATCTATCTATCTATCAGCCTGTTCTTTCTTTCTTTCTATCTATCTATCTATCAGCCTGTTCTTTCTTTCTTTCTATCTATCTATCTATCAGCCTGTTCTTTCTTTCTTTCTATCTATCTATCTATCAGCCTGTTCTTTCTTTCTTTCTATCTATCTATCTATCAGCCTGTTCTTTCTTTCTTTCTATCTATCTATCTATCAGCCTGTTCTTTCTTTCTTTCTATCTATCTATCTATCAGCCTGTTCTTTCTTTCTTTCTATCTATCTATCTATCAGCCTGTTCTTTCTTTCTTTCTATCTATCTATCAGCCTGTTCTTTCTTTCTTTCTATCTATCTATCTATCTATCTATCAGCCTGTTCTTTCTTTCTTTCTATCTATCTATCTATTCATCTATCTATCAATCTATCTATCAGCCTGTTCTTTCTTTCTTTCTATCTATCTATCTATTCATCTATCTATCAATCTATCTATCAGCCTGTTCTTTCTTTCTATCTATCTATCTATTCATCTATCTATCAATCTATCTATCAGCCTGTTCTTTCTTTCTTTCTATCTATCTATCTATCTATCTATCTATCTATCTATCTATCTATCTATCTATGTATCAGGCTGTTCTTTCTTTCTTTCTTTCTGTCTTTCTTTCTGTGTTTCTATCTATCTATCTATCTATCTATCTATCTATCAGCGTGTTCTTCATTCCTTTCTTTCTTTCTTTCTTTCTTTCTTTCTTTCTATCTATCTATCTATCTATCTATCTATCTATCTATCTATCAGCGTGTTCTTTCCTTCTTTCTTTCTTTCTTTCTTTCTTTCTTACTTTCTATTTATCTATCTATCTATCTATCTAGTCATTGCGAGCGAGAAAGAGACAGAAATAATGAAAGAGAAAATGAGAGAAAAATGGAAGGGAAAATAGTGACAGAAGGAGAGAAAAAAAGTGAGAAAGAGCTAGAGAAAAAATATAGAAAAAAAAAGTGAAAAGATGAGAAAGAGAAAGCGTGAGAGAGAAAGTATAAAAAGACAGATATTACGGAAAAAGGTGAGTCAGAAGTAGAGAAAGAGAAAATAAAAAAGGAAGAAGAAAGAAAAATACATTGAAAGAGAAAGGAAGCGAGAATAATAGAGAAAGAGATAGAAATGAAAAAAAAAGAGGAACTGAGAGAAAAACCGGAAAAATGAAAGAAAGAGTAAAATATATAGAGAGAGAAGGAGAAAGAGAGAGAGAGAGAGAGAGAGAGAGAGAGAGAGAGAGAGAGAGAGAGAGAGAGAGAGCGTGTAATTAACATATTCCGTCAAATCATTACAATTGTACTGAAGGGATTTTTTTTTATTTAAATTAATATAACAATATATATAAGCAATGTTTTTTTTAAAGAAAATAGTTTTAAATGTGTTCACATGAAATTACTTATATTCTTTTACAATGTGATAATATTTTTTTCTTTTTCTCTTTATTTTTCTCAACAAAATATTATACTTTTGCTGCAAAATAAAATTTGGAAGATAAACGATCTATTTCTCCGATCCTGGCGATCTTGAAAATGAAAAAAAAAAATAGGTAACAAAAAATAATCCACTGATTGCTGCATTTTAAAAAAATTATTGATACAATAAAATGAATTAAATCATTATAAATTTTAATCAATTTCATATATCAAAGTCTGTCTTCGCGTCGATGATTGAATGCAGGAGTTATGAACAGTAATTTATTTAATCAAGTCTATATAGCCTTGTACATAAGCGTATAGACAAAGAAAAAAGACAAATCTCACCTTTCAGTAAGACAAGTTTAGTCGGGCGTGTGGCCAAAACAACTTCAGTGAGAGTTACCTGCACAACGAATGTCCTCATTTATAAGAGGTGTCTCATATTTTGTTTTGCATGCGGATGTAAAACTGCAGAAGGAAATTTGTTTTAGCAGTGTCGAGAAGCTTCCAGCGAAAAGAGGTTTTCAACTCTAGTTTTCAAAAGAGGGCGCCAGGAATTATTGCAAACCTGTTAACACACATACATATATATATATATATATATATATATATATATATATATATATATATATATATATATATATATATATATATATATATATATATAGGGTGTCCATAAATTTCGTGTGCACTTTAAAACATTTATAACATTATTTGTATTTGCGATAGAAATAATCTGTAAAAATGTTATAAAGTTTAATGTACCTAGTTTTAAGTATAGCTAAAATAACTAATGTGATTTCAGACATTACTGTAAATCAGTTGGCAAATGTTTTCCGTGAACTGCAAAATCGTATTACTCTTTGTATTGCTAATGATGGAGGACATGTAGATATTTTTATATACGAATAACTAATTGTGCCATAGCCTACAGATTTTCAAAATAAATAAAACAGATATCTCCATAAGATATCTTTTATTAGGAACTGCCATTTTTGCATTCTCAGTCTTGCAAGGAAGGAACCTCTTCCATGGACCGTCATAATAATAATTTACGATGATTTTTTTATAATATATATTTTTTATAGTTCTAATAATCTTTTATGCTAGATTTCAACTCTTTATATTGATTGTACGCATTTTTTTTTAAAGATATCAAATTTTGTCTTTGATTTTTACGCAAAGTGTAAAAATTCAGTTTTTTTTCGATTTTTTACCTTCAAGGTTGTAATTTTTTACAGCCAATTTGGACTGAAAAGCGGCACTGAAGAATTATCTATCAAACAAAAAAATTTCATCGAAATCGGATGAAAACTGTGGAAAGGCATAAACAACATCCGATCAAACACATACATACAGACACACATTTTGAGAATTATAGATATAGATAATATTATTGTAATTATTTAAAGTATTTATTTTTTATTAAAGTTTTTATGAAAGATATATATCCAAGAATAGATAGTAAATAGTAAAACGTTGCTGAGTGTTATAATGGACAGGAAGTAGTGGAGAGCCATTGTTGCCAAGAATTTGAACTGAAAACAGGCACTGAAGAATTATCTATCAAACAAAAAAATTTCATCGAAATCGGATGAAAACTGTGGAAACGCATGAACAACATCCAATCGCGCGCGCGCTAACACACACACACACACACTCATTTTGAGATTTATAGATATAGATAGGTAAGCACCGACATAAACAAGCCGACACACTAGGCAAAATTTGAACCCCAGTTATCGGTACAATTAGTTATTTTAGCTCAGTTCAAGCACCAATTTCAGGCCTCA
>OZ038487.1:25622911-25627911 GCA_964036315.1 Acanthosepion esculentum
TATTCTTAGTGAAATAAAATTAAATTAAATACAAGACAACAGCAAGAAAAAAAATGTATGAAAATAAACAACAATGCAAAAAACAGTGACATTTTAAAAATAATAATTTGCTCTTTTCAAAGAAAGATCTCTGTTTAGCAAGTGAACGAAAGCAGCGTTCAATTCTCTTCTCAGTGGACGGAGTAAGCCCCGCCTCTGCGAAGAGTAATGAGAAAAGATGGTATGAGAATGCTGGGAGTGACGTCAGACGAATCTCAGCCTCTCACTACGCAAGCTAAAGGGAGAGATGCAGGGAAAGGGCGAACATGCGGAAGAGAGGAGAGAAGAGAGTGGGGAATAAGAAAAATAATGTAACAGAGAGTGGGATAGAGAGACAGAGAGTGGGGGCAAAACAGAGAGAAATAAAAAGAAAAAAGAGAAGACGGAATGATAAGATGACGTTTATCGAGGCAGGATGGAAGAGGAATGATGCACTGAAGACAAGAGAGGGAAAGAGAGAACGAATGAAATATATGTATAAAAATAAATGAAAGAAAAGAAAGAAAGAAAAGCGTTAAAGAAGACTTATGAACTGAAAGAGAGAGAGGGAGAGATAGAGAAAAAAGGACGTTTTGAAATATGTCCGAGATTTAGAAAGTAAGAACAAATATAAAGAGAGATAAAGAAGACGAAGAAAATTTAATGAAGATGAAGTAAAAGAAAGAAAGAAAGAAAGAAAGAAAAAAAGAAAGAAAGAAAAAAGAAAGAATGAAAGAATGAAAGAAAGAAAAAGAATAAGAATAAAATTTAGTTAAATGGAGAAAACAATGGAGGATAAAACTGAAGGGAAAAGGAAAAAGAGGAAAGAGAAACGAGGAACAACGAAAATAAAAAAAAAGAATGAAAAAGATGAGGAGTAGAATGGAGAGAGAAAGAATGAAAAAGAAAAGCTTTAATATGAAATACACACATACAGACACACACACATGCACAAACGCATACACACGCACGCACAATCGTGTATGTACAAATGAATGTGATTAAAAAAAAGCCCGCGCTCATCTCTGACGTCATCTTAATGGTGGAACTAAAAAGATTTCGCTAAATCAATTAAGACGTAGTTATTCTAACACAACGAAATGGAATTAAACCCTCACACAAGCCAAAAGGGGAAAAAAAGAAATCAAGCAATGATAAAAAAAAGACGTACAGTGAAAAAAAAGAAAGGTAAAATAGATGACGAAATAACATTTTCTTTTAAAGAAAAAAGGAAAGACAGGCGTTGAAAAGATTACATCAATCTAGATAATATCAAGTTCCACGGTAGTGTTTTAAAAAAATAACGTTTGGTGAAGGCGGGAAAATAGGGAAGAGTAATTGTTCACAGAACACAGAATCTTCGCCAAGAGAAAAAAAAAGTGAAACATTATAAGTTCGCAATTAACAGGAAGAAAATAGGACGATTAAAAGCAACGAAAATTTAAAAAAAAAGGAAAAGAGACGGTCTTTTTTTTTCTTAAACTATCTTTTTCTCTTCTAAAATACAAACAGCAAATGCATGTATGTTTAAATTGAATCGAGAGCGGAAAAGAATATAATAAAAGTATTACTAATATTCTTACAGTTTTTTTTTTTTTTTTAATAAAAAAAGAAACAGAAGATAAATGAAAAATAAATCTTTGAAGATAATAAAAAAAAAGAAAAAGCGATAAAATATGACAATATCTCAAAGGTCATTGAAAAAAGAAATCGAACGTTAATGAAACGTTAAGGAATGAAAACGGATTTTAGAAACGTTTTAGAGGGCGAAGAAAAGCCAGAGACAGACATGAATAAGCAAGCACGCATACACACACACACACACACACACACACGCACGTTCGATCTGAATTTTCATTACAAGAGCAGTTGATCTCGTTGCAAGTGATTTAATCATATCTGCGTCAAGATCAGAAACAATGCGGACATATCTTAACATACATCTAAAGCTGCATACGAACATAACGATCACTCACTCTCTCTTTTAAAGCTACAATATATATATATATATATATATATATATATATATATATATATATATATATAATAAAAAGACTTAAACACTAATACTCCATGGTCATAATTTATTCCATTGGAATCGTAAATACGATCCAATTCATCAGACCTACAAATTCAAGAAGAAAGCTGAAAATGTATGAGAGTGTGGGGCGAATGCTAGAGTGAGTGTAATATATACATACATACATATATATATATATATATATATATATATATATATATATATATATATATATATATATATATATATATATATGTATATGAGTGTGCGTGTGTGTGATATCAAGCTGAAAGATTTTCAGCCCGACTGAGAAAATCTTTCCTTCGAAATTGTGATACTTGGCAATGCTTTTAGATGTGAGATGGGCCAATAAATTTTTAGCACCCATCCACCATCATCATCTATTTATCTATCTCCTTTTCTCTCTGTGTGCGTGTATGTATGTGTGCGTGTGTGAATGTACATGAAAAAATGTACTAAAGTCATTTTGACAAATCTCACATGTCACATACATGCATTTGGGCAAATTAAATTTGGAATGAATTTAAAATTTTTCATGAAGATCACTTTAGTCTGGAGCAAAATCAAAATAATCGAAGTGTCTTTGAAGATCGAACTCGCTTTCAAAAAAATTACAAGTCTAGCTGACCGATTACGCCACTTCACTAAGTGTCGATTAATGTATTTTACTGAAGCGACACACCCACACTATATATATATATATATATATATATATATATATATATATATTCACACGTTTTGATATAAGTATGTCTAATTTAAACCATCTAACTATATATATATATATATATATATATATATATATATATATATATATGTATGTATGTATGTATGTCCTCTTCGGTGTATGCTGTAAGAAATAAATAGAAAGTCTAAGTTTCACAAGTAAGGTAGTCATCACGCGATATTGAATCGATACAATGTCTTCCAATAAAAAGTGCAAACGAATTTAAAGACATCTGAAATGAGAAATTTTGTAAAATGGACGAATGTGAATAAAATGATGATGACTTACTATTGAATCCGACGTTTCATTGTGGTACTCCATGAGCAGAAGGCTTCATCATTTTGGGGCCAGAGAAGTACGTTTGCCTGAAAAGCCCTTATCAGTTCTCCGTCCAGTACTACAATACAGACAAGACGAACAAATGATAAGGAGTCATTGGCAGTTTTAGAAGCTTTACAAGAATTTTTCGACCAGGCATAACATTTGCCTTTCATCCGCTTCTCCGGTAAGTATGACTCCTCTGTGTATATCCCACCGTCCAGGATGTCTCTCTGCTCGAGTGAATGGATGTGAGACCGATGGTCCAGATCCGATGCGATCTGGTACACGATTGCGTTCTTGGTAACAATATTCCACGAATAGAACAATGGTACCCGAAGAAAGGACAGAGCAGTGCGCACGCTCGATCGCAAGTCGGAATGGAAGAGAAAGGCCCCGAATCCAAGCGAACAGCACTCCAATTCGTCGGGGGGGGGTGAGGAGAGGAGGTAGGAGGGAAGGTAGCAAGTGAAAGCAAGAGGGAGGAAGGAGTGCAGGAGTAATGGAAGAAACGACTTGAAATGGGAGGGAAAGGAGAGGAAAGCACTTGAAGAGAATGATCGCGTGAGGGAGAGTGAAGCGGAGACGAGGACGACGAAAGAAAGAAAGAAAGAAAGAAAGAAAGAAAGAAAGAAAGAAAGAAAGAAAGAAAGAAAGAAAGAAAGAAAAGGAGGTAGGAAGAAATCTCTTGGAGAGAGATTTTTGAACTCAGGAAATAAATGCGGAAATACTGGAAAAGATAAAAATAAAATGATTCTTGAATAAACTCTTTCTTCATTTTCTTATTCTGTTTCTTTCATTCGCTTCACATTTGTGGAGCTTTTCTTTCGCTTCTTTCTTTCTTTTTTTTTCAATTCTCTTTGGCTAAAAGAAAATAATTAAACAGCAAATTACAGGAGAAAAAAACACAAAAATCACAACTTAAGAAAGAAAAGACTTCATAATTTCAAAGGAGAATAAAATAATTTCGAAATTGATAAAGAAGACGAAGACATTTATAAAGAAGAACGACATATTTTCCAAGAAGAAGAAGAAGGAGAAGATGAAAAAGAAACATTTTAAATCAGTATCAATTCCAGGAGCAACTATGAACAGACAAATAACGAAATAAAGCAATGATTAAAATGCAATAGAACCGAATAAAATAGTTCAGAAGTGAAGAGAAATGGACGTTTTCCAAAACACATATATAGTAAAAGTAAGTCTTCTTGGCTCCATCCTACGGCCCGCACATGCGCACACCTACCAACAGACAATGTTCGGAAATACGTGTATTCACCAGTTCGTACGGGTAGATGTAAGCGGGTGTGCATCGAAATATTAAATTATACGTCAAGCAAATCTGCAAAGAGTGGTCGAGAGAAGCCAACAGGGAAAGAGAGATTGTTTTAGCGTATAAAACAGAATAAACCAATTCTGCTAGAAATAAATTGTCGGAATCTGAGTAACCAAAAACGAAATTGTAAGTTCTTGGGCATTTTTTCTTCTATCATTTTTTTCTTTTTCTTTTTCATTCTTTTTTTTTTCTTTCCTGTTTTCTTTTTTCTTTTTCCTTTCGTTCAGTAAAAAAGGCCCGAAGCACGAGACTCTACCGATACTGGGTTAAATTATTGGTAAATTTCTGTCCTTGAGGAGGAAATGAATAGCAACAAGGCTGAAAACTGAAAAGCTTGGAATATTTTAAGAATTGAAGTTAAGAAAAAAAAAAAGAGCAAGAAAGACCGGAGACGAACTAGAAACGACACAAGCGTTTCGAACACAATTTAAATCTGAAACTGAAGATTCAGCTGAGATATTCGATGGATATGAAAGTCAATAAGGACAGGAGAGAATGGTGAAATGAAAAGATTTCTTTTGAGGTGGGGGGGAGGCTGTGCTGTACGGGTGGTGAGTGGT
>OZ038487.1:25632911-25635411 GCA_964036315.1 Acanthosepion esculentum
AGAAGGAGGGAGTGAGGAGGAGTCTGTCGGGTTGGAATGAAGCTTTCAAGTGTTTGACTTTCCTCCAACTTCTCCCGACAGAATTTCAAAATCCAGTCATGGGACGGGCATCTCTCACGCGGCTCTCCAGAGAAACAATAGCAACAAACAAACAAGCAAAAAACAAAAAAAAAAAAAAAGAAATAATATTACAAGTAGTAAGAGCAGTACTAATAGTTGCTGCAGTACACTGCTACTTGTCTTAATAGCACACCTTCCGAAATCGCCATCATCACCGTCATCTCGTAAGATCACATTACCAGGATCATGATGAGTACTACGAAGCGACTAAGTGTACTATTACTGAGGTTACTAAGAGTACTATTGGAATCATGATTTTAAGTGATGGTGATGAATGGTGGTGGTTGGGGGGGGGGGGGGGTGAAGATAAAGAAAAAGAGAAAAAACAAAAGAAGGTGGATTGATAAAAACGGTGTGCAAGCATAAATGTCATGTGACCAGAAGAGAACAGAATTACTGTAGGAGTACATTGACGCAATGATGATTAGTATTTCCAAATTAGGGAAATCATTATTATTACTACTACTATTATTATTATTATTATTATTATTATTATTATTACAGACTTTAAAAAAAATAGGGTATGAAAACTAATTCTTTTGACATTAAGGAGAAAAGACGCGGGAGAGGAACATTGATGGATATTGAAATTATTCGAGACGATGATGATGATGCTTTAAAAAAAAAAGAAAAAGATTAAAAATGGAGAACGGATGGATAGAGACGGAAAAAAAAGAAGAACTGAAAGATGATGCGTGGCAGGCTGGGGAATGAATATTATGGGATGGGAGGATCTAGAAAGAAAGAAAGAAAGAAAGAAAGAAAGAAAGAAAGAAAGAAAGAGCTAGCAAGAATTAAACAAAAGACGACAATCAGGCGAATTTATTTTGGGGAGGCAATGCAACAAAAAAAAATAAGAAGGGAGGTACAAAATAAAGAAAATAATCCAGAACAAGAGAGAGAGAGAGAGAGAGAGAGAGAGAGAGAGAGAGAGAGGGAGAGAGAGAGAGAGGCGACTTTACATTTTGGATGTGTAAGAAAGTGAGAAAAAACAGAGAGTGAAAGAGAAAAGGATAAGCAAGAAAGAAAGAAAGATAGAAAGGCAAAAACAGAGAAACACACAGGGAGAAAGAGAGAGAGAGAGAGAGAGAGAGGGAGAGAGATTAGCATCTAATGGAATAATCTATTTTGGTATGGATTACAGAAAGAAAGAAAGAAGACACTATGACAATAAATAGTGTATGTGGGCGTGTGTGTGTGTATGTGCGTGTGTGTGTGAGAGAGAGAGAGAGAGAGAGAGTGAGAGAGAGAAAGCGAGGGACAGAGAGGCAATAACCGAGCAAGAGAGAAAAAAGGCGTCAGTATCATCTGGACGAATTCAAAATTTAAAGAAAGAAAGAAAGAAAGAAAGAAAGAAAGAAAGATAGAAAAAGTCAATCTGAAAATAAAGTGTATGTGCGTGTGAGAGAGAAATACACACACACGCACACACACACGCGCGCGCACACACACACACACATATATATATACACTGGATCTACTGAACGAATTTCTTTTACATCTACAGGTTAAATTAGTACATCCATACTTCAGGTATGAAAAGGGATCGGACATTTCTTATGCAGTTTGTTATTACATAAATTCGAAGATAAACACTTTTTAACTCCTATTAATCTCCTTCATCATAGACAATACATGCACAACTTATAGTGGTCATATCAGTGGTTGTACGATAACCGGGAGCCTCTTAATAACAAGTCAAACAGTTTGAATATTAATGCACGTTGGAATAGTGTTTGTTAACAACCAGTATTAATATTCATTGGGTTTGGTGCTGGTTTTGGCACTGATAGTAATCAGAGGGGGTCTCCGTGGGTTGAACGACGTGGGTGATATTTCTAATAAGATTCACTGAAATGAGAATGACGGAGAAGGAGCAGGTGCTGGGGGTGGTGGTAATCTCAGTTTTTGGTAGTTTTAACAGGGTGGTAAGGAGCGGGGTGGGGTGGGTGTAGAGAGGGTGAAATGGGAGAGTTGGTGTTTTTGTACCAGAGGAAAATCGAAGAATTTTCGCATAAAGTTGAATATTCCGAATAGGAGACGTAGAGGCTTGGGTTGGGGTTGAGGGTAGAAGGGGTATCGGAGGGTGGCGGGTCTTTGTGGATCATGACTCAAAAGAGTGATGGAGAAGCGGGGGTGGGAGGGAGGATGGAAAAGAAGAGTGAGGGGAGGGGTAAAGGAAAGGGTGGAGTAAGTTGTTCAGTGGGGCGGAAGGAATCGGGCGAAGGTTTAGAGTGGAGACTGGGGGACTGAGATAACAGAAGAGGAGGGGAGGAAGTGGGTAGGTTGGTGGTAGGTGGAAGGGGTTGGGGGTGGCTGTAAGTGGTACGGCTCTTAAAAGCGAAAGTAGAAATGACTGACTGGGCGATTTAGTGAGTAA
>OZ038487.1:25650411-25662911 GCA_964036315.1 Acanthosepion esculentum
ATATGACAAGGGTCGGCAACCTTTTGCTAACTATGTGCTGACTTAGGGTTTTAAAATCATTCAGTGTGCCAACAGCATACGTATTTTTATACAAGTCAAAGGCAATATACCTGTTGTACAATATATTATATATAGTATATGTTTCATGAATTCATATCAAGGAAATTCTTTATAACAGGGGTCGGCAACCTTTTGCTAACTATGTGCTGACTTAGGGTTTTAAAATTATTCAGTGTACCAACAGCACACGTATTTTTATACAAGTCAAAGTCAATATACCTGTTGTACAATATATTATATATAGTATATGTTTTATCAATTCATATCAAGGAAGTTCTTTATAACAGGGGTCGGCAACCTTTTGTTAACTATGTACTGACTTAGGGTTTTAAAATCATACCAACAGCACACGTATTTTTATACAAGTCAAAGTCAATATACCTGTTCTGCGATATATTTTATATAGTAGATTTTTTAAAAAAATCTATCTTCAACACTATTCTGTCAATCATTTATACAAACGTCTACGTTAGGTAGGCAATTCGTTGCTTTCCTCTGTCCCTGATGCTTCCAGTATGTCCTGCTAGTGTCAAATTATCCAAGCCATTTTTCCTCATTATAAGCCTTAGCGCAGGTGTCGGCAAGCTTTTGCCTTACTTTGTGCCCACTTAGTGTTTTAAAAGCATTTAGTGTGCCAACAGCACACGTATTTTTATACAAGGTCAATATACCTGATCTACAATATATTATATATAGTAATATATAGTATATATACTTTAGTATATATTAAAATTGAAACAGCTAAATATCTTCTTTGCGTTGTAGTAGTTATTGGTTCCGATTTTGTGAGGTCATTGCGGCTGCGTGCCATTGGAAATTGCTTGGAGTGCCATTCGTGGCACGCGTGCCGCAGGTAGCCGACCTCTGATATATGAGACAAGCTTATTAAAAGTATTACAACGGATACAAGCTTGACTACTAATATATATTCTCAGGTGCCAAATAAAAAGGTGGATTGTGATAAACAGTGAGCATTCGACAATTAGAAAATGTAATAAACAAGGTGTTTAACAAACAGGGGGGGGGGAGAGAAAAACTAATAAACGGAGGGTGGGGTAGTCGGTAAATGAATATGTGGATATGAAATGATGTCTTTTATACATTAACACAACCCCAAAGATTTGAAACAAATACGTCTAGCAATGTTTTAAAATGCATTTAGCAAAATTGAAATTGTTTCCATGAAGTTTTGGCTGCGTTATAAGATAAATATATTTCTACCAAAAATATTCCCAAATTAGTAAGCTGTAGGATGCTGATAAGTTTTACACGGGTGGGAAAAATGTCAAAATTAATAAATAGTGGGAAGGGAATATTTATTTGGGATTCGTGAGCAGTGAGTTTACACGATGAAGACCGAATATGCAGCGTCCCGGGTAAGACGATAAACTACATCCGAAAGCAAGGCCACTGCTCAGGAGGTTTTGAGGAGCGTGGAACCACCTCTTAATTGCGGGTGTTCACAGGTCCACACTGACTTGGGGTGGTAGCCCCTGTAAGGGTCCCGGCTATGGGCAAATAGTTAACCTTCAAACTGGGATCAAAACGTGTAAAAATAGGTTTTAATACGAGTAATCCATTTTTGTAAAAAAATCTTACTAGCAATAAATTTTTGAAGAAGAATTATTACAAGCAATACTTTTTTGGAAAAAAATATTATCAGCAATACTTTTAAAAATTTTTTTTACCAACAATACATTATTACCAGCAAGATTTCTTTGGATAAAAATATTATCAGAAGTACTTTAAAAAAAAAATATTGCCAGCAATAAATTTTGAAGAAAAAATTATTACCAGTAATACATTATTACCAGCAATACTTTTTTGAAAAAAAATATTACCAGAAATAGTTTTTTTAAATATTACCAACAATAAAAATTTTGTCGGCATTAAATACCCCCTTGAGGTTGATATACCGTAATACAAACCAAACCAAACCGAATGTTCAGCACTACCCAAGTTATAGAAATTTATGCGCATACATACATACATATAGTATAGTATAGCTGACCACTAGTATTTGAGGATACCCGTCTACTAGAGCGGCTAGCCAATCCCTATTGCAGACTCTCGCTCAGGCACATTTGTGTTTGCTCCACACCCACTCCCACATAGCCCACCTGTGGTTTATATTGCAACTATGCTGAGCAGACCTTAGTTACAGTTTCTGGGAAAGAGCGTGTTATCTAGCGTGATCAACAATTTGGACACGTCCAGCACACTCAAGCCATCGGACACGATGACTTGTATCTTCGTGTCAGCAAGGGTTCCGTCTGCACAGTTTCACTCACAAGGCTTGGGTCAACCTGTGGTATGGTTTTCAGGCACTTTCCACTCTGGGATCTACCTCTCCAATCCAATAACATCAGGAAGTCTCTTTCCAGACAAATCGACCATGGTGAGGTTCGGGTCTCATGGTCAATATGCGAACGTTCTAGCCACTCGGGTTCGGCCATACATACATACATACTAATTACGTCTGAATAGTGATTTCGAACCTCACTGTGTGCACTCATAGGTTTGACCTGATGCCACATCAAACCTACGCTTCGTAAATCACTATACATATATACATACATACAGGTGTGTTTGTGTGTGTGTGTGCGTGTGTGTATGTGTGCGTGTGTGTGTGTACGAGCGTGTGTACGTGCGTGTGAATCCAATTATATTCATACAGATAATTTGTCACACGCCCGAATAATATGGCTTTATTCAACCTCAAACACAAAGCTAACATACAGATGTTGGTGGAAATTGTCTATACTCATGAGGTAATATTGTTTTCCTTGTTATGCAATATATATGTTCTGCTATAAGAAATACACTTAGCTCTTTTTGGGTTCAGTTTTCATATAATATATACAAACAAATGTATTACCTGTACTATATATTTATATATATATATATATATATATATATATATATATATATATATATATGTGTGTGTGTGTATATTTTTGTGTGAAAGTGTGGAATCTGTATGTGTATGTGTTTTGTGATGAACAAATTAAAACAGAGATCAAAACATTATCTCTCGACTTGACAGAAATCAAAGGTTAGGCAAATCATTTTTATTAATTAAAAACTGTTTTATCTAACACTTGAGATGCAGTTTAATTATCTACGGAACGTACAGTCGGTTGATATATATTTTTTAAAATTTTTAGTTTGATTTTTTATTTAGTATTAATCTTCTGTTTCTAAATATTAAGGACTTTGATTGCAAAATCGGCTTACCTGAATACCGTTACCCTCCAGAAATACTCAGCACTAATTTTTTTCTTATCTTTTAATTCTTAGCGACTTGGATTGTGGAATCGGAGAGCCGAGTTCGAATTCCAGTCGAATCCATTACATTCACTTACGTGCTAATATCCTTAAGAAAGGTATTAACCCTCTTCTTCTCCCTCCAACTATGGGTAAATAGCAGGACAGACTGTCTTCTATAAGCTTGGATGGTAACTGGTCTAGGAGAAAGACAACTCTGAATTCAAAACCTGCAGAGGGTCGTTTGGGGACCTTGTGTTACGCAGTGCACCAGGTTTCTGTATTCGGCCATTCAAAAAGTGTGGTTGGTTCTGCACAAAACCTTCACCACTATAATCAAATCTCACGTGGAGGTGTCGGGCTGTTGGTTCCTAGGAACTGATCGGCTTGACCCTGATACGTCGAATTCGACGAGAGACTCGAGTATATACATATATATATATATATATATATATATATATATATATATATATATATATATATATATATATATATAGATAGATAGATAGATAGATAGATATAGAGAGAGATATATTCGTATTTGGAAAAACGTTCATGAATGTATGCTTCGAGAATAATATTCATGAATGTTTTTCCAAATGTATATAACTTATAACACAAACATATCCAAATTTATTACATATATGTATCTCTCTCTCTTTCTCTCTCTCTCTCTCTCTCTCTCTCTATATATATATATATATATATTAATATAATGTACTTAGGCAGCATCCTTTCTTTTAAACACGTTGTATTAAACGCCAAAGACAACTTCGTCCTGCTGAATTCCTTTTGTATTTTCTCATATTTTCGAATGAGACTTTATTTCAAAATTATATTGATATATACATTTTCCAAAAGACAACCGAGTTCTTTCGAACGATGACGTTCGAAAGTACTCCGTTGTCGTTTGGAAAATATATATACCAATATAATTTTGAAATAAAAAGAAAATCAGCAGGACTAAGTTATATATATATTAATGTATATTTGGGTAGCATCTTTTCTTTGAAACATCTCTCATTAAATATAAGAGACAAGGAAAATTTAGTTAATTTTTAGTTTTAGTTTTCTAGCGTTCTTACTTTCTCAAGTTTTTCCGTTTGGTGGGAGAAGATGGATTTTCCATTATATTCATTGTTCCAAAGGCATTCGGTCTCTTTTTTAGCAATTTTCAAGGTATGTATGTACGTGTGTATGTATATATATATATATATATATCAAAACCACACACACACACACTCATATATATATATATATATATATATATATATATATATATATATATATATATATATTTATATATGTTCCAAGAAATATGAATATATATATATATACTAACCTTGATATATATATATATATATATATATATATATATACTAACCTTGATATATATATATATATATATATATATATATATATATACCATAATGAGAAGCCACGTATACTTTCTTAATATGTATATATAGAAAAAACAATTAAAAAGTTGTAAATTAAAAAAATATATAATGTTTCTTTTATGAAAGTATTTATTTAAATTTTATATATATATATATTTTATATATATATATATATAAAATATAAATAAATACTTTCATAAAAAACATTATATATTTTTTAATTTACAACTTTTTGTTGTTTTTACATATATATATATATATATATATATATATATATATATATATATATATATATATAAATATATATATACTAACCTTGATATATATATATGTGTGTGAGTATATATATATATATATATATATATATATATATATATATATATATATATATATATATATATATATAAAGTTTAGTAATTTAAATGCATTCAAAAAGAAAAACACTCAGTAATATTCTCCTACTAATTAGTTACACAATTCTTATATATTAAAAAATAAAGTAATCCAGCCATACCTTTTTGCCTGGAATGTCTTGTTTCATCTTGATTTTCCCTCGTCGAGTAAAATATTCATTTTGCTGCCAATTCGTTTCCACCTTTTCAGCACACATGTGTCTCTTATTCATTTGGTTTTAGCTTTTTTTCATTTCATTTCTCTTTTGTTTCATTTTTTTCTTTCGATTTATTTTATAATCTCTTTCTTTCATTTCTTTTTTTCTTTCTTTTTCTTTTCTCTTTTTTTTTTTAAAGATTTTAATTATTTTTTTTTTCTTCGTCTAATTTTTTTTTTTCCTTTCTTTTCCCGGGTGAAGAAAGTGCTGTATTTCAAAGCGTACGCCAATCCGACCACATCATCACACCGACTTCATATTTCTCGCATCCTGCGAAACAAACAAACAAAAAAAGAAAGAAAGAAAAATATAGAAATTTGAACTATCATGTGATATAAAATCTCAAACACGTCATTATCAGCAGCAACTAAAAGTACAACAAAGGAACATTTTTTTTTTAGAAAAATTGAGTTTATAACAATAATAATAGTTATTATTATTAGTAGTAGTAGTAGTAGTAGCAGTAGTATATGACGATGCTTATGCCGACACTGATGATTAAAAAAGAGAAAGAAAAGCTAAATTAACTACAACAAAATGGAAGACACTTTGTGGTAATGGTGGCGGCAGCAATAACTATAGCATGAATATTAATGTTTGTAACGATGTGATTGGTTATCTCAAAGCCGATAATGATATAGAAAGCATCAACAATTCTAAAACAAGGCAAACGAAATCATTATTAAAAATGCTTGGAATACGGGGGAGACTTTCTCTCGTCGGCGAAAGCCTCAGACACTACTCGTGCGAAAGCCTTTTTTTCTGATTATTAATTCAATATTTATATCATGACAACTGTTCTCATTTTTACTGGCGCGGTTCGAACTGTCTCGAGGATCTTTGGCAAAAAAAAAAAAAAAAAATGACGGGAAGATTTCAGATTTGAATTTTATTTTTAGCGAGCCGACAGCTTTATTAAAACTAAAAAGGAAACCAAATAGAATGACATCTTGATTCTGTTTCTCATTTTTTTTTTTTTTTAGTTAAACTCCCCCACCCAAACGGCTAGAGCGAATCCTGAAGCATACTTTGAGGGATAAGGTAGCCAAGTCGACTTGAGAGTCACCTCAAGATACACGATAACATCCTAAATATTAGACCGACTGAGTAAATTGGGTAAGCCGTCCTTAAGGATATGTCTAACTGGGCTCCCACATATAGGATTATGCGCCATTTTTTTTATCAAAGCCCGTCACCTTATTGCGCAGAGTTGGCTTAGGTGCATGTCCACGGTATGCCCTTACTAAAGTGAATATCACGATGGAGATATTGGACGTTTGTCTCCCTGCGACAATTATCTGGTGTGTTGCACTCCCTCACCCAATAATAATAATAATAATAATAATCGAAGTATAAAGACCAGGAAAATTGTGGAAATTGAAAACAATAATATTACCAGCCATAGTAGGTGTGCTTGGAATGATAAAAAAGGAACACAAGAACACATTGAAAAAAATAATCCCTGTAAATCCCATCTTAAGAGAAATACAAAAATTGTTGCGATAAGTAAAGCCCATACACTAAGAAGGACTTTGTTCATGTAACGCTATTGATGTTATACGAGTTAGAAAACGAAATCATGAAATGTGGCCATAGCAACATACCACTACTTGTCTTAGGTCTTTCCGCAGACTTGGTAGGTAGTATGACCATGGAATAAACTATCAAAATACAAAGATCTTGAAGAGGAAATCTAAAACAAATATGGCACATGAGGACATCAATAATTCCAGTTGTAGTTGGAGTCCTCGGACTGATAGGAAAAGGTTCAGATAGATTAATTAAAGAGGTTCTTGGTAGCCCATGCCTTAAAGAAAATACCAAAAATTGTACTCACATGTACAGCAACGCACATTACGAAGAGAATTATCTATGTAAAATGTGTGTGATCGTAGTTCTTTTTTTGTTTACATTGGAAAATGTCCTGAAGGCCTTTCTGACCTTAGGTCTCTGGTTGGGATCCAGAAGGAAATGCGTATACACAGAAAGCAAAGGAAATAATAATAATAATAATAATAATAATAATAATAATAATAATAATAAAAATGCCTCCTTATTGATATGGCAGACCCGGTTACAGAGATAGGACCTGTTACAATTCTATGGGACTACACAATACACACTGACAGAACAATCAAAGCCAACCGCCCAGACATTGTTATTAAAGACCACAAACAAAATAAGTGCCACCTTATTGATATGGCAGTCCCTGTTGACTGCAATGTATCTTTGAAGATATTCGAAAAGCTGTCAAAATACGAGGACCTTGAAATAGAAATCTCAAAAATGTGGCACATGGGAACATCAACAACCCCTGTTGTAGTTGGTGCCCTTGGACTGGTTGGAAAAGATTCCAGTAGACTAATTGAAGTGATTCCTAGAAGTCCATGCCTCAAAGAGATATAAAAAATAGTTCTGACAAGTACAGCCCACACTTTACGAAGGGCTTTATCTATGTAATAAATTTTTTTTTTTGCAGTGGAAAGTGTCATGATGCCATTTCTAACCTTAGGTCCCTGGGCAGGACCGGGAAAGAAATATGTAAACGCCAGATATCAAAGAAATTAAAAATAATAATAATAAATTGAATGTGTTTTCTTATTGATATAGCAGTCCCTGCAGACTGTAATACATTTTTGAAGATCTTCAAAAAATTATCAAATACAAGGATCTTGAAATTGAAATCTCAAAAATGTGCCACATGAGGACATCAACAATTCCAGTTGTTGAAACCATCGGGTTGATTGGAAAATATTCCAGTAGACTCATTCAAGAGATTTCTGGTAGACCATGCCTTAAAGAAATACAAAAAAATATTCTCACAAATACAGCTCACACGTTACGAAGGGCTTTATCTATGTAAAAAGAGTGTGATCTTAGGTTTGTTTTTTTGGGAGGTGTTACAAAATACGCTCAGTGGAAAATATCATGATGCCTTTTCTGACCTTAGGTTTCTGGTGTGGACCCGGAAAGAAATGAATATACACCAGAAATAAAAGGAAATAATAATAATAATAATAATAATAATAATAATAATAATTTAAAATTATTATTATTATTATTTGATTTTCCTGTTCACATTCATTTTAATATTCTAGCCAGGCTAGAAAACAGAACATATATATCGGTTGAAGACATATCAAAAAATGCCTTCCATTGTAATTTACAAAAATATGTGTGTTAAGATTATAACAAAACAAATAAACATAATAGTCTTGAAACAAAAATATATAAAATATATATATATATATATATATATATATATATATATATATATATATATATATATATATATATATATATATATATATATATATAGATTTATCGTGTGCTATATTTATGGGATAAAGTGCTCAATATCAGAGATAGAGCGTATGTAAATATAAATATAAAAGTGAATATTGAAGTCAACACTCAGAGGCGACAGGCTGTTTAATAACTGGACTTTTATATATATATATATATATATATATATATATATATATATATATATATATATATATATATATATATATATATATTATGGAAAAAACGGCAAGACGAGCGGTTTCGCCCTCCCTCAATAGAGTTGAAATCGAGGGAAGACTAAATATTACAATATCAAATATAAAACACAAGAAGCATGTGATGAAATAAAGGTGGATTGATCATATGGAAATAATGTCAAGCCCTAACAGGCATTCCCTTTGTTTACAGAGAGGAGGCTGTCTGGACCTGGCATACATCATTTCCAATACCTTTAAATATATCCCTAAGAAAATAATGTTATAACATCACTACAAAAACAGCCGTTTTGTTTCAATACTTTTGCTGTCATGTCAAGTAATGGTGACAAGACACCGGAAGTGTTGAAACCAAATGGTTATTTTTGTAGTGATGTTATAAAATACTTATGTTAAAATTTTTGAATAAATAATACTAGCTCAACTTTGTATTGAGCATTTTTTTTTTAAATAGTGTTTTTGGTTATTGTAATTTTATTCCATCTATACCAACCCTGTAATTTATATATATATATATATATATATATATATATATATATATATATATATATATATATATATATATATATATATATATATACATACATACACACAGAGGAAATTTATGGTACACGTAATGAGAAAAGTAGTGTCATACCTGGCGGAATTAAGCTAATGGATGACAGAACGTGGTTTGGGGAAGGTGGCAGAGGGACGAAACTTATTGAGAGCCACAATGGATAGGGTGAAGTGGAGAGCCATGATCGCCTATGTGCTGAAATGACACGGATTATAAACAGAAAGGAAAGAATCCTGAGAGTTCCCAAGACATTTTCTGTCACACACACACACACACACACACACACACACACATATATATATGTATATATATATATATATATATATATATGTATATGTGTATATATATATATATATGTATATGTGTGTGTATATATATATATATATATATATATATATATATATATATATATATATATATATATATATATTCTATTCTTCGCCAGCAGCAAAACTCTCGTGAGAATTAACTTTGTTATTATACATCGAGCACTGTTTTATTAACACCAGAACTCAATGTGCTATACTTATAGCCATCAATCCAGGTCGACTGTAGTCATGAGCCAAAGTGAACGACGCATTCTTTTGCTGTATATTATACTCTACCTACATGCAGTTTTGTATTCAGAAATAATTTCTCCCAGACCGGTTGTGCGGATTGGATCTGATTTTTATCATGCCCAGACACTATTGTCTCGACTGTCGATTAGTTGTCTTAATCCACTGTCTGCGATGGACGTTACTAAATTAAAGTACTATAGACTGGCCCGGAAACCCTCATGATTTAAATCCGATCAGGAATCTGTGGTCAATCTGCAAGTAACGACTTCGTGGAATGGACATACAAAGTACTAACATGTGCACTGGGTCGTGTTTCATTGGAAAGATACAAAAAATGTAAATAATAACGGATTCGTTTTTTTTTCCAGTTAATTTGCACACGGGTGTATGTAGTAACGTCCAATCCAGAGATCACACAGCACGCAACAGTAACCCCTTGCGTCTTGTAGTCTTGTGTGAGGTGAATTGAATAAAAAACATATTTAAAGCATATTGATTTACATATGTAGTACTGTAGATACAATGTTAATTTTCTCAATAAATTAAGAACGAGTCTAATTCATTTATCGTCTCTCTTGATTGAAAACTTCTGCAGAAATTATAATTATACCAAATTAAAAAGACAATAAACAACTATTCTTCGAATCAATTTCAAAATAGAAATTTAGTTTGAATATTTTATTTTATTTTTTTTTTTGTTTTCGTTATAGAGATCACCCCCTCTCTCTTCATTTCATAATACATTATTTATTTTTGTAAAAAAATTAGAAAAATATTAAAAAATAAAAATTGTAAATATCTGGAAATGTTTAAATGAGGGACTCTCAGTAAATTCCCTGCGAGTAATTTGGTCTTTTGGTAAATGTAAAACTGTTTGAAGAGTAATGTGATTTTCTGGTGAATGAGTACATTGTAATGAATGAATGGTTCGTGAATCAGATTAACTAGGTTTACGATAGTGAGGACCAGCCCCGCTCTACTTCCCCTTCGACCTTGTACCTCATTATCATCAGGTTGAGAATTCTTCTCGGATTCTCCTGACTCATTCTCTCCAGTCATCTCTGTCAGACATCACTGTCAGCAGGTCCTCCAGATAGCATCCAGAGTCATCTACAAGCTGGTCAATGTAGGTGTGATGAAGTCTTCCAATCGATTTCTTGCCGCGCCATGGGTTCCATAGGAGGGTGTCACTCACAAGTTCTTACTTACTTCTCCAGGAATGACCAGCTAGCCGAAGCCTTCTCTTCTCGGATTCTCCTGACTCCTTCCTTCCAAACATCTCTGTCAGACATCGCTGTCTGCAGGTCCTCCAGATGTCATCAAGATTCATCTACAAGTTACTCAATGTAGGTGTGATGAGGTCTTCCAACCGATCTCTTGCCGCGCCATGGGTTCCATAGGACGGTGTCACTCACAACTTCTTACTTACTTCTCCAGGAATAACCAGCAAGCCGAAGCCTTCTCTTCTCGGATTCTCCTGACTCGTTCCTTCCAAACATCTCTGCATGTCAATCCGAGCCACTATCTATTACAACCAACGTGCCTCCTTTATATATATATATATATATATATATATATATATATATATATATATATATATATATATATATATATAGGCATATCATTAAGTCAGAAGCCTTATAATGAGAAATGCATACTTTTTCTGTTCAACATAATCCCCTTTTTTGTTACCTCGACTTCAATAATTTCAGCGCTATACTCGATTGGCAACCAGCTCGGATTATTTAACTCTTGAAATTGCTAGATCTGGCTGCAATTCTTATGCTAATAGTTTATTTTCTGGCAATTCTCGTTTGTGGAATTTGGTTCCGGCTTCTTGCTTCCCTGTCAACTACAACCATCAAAATTTAAATGAGCGTCGGCGATTGTATCTATCTATGGATTCATTTAATTTATTTTATTTTTTAATTCTCTGGTTTGCCGTGTGATATTAGGAAAGTGAATTGCTTCACATTAACAGAGGAAATTTCCAAAAGCTCCTGAAGGGACACGGCATGTATAAAAAAAGAAGTAGTCCTTCTCTTAGACTGCCTGACACCTAAAGCGAGAAAAGAATCTACGCTGATATATAAGACATAGCCTAGGGAAGAAGAGATTGGTTGATACCATTTCCAAGGGTATTAGTACGAAAGTGAACAAAGCAAACTAGATTGATGTGTGAACACGACTCGCTGATTCCATCCAGAGCGCCGATAGCTGTTAGGCTACCCGTGCATCCATATAGTAGCTCTACCCATTTAAAAATACATATTGTTAAATAAAATTAAACCTTATATTTTTAAACTTCATGTAGTGATTTTCTAAGTGTAGCTTAGATATGGCACAAGGCCGAAAGTATGGGGTACACAGTGAGGATGGAACTCACTACTTAGTCGTAGTTATTCTAGCTTGCTAACCACTA
This sequence comes from Acanthosepion esculentum, assembly GCA_964036315.1. Taxonomy (NCBI): domain Eukaryota; kingdom Metazoa; phylum Mollusca; class Cephalopoda; order Sepiida; family Sepiidae; genus Acanthosepion; species Acanthosepion esculentum. The sequence continues at coordinate 25,662,793 of OZ038487.1, forward strand.
CACTGCCTCGAGATGCCAAACCTAAACTTTACATAAATAGTACTCAGTTACTGGTAAATGAAAAAAGATAATTTGATTCTGCTCGTATAGAAAATATTTGATAATCATTTTAGATTAGC
>OZ038487.1:25667911-25712911 GCA_964036315.1 Acanthosepion esculentum
AGATAGATAGATAGATATGAACAGAATGAGATAGATATGAACAGACTGCGATAGATATTTACATACATACCTATGAACAGACTGAGATAGATAGATAGATAGATAGATAGATAGATAGATAGATAGATGGAGACAGCCTGAGACAGATATGAACAGACTGAGATAGATAGATAGATAGATAGATAGATGGAGACAGCCTGAGACAGATATGAACAGACTGAGATAGATAGATAGATAGATAGATAGATAGATAGATGGAGACAGCCTGAGACAGATATGAACAGACTGAGATAGATAGATAGATAGATAGATGGAGACAGCCTGAGACAGATATGAACAGACTGAGATAGATAGATAGATAGATAGATAGATAGATTTATTTTTCATTGTCTGCCTTAATAGTCTATTTCTCTTTATTCTCTTCTATTCTTTCTTCCTTCCTTCCTTGCTTGTTTCTTTCTTTCTCTAAATTATCTCTTTTACTCTTTCCATCCTTTCTTTATCTTTCCCTATTTTCTTTCTCTCTTTTTTCTCACCTTCCGTTTTCTTTCTATTTCCAATTTCTTTCTTTAATCTTTCATTATTTTAATTCTTTCGTCTTTTCTTTCCTTATCTTTTTATTTTATTTATCCGATTCCCTTCCCCCGTCTCCTCTTACTTCTTTCTCTTCCTTATACTTATTTTCTTATATAATAACGTTTATAAAGATTTGTTAATGCTCCTGATCTCATATCTTTCCGGTGATAATTTCTTTCCTTATTTTGGACAGTAATTTTAGCCCTTCGTTGCCCAGCAAAGTGAAATACTTTTCCTTAAAAATCTACATGATTCTTTCTTTTCAAAACGGATTTCAGATTATTATTTTTTTTTTAAGCATTTCACCCCAAGCAGGGCTGGATGCCACTAGTATGCAAGGGGTTATAGAGTGGGAGCGAGAATAAAGAGATGTGATAGAGGAATGGATGAAGAGAAGGACGGAGAATAGATCAAGCCATCTGGAGATGTCGATTGACATTACATTTGAATAGTTGGAGATTATAGATATCAGGGAAACAAGTAAAAGGAAGGGAATTTCACCAATGGGAGGTGCGAGGTATGAAGCTATTGGAGTAGAAGAGACGGACATATTTAACCGTTTCGACAGTGACAGGATGGGACCGTGATGTTAGCCTAGTAACACGCTTAGATTAATGCAGTCTGGGAACTAGCGAATGTTGCTCGTCGGAGCAGTTACCGTGAAAGTATTTGTAGAAAAGACAGAGGGAGGCGACGGCACGTTTGTGAGAGAGCGACTGTAGACGAGACGCCAGATCAAGACCAACCACATTGCATGTACATCTCTGGATCTTGTCGAGGACCTTGAGGCGAACAGCGGGTGCACCAGACTATATATGGCAGCAGTATTCCATGCAAGAGCGAATAGTTGATTTATAGATTTGAAAGATGGACTCGGGCAAGAAAAGCTTTTTGGTGCGGTACGGGGAACCAACTTTCCTTGCGGTGGATGAAACTATTGATTCAATGCACTTGTTCCATCTCAGGTCAGCGGAGAGTGTAAGACGAAGCAGTCGCAAAGAGGTGCTCTCGTAAAATTATTACAGTATAACCCGGATATAGGAGACCCGGATATAAGAGAAACCCGGATATAAGATAGATTTTCTCTGGTCCCAAATTAGAGCCTGTGTTAATAAAACAAAATAGACCAAATCCGGATATGAGAGAAACCCGGATATAAGAGACTTCTTCTCCGGCCCCGACAACTCTCTTATATCCGGTTTACACTGTATTATTATTATTATTATTATTATTATTATTATTATTATTATTATTATAATATTCCCTTTGATTTTTGGTGAATACACATTTCTTTCCGGGTCCCAACCAGAGACCTAAGATCAGAAATGGCATCATGACATTTTTGATTGAGCGTTTTTTTTTTAGGAAAGAAAACCAAAAACAAAAAAAAAAACTCCAAAAATCCCTAAGAACATGCATAAAGCTCTTTGTAATATGTGATCTGTACTTGTGAGTACAATTTTTAAGGCATGGGCTTACAGGAATCCCTTCAATGAGTCTATCGGTCGGAACCTTTTTCACTCAATCCGAGTGCTCCAACTACAACTGGAACTATTGATATCCTCATGTACCACATCTTTGAGATTTTATTACAATCTGAAGGGACAACCATGTCAATAAGAAAGCACATTCTGTTCTTGTGGTCTTTGATCACGATGTCTGGGATATTAGCTTTGATTGTTCTGTGTGTGTGTGTGTGTGTGTATGTGTGTGTGTGTGTGTGCATTGTAAAGTCCCATAAAATTGTTACAGATCCTATCTGTGTAAGCGGATCTGGGTGATGTTCATACCAGTTTCTTGCAGTTTCCTTTTCGTAAATTTTCCAGTGCAGATAAGGCTTCACTCTATCATGCTAACACTGTGCAACGTGATACAATATGCTCAATCGTTTCGGTATATTTATTATTATTATTATTATTTATTATTATTATTATTATTATTATTATTATTTATTTCCTTTGATATCTGCCGTTTACACATTTCTTTCCGGGTCCCGCCCAGGGACCTAAGGTTAGAAATGGTATCATGACACTTTCCATTGCAAAAAAATAAAAAAATAAAAAATTATTACATAGATAAAGCCCTTCGTAAAGTGTGGGCTGTACTTGTCAGAATAATTTTTTGTATCTCTTTGAGGCATGGACTTCCAGGGATCCTTTCAATTAGTCTACTGGAATCTTTTCCAACCAATCCTAAGGCTCCAACTACAACAGGGATTGTTGATGTTCCCATGTGCCACATTTTTGAGATTTCTATTTCAAGATCCTTGTATTTTGACAGCTTTTCGAATATCTTCAAAGATACATTGCAGTCTGCAGAGACTGCCATATCAATAAGAAGGCATTTATTATTATTAATATTATTATTATTTCCTTTGATTTCTGTGTATACGCATTTCTTTCTGGATCCCAACCAGAGACCTAAGGTCAGAAAGGCCTTCAGGACATTTTCCAATGTAAACAAAAAAACAAAACAAACTACGATCACACACATTTTACATAGATAATTCTCTTTGTAATGTGCGTTGCTGTACATGTGAGTACAATTTTTGGTATTTTCTTTAAGGCATGGGCTACCAAGAACCCCTTCAATTAATCTATCTGAAACTTTTCCTATCAGTCCGAGGACTCCAACTACAAAAGGGATTGTTGATGTTCCCATGTGCCTCATTTATTATTATTATTATTATTATTATTATTATTATTATTATTATTATTATTATTATTATTATTATTATATTTTACCTTTACTATGTGTAGTACGATTTGCCTCCAGGTGTCAAACATAGATTTCAAGAGACAACAATTTTGCATCAGAAAATACAAACTGATGCGGTTTATTATAAACAAAGCATTTACTTAAATATTTGTATCTATAAAAGTAACATATAAACAATAATTATATCAAAATAATTGTCGGGCACAGTCCATTTCATAATATATTGTATCATTTGTTTACGTTAAGATACGCTTCGAGCAGATATGAGCGTTCGAGGAGGATCATGGAAAATTTGTAGTTTAAAAACAGTAATGTAACCTTGCAAACCAGACATTTCCTCTGTAGCTGAATGGTATAGCACATCAGGCTATATGACGGTTCCATATAGGATACAGATTCTATTCCTGTCGGAGGACACATATTTTCTTTGAGATTTCTCGGACATTCAGGCCGGTAAATGTTGTTAATACTGTTTATTATAAACAGAGCATTTACTTAAATATTTGTACCTATAAAAATAACGTATAAAAGGAAATTATGCAATTTTGATTACTGCATGGAGAGAAAACTGCGCAATATGTGGGAAATTGCCATGGTTATTATTATTTATGTTGTACCAAAAGCATCTTCGATTTTATTGACCTTCATGGCAAAGCTTATTTCTTGTATACATCTATGGCTTTTCATTGACCTCAGCTATTCTTTTCATATTATATAGTGCATTATCTTTTTGAATTTATTTTTTTATTCATTTCATACCAAGCAAGGCAATAATGCCGCTAAAACGCCAGAGGTTACTGAGAGTGAAAGAGAACAAGAAGACTTTAGTGAGGAAAAGCACAATAAAAGAACAGGTTTCAGGAAGTCAGACGACGGCGATTGATATTGCAACCAAATCTTTGAAGACTGTAGGCGGAAGGAGAACTGTTGTGGCATACCTACAGACGATAATGGGTATGTCCCCATTCACAGAAATACAGTAGTAAATACTGTATGTTGGTCTGCAGTTGTAGATTCATTGAGGAATTCACTTGACTCACTTCTGGCAGTTGACTACTATTTCTACGCGCCGCTGGCGAATCTTATATGTGTTGTTCTTCTCCTAAGTATTATCGTTCATTACCAACCTTCGTTTGACTATTCTATTCAGTAACCTTCTCTAGGTTAGGACAGAAACAGGAACCGGAAGAGAGTTCCGTAGGCCATAAGTGCAAGAAATGAAACTATTAGAATAGAATTTGCTTTTACATCTAGCTATTTCAACAGTTAAAAAAAAAAGAAACCTAACTGCCAATCTAGTACTACGTTTAAATTCATGCAGTCGAGTTACCAAGGAGGAGAGAACATTATCACAATTGCCATGAAAATTGTCCTCATCTTTGTCGCCATATTTATTACAACGTTTCGACCGTTGTACGCTCAAGCCTTCTTCAGGAGGCTGAAATGTCGAACTGAACCCTTTATTTCACTCACTGGGGTAGACTGTTCTCCAGTGCCTTAACCGGATATTGAACTCACACACTTTGGGTGCTGTCACTGGATCTAACTAACACCTTTATCCACTAAGCCATGTGTCCCTGAGGACATCTGTGTATGAATTTCTGGGTATTATAAACCTAATGTCTCCAGCAACCGTTTGTGAGTTCAATACCCGGTTAAGGCAGTGGAGAACTTGGAGAGGGGAATTAACAGGAGATAACTGACATCCATTAGACATGGCACGTGGAACTAGCACAGTCTACCACAGTGAGCAAAATAAAGAGTTCAGTTCGACATTCCAACCACCTGAAGAAGGCCGTAGCGTAAAACGGCCGAAACGTTGTAATAAATATGGCGACAATGATGAGGACAATAGTCCGAATAATGTAAATAGTGTACATAATACCTCATCTCAGAAATATAGACATGAAAATATTTATAAAAAAACATGTCCATCGTATTTGGTAATTCTCTGTGAGAGTGCAATGGCTGAAATATTGTGATTGTACAAACCTAAGATAAATACAACAGATCGAATAAATTAGTGTTTTAAAATGATAATTCCTTAAGTAAAAAATAAGGAGTAATAAGCTTCTTCCCCAGAATTGTTACTTTGCGGAAAAAACTCCCCAGATGATGCTTCCCTGATAACTACATTCTTGCTCTCTTTAAGGTCAGGGTCAAATGATATATATGCTACACCGCCGCATGATATGCAATTCTTACTTCCTCTTTCTCTTACAATACACTCAGCAGCTATCTGCCCTGAGGTACTCTTGGGTCATTAACAACATTGCTCGGTGTTTTAGAAGAAGAAGAAGAAGGCAGGAAAAAGGAGGGGAAAAAGAAGAAGGAATATGCCAAAAAGAAGAAGAAGAAGAAGAAGAAGAAGAAGAAGAAGAAGAAGAAGAAGAAGAAGAAGAAGAAGAAGAAGAAGAAGAAGAAGAAGAAGAAGAAGGCAGACAGGAAAAGGGAGGCGGAAAAGAATAGGCCAAGAAGAAGAAGGAGACGAACAGGAAGAAGAAGAAGAAGAAGAAGAAGAAGAAGAAGAAGAAGAAGAAGAAGAAGAAGAAGAAGAAGAAGAAGAAGAAGAAGAAGAAGAGGGAGAAGAAAAGGAATAGACCTAGAAAAAGAAGGAGAAAAACAAGAAGAAGAAGAAGAAGAAGAAGAAGAAGAAGAAGAAGAAGAAGAAGAAGAAGAAGAAGAAGAAGGTAGTAAGATTAGGGGGAAAGGAAAAAGAGCAGGAGAAGAAGAAGGAACGGGTCAAGAAGAAGAAAAAGAAGACGGTTGAGGCGATAAAGAATAAGGAGGGGGAGAAGAAGAAGGAATAAGCCAATAAGAAGAAGAAGAAGAAGAAGAAGAAGAAGAAGAAGAAGAAGAAGAAGAAGAAGAAGAAGAAGAAGACGAAGAAGAAGAAGAAGAGTATTTTACGTAATATTGCTTCGTTGCCATTTTAAGAATTAAGAATTATGCTATTTTATCACCTTAATTCGTATCTGAAGACGCAAAAGCAACGTTTGAAAGAATAAATGTGAAGGATAATTTTCTCGTGCGATTTATTTCATGTTCTCTTATTGAAGTTCCAAGATGCTCTTCGTGAATTCCTATTGCAGGCAACGTTGATAACTGAAAATGGCGATGGTAATTCTGCTAAGTCAGAGGAAGGACGACGGAAGTTATGGAGCTGACGAGACTCTCTTTAAAACGGTGCTAATTGCGCCGCTAATTATATTGAAGACGATCAGGTTAATAACGATAGAGTTGATAATGATTAAAAGGACCGGAATGATGATGCTGATGCTGATGCTGATGATGATGATGATGATGATGATGATGATGATGATTCCTCTTTTAAAGAATGCTGATAATAATTTTCTACGGAGTGGAATAGCAAACGAGTGAGAAGGTGCGCGAAAGGAAGCAGACGAACGTGCGGAGGAAGTTGATACTGTTGTCGCTTTTGATGCCGTCATAGTTTTGGTATCATTTGATTTTGGTGAGTCGTTTTTTTTTGCTTTTTTTTTAAATTTTTAAGTGAATTTTCTTTCTTTTTTTTTCTTTTTGTTTTAAATGGAGTGAACGAAAAGGAAGGAGATGAATGAAATTGATGATGAAAAGACACAAGGAAGGAAGAGAAAGAAAAAGAAAATCTATCGAAGGGGCACTTTAGGAAGTAATGGGTTTGAATGGATTGGGAATAAAACTTCTGTAAGCGTGGTGGAGAAGATGGAAAACGATGGAGAATGGAAGGGAAGAGATGAGATAATAATAATAAGTGACAAAAAAAGAAAAGAAAAAATAGATAGATAGATAGATAGATAGAAGTGAAGAGTAAGATAGATACATGTGGAGAGTAAGATAGATAGATAGATAGATAGATGTGAATAGTAAGATAGATAGATGAGAAGAGTGAGATAGATAGATAGATAGACGTGAAAAGTAAGATAGATGAGAAGAGTGAGATAGATAGATAGATAGATAGACGTGAAAAGTAAGATAGATAGATGAGAAGAGTGAGATAGATAGATAGATAGATAGATAAATAGATAGATAGATAGAAGTGAAGAGTAAGATAGATACACGTGAAGAGAAAGATAGATAGATAGATATATAGATGAGAAGAGTGAGATTGATAGATAGATAGATAGATAGATAGATAGACGTGAAAAGTAAGATAGATGAGAAGTGTGAGATAGATAGATAGATAGATAGATAGATAGATAGATAGATAGATAGATAGATAGATAGATAGATAGATAGATGAACAGAATTAGAGAAAGAACAGTTAATAAATAAAGATGTTCCGAAAAAAATGTACAACAAGAAAGAAAGAAAAAGGAAACAACGAATTTATGAGATAGAATAAAGAAAGAAATAATGGAAGAAAGAAAGCAAAAAGAATAGGAAAGTAAGAAAGAAAGAATGAATGAATGAAGTAATGGAAGAAAGCAAAAAGAATATCTGAAATAGAAAGAGAAAAAGAACGAAAGAAAGAAATAATAGAAGAAAGAAAGCAAACAATATATTAAATAGAAAAAATATAAAAGAAAGAAAAAGGTATGGAAGAAAGAAAATAAAGAAAAAAGAATATATGAAATAGCTAAAGAATGCAAGAGAGAAAAGAAGAGGAAGAATTTATGAAATAGAAAAGGAAAGGCAGGAACAAACGGAAGAAAGGAAAAAGAAAGCAAAAAAGAACAAAGAAATAAAAAAGAAGAATACATTAAAGAAAGAAAGAAAGAAAGGAAGGAAAATGGAAGAAAGAAAAAAGAAAGCAAGAAAGAACAAAGAAAAGAAAAGAAGAATATATTAAAGAAAGAAAGAAAGAAAGAAAGAAAAAAAAGAAAGAAAGAAAGGAAGGAAGGAATGAAGGAAGAAAGATCTAATGGAATAAAAATAATGAATAACGTAAGATTTTGATAACGGATGAAAGTAAAAAATATGCAATAATAATGGCCATAATAGAACAAAAGAAAGGAATTGGAAAATAATGAAAAACTTGTGAAATAGAAAGAAAGAAAGAATGAAAGAAAGAAAGAATGAAAGAAAGAAAGAATGAAAAAAGAAAGGAACTAAAGAGAGTGGGAAATCTAAATGTAAAGAATGGGTGACAAAGAAAGAATTCGAAAAAGAAAGAAAAAAAAATCTCAAACCAGCAATGGAGATTGAAAGAAACGCTATTCTACAATGCAACAAAAGGCTTCTCAAATTAAAACTAAAAATATCGCAAATGGCGGGCTGGAGAGAACAAGAATAAGAAGAGAAAAAAAAACCCCACCGAAATTGGCAAGAATATAACGGAAAAGGAAGGAATGTGTGTCTGAAAACAAGCAAAATAACGTTTGAAAGACGAAATGAATTACAGAATGAACGAATGAATGAGCGAATAAAAGAGCCAATGAATCGTTCCACATCGCAAAAGACACGAAGAAAGAACTAAATTCTGTTTGTTATGAAGGGATCCAAGTTTTAAGGACAAAGCTTTCAGTCGACAAACACGACGACGGAAACATACATTCAAATAGGCACGTTCATTTATGTATTCACACACGATCGCGCGCGAACACACACACACACACACACACACACACACACACACACACACACACACACACACATATATATATATATATATATATATATATATATATATACGAGACCCATTTCGGCCTTTACAATATGGCTGATGCTAACCTCCAGGTCAGTGACTCGTACCGTTTTCTCGGGCTAACATTTTCCGCTGATATGAAGTGTAAAATTATATTGATTCCATTGCTAGGTCTGTTGCTAAGCCGTCCTGGGTATGACGATAAACTACATCCGCGTCCTGGCTAAGACGATAAACTACATCCGACAGCAAGTCCTTTGATCAGAAGGTTTTGAGATGCGTAGAATCACCTCTTAATTGATGGTATTCCCGGGTCCACTCTGATTGGAGTTCTAGCAGGGTTGTCAGGGTCCTAGCTATGGGCAAATAGTTACCCCTCAAAGTGGTTAAAACACTATGAAAGTATAAAAATAGGTTTTAATACCAGCAATACTTTTGGGGGAAATTTTTTACCAGAAATACAATTTTTGAAAAAAATATTGAAAAAAATATTACCAACATTATATTTTTGAAAAAAAAAATATTACCAGGAATAAAAATCATGTATTGAAGTGAATATTTTGTAAAAGAAAACAAAGCAAAGCAAACCAAACCTGTCTATATTTCTGAAATGCGGAATTATGTACACTGTTTACTTTGCTCAGACTATCATTCTCGTTTTGGTTGCCATATTTCTCACGTGATAAATATGGCAACAAAGACGAAGATGATAGTCCGTGCAATGTAAATAGCAAACCGAAGCTGGTGCTAAGAAAATTGGTTAACTGTGTCATGCTAGAAAAATTTTTATCGCCAGAATAAGTCTAACATTCCTCCATGTTTTGAATATTGCTGCCACATATGGTCTGGTGTTCCTACTATACATTTAAAGATTCTTGATAAAATTCAAAGAATAATTTGCAATGTTGTTGGTCCTGACCTGGCATCTTAGGTTTGGTCTCTTTCCCAATGACAGGCTAACGTAACTTCACTCTGTCTTTTCTATAAATATTTTATGGTAACTGTTCTGATGAACTTTCTGTTATTCTAGGAGTTAAAGCTGAGTATTAGTTTAGCGGCAAGATCTCATCACTTTAAAAATGAAATGGCTATATGTTACCGTAAGTTCTATGTTAACAGTTTCTTCTATCGCACTTCTCATTTGCGAAAATCCTTTCTGGCATTTTGCTTCCGAGTCAGCATTGATCTTCAAAAATTTAAATATAGCGTCAATCGTTATCCTCTCTTTTCTTAATTCTTGTTTTATTAAAGTCAACACTCCTTAATAGTATTTTTCTCATAATCTCTAACACACAGTAACCCACTTGCGTCCTAGTGGCTTTATTGCCTTGATTGGGCTGGAATTAATATGAAATACATACACACACACACACACACACACACACACACACACATATATATATATCTGTGTGTATGTGTATATAAGAAATGAGAATGAATCGAATCCAATTCAAATGTTCGTAACGTTCATTTAAGAGAGAGTTCAATACAATAGTCGAGCTATATTTTGTATTTGAGGATATTACATCAAAACATGTGAAAAAAGCTACACGAATGTCATCATTTATTGAGATGAGGAATCTCAATATATCCTAAGATAATGTGTATATATACATACATATATATATATATATATATATATATATATATATATATATATATAAAAGTGGACATGGAAGTCAGCAATTAGAGGCGACAGTCTGTTTCATGCTAGTGCAATCGTCAGGCATTGTATATATATATATATATATAACAATTCTCCATAATATCAGATTTATAATGTAAGTCAATATTTTCATCATTAAAATTGGATTTAACCAGCCTAATCGTGTATTTATATCATGAATATACTCGGCAAATTTATATATCAAAAAGCACACTCTGAACATGTGACAGCCTAATTTGATTTATCGTCTACTCTTATCACCAGAGATCCCAACGTGTATATATATATATATATATATATATATATGAAGAAATATAGTCTTAAAGTGTGCTATATTTATGGGATAAAGTGCTCAATATCAGAGATAGAGCGTGTTAATATAAAAGTGAACATGGAAGTCAACATTTAGAGGCGACAGTCTGTTTCATGCTAGTGCAATCGTCAGGCACTGACGATTGCACTAGCATGAAACAGACTGTCGCCTTTAAGTGTTGACTTCTATGTTCACTTTTATATTTATATATATATATATATATATATATATGTTTGATATTCCTAAATTAATAATATATACATATACATATATGTATATATGTGTGTGTGTGTATATATATATATATATATATATACACTCAGAAACACACACATATATATATGTGTGTGTGTGTGTGTGTGTGTGTATGTATATGTATATATTATTAATTAAGGAATATCAAACACATATATATATATATGTTTGATATTCCTTAATTAATAATATATACATATACATATATATATGTGTTTGTTTGTATATATATATATATATATATATATATATATATATATATATATATATATATATATATATACACACACAACACACACATATATATGTGTGTGTGTGTGTGTGTGTGTATATTATTAATTAAGGAATATCAAACACTTATATCCCATAGGTAAATTTCCTGAAAGCTCTAAAAATGGCAGCTCTTAATCTTCAAGACCTACAAATAGATCCATGTTTGGCGCCCTTGAAGATTGGTAGCTGCCTGTCTTTTAGAGCTCTCATGAAATAAGCATTATTACGTATGGGATTTTAAGTGTTTGGTATTCTTTAATTAATAATCATTTTGGCTTGTCTTTTGACATAAAGCTCTCCCTGAATTTATATACTCCTGGAAATTCCATAAGCATTACTATATTGTATCATTACGATATATATATATATATATATATATATATATATATATATATATATATTGTATATATATATATGTGTGTGTGTGTGTGTGTGTGTGTGTGTGTGTGTGTTGCTTAAGATTTCCTAGATTTATTGGGGATACGCACTAAATAACGGAGATAGACTGTTTAATGATACAGACTCTGGTGTCATAGGAATCAACTTTTCATTGTTAGTGTCACCCCTTAGATCATTTTCAGCCCATTGGGACACTATTCCTTTAGCGGGTTATATATCTCGGCCACTGAGGGATGGAAGATATCGGCCCCTGTCAGTTCTGACTATAAATAATCCTAAAGAAATATCCCTAGAGGAAAAAAAAATTCAAAGGTCTGTCTCCCCTTTCCTGAATTCCATTTAAATCCACATTGACCTATATATAATGGCCGCTAAAGGAGTATGAAAATAGCGTGATGATCGCTTGAGGCGTGAAACCGATAATCGCGATACAGTGTTTATTGCTATGTCCAAATAGATAACAGACACGCGTGCGCACACACGCAATAACCTAACCCCAATAATAGGAGCATACCAATTGGAGCATAAATTATGTAAAACTTAGCGTATAAGTAAGGAAAAATGACAAAAATTGCAATTGATATTGATCTAACGAGACAAGCTTGCTAACCATTACAGTGCCTCAAAGAATTTTGTAAGCGTAGATTACTTGTGGCAAAGGTCAAATGCCTGGAGCCCCCAGTGGACAGAACAATTAAAAAATGTGCTCCTGCAAAACTCCGAAATTGAGCATTATTTTCATTATTCGGACTATTGTCCTCATCTTTGTCGCCATATTTATTACAACGTTTCGGCCATTGTACGCTCCGGCTTTCTTCAGGTGGTTGGAATGTCGAACTGAACCCTTTATTTCGCTCACTGGGGCAGACTGTTCTACTTCCACGTGCCAAGGACACATGGCACAGTGGATAAAGGCGTTAGTTAGATCCAGTCACAGGACGCAAAGAGTTCAATACCCGGTTATTTCAAGGAGGAATTAACAGTAGATAACTGATAACTGACATCCATTAAACATGGCACGTGGAACTAGAACAGTCTCATCTTGACTGGATATATATATATATATATATATATATATATATATATATATATATATATATATATATATATATATATATATATATATGTAACTATGAACCTAAAGAGCCCTGGAAATCTAGCTAGGTTTCACCTACGCGAAACGTCACGGTGCACTGACATAGGTTTGCTCTACTCAGTGTATTGAGCACTTTACATAGTTACTTTTGCTTTACTCGGTTTGGAGGCTTTTTTCTTTGAACTCTGAGCTTGGATTCTGGACGATTGTGTTCGCCTCAATTACATGTTTTTAGTTCTTTCTTTTTTTATCCCTTATTTTCCCTTGGGTATTGGTTTGTTCATTTACAAGACAAAACACCTAAGGTTTTACCAGACGATTATAATTATTTATTTTTATATTACTATTATATATATATATATATATATATATATATATATATATATATATATATAGGAGAAGCAGAGAATATGAAAATCATATATATATATATATATATATATATATATATATATATATATATATGTATATATAGCAGAAGCAGAGAATATGAAAATCATATATATATATATATATATATACGTTTATATATATATACGTTTATATATATATATATATATATATATATATATATATATATATATATATATATATAGGAGAAGGAGAGAATATGAAAATGATATATATATATATATACATATATATATGTATAGGAGAAGGAGAGAATATGAAAATTACATATATATATATATATATATATATATATATACATATATATATATATATATGTGTGTGTGTGTGTGTGCGTGTGTATGTGTGTGTACGAGGAGAGAATATGAAAATTATATATATATGTGTGTGTGTTGTGTGTGTGTTTTTGTATGTGTGTGTATGTGTTTTTGTATGTGTGTGTGTGTGTGTATCTACAGGAGAAGAAGAGAATAAGAGAATGAGTGTAGAAATATGGGGAGGTATAGATTAATGGAAAGATATAAAGGCAGGAAGGGAGAATCAATGCGAAACTGAGAGAAAGGCCAATAGGGTAAACCTTCAAATCTTTGCAACAGTTCGTTACATTGAATGAACTGAAATTCGAAATCTATGACAATATATTTTTTTTTCGAAATTCTCGTTTCAAGGATTCTTTGTTTGAACCTGGACTCCATTTATTCTCTTTCTCTCACCTTTTCTTTTATGTTGTCTTCAGTTGACGAGTTATTAGAATTAACCAGATTTTGTTTGAAACAATAAACAATAGCCTATTGCCCTTTCTTCTTTTTTTGTCCCCGATTCATTATTGTTGTAGGCGTAAACATCACCACTCGATTAAGCATATGGAAACGTGGCCTAGATAAATTGAATAACTCTTTGCCTCGATTGTTCAATAATGGCAAGAACAAAATGACAGTAATAATAATAATAATAATAATAATAATAATAATAATATTCAAAGCTAACCGCCCAGACATTGTTATTAAAGACCAAAAACAAAAAAAGAAGTGCTCCCTTATTGATAAGGCAGTCCCTGCAGATTACAATGTATCTTTGAAGATCTTCAAAAAGCTGTCAAAATACAAGCACCTGGAAATAAAAATCTCAAAAATGTGGCACATGGGAACATCAACAATCCCTGTTGTTGTTGGAGCCTTAGGATTGGTTGGATAAGATTCCAGTAGACTAATTGAAGGGATTCCTGGAAGACCATGCCTCAAAGAAATACAAAAAAATTGTTCTCACAAGTAGAGCCCACACTTTACGAAGGGCTTTATCGATATAAAATAGGTTTTGTTTTTTTATCAGTGGAACGTGTTATGATGCCATTTCTAACCTTAGGTCTCTGGGCGGGACCCGGAAAGAAATATGTAAACGCCAGAAATCAAAGGAAATAATAATAATAATAATAATAATAATAATAATAATAATAATAATAATAATAAATAGATGTACAAGTCATGTACTGGATAGCGGCTTGGAATGAGACATCAAAGGAAACAAGTTCGAATTCCAGTTGAGTTCATTATATTAACTTAAGTGAAAAACACTTGGGAAATATATGTATACAAGAATTCTTATCGGTGGTCGTAATATTAACAATATAATATATGCTGATAACAGAGTGTCGATTACAGGCACAGAAGGAAAACTTTAAGCTATTAAAGGAGAACAAGAAGAAAGGACTAATGTTCAACTGTAAGAAAATAGAATGTATAGAGGCTAGCAAATATGGAGAAAAAAACAAACAAAAAACAAGATGCTAACTAAGGGCCGGAGCATAGAAGTTTAATTTTATGAGGAAATGTTTTTTCAGAAGATGGAAAATACGACATCAAAATCAAACCGTACATTGGAATCGCACAAGATGTCTTCCAAAAACTAAGCAAAGTATTAAGGGGCTGGAAAATTTCGTTTGATACAAAGAAAAAAGTGCTAACGGCAGAGAATGCTGGACAATTTCTTCACAGATGAAGAGGAGACTTGAAGCAAGAGAAACAAATAAAAGAACGCTGAATTCTATGTAATATCAATCCTTGTGAGTGGCAGTGAATGTGAGATAATCTCCTCACAAATGAAAAGAGAAATGGAGGCAATAGAAATGTGGTTCTACAGAAGGATATTGAGGATTCTACGGAGAGAGTAGGCAAGTAACTGAAACAATAGGCACACATATACTCAAATTCAGAAAAGAGTCATCTGAAATTACTTGGCAACAAGAAGCGCTAAGAGAATTTGAGACTCACAGGAGATCTCGAAATCAGAAGGGACAAATTTAAGTTGGGAGAACCTACCTGACGGGATTGTATGAACGGACAGCGGTAATGTGGTGGCTGGAAGCTTGACAAATGGACAAGCGTTATTAACAGCTACAAGAGATAGGAGGTTGTGGAGAGGAATGATCGCCTACGCCCTGAAGGGACACGGCACGCAGAAGAAGATCAGATTTACGGCGACTTAAAGGCAAAGAACTTTCTACAGGCGCCTCAGGAAGAAAATTGCCGTGAAAAGTTCACTATTTTAAATCAACCAAAAATTCAATAATGTAATAAATGAAGAAAGGTACTGGAGTTCTGTAGAATGTTTGTAATAATCAATCTTTCTCGTAATTGAATACTGCTGCCATATATGGTCTAGCGCCCCCCCCCCCGGCTGTTCATCTCGAGGTCCTCGACAAAATCCAGAAACGGATATGCAATGCGATAGGTCCTGATCTGGCAATTCGTCTACAGTCACTTTCTCACAGACGTGCTGTGGCTTCCCTCTGTCTTTTCTACAAATATTTTCATGGCAACTGCTCTGACGAGTTACTTTCACTGGTGGCCCCAACTGTATTAATTGAAGCGTGCTACTAGGTTGGCATCTCGGTACCGCCCTTTCACTCTCGAAACAGTTAAATGTAACCGCCTCTTCTACTCCAACAGCTTCTTCTCTCACACTTCCCGACGGTGAAACTCCCTTCCGCTTACTTGCTTTCCTGATGGCGAGAATCTTGAAATATTCAAATGTAATGTCAATCGACATCTGATAGACGCCCTTCTCTATATCCTTTCCTTAAACACCCCTCTTTACTTTTGCTCTCACTCTCTCTAACCCCTTGCGTGCTAGTGGCACTCCCGCCTTGCTTGGGGTGAAATGCTTAAATAGGAAAATAATTGTTTTTCATGTCATAAGAATCATATAAATATTACTTATATGAAATGATTAAAAATTTAAAATTTAAAACAGAAAAGTAATCTTTGCTTATTTATAAAAATAACAAAATAACGTGATTATACAAGATAAGCCTTTTTCCTTGGAGCTATGTGTATTATCTAACATGTAGTGCATATATACCTGTTTAAGAGAATTATTTTATTCTGGAATAATTTATAACAATTTCCTTAGATAGAAATGCCAAATTAATTTCTTGAACCATGTACCTCATTTGCCAAAGTATAAAAAAATCACTAAAAATATTAAATTTCATTAAAAACCATAGCCGGGTGAAGAAGAAGAGGATTCATTCTTTTCCCAATGGTATTAGCACGTAAGTGAATGTAATGGATTTGACTGGAATTCGAACTCAGCGCTCCGATTCCCTACTCCGAGCCGCTATCCATTACTCCACCTATTCTTTTCAAGAAACTGAAAAAATCCCAGTTGAATTTACAGAAATAGAGACTGGTATTAAATATGTTATAATATATTAAAGAGACTGGTATTAAATATGTTAAAATATATTTCTAACTTCAAAGTATTAGGTTGGTGCAAAAATAATGTCGTTTTCTCACATGAAGTTGAACGTCAAAAAACGACATTATTTTTGCACCAACCTCATATTTCGCAGTAGAAACATGACTGCTCTGGTTGTTGGACTCAGCTATTGTAACATTGTTATTGCTTGTACTATTAAACAAAAGTGCATATTAGGGAATTTAGGAATTTACTTGATTATTTTATTAAACAAGAATTAAAAAAAAAACCATAAGAAATTGTTGCAAGATACTTAACCGGAGAGGATAAATAAAATCGACTAATTTTGTGAATAGTTTTTCAGTTTTCGAGAAAAGTAGTTGCCACTTTAGTTGTAACTTGTGCTCTATTCACCGACGGTGTGCGTGGGAGATTTAATTGTTTTCCAGAACTGTCACGAGGTACAACCGATGTTCATTGCTCAGTCGGCTACGACGAATGACAAAATCAGTCACAATAACGAGGTAAACAATGATTTTCTTTATTTTAAAGGACAAGCCAGCGTGATTCAGAGTACCTTTTTGTTGAACAACCGTTTTCGTTCACACAGACTTGTTGTGAGAGAGAAAGAAATATAGAGAGAGAGAGAAAGAGGGAGTGAGATAAAGAGATAGGGAATAGCTAAAGAGGATTCTGGGAGTTATTTTCAAACTCGTGACAAGTGCAGGTCACTGTTTCTAAAGGTCGTAAACATTTACAAAAATATGGACTGGCAGAGGTTCGTGCATATTTTGCAATAACACCACAGTCGATGTATATATATATATATATATATATATATATATATATATATATATATATATAACAAACTATTTCTAATTCTAACAGTTAAAATATAATCCTTGAAAATGGCTAAATGTATAGCCGAAAGCGCTCGGATAAAAAGAACATTCGGACAGTTTTTATATAATTTATCATCCGAAAAGAAAAACATTATTAGACCGCATGAGAGATTGTATAAAAAGTTAAATAAAAGCACCTTGTCAGTCGTTTTTAATGAAATGTGCATGAAAGAAGGATTGCTGTCTAAATACACAAATATATATATATATATATATATATATATATATATATATATATATATATATATATATATATATATATATATATGGGGATGATTAATAACATAATTGCGCGTGGGATCGGTTTTCAATTGCAGATAAAGTGAGGTTTAGGGTTGATGAGTAGGTGCCATAGAGTATATTGCTTTTTTTCCCCCCACTTGACCCCTGACTGTAATATCAAATCCTTCTGAGTGGCAGTGAATGTGAGATAATCTTCTCACAAATGAAGAGTGAAATGGAGGCAACAGAAAACAAAGATTAGCAAGTCCTTCCCCTCTCCCCATACATATATATATATATATATATATATATATATATATATATATATATATATATATATATATATATATATATATATATATATATATATTAAAAAGAAGAGAGGTACCGCAAACTTTTTTGGTTGTAATGTGGGTTTTTTAAAAAAATATTATTCTTTATTTTTCATAGTTTTACATAGTTTTACAACACGTGTTTCTGGTCTTACGACCGTCTTCAGGTAAAGACATTGGAATGACCAACACAAAAACAGAGAATGTCTCATATAGAGAAGATGTAACATTGAAAAACATAAAGGAAAAAAATTAATTATTTTTAATAATTATTTTTAATAATATGTGGAAATCTCCACCCTTTACCTGAAGACGGTCGTAAGACCAGAAACACGTGTTGTAAAACTATGTAAAACTATGAAAAATAAAGAATAATATTTTTTAAAAAAACCCACATTACAACCCAAAAAGTTTGCGGTACCTCTCTTCTTTTTAATATACACACTTTTCTTTCGTTGGAACCATTATAACCTCTTCATTTCATTTTATATATATATATATATATATATATATATATATATATATATATATATATATATATATATAAGGATTGGACAAAATAATTGGAACAGGTGCAAATTCCACTCCTATATTTCAAAGACCTGTTGTATTAAGAACTTTAACTAAAACTTCGTAATTGCAGGTTATATCTATTGTAAATACGTTTATTTATCTAATTTACTGTCTTTGTCTTATTTATTTTTAGAATTTAGTAAAACTTAAGCTAAATGCGTGACCTCTCTGACTTAGAAAAAGGGCAAATTGTTGGAGCTCGAATGGCAGGAACCTCGATCACTAAGATTGCTAAACTGTTTGGTTTTTCAAGAGCTACCATATCAAGAACTATGATGCAATTTGAGGAACTGAGCAAAACCTCTAGCAACCGTAGCAATTTGGGCCGGACTTGCGCATTTACTTATAGGGACCGACGTGCATTGAAACGCAATGTGGCAAAAAATCATCGGCCAAATGACTGCTGAGTTAATCTTCTGAATTGTCCAGTTTCTACTAAAACTGTTCGTTGTGAGCTCCATAATGCTGCATATGATGGAAGAGCCGCCATGAGGAAACCTCTTTGCCCCACTCGCAACATTCAGAAGATGTTGAAGTGGTGCAGAGATCACAATGCCTGGTCCGCAGACCAATGGAAGCAAGTCATATTCTCAGACGAGTCCAGATTTTCTCTTTTCCCAACTTCAGAGTGAGTTTATGTGTGGAGGCAGCTCAAAGAAGCTTAAAACGATGACTACCTTTTTCCAACAGTGAAGCATGTAGGTGGATAAGTGATAGTTTGGGCCGCCATATCACGGAAATAATTTCCCTGCATGTTAAAATCAACAGCAAAGATTACCTGAACATTTTGGGAAATCATGTTCATCCAATGGCCCAGACTTTATTCCCTGATAGTGACTGCATCTTCCAAGGCGATAATGCTCCAATACATACCACTCGAGTGGTTAAGAATTGGTATGAAGAGCATGAAAGTGAGCTAGAACACATGAAGTGGCCTCCCCAATCTCCAAATATCAATATTATTGAACATTTGTGGTGCATTTTGGAGCAACAAGTTAGGAGCCGCTATCCTCCACCATCGTATCTTAAAGAGCTGGAGACGGTGTTAATGGAAGAATGGCTGAAAATTCCTCTTGATGAAGTCAGAAGGCTGTATGATTCCATTCCTAGACATATTAAAGCTGTGTGAGGCTAAAGGAGGACCAAATCCATATTAAATAATTTTCCTTTGAATTTAACTAGCGTTTCAATTATTTTGTCCAACCCCTTTATATAATTATAAAACAGTTATTGGTCAGAGTTGAATTAGACCAGGAAACAGTTTTATTAAAACGTGCTCAATATACGTATAAAGTAAATAACAATTTCACATGCAGAGCTTTTAAATTAAAAGAAAAATTATGAGATCAGCCACTCACGCTACCTTGGTTGCAAACTTTTGGTATTGCCAGGCGTTATAGGCCAAAACATTTATTAACCTATAACGCCTGAAGATACCGAATGTTTGAAACCAAGGTAGCGTGAGTGGCTGATCGCCTACTTTTTTAGATAGATAGATAGGTAGATATATAGTGTTGGTGTGGATATAGAAATTAACAATAGATTAAGACTGTCACTGTGAGTAACTGCGAACACTCTATCACCGTTAATCCTTTCACACAGCAAATATTCAACAATATATATATATATAGAGAGAGAGAGATAGATAGATAGATAGATAGATAGATAGATAGATACGTGTGTGTGTGTGTGTGTGTGTGTGTGTGTGTCTCGTGTGGTGTGTGTGCGCATGCACGCTAAAGAAATAGAAATTAACGCTGAGTTGCTCTAAATATGGTTATTTTTTTTTCGGTACAAGGCCAAATGTATAGGACACCTACTGAGGGTGGGACTGACTTCTCACTATCTCACTACACCCCCCGCCCCCAACGCCATGGCGTCCTCAAGCTTTGATTTAGATTATATTAGTTTTAGCACAAGTCTATATGTAAGGGGCCGCAAATGAGTATCGAACTCCCCACTCAGTAATAACTTTCAACTAAGAGTACTGCACTGTTATGTAGTATCTGTTCTCCTATATGAAGAAGACGAAGAAAAGACTTGAAGCAACAGAACATTTGAGTTTTAAAGAAGCAGACTGAACATTTGAGTTTTAAAGAAACTAGAAAAGTACGTTTATACTTAACATTAAGAGGAGACATTTGAAATTTCGAGGGCACATAATGAGGAAACTATGAAGCATGAGTAAATGGGCGGCGGGGAAAGGTTTAGGGGAGATAACCAACAGGTAAAATGTATTAAGAGCTAAAAAGGACAGGAAATTGTGGAGAGTCATGATCACCAACGTCTTGAAAGAACACGGCACGTAGAAAAAGAATAACAACAGCACACCTACGCGCATTAGCATAGTGAGAAAGGGGATACGAAGGAAAGGAAAGGATAGATAGATAGATAGATAGATAGATAGATAGATAGATAGATAGATAGATAGATACATGTGAACAGATTGAGATAGATAGATAGATAGATGTGAACAGATTGAGATAGATAGATAGATAGATAGATAGATAGATATTAATAGCCTTTCATAGATAGATAGATAGATAGATATTAATAGCCTTTCATAGATAGATAGATAGATAGATAGATAGATAGATATTAATAGCCTTTCATATATAGATCGATAGATATTGAAATATCTATCTATCTGTCTATCTATTTATCTACAGATAGATAGATATTGTAGAGAGTGGGAGAGAATTGAAGTAAGAATGAAAGAGAGTGCTATCCGTGGATAAGTGCTGTCTATATACGATGCTTACTCTATCATAAATGACTCGTCTGCTTTTGTTGGCTCCATCCATTTGGAACGTGATTTTAATTCTCCTGCACGGTCGATAGATAATCTTTCGAGGCAAAGATCCACTTTTCTTTGCCACCACTTAAGTGTCCATTGGTATCCAAAATTACTACACTGGCTACTAAAAAAACATTTTCGCGTTAAGACGAAGCGTTGCGAAAATAGTCAATCGCTTCACGCTTTCTGTACCTAGTCGGATGGGGATACAATTATATATAAATAGAAAATGCATTCTTCTTTTTATTTATATACCAAATCGCATTGTACATTATTAAATACTGAATATTTTTAACGCGTTTATTATAGCGCCCCATTCCATTTCTGAATTTAAGACGTAAGCTCATTGGAGTTACTAGAATATACTCGTGTATAAGCAGATGCAAATATCAACCAACCCCACAGTTTTATTTCTGAGAATTGGACAAGAATCCAAACCCCGTGTATACGCTGTGATAGCTAGTCAACGTATTATGATCGGAGGGTATGCTTTTGTAAATTCGTACAAGTGGAGAAGATTTTGTTATAAAGTTTTAATGTTTTTTTTTATCTAAAATATTTTAAGCGTCATTTACAGTATAGTTTATTTTTGTTTATTATTTTCTCCAAAATAATCTCTTTTTTTTAACATTTCAGTTGCTTTACAATGTTTCAACGAGTTTCTCAAATTGTGGTTTGCTTGTTTTAGCAGTTGACAATAGTACCATCTTCCGGATGTCACAGGATTTTATTTAACCTTCAAATCGAATTTAATATACAAAATCGAATAAAACGAGGACCTTAAAAATCTTGGAATTTATTTACATCTATTTTTGCGAATTTATTAAATCTTTATATATTGAACAATAGGAAAATAAGAATAAAAATTAAAAAAAATAAATTTGATGCCATAAAACATGGCGTCTGTTTGATTTGTATTATATGAAAGCAAGATAAATTTTGATTTCCAAAGCAAAATGGTCTTTTAACTTTTTCAAAATTTCAAACGAAATTTTTTTTTGAATTCTCGTTACCAGATTAGCCATTTAATACTTTTTATTTTTTTTTTATAATTTGTTCTATATATAGTCATATAATGGGAGTAGATAGCTTAAATTGCCATATGATAGAGTCGATTGGTTCGCCTCTTGTCAAATTCACAATCTTTCCCGATCTTTTGAACTGAAGTAGAGGTTTATCCTCCGTTTCTGGTTTCAGACTGGGTTTTCCGTTTTCTTTTTAGAATTGGTTTCCGTTTTTTTCTAAAGTTTTCTCTTTCTCTTTCACACTCAGTATTCCCCCCCTCCTTGCGTCTTAGTGGCATTATCGCCTTGCTTGGTGGTGAATTGATTAAAAATATTAAAATATGCGCAGCTTCCGGGAGAAATCACAGCTAATGGAGCGTCTGTATAAATAAAAATCCATTGGAAAACGAATGAGAGACCCGATTACTCCCATGACAGATGAAATGAAGATATCAATAAAATCTGTGCGTACTAAAAATATTCAGTAAAATACTTCTAAAATCTAAGTGTTTCATTCATTCATTTTTTTAATTTTTTTTTTTTACATAAATATTGAAATTGATAAAACTCGGCAAAATATTGATCTTTAATATAAGTCTCCTCTCCATTTTATCATCGATATACGGGGTCTCCGTAAAGTTTGTGTGCACTTTAAAAAAAATTATAACTTTATTTGTATTTGAGATAGAAATAATTTGTAAAAAGGATTAGAAAGAAGTAAATCTATATTTTTTAAGGTTTTATTGAAATTTTATTTAAGTTTCCACATGTCCTCCATCATTAGCAATACAAAGGGTAATACGATTTTGCAGTTCACGGAAAACATTTGCCAACTGATTTACAGTAATGCCTGAAATCACATTAGTTATTTTAACTAGGTACGTCAACTTTATAATATTTTTAACAGATTATTTCTATCGCAAATACAAATAAAGTTATAATTTTTTTAAAGTGCACACAAACTTTATGGACGACCTGTACTTTTTCATATATCTCTCGTCTTATACACAGTTATATATGGAAGGTATTTGGCTCAACCGCAGCCAATGCAAAAATGTCCAGAGCTTATGTTTAATGAATGATAGAAAGTTATTACTGAATGAATCCGTCCATTTTAGGAAGCCTATTTGGTGTTGAGTTAAGACTATTTTAATCCAAACCAAACAACAAAAGCGATTTCATCATTTGGGCTATGGACGCTGACGTATTCGCTTAAGTGTATCAAAGATCTTTGTCAATATTTGCAATACGGTAAATGTCTTTTACAATGGACATCTGTCTTACATATTTATAAGTCTACTATTCGTCCTTGCTTTGAATATTGCTGCCACATTTGGTCTAGAGCTCCTGCTTTATATTTAAAGAGTCTTGATAAAAACCAAAAAAGAATCTGTAATGTTATTGGTCCTGACTTGTCATCTCGGCTTCAGTTCCTTTCCCATCACTGTAATGTAGCTTCATAGTGCCTTTTTATAGATACTTTCACGGTATTCGTTCTGATGAACTTTCCGCTATGGTGGCTAGACTTTATGAATTTAAGCACAGTACTAGTTTAACGGCAAAGTCTCATCTCTTTGCAGTTTAAATAGCGAGACGAAACCGTACGTTCTATATTAACAGTTTCTTCTATCGCACTTCTCAGTTGTACAACTCTCTTCCGGTTTCGTCATTCCCAGTTAACTTTGATCTTCAAAAGTTTAAATGCAATGTCAATCATTGTCTTCTGTCTTCTTAATTATTATTCTTTTTTCCTCTCTTCTTAATAGTAGCTTTTCTCATATTCTCTAGCACTCAGTAACCCCTTGCATCTTAGTGGTTTTATTGCCTTACTTGGGGTGAAATGATTAAAAAAAAACGGAGAGATCATATTAGCACCGAGAAAGTTTTATGTAAAGTAAGAACCAAATGTACAGAAAGAGACAGTCGACATTTCCGGAAGGCATGTGGGGGAAAGAGGGCTTAGTGACTTTAACACACAGAAGACGTATTGAAAGCAAGAAAAGCGAGTAACCTCATTATCGAGTTTCTGTGCTTGGATTGCAAGATAATGGTAATTATAATATTAGCTGCTTCCTTATAAGGAAACATTCGGCATTCAGAGACCGAGCAGCTTGGACTACTGTCGGTTAAAATTTATGAAACCATTCTTTAAAAATAATTTTTTACTAAAACAGGAAATTTTAGTGATTAATGAAGAGTTACCTTGGACGGAACCGAAGAATTGGTTACAGATTTGCGTCTTTCATTTTTACTGTCAACCGACACCATTCAGATGACATCAAGAAGAGGTGGAGAAATATTTTGTGCTAGTAATTTAGTCAGTAAAATTATAGGCCCTTTCAAAGTTGATGTCCAGATAAATGCTGTAGTAAACTATCAGATTTAATTCCGTTTTTTTAATCACTTCATCCCAAGCAAGGCAATAAAGCCACTAAAATTCCAGGGGTTACTTAGTGTGAGAGAATACGAGAAAAAAAAAACACACTATTAAGGAGAGAGAACAATAAAAGAACAGAGATTATGAAACCAGAAGATGATGACTGGCATTGCATTTAAAATTTCGAAGATCAAACTTGATTGGAAAGCAAGAAACCAGAAGAGAGTTTCACAATCGAGAGAAGAACTGTTAGCATAGAACTTGCGGATACATCTAACCATTCCAAATGTAAAATGATCAATCTAGCACTGCGCTCAGAATTCAGTTTAGGTATATTATGAAGTGTAGGTACCATATCGGAAAGTTCAACAGAAGACTTATCATGAAAGTCTTTCTAGAAAAGTCACAGGGAAGCTACGTTACGGAGGTGGGAGGGTACCTGAAGCCGAGATACCAGGTCAGCACGAATAGCATTGTATATTCTTATTTGGATTTTATCAAGAATCTCTAAATATATAACACCAACACCAGACCAGATGGGCTAGGATTTTAGTCAGTAAAATAATAGGCCCTTTCAAAGTTGAAGATAATGTCCAGATAAATGCTGTCAATAAGATCTTGGGCCAGATATTTTTTAACATAAAGATAAGAACTTTGGGGCTTGAATTGGAATTGAGACCAATGTTGTTGTGAATTACCATACTTTATTCCCTTTTTTTAATCATTTCACTCCAAGCTAGGCAATAAAGTCACTAAAATGTCAGTGGTTACTTTGTGTGTGAGAATACGAGAGAAAAAACACTATTAAGGAGCGAGATCAATGAAAGAAAAAGAATTAAGAAGGCAGAAGATAACAATAGACGTTGCATTTAAAGTTTTGAAGATCAAAGTTGGCCGGAGAGCAAGAAACCGGAAGAGAGTTCCACAGGCGAGAGGTGCAAGAGAAGAAAATGTTACCATGGAACTTACGGTTACATCTAATCATTTCAACTAAAATGTTGAGACTTTACCGCCAATCTGTGAGAATTGTCTGAAAAGTTCTTCAGTTGGAAAGAGTTTGGTTGATGCTATCTCTCAAGTATGTAATTTTGTCAATATGCGGCACAGAAATAATAATAATAATAATAATAATAATAATAATAATAATAATAATAATAATAATAACTTGAAATCGAAATCTCAAAAATGTGGCACATGGGAACATCAACAATCCCTGTTGTAGTTGGAGCCCTTGGGCTGGTTGGAAAAGATTCCAGTAGACTAATTGAAGGGATCCCTGGAAGTCCATGCCTCAAAGAGATACAAAAAAATTGTTCTGACAAGTACAGCCCACACTTTACGAAGGGCTTTATCTTTGTAATTATTATTATCATCATTATTATTATTATTATTTTGCAGTGGAAAGTGTTGATGCCATTTCTAACCTTAGGTTTCCCTGGGCGGGACCCGGAAATAAATGTGTAAACCCCAGATATCAAAGAAAAAAATAATAATAAAGGAAAAATAGTTTTCCTAAATTATTACTATAGGAATTATTATTATTATTATTATTACTTACGTAAGGTGTGAGCTATGAATACTTGTGAGTTCAATATTTTGTATTTCTTTAAGGCATGGACTACAGTATTCCCTTCAATTAATCTATTGGAATCTTTTCCAATCAATTCGTGGGCTACAACTACAACTGGAATTGTTGATGTCCTCATGTGCCACATTTTTGAGATTTCGATTTCAAGTATTTCCTTGTAATTTGATAGTTTTTTGAAGATTTTCAAAGATACATTACATTCTGCAGGGACTGACATATCAATAAGAAGGCATATTTTGTCTTTGCGGTCTCTAATCACGATGTCTGAGAGATTAGCTTTGATTTCTCTGTCTTTGTGTGTGTATTGTATAGTCCCATAAAAGTGTTACAGGTACGATCTCCATAACCGGGTCTGGGTAGTGTTCATACCAATTTCTTGCAGTTTCCTTTCCGTAAAAGTTGCAGATTTTCTAGTGCAGATATTGGCCCACTCTATTATGCTGTGTTTTATATTCATTGGGTGCCAAAACCTCGCAACCTGATACAAGATTGTCAATTGTTTCTGGATATTTATCACAGAATCTGCATTTGGGGCTAACACAATTTTTTAATATGTGTGCTTGATAATTTCTATTTAACAAGCACTGGTCCTGTGCAGCAAGTATAAAACTTTCGGTTTCAAGTTTTAACCCTGCACTACGTAGCCACTGATGGGTACGGGGTTTGTCTACATCAGCGTGTTTGATACGGACAGAATATTGACCATGAAGCGGTTTATCTTGTCATCGTTGCTGTATCTGGTTGGTTGCATTTGCTTTTTTATAAAAAAAGTATTTTGCAGTTTCAGTCGGTGTATTATGCTTTACTTGCATTTCTGCACCCATTTGAAACGCTATTTTGAATTTGTTGGCGTCATTTATTACTGAATAAAGTTTCTTACGTCTTTCATGTTCTTTGATACAATTCATCATCCAGTCTTTTGTAGTTTGAAGATATCTTTGTTGTAGTTTTATAAGGCAGTTGTAGTTGAACTAATTCTCTGCCTCCTTCGGGTCTGGGCAGATACAATCAACATCAGCCTTTTGATGATGCATGCGGTGGAGGGTGAATGTCAGCTATGGTTCAGTCAAGGATAGGGAAACTGTACTGCACCACAGGGACATCCAAGGTGTTATTATTATTTTTTTTTGATATCTGGCGTTTACACATTTCTTTCCGGGTCCAACCCAGGGCCCTAAGGTTAGAAATGGCATCATGACAATTATTATTATTATTATTATTATTATTATTATTATTATTATTATTATTATTATTATTATCTCTTTTTCTTATATTCACTCCGTCTTCGTCTTCTCATCATTATTATTATTATTATTATTATTATTATTATTATTATTACATTTAGATTTCTGCCATGGTCGCACTACCCACCAAGTCAGAGGGAAGACCTAAGGTAGGTAGTGATGTGTTGTTATAGCTACATGTCATGATTTGTTTTCTAACTCCGATAACATCACTTGCGTTACATGGACAAAGATCTTAGTGTGTGGGCGGTACTTATTAAGACAATTGTTTGTATTTCTTTTAAACTTTCCAGGGATTTTTTCAATGTGTTGTGTTCCTTTTTTTATCGTTCCAAGCGCACCTACTATGACTGGCACTTTTCTTGTTTTCAATTTTCATATTTTCTCGATTTCGATTTCCAGGTTTTTATACGCCGATAATTTTCAAATTTTTTGGTTACTATGTTACAGCTGTATCAAGTCATATCAATTAGTAGGCAAGATTTTTCTTTTCGGTTTTTGGCAATTATGACCGATCTATTTCCTTCAAACTTCCCGTGTGTAACGATGGTGTAATACCATAGAATTGTGATGTCTTCTATTTCTGTAACCGGTGCGTGGTGATGGTCATATTATTATTATTGTTATTATTATTATTTGTGTATGTTATGGAATGTTCCTAGTAGCGCGATCTTCTGAGCAACTTGTATGTTGATGTTATCTGGAACACTGCTAATAAAATTGTCCATTCCTTTTCTCACGAAGCCCAGGCCTCCGATTACTATTGGTACAGTAGCAGTCTTCATTCCCCTCATCATGTTTATCTCGATCTCCAGGTCCTTGTATTTGGACAATCCCTGGGTAATTTTCATGGAGGTGTTTCTCTCACATGGTACTGCTATGTCAATAAGCATACACTTTCTGAATTTCTTGTCTTTTATGATAATATCAGGTCTTTTGGATTTTATTTCGATGTCAGTTTTAAATGGTATGTCCCAGAGGATAGTTACATCGTTATTTTGGGTAACTGTGTCTGGTTGGTGCTCATATCATCTCTCAGTGGTTTCGATTTTGTGCTTCTTACATATCTTCTAGGGTACACATGTCACTACCTTGTTACGTTTGCGTGTAGATGGTATTCATTTCATTTTTTTTAGTAGGATTTCAGGACGATTAAGCGATTTCTTGAAGAGTGTAGCTTCTTTGTTGATGGAGAGGATTTTGTGTTTTTCTATTTGTAGGAGAGGGTCATTTGCTTTTGTGAGGTAAGCTTCCAGTCCAATTGTTGTAGTCTTTAGAGTTAGTTCAAGTTGGATTAGACCTCAGCCACCTAAAGCTCTTGCTACGTACAGAAGATCATCATCTGGGTAAGCATTTTTCTGGTTTTGGTGTCCAATCTTTTAATGTCATCCAACTTCCATTTTATAATGTTGAAGCTGTATGTTTTTATTATTATTATTATTATTATTATTATTATTATTATTATTATTATTATTCGCTCTCTTTTCCCTACCTTCTTCATATCGTTCTAGTCTTTAATATATCTTTCCATCATTGTTATAATTGGCCATATAGTGTTTCTTCTTGTTAATTAACACACACACACACACACACGCGCAAACACACACACACACACACACACACACACACACACACACACACACACACACACACACACATATATATATACATATATATATATATATATATATATATATATATATATATATATATATATATATGGTGGAGGAGGCACGGTGGAGTAATGGATAGCGGCTTGGATTGAGGAATCGGAGAGCCGAGTTCGAATTCCAGTCGAATACATTGGGAAAGGTGTGAAACCTCTTCTTCTCCCTCCGGCTATGGGCGAATAGCAGGACAGATTGGGTTCTGTAGCCTTGGATGGAGACTGGTCTAAGAGAACAATAAACTCAGAATTCAAAACCTGCAGAGGGTCGTTTGGGGATCCTGTGGCACGTAGTACACCAAGTCTCTGTATTTGGCCCTTCAAAAAGTGTCGATGGTCTGCACAAAACCTTCACCACTATAATCAAATCTCATGTGCTGGTGTTGGGCTGTCGGGTTCCTAGGAACTGATCAGCTTGACCGTCATACGTCGAATTCGACGGGAGAGTCGAGAATATGTTGTTCCAATAACTTGGACCTATTTTCACACATAATTTCCATGACCTAAATAACATGATCCAATAGAGAAATAAATTTTCACCAATAACACTGATTTGTTTACTTTGATCCTTCTTAATGAAACACCCTTATATATAATCCGTCTTAATGAAACACTATTTATATATGTGCACATATATTCCTATGGGCGACCTGTTTTTGTCTAATTCTATCCTTCGTATACAAAGCTGAACATAATATTTAGCCGTGTGCCAAACAAAGCTAAGTCTAGCAAACTACTATTACAAAAGAAATTAATTAAGGAATCTCTAATTTAGAATAATCGAATCAGATAAGAATTTTTTGTTTGATATTTATGCTCACGTATTTATTGTATTCTTGTCCTTGATTAGTCTATGATTATCTCATAATGTAGGCCTTGTGCCAGTCTAGGCTAATGTTGGCGAATATCTATACTATATGTATGCAGGGAAAGTGGTTCAAAGCGAACACACATGCCTATCTCCTTACAGAATAATTAATACCCCGGCATCAAACTTAGAAATATCATTTGAGAAATGAAGTGCACATGCCCAGCACTGACTTGCTAAGGCTCTGAGCCACGCCCTCCTGCTTGTAGACGGGTAGACATTGAAGATGGCATGTGAATCCACAAAGGGAGGTAGAAGAGAAAAAAACAGAGAAAGAAGGAAGACAAAGAACGAAATCACCGCGAGACATGAGCAAAAGTCGATTGAAAGGTTCTGTAAAATGAGCAAGACATCGTAAAACAATGGTTTGAAGAACACAGTTGGAAAAGACCGGCAGACAGACGGAGAAATAACGGAAAAGGCACACGTATACACAATGGATTTTTATTGTGTTTATAATAATAATAATAATAATAATAATAATAATAATAATAAGAAGAAGAAGAAGAAGAAGAAGAAGAAGAAGAAGAAGAAGAAGAAGAAGAAGAAGAAGAAAATAAATTAAGAACGGAAAAGAAATAATAAGAAGAAATAGAAGAGGAAAAAGAAACAAAAAGAAATAAGAAGAAGAAGAAGAAGAAATAGAAGAAAAAGAAAAGAAAATAATAATAATAATAATAACAATAATAATAATAATAATAATAATAATATGAAGAAGACGAAATTGGGAAAGGGAAAAGAGATTATAATAAGCAGAATTAGAAGAAAATGAAGAAATAAACAAAGAAGAAAAAGTAAACAATAACATTAATAAAAATAAGAAGAAGAAGGAGAAGAAGAAGAAGAATTTAAGAAAAGGAAAAGAGATAATAATAAGAAGAAGAAGAAAAAGAAGAAAAAGAAGCAGAAGCAAATAAGAAGAAGAAGAAAAGAAGGAAATAATAATAATAACAATACAAATAATAATAATAAGAAGAAGAAGAAGAAGAAGAAGAAGAAGAAGAAGAAGAAAAAGAAGAAGAAAAAGAAACAGAAGCAAATAAGAAGAAAAAGAAGAAGAATAGAAGGAAATAATAATAAAAATACAAATAATAATAATAATAATAATAATAATAATAATAATAAGAAGAAGAAGAAGAAGAAGAAGAAGAAGAAGAAGAAGAAAAAGTAGAAGAAGAAAAGAAGAAAATAATAATAAAAATACAAATAATAATAATAATAATAATAATAATTTGTAATAATTTAGGAACACCAGCGAAAAATTACAAAAAAGAAATCACAGATAATAGAAATTCAGACCAACATTGTAGACTTTCAGTAAAACTACAATACTTTATTCTGCGAGAATTCTTTGAAAAGTTCTTGAGTTGCCTTAAGGATTTTATTTCAATTGATTACGTCAATATGCGACACCGACATAATAATGGCCTATTGTCAAACGATAAAAATAATAAAACTAAATGCAACGAAATAATACGAAGAAAACGGATGGATTTTACCATAATACATTATCAGGAATATATTATTTACTAAACTGGGTTTCATAAAGAATCATGTCAAATTGTAGTCAAACAGAAGACGAAGAATCTATTGCGCCAGCTTGGTTGTTTTCAAAAGCAGCAAATGAAATCATAACTTTTATTTAATAATTATGTTCGACCTCTGAAAATTCTGTATCTATTTTAGGCCAATAAATTTTAGAAAATAAAATAAAAACAAATATTAACAATGGATATTGTGTAGTTAATAATAATAATAATAATAATAATAATAATAATAATGGCGTCCCTGCAGATTGTAATGTACCTCTGAAGATCTTTTAAAAAACTATCAAAATACGAGATACAAAATCTTGAAGTGGATATCTCAAAAATGTGATGTATGAGGACAAAAAATTCAGATGTAGTTGGAGCCCTCAGATTGATTGGAAAAAGTTCCGATAGACTCATTGAAGGGATTCCTGGTATACCCATGCCTTAATGATGACATACAATAAATTGTACTCAGAAGATTTATTTATGTGAAATGTGTGTGATATTAGTTTTTTTTTGTTTTTTGTTTTTACTAAAAATGATCAGTGGAAATGTCATGAAGCCATTTCTGGCCTTAGGTCTCATGTTAGGACCCGGAAGGAAATGGATAAACAACATAAATCTTATGGAGGAAGAAATAATAATAATAATAATAATAATAATAATAATAATAATAATAATAATAATAATAATAATATTGGTATGAACCCCACCCAGACCCAGTTACAAAGATAGGACCTGTAACAATTTTATCGGACTACACAATACACACAGACAGAATAATCAAAGCTAATCAACCAGACATTGTTATTAGAACCCGCTAACTAAAAAATGCCTCCTTATTGACATGGCAGTCCCTGCAGACTACAATGTATCTTTGAAGATCTTCAAAAAGCTATCAAAATACAAGGACCTTGAAATCAAAATCTCAAAAATGTGGCACATGGGAACATCAACAATTCCTGTTGTAGTTGGAACCCTCGGATTGATTGGAAAAGATTCCTGTAGACGCATTCCTGGAAG
This sequence comes from Acanthosepion esculentum, assembly GCA_964036315.1. NCBI lineage: Eukaryota > Metazoa > Mollusca > Cephalopoda > Sepiida > Sepiidae > Acanthosepion > Acanthosepion esculentum. The sequence goes on from OZ038487.1 coordinate 25,701,030, forward strand.
CCCATGCCTTAAAGAAATGCAAAAAATTATTCTCGCGAGTACAGCCCACACCTTACAAAGGGATTTATCTATATAAAATATGTTTGAGTTTTTTTTTTTAATTGGTCAGTGGAAAATTATACATGGGGAATTACGGTAAACATTATAGAATATGACAAAATTAGTAAATATAAAGACCTTGAAAATTAAATTGAAAATAATGTGGCAACTTAAAAATATTATCAGACATAATAGTTTGAGACCTGGATACAATTAAAAAAGATAGAAATAAGAACTGTTATGCATAATCAATAGTGCTCTCCCCTTGTTCTGTTACTCTCCTCTTGGAGAGATCTACTTCTGTTTACTGGGACTATAAAAGTACACTACGCGAACCTTGTATTCTCAGCTGAATAAAACTTTCTTAAAGCTTACACCTGCATATTTTTGTCATTACCATTAACAAAATCCCTGGTAGACCCTGTTTACAAGAGATTCGTGTAATTACCACGTTTGCAGGGCCGGATTATGATGTTTTTGGGGCTCTTAAGCGAATGAAATTATGCCCCCACTCAGATGGAACCGCCCCCTAACTTACCCACACTCATCTTGAATATATTTGTTACTCGTGATATATTTTAGCGACATTGTCATAGCTTGAAGTCAGCTTATTGCAAATTCTTTAAATATACTAGAATATCTATCGTTTATTTGTCAATAAAAATATTCTTTCAGAAACGCCACTATTTTATTATTTTAGGCAAACCAAATTAGCACATATACAACAGTATTAAAAAACAACACTGATTTTTTTAATAACTTACATTATAACAACAAAACAATTAAAAAAATATGAATTTGTCTTATTGATATAATTTCAATTTATTAAACTATTTAGAATTTGTAACATCTAGAAAATTTAAACACTACTTTATAAAAATAAAGATCTAAGATTTAAACATTCTGAACTGAAATCAAAGATGTTATCTACTTTAAAGACGACACAATCTCAAACCTTATTTTACTTTCTTTGCTTCCTGCCATGCAAACAAATATGAGTTTGTTATATTGATATCATTTCAGTTTTTGAAACTATTTAGAAGTTAGGACATCTAGAAAATTAAAATCGTTGCTTTATAAAGGTTTTAGGGGTTCAAGATTGCTGCCTATAAAAGCCTGAGGGATAATCCTCCCACGCACGTGTGGCACTGTTCATCGACTCAGCTATCATCAATGTAAAGTAAATATAAACAACTAGCATGGCCCGGCATTGCCCGTGCTTGATTCAAAAATCGTACGACTCATACAACAATCGCTATCACTTGACTTAAAATATTTTTGCCCTTCCTTGCCTTTAAAGGAGTGCCCTTTGCCGTGCTGATGTTGCTACATGCCTTACTTCTTGCCTATCTCACACTGCGAATTTTTTCTAAGCTCTATACTAAACATTAAATCTGTTACGAAAAAAGAACTAAACAAAATGAATACAAAACGATCAGCTTTTAAAAAAGGACTCGTATCTGGAAAAACCGAATGAAAAAAGAATGTTAACAACAAATATCTTTTCACACCCAACCCAGTTCTGCGGAATCAGAATCAACGTTGAGTTTAAGCAATCGAATGAGCCAATTGGCGTAAAGTGCAATGCAGATTTAAATTTTTCCCACTTGTGACGAATGCAGCTATCGATTTTTTTTGCATTCTAGTTAACATTCGTGTCAGTCAGCTGTTGGCTCTCACGCTGGCCAATAGAATCTTCCTGCCTATTCGTGGCAGCCAGCTATAGGCTCTCACTCTGGCCAGTTGAAAATGGCCGCAAACTACATGAAAACTGCCGTAGAAGCATGAAAAAATCGATTATTTCCACTTGGGAAATGCAAAGTCGGTCTTGGCCTTTACACTAACTTGGAGCATGTTCATGTAAATTTTGGTGCAAATCCGTCGAAAATTGCGGCCGTGCATTCGTCACACACACACACACACACACACACACACACACACACACACATACACATCCTGTCTTTTATAGAAAGAGTTGCACATGGGAAATATGACTTAACATCAAAATTTGTGCAAACAGAACACATTTACAGTGGAATTCCGAAGCCCGTTCGTAACCCGAAATGTTCGCTAATCGAAACTATTTTTCCAATAAGAATCAATGTAAAATGGATTAATCCGTTCCCAAAGTAATTGCTTATTTAAACTTTTACAAAAGTACTTTGCGCACAAGTTTATACACAAACCTAATGAGAATATAATACTTAAAGCTAATGATAATCATTAAATGTAAGAAAAAAAAACAATACTAAACAGATAAAATATAGAAGAACTCATCGATTTGTATGTAGGAGAGTTGATGGCGTAAGAGGAAGAGGAAGGAAAGAGATTTTATTATTTATTTTATTTATTTATAAAGGGAAGACATGGTCGTCTCATTATTTATAAGAATAGGATAGATCTTTGATTTTGCCATATGAAACTGAGTAGGAAGAGACAATATCATCATCATCATCATCATCATAATCTTAGAGACAATATCATCATCATCATCATAGAGACAATATCATCATCATCATCATCATCATCATCATCATAGAGACAATATCATCATCATCATCATCATCATAATCTTAGAGACAATATCATCATCATCATCATCATCATCATCATCATCATAGGGACATCATCATCATAGAAACATCATCATCATCATCATCATCATAGAGACATCATCATCATCATCATCATCATCATCATAGAGACAATATCATCAACAATGTTTCTTCTCTTAACTTTTCTATTTCCTTTTCCAATATCACTGCTAGATTTCTTTGGGGCCATGACTGAGGACTAATGAAGAGAAACAAAGTCACAGTACAATGAAATTGGAAAAGAAGTGTACAGCACAACACACGAATGTATACAACATGGCGGTCAACTAAGAAATGATTCCGCTCGGGTTAACTAGGTTCGGCAATGTTGTTTGAGAACTAAAATTTTGTTCGATAACCGAGGTATTTTCATCTCGAATTTTCTGTTTGAAAACCGATTTGTTCGACATGTGAGACGTTCGAGAACCGAGGTTGAACTATATATATATATATATATATATATATATATATATATATATATATATATATATATATATATACATATATATATATATATATATATGTATATTATAAATTAACTGATTTAAAAATATGGTTTCATCGCTACACAGGAACTACCATGTTTCGAAACTAATGAAAATCATATAATACATAAAACTGATGAAAATCATTCCATTAAATCTAAGAAAAACAAACAATACTAAACAGATAAAATATAGACGAGCACTTCAATTTTACCGTAGCTGTATGTAGGAGAGTTCATGGCGTAAGTGGAAGTGGAAGGAAAGGGATGTTATTGTTTGGAAAAGAGGAAGGAAATACATGATTTTCTCTTTATTTATAAGAATAGTATAGATCGTTGATTTTGCCATATGAAACTGAGTAGGAAGAGACAATATCATCATCATCATCATCATCATCATCATCATCATCATCATAATCTTAGAGACAATATCATCATCATCATCATCATAGAGGCAATATCATCATCATCAACATCATCATAGAGACAATATCATCATCATCATCATCATCATAGAGACAATATCATCATCATCATCATCATCATCATAGAGACATCATCATCATAGAAACATCATCATCATCATCATCATCATCATAGAGACATCATCATCATCATCATCATCATCATAGAGACAATATCATCAACAATTGTTTTTCTCTTAACTTTTCTCTTCCTTTACCATTATCACTGCTGGCTTTCTTTGGAGCCATGACTGAGGACGAATAAAGAGAAAAAAATTCACAGAACAATAAAATTGGAAAAGAAAAGCACAGCACAACACACGAGTGCATACAACACGGCGGTCGACTCAGAAATGATTCCGTTCGGATTAACTCGGTTCAACTATGTTGTTCGAGAACCGAAATTTTGTTCGATAAACGAGGTATTTTCATCTCGAATTTTCTGTTCGAAAACTGATTTGTTCGATATGTGAGACGTTCGATAACCGAGCTTTCTCTGTATTTATAGTTTTATATGACGGTTGGCCGAGTGGTCAGAACGTTCGCTTTCTGACCACGAGACCCGGGTTCAAATTTCACCATGGTCAGTTTGTCAGGAAACTGACTGGAGGAGACAATCCCGGCGTCCGGCACCATTGGAAAATGCCTGAAAAAATTGGTGGTTGTGCTGGCACGAAGTTACAAGTCATCGTGACCGAGGGTTTGATGGTACTAGCCTTGTTCAGACTGTTGATCAGGCTAGATAATGCACTCTCTGTCAGAAACCGTAACTAAGGTCCACGCAGCATAGTTGCTGAATAAACCACATGTGGGCTCTGTGGGGGTTGAACAAACACAAACGTGCCTGAGCGGGCGTCTGCAATGGAGATTGCGTCTAGTATGTTGGCATCCTCGAATTCAAGTGATTGGTTTAAGATCATAGAAATTTTTTTTTATTGAATTGTAGCTTTACAGTTAGTCAAACCATTTGTAAGGTATTTAAAGCTGGAATCTATTTTCGAATTGTTAGAATAATTCTTTTTTGGTGTGTGTGTAGGGGAAGTCGGCCATCCGATTTTTCTCTCACATTTCCATTGTCTGCTACAATACTAACCAGAGAGTTCAATGTCTGCATATACCTGATTTTGACATCCCCGATATATTGCTCACACTTTGGGCTGTCTCTTTTGCTAACGACTAGTTATTCTGAATTCTTATATAGTTAACATTATTTGTTTTTTTCTTGATAGTAAGATCCCTACGCCCAAACGGACTACCTAGCAATTATTTTCTCATACATTCAAATAGAATCGGCACATATTTACATTTTCCAGAACTAAGAAAATGCTTGCAGATTCAAATATAATAGACCAATATTTTCCTATTCCGAAACAAGTAAAGAAATGCTTACAGACTCAACTATAAACGAGCAACTTCAAACCTATTCCAGAATCAATTAAATGCGCATGGATATATATATTTTTTAAAATCCGTATTAAGAAACCTAACAGCAATGATTCGTAAAATTAATCGACTCAATTCAATGATGGAAATACTGTATTTCAGAATTTCTGTAAATACGAAGCGACTTAATAATAATATGTTGTAGCATATGTACAGATGATAATGGGTATATCCCCATACACATAAATACAGTAGCATCGTCTCGTCTCGGGAAACAGCTACCCGACCCAGTTTTATACGGGGGTCTACAGAGAATTTTGGCCGAACCTACGGGCTCAGATACCCCACATTAATTTCGGCCTTGTGCCACATGTAACCGCGTGAATTGGAAATTCGTCTCCAGCTGTACTGGACAAATTCTCTCCCTCCGGGCAAAGGGGATCCCCAGAGGAGGCTCTGTGGAAAGGCGGAGTCTCGTCTCGGGAAACAGCTACCCTACCCCGTTTTATACGGGGAATTTTATCCGAGCCCGTAGGCTCGGATACCCTACATTATATTCGGCCTTGTGCCACATCTGACCGCGTGGATTTGTTGGTAGATATCCTGCAGTGAGAGATTCATTGTAGAATTCACTTGACTCACTTCTAGCAGTTGACTACTACTTCTAAGCGCCGCTGTCGAATCTTATATGTGTTGTTCTTGTCCTAAGTATTATCGTTCATTATCAACCTTCGTGTGATTATTCTATTCAGTTAGCTTCTCTAGTTTACATAATAATAATAATAATAATAATAATAATTACTATTATTATTATTATTATTATTATTATTCACAAACAAAATATAAATTTGCAATTAAAATAACAATACTGTATTAATATAACTTCATGGAAGCTTTAAAGAAGCAATCACTTAAAAACATCAAGTAATGGTAGCCTTGGATTTCAAAATAATAATGGTGGTTATTAAGGTCGGTGCTCAAGCGCTTTTCAAAAGTTAGGCGTTCCAGTGCTGACGCCTTCGGACATGTGGAACGAACAATTTGTATGTCTGGTGCAGTATTCTCATCCTCCCTAACTGATTCTTCATTATGTATGTTCGCCACATTGAGCCAAATTCAGTAAATATCCGTACAGGGAAGAAGAAAAGGAAGTGTAAAAGCTGATACACGCATCGGGTACCCGAGGTGGGAGGAACAATGGCGAATGGTTATTGTGTTTAGAACCCAAGTTTCAGTTGGACCAAAATGCCTGGCAGCCTCACGTTGTTATTGATAGAGTGCTGTTGGCAAGGAAGAATGGAAAATCGAAAAAGATGAGAAAAATAAGAATGATTCACCTTGTGCAGAAAAAAAGGAATCGTGATTTCTTGGGATCCTTTTTTTTATTATTTCATGGAAATGGGGTGGAAAAGAAGAAAAGGATCTTCTCTTAATTATTCTCAATTATTCCCTTCAAATTTTCTCCTTTCATTTTTTCTTCTTGTTGCAGTCTCAATTTATTCACTTTCTTTCTTTCTTTCTTTCTTTTCTTTCTTTCTTTTTCCTCCGTTTTCTTGCTTTCTTTTTCTTTCTTTCTACGAATTTATAACTTCATTTTTCTTTCGTTTCCACTCAGTTCCCTAATTCATTTACTTCTTTCTTCATAGCTTCATTTACATCTTTCTTTCTTTCTTTCTTTCTTTCTTTTTTGTTTCTTTCTTTCTTCCTTTCTTTCTTTCTTTCTTTCTTTCTTTCTTTCTTTCTTTCTTTCTCTCTACGCCAAAACCGAACTACGCTTAGTAAATAATTTTCTTCTTCTTACGAGATCTAATATAGTTCTTTATCACTATCTTCGTCTGTTTTTCCATCTGTCCGTCTGTCTGTCTGTCTGCCTGTCTGCTTCTCTCTCTCTCTCTCTCTCTCTCTCTCTCTCTCTCTCTCTCTATATATATATATATATATATATATATATATATATATATACCGGGTGTAACAGCAACATTGTCCAAATCGTGTGACAGCATGGGATAATTGTCCATCCCACAAAATAACTAAAAAAGAACTACGAAACTAATTGACTTTCTTTTTTCCAGGAGACATTTAGCCATCTTGACACCATTTTCTCGTAAACATCACTGAAAAATCCTTTGAGTTATTCGGCTAGAAAGAGAACAGGTTAAAATCGTTTTGTGTCAGTCCCACTTTGTGTCTTCCCAACTGAGCAATGGTGAGAGGAAAAAGATCGTTCATACCTTCAGTAATAGTGCGAACATGCATTGTCGGACTTCCGCCTTCAAAGTCCATTTAAGAACCATTATGAGAACGATGGATAAAGTTAAAAATGGCGGAAACATTAGAGAAGAAAACAGGAAGACGACGTCATAACAGTAAGAGGGATCATCGTTTCAACTTAGAGCTATTCTTGTAGATTCCAACAGTGTTATAAAAACTTCGTAGAATTCCAGTAAAACATCTTTAATTATTTCTAAGATACAAGGGTTCAAGACTTAATCTCACAATTGGACAATTTTGCTGTAACACGATTTGGACAATTTTGCTGTCACACCCGGTATATATATGTGTGCTTGCGTGGAAATTTGTTGTATTTCAAGGGAGGTATGCTGAATACAAGCAGTAGAATTTACACATTTAATCTTTATGACCACAGCATGGCGATTTTCTCGATCATTTCACACTCGTTATGTTGACCTCTTCTGATCTGAATCCGTTGGGTTTCTACGTTTGCGGAACCGCTGAGAGGGAAGTCAACCAAAAGTTTCACAATACGTTGAAGTCCGCCATGGTTGAGATGATGGCCAACATGAACGTGAACTGCAAGCTCTTGGTACGCAATCGCTTCCAAGGCTGAATTGAGTCCTCCCATGAGGCTAAGAGCAGGTTTTATTCAATAACCATATTTTTTTTTAGTTTTTCTAAGCATTTGAACAACGTTTTTGAATATCGTAGCTGAGAATACCATGGGCTAAACGTGAAAGAAATGACGACGTTTTAGAGAAAATGGAAACAAAAAGGACACACACTTAATAAAATAATGTACTGTTCATTCTTGTTGGGGGGGGTCCCCTACTTGCTCATAGCTGTGTCCCTAACAGGTGCTACCACCCCGGGTTAAGGTGGGCCTGGGAACAACAACAATTAACAGATTGTTTTACGCTCCTCAAAAACTTCCAATCTCCCGGTCAGAGACCTTGCTGCCGGGTGTAGTTTATCGTCATACTCAGGAAGCCTCAGAAGATATACTGAATGCAAGAGAAGCAGGGAAGTATTTAACAAACTATTTAATGAGTTTGAGTGACTTGATGACATACCGTGTCTCGAAGGGTGGTTAATAGTTATTTAGAGATGCAAGAGGATAGTGTGGAGGACTGTGATCGTTTATGTCGTGATGAGACTTGGTAAATAAGAAAAAAGATCTTAAGAGTATTGTTTTTTATTTATCTAGATATTTAACTTTGAATACAGCTTGAATATCATTCTTGATGGAATCATTATGGCATTAGAAATTATATACTTTTTTTTTCCTGAATTAGCTGACGTTTTGATCCGGGTCAGCCATGTTGTGCGCAAAAATAAATACTAACGTTTTTGTTTTGTTTTGCTTAGTGTGACAAATTATTCACTGATAAAAAGAACATAGCCCTTGTTCCACGTCTGGAGACATTCATAACTTGGAAAACATTATTTCGTTACGTTCCAAGAAATATCTCTTGACTTGAACTCTAGCGAAAATCCCGGAGGCGTCATAAAGGATAGTCCTAATCATTAATTAATAATTAATTAATAATATTAATTTGATATGGCTACCAAATAAAATGCATTTGTATTCAGAGGAAATAAAATAATGTTATAACAAATTTCCTCTTCCCTTAATCACCTTAAATAAGCTATTCTTGACTGCCGTTTGCCTCAGGGTTCTTGATAAGATCCAGAGACGGATATGCAATGTAATTGGCCCTGATCTGTCATCTCGTCTGTAGTCGCTCTCTCACAGACGCGACGTTGCCTCGCTCTGTCTTTTTTACAAATACTTTCACGGTAATTGCTCCGATGAGCTGCTTTCGCTTGTCCCTAGGCCTCATGAATTTAAACGTCCTACGAGGCTGGCATCCCGTTTCCACCCCTACACCGTTGAAACTGTTAGATGTAGACGTCTCTTCTACTCCAATAGCTTCATGTCTCGCACATCTCGCCTGTGGAACTCCCTTCCTTATTCCTGTTTCCCTGACAAATACAATCTCCAACTATTTAAGTGTAACGTCAATCGACATCTCCAGTTGCCTTGATCTATCCACTTCCCTTCTCCACATCCTTTCACCTTTCATTCCTATCTGCTCTCGCTCCAAATCTTCTGTAACCCCCTTGCCTTGATCGATCCACTATTTTTCACCACATCCTCTCCTTTACCATTCCTATCTGCTCTTCCTCCAAACCTTCTGTAACCCCTTGCGTGCTAGTAGCTTCCAGCCTTGCTTGGGGTGATAAGCTTAAAAAAAATCTTTGCATGGTAAATAGCGTAATTGCTACGTGTGTCAAATGTCAGTATCCTGGTTAAGGTAAAAGCTAGAATTTCTCTTCTTCAACGCAGATAGACCCTCTCGACTTGGAGTATTTAACCAATACTTTTAACGCTACGACATCTTGCCAACCAGAATATGGTGCTGAGAAGATTCTCAAAATCTCTGGTCGATATTTCGTTAGATTTTCAAATTTGACCGGAAGATTCTCCCCCACTTAGGATGATCAGCACAACACAGTCTTACTCTAAAAATGAGTCAGTACGTTTGTGCCCTTGTAAAATCTGCGATACCAACATGGTAGAATCTAACATGTTTTATTTACTCGACTCAATCCTTATCTTTTCAATGACGAAAATGTTTGTAAGTATATTACCTGGGATATTCCTTGTCATAAGAAACCAGTTTAAAAAAAAGACAGTTATAAGATTTGGGATGCTAAATTACAAGATTTGTATTAATGGAGGGAAGAGAAATCTACCATTCTGTGGTAGTCCCTACATTCCGATGGGTTTTTAACAGTTTCTTTTGGTAAATATTCATTTAACTTTCGTTCTTGCTTTCTTTCATTCAGTCACTTTTTTCATTCAGTCTCATTATTTCTTTCTTTTTTTCTACCAGTTTCTCTCTTGTTCCTCCCCTTCATCTAGTCCCTTTCTTTCTTTCTTTCTTTCTTTCTTTCTTTCTTTCTTTCTGTCTGTCTGTCTGTCTGTTTTTCCGTCTCTCTTTCTTTCATTCCACCTTTCTTTCTTTCTTTCTTTCTTTCTTTCTTTCTGTTTGTCTGTCTCTCTTTCTTTCATTCCACCTTTCTTTCTTACTTCCATTCTTCCTTTCTTTCTTTCTTTCTTTCTGTTTGTCTGCCTCTTTTTCTTTCATTCCACCTTTCTTTCTTACTTCCCTTCTTTCTTTCTTTCTTTCTTTCTTTCTTTCTTTCTGTCTATCTGTCTGTCTGTCTCTCTTTCTTTCATTCCACCTTTCTTACTTACTTCCCTTCTTTCTTTCTTTCTTTCTTTCTTTCTTTCTGTCTGTCTGTCTCTTTCTTTCATTCCACCTTTCTTTCTTACTTCCCTTCTTTCTTATTTCCCTTCTTTCTTTCTTTCTTTCTTTCTTTCTGTCTATCTGTCTTGTTGTCTGTCTCTCTTTCTTTCATTCCACCTTTCTTACTTACTTCCCTTCTTTCTTTCTTTCTTTCTTTCTTTCTTTATGTCTGTCTGTCTGTCTGTCTCTTTCTTTCATTCCACCTTTCTTTCTTACTTCCCTTCTTTCTTACTTCCCTTCTTTCTTTCTTTCTTTCTTTCTTTCTGTCCTAAGACATACTACCAAATAAGCAATTTATTCTACTAAATTTTAGATATTCTCTCTCAGCGCATTTTCTTCCTTATTTCCTTCTGCCTTTCTTTCTATGCTTTTCTTTCTTTTCTTCCTTATTTCACTCTAAAAATGCATTTCCATATCGCAAGCTCTTTTATAAATTTCTAGACATTCAGTCAAAGCGATTCTTTCTCTTTTTCCCTTTCTTTCTCTTTCATTTTCTTTCTCTCTTTCATTTTACTATTTTATGTCTTCAATTCTTTCTTTCTTAAAATCCGTTCCCGCTTTAACAATTTCTATGAAATTTTCAATAATTTCTCTTATAAAACTCTTTCTCTTTAACAATTATCCAAATTCTTTCTCTTAAGCGTATACTTCAAATGTTAATGAAATCTTTCTGTCTTCCTTTTCTTTTCTTTTTTCTCAGCTTTCTTTCTGTCTTTTACCGATTATATGTTTAATCTCTTTCGCAATTTCTCCTACAGTTTTTTTTCTCATTTCGCCATTTCCACATCCGATGTCTTTTTGCTCGTTGTCGTCTTCTTCTCTCCATTTTACTGCCATTATTTTTTTTTTTTTAACAAACCTCTTTCGTTCAACCTTCGCTCATTCTATTCGTTATTCAGCCACTGTTCTTTGAGCATTGTGTTCATTTTACGCATTCTTTCAAAGAGCTCAGTCGTGACAATGCCAATCGTGTCTCCGACCGCACCTCTTTCCCACAACGTCTATTCTTTGGCAAATTCCGAGCAGCGATATGACTCGGGCAGATTCTAAACAAACGCACAAACAACTAAATGAAAAGTAAATAAATAAATTGTCAACTAAATGAATAAATAAACGCGGAGGTGGTGTCTCAGGGTGCGGGGAGCTAGGGGCCACTCTGACAATGGCAGAGAGAGCAATAGTTGGCATGCAGTCACAGGGGGGTCGGAAGTGTCTACAGGCAACGATTTCTTAGGGAGAATAATGAAAACTTTTCCGGTTCTGTCCAATCATTAACTTTGGGGATGGTATCAGTTCGTGACGATAGAGGGAAGTGTATGCATCTGTGTGGGCGTGTTTGCATGGGTATGAATGAGCATTTTGGATA